>CM055959.1:54376846-54976846 GCA_029490685.1 Schizonepeta tenuifolia | reverse complement strand
ATCAATTGGAATTTTTATAAGTACGTTAGAATCTAGAATGTTTGAATTCGGAAAAGTATTTCACTAAGTTCCAAAAATTTCGAACCTTATAGGATTTTTGGATTTGGAATGTTTTATCTTGAGCTTGTTTGAGTGACGTGATGTTATATTCATGAAATTGAATTTATTTTAAGCATGTTAGAACTTTGAATTTCGAAAATCGAGTATGTATAACCCTAGATATGAAAAAGTCGATCATTATGAAGAAATAAAGTTTGAGATGTTAAGTTCTTTATGTTGTTTGATGAATTTGATTATTAGATGATGAAATTGGAGCAAAAAATAATTACGTTAGCTTCCTAAAATTCTTGAATCGGAGTTATTATGCTAAAGTTATAAAGAAATTAAGTTAAGAATAAAAAATCGAGCGTTTTGTAAGTTAAAAACAAGATTAAGTGAAATTGATCGAGTAATTTATCAATTAGAATTATTTTAAGTCAAATTGTCAAGTTTAATAATTTTTCGAGCATGTGCATGTTTTATGAGAAAATGTGACGTAGACTTTAATCCGAGAAAATTTACCTAACATTTCGGATTTTGAATTTGATTTCATAATTGAATTCTTTGATTTATTTTAAGAATAATGAAACTGTTTCCGTTAAAATCCGAAGACTTTTATTTTTCAAGTTTAAAAGTTGAGCAGTAATGAATTAATATAAGACTGTAGTGAGACTTAAATGAAATTTTGAATTGATATGAGTGCTTATGTGAATTTATTTAATTTTCTGGAATTTTTCTAGAATATTCTGAGATATTTGGAAAATTTTTCTTTTTCCGTCTATTTATCGAAGTCAGTCGTTTACCTGTCTAAGAATGTCTTATTCTCGATGTGAAAGTTTGAATGTGAATGATTTGTGATTTTAGTAATCGAGAATTAATCTCGTAATTTTCTGAGTTTGTTTGACTCGAGAAATCGAGAAATACAAAGTTTATGCCGTGAATAGTGAATTCTTGATTTTTGTGAATTGTTTAAGTTTAATTTGTTTGAGTCTATGAAATTAAGTGCCCGAGTCTGACAGTCTATTGGTTTAGTACTTTGGTAGAGCCGAGAACCGAGAAAGATCGAGTTAGTCGAGCCGAGATAAGTTAAGAAACCCGAGTCAAGTAGAAGTCCTTCAGCCGAGCATTAGAACTCGTTTAGTTTTTTGAGTAAGTAGTCTCGTCCTTATAAGATGTTGAAGAAGAAGAAGAATAAGAAGAAGAAGAATAAGAAGAAGAAGAAGAAGAAGAAGAAGAAGAAGAAGTAGAAGAAGAAGAAGAAGAAGAAGAAGAAGAAGGAAGCTAACCGAATAACCCTACTCAGTCAAGTGGGCTTTATAAATCGAGAACTATTGAATGCTATTACTTAATGATTAATATTATGTGAGTTTTGAAAGTAATTGACTTACCATTTTATTTGAGTTATGGTATATTTGATCATCTACTTGAGTTATTATCCTGTGTGAGATAGGAATACACGTGTTATTATTTAAATTATGTGAGTTGAGTGTGAGCCTTACTTCGATTAGGCCAATCACAGTGTTTGAGAAGGAGGCCTACTTCTCAACACAGAGTGGTAGATTTATTCATACCTTTCTTATTATTATATATGTTGACTGCGCAGTCGTTTCAAGAAAAGAAAATGTTTTTACATTCACAAGTAAAATGTTTTAATTGTACTAACACTTGTGATGCAGTGGCAAGACAAGTTCAATTATATAGCTCTAATGAGCAAGTTTTCAATTGTTTTTTGGCATGTGTTCACTGAGTACGAAGTACTCAGCCCTGCATGTGTTTTCTAAACGTGCAGGTTCGCTTGGATGAGGATGGCGCAGACTTGCTCGGCAATGTGTTACAATAAGTCGTTTTTGTTTAAGCTTGCAATTGCATGTCTTCATACATGTAGTTGTTGGGAGTTGACTGGGACTTGAGTTTGAGAATTCCGCTGCAAATACAATGTTTATTTGTTTTTAATCTTTTACTCTGATATTGGTGTCGATACAATGAGCCTTGTGCTCAAAACTATTTTCTGATTTCCCCCGTTTCTACTTGACTTGTATTGAGATATTTGACTTGTTTATTCGACACTTAAATTATTTATCATCGCTTGTTTATTTGAGTTAAGAATTAAAAGCATGTTTTTATTTGTTATTGCTTTCAATCTATATTCCCTTGTTCTTGAGCAGGATCCTTTGTTAAGTTGAGTATTGTTTCATGGTTTCACCTTCACTGTCCAATGGATTCTAGTCATTCCTACACACTTGAATTCGGGCTGTGATACTTCCATTGCGGCTTTTATTGGCCATCCGTTTTTAAAGATTGCTATGCCTTTGTGAAGGTGTGTGATGGATGTCAAAGGATGGGTAATATCTCAAAGAGGGGTGAAATGCCTCAAAATATTATGGTGGAGATTAAATTGTTTGATGTTTGGGGGATCGACTACATGGGACCTTTTTCCAAACCTCAAGGGTATACTTATATCTTGCTTGCGGTTGAGTATGTGTCTTGATGGGTGGAGGCGATTCCCATGGCAAAGAATGATTCAAATGTGGTCCTCAAATTCTTGCAAAAGCATATTCTCACTCATTTTGGGACTTCAAGGGCTTTGATAAGCAATGGGGGATCACACTTCAATAACAAGTGGTTGGGGAGTTTGCTTCTCGATATGAGGTGAAGCACAAGATTGCCCCTCCTTATCATCCTCAAGGAAATGGCCAAGCAGAGTTAGTAAATCGAGAGATCAAACAAATTCTTGAGAAGTCGGTGGCACATAGGAAAGATTGGGCAAATCACTTGGACAATGCACTTTAGGCCTATCGCACCACATACAAGACCCCCATTGGTATGTTTCCGTTTCAACTTGTTTTTGGAAAGTCGTGTCATTTACCCGTTGAGCTTGAGCATAAGGCATATTGGGCCACGGGGAGGATTAATCTTGAGTTTAAGAAAGCCGGATATACAAGGCTTGAGAAGTTACATGAGCTTGTTGAGTGGAGGAACGAAGCTTTTGAAAGTTCTCGGATTTACAAGGAGAGAGCCAACAAATTCCATGATCGTGCAATTTGTTCCAAAGACTTTGCTCTCGGACAGGTTGATCGTGCAATTTCCAAGCAAGTTGAAGTCAAGATGGACAGATCCGTATGTTGTGTACAAGTGCAATGGAAAAGGGACTTATGAGCTTCTCAAGTCCAATGGAGAAACCTTTGTGGTGAATGGCCATCATCTTAAGCACTACATCAATTGTGAGCCGGACTGGAATGTCATGGTCACACTTCTCAATGATCCATGAAAGTGAGGTATAATCTAGCTTTAGATGTTAAACAAAGTACTTGTTGGGAGGCACCCCAACACTTTTACTTGTTTTCGTTGTCTTTTCTTTTATCTTTCCGTTTATAGTTATTATTTTTATCTTCGTTTGTGTTTGTTGGTGGTTATTTTGCTTGTGTGTTTTTCTCATTTCGTGTTTGTCTTATTTAGGCTTCGTTTTTCTTCCTCCTTTTTTCCTAAAAAAAACAAAAAAATGTTTTAATGCTAACCGGCGCTCCAAACCGGCGGTCAGACCTGCCGAACTGGTGAACTGGAGTTGGACCACCGGAAAAGCTGCCAGAAATCACTGTATCCTCATTTACGTTTAAATGCTAACTGGCGGCCAAAACCGATGCCTTGCCGGCTGGACTACCGATTGGGCAGTGTAGACGCATAAAAATTAATAAAAATATCAATTTTATATTTTATTTATATTTTAGGAATTTTATTAAAGATAAATCCTAAATTAAAATAAATATAAATTGATATTTAAAAGATGGAGATTTTCGACCAATTAGAAATTGACAAGTGTTATTTCTTGGTCATTAAGTCAAAGATTTGATGGAGATAACTACTAAAATTGAGGAGCCAATAGAATTATGCCACCTCAGCCCTAAAGCCCGTCTTGGAGTCCAAAAGCCCACCAAGTCCACTACATTTTCACCTATAAATAGGGGTGATTGGAGAGATCAAAAGACACACCACAAATCATATTGAAGAGCTCAAGAGTTGTAGGAGAATTCTCTACAATATTCAAGGCGTTCTTCGCGGCATTCAAGGCGTTCTTCACCAAAGCGTCCCAAATCAGCGTTTGATCCAGAAACCAGGCGTCGGCCCTCTGGATTAACGTTATAAGTCCAAACTTCAAATCCGATCAAGATAAGGAGGCTAAATCTGCGAAAATCATGGAAATCGTTTGAAGATCTTCAAGAACAAGTTGAAGAGGCGAATCAAATGAGAAATATAGAGAACGTAACCTGCATTTTACATCAAATTTGCAAATACTTATTTGTACACGAATTATTGTATTTCTTATCAATACATTAAAATTTGTGTTTACAAATTTTGGCACGCCCAGTAGGACCTCTCTATCTCTCATCTGAACTCTTCCCCAAATCTTAAAGAATGTCTCTAAAAACTTAGGATGTTAGTGACTTTACTTCGAAGAAACCTTCGGAAGATGCTAATGACTTCACTTCGAAGAACCTTTTGGAAGGTGGCGGCATGATGACGCGAAGGAAAGCTAAGATGTTGCAAGAAGCTACAGAAGCTGCCAAAGCTGCCAAGTCAACTTTCGCCCCGAAGAAGGAGCCACACGTCAAGAAAGATGGCGACGACGTAAGTGATGGTTCCGAATACCCCAAAGACCGTTCAACGAATAATTACTCATCCGAGGTTTCTGTGATGGCAACCGATGCTACGAATTTAGAGGAGCAGAAGGCAAGTCTAATGACAATGATGGAGGCTATGAACAAGCGTATGATCAAACAAGATGCTGCAATCTTAAAGTTTGTAAAAGGAAAAGGGGTGATCAAGCGTGATAATGAAGATGAAGATGAAGAGGAAGATGAAGACGAGGATGATGATGATGATGCGTCCAAAAGACATGAAGAGAAGTAGTCGGATGATAAAGAGTCTAAATCCACTTCAGGCACTCTCATCTTAATTGAACAAGTGAAGCAGCTCATTGAAGGAACCATAAAAGACAAATTTGATGGGAGTTACAAGTCTTCATTGGTTTACTCAAAACCATATACTTAAAGAATAGATAACTTAATGATGCCCCTCGGCTATCAGCCTCCCAAATTTCAGCAATTCGATGGAAAGGGTAATCCGAAGCAGCACATAGCTCACTTCATCGAAACTTGCAATAATGCTGGCACCTTTGGAGATCATTTGGTAAAGCAGTTTGTTCGCTCACTTAAAGGGAATGCTTTTGATTGGTACACGGATTTAGAGCCGAACTCAATCGATCATTGAGAGCAGCTTGAAAACGAGTTTCTCAATCGATTCTATAGCACTAGAAAGACGGTTAGCATGGTGGAGCTCACAAGTTCCCGGCACTTCAAAGATGAGCCAGTGATTGACTACATAAATAGATGGAGGAACTTTTGCCTTAACTGCAAAGATCGATTGTCCGAGTTATCTGCCATTGAAATGTGTATTCAAGGGATGCATTAGGGCCTGCAATATATTCTGTGAGGAATTCAATCCAAGACGTTTGAGGAGTTAGCCACAAGAGCACATGATATGGAATTGAGCATGGCATCAAATGGAGTTAAAGGACCGCCAGTTCAAGAACCTCGTCGGTTTAAAGAGAAGCAAGAATTTAAGAAAGGGGGCAATTTTTTTGAAAAGAACCTAAAGAAAGAATCAATGGTTGTTAAAGAAACGTCTGTCAAGTTCTCGAGAAAGAAAGCTAATAAGAAGGATAAGCCGAATGCTTTTCAAGACATAGGGCAAAGGAGGCCGACTTTGAAAGAGCAGTAGCAAAAGAAGTATCCTTTCTTGGATTCGGATGTCTCTGGCATATTTGATGACTTAATCAAGGAGGGACTTATTGAACTGCCTGAAATGAAGCGACCAAAGGAAGCAGGGCAAACTAATGATCCAAAATATTGCAAGTACCATCGGCTAGTGGGTCATCCCATACATGATTGCTTCATCTTCAAGGACAAGGTTATGCAACTAGCTAGACAATGAAAGATAACGCTTGAAGAGGGCAATGTCGGGGCAAACCTCATTGCTGCCGAAAGCATAGAAAATGATAACGAAGCTTTTTGCGGAGTAGTAAATCAAGAGAATAAAGATGTGTTGATGGTGGCATTTTCCAATGAAGATTTGCAGCTTGGATCCGAGCCTCACAACCGGCCTCTGTTTGTGAGTTGTTATACTAATGAGCAAAGGGTAAATAGAGTACTCATAGATGGGAAATCTGCAGTAAACATATTGCCGTTGAGAACTTTGAAGGAGTTAGGAATCCAAGTTGAGGAGCTAACAAGCAGTCGGTTGCTGATTCATGGTTTCAATTACGAAGGACAAAGAGCTCTTGGCACAATAAGGTTGGACTTGCTAATTGATGACATGAGATCAACTACGTTATTCCAAGTAATTGATGCTAAAACCTCGTACAACATGCTCCTTGGTAGACCATGGTTTCATGAATATGGTGTCATCCCCTCAACATAGCATCAATGCTTCAAGTATTACCAAGATGGTGCGGTAAAGACAGTGACTGGTGATCATAAGCCCTTTGCGGAAACTGCATCATACTTCGCCGAAGCAAAGTATTACATTGTAAAGCCAAAGTCTCCAAAAGAAGCACAAGTTGAATCCCAAGAGGGACTTGAAAGAAAGAAGAAGGAGGTGTCACTCGCTAAGGACGAGTCTTTGGACGGGCTCACCGTGCCTTTAACAAAGATTGATGCTACGAAACCCCACTCAACAATCATTTAGAGGATTTGTTCGGCCAAAACAAAGTAGTGCTACGGAGCATGGCGAACTTACAAGCCTTGAAGTTGCTAAGTGGTTTGGACCAAAAGCATATGAGCTACTTGTGAAAGCCGCAGACTATCCCAAGGAGAATTCAAAGGTTACGAGCCAGCATGATCTTGAACGTAAGGCAAGCTCGAAAGTATCAAAGAAAGATGGTCCTATGGTCCAAGGAACTAAGGCAAGCTTAGGATTTGTCTCACGAGGTCCAATTCGTATTGCGATTAAAAGGGCAACTGCCAACCACATCTTTCAAGGAGAGGTGTCATCTACATCAAGTCTCTCCAAAAATAAAAAAGTTGAAAGGGTGTCAGCCTTCAAGAGGTTAGGAGAAGGATGGGCGAAACGACTGTCAGTTTTCAAGAGACTCTGTAAGGACAAGAGACCCAAACAAGGAGCAACTCAAAAGCTGAGAAGTATCGTCCCGTATCGCATGAAAAGAAGTACTATATTAACTGTGTCGTGTGAAAATATGTTGAAGGCCAAAATGAAGACAGTCATTCATACACAAGTCCCCGAAAAGGATGATGAAGAAGATAGAGAAAGTGTGACATCGTCTTACTACACTATTGAGAGTGCTCAAAGTCAATCTGCTCAAAATCAAGCTGCTCAAATCAATTTACATCAAGAGATCACTCGTCTACTTAGAAGCGGCACTATTAGAGTAAGTGATATAAAAGAGGTCGTTATAATGAGGCAAAGAGATGGAACAATGAGGCTGCGCATATATTTTCAAAGTCCCGTGCCAAGGAGTGAAGAGATCATTGAAGAAGTCGCCTCATCACATCACATTACTCTTTGTGAAGAAGGGAGCGTTGAAGAAGAAGATGCGGACATAGCGCCCTCATAATTTGAAGACGGTGTGAAGTCCACCGTCGATGAATTGAAAGAGGTCAACTTGGGTACTGTTGATGACCCACGACCCATCTACATTAGCTCTTTATTGACACCTGACGAGGAACATGCATATGTTGAACTCTTGAAAGAATTCAAAGACATCTTCACATGGACTTACAAAGAAATGCCGGGGTTGAATCCGAAAATAGCTATTCATCACTTAGCTATTAAGAAGGGGACACGACTTGTCAAGCAGTCCCAATGACGATTTCGTCCACAATTGATTCCGTTGATTGAAGCTGAAGTAAACAAACTTATTGAAGCTGGATTCATTAGGGAGGTAAAGTACCCGACATGGATCTCCAGCATTGTGCCGGTAAGGAACAAGAATGGGCAAATTCGTATTTTTGTCGACTGTAGAGATCTCAATGAGGTGTGCCCTATAGATGACTTCCCACTACCTATTGCAGAATTGATGATTGATGCTACCACCGACCATGAAGTTTCATCTTTTATGGATGGATCTTCCGGATATAATCAAATTCACATGTTGCCAGATGACGAAGAGATGACAGCCTTTCGTACTCCGAAAGGAATATTTTGCTACACAGTAATGCCATTTGGGTTGAAAAATGCTGGCGCTACATATCAGAGAGCCATGTAAAAGATATTTGATGATATGCTCCACACGAATATCGAGTGCTATGTGGACGATGTAGTACTGAAGTCCAAAGCGAGAAGTGATCACCTCCAAGATTTGAGGACAGTCTTTGAATGGTTGAGGAAATATGAGCTAATGATGAATCCGTTGAAGTGTGCATTTGGAGTCATGTCCGGGAAATTTCTTGCTTTTATCGTCCGCCATCGAGGTATTGAGATTGAGCAAGCCAAGATTGATGCAATTGTAAAGATGTCGGAACCTCGAAATATTCATGAACTAAAGAGCCTACAAGGAAAACTGGCATATCTTCGAAGGTTCATCTCAAATCTAGTTGGACGGTGTCAACCTTTTAGTAGAATCATGAAGAAGGGCGTACCATTTGAGTGGGATGAAACATGCAAAAATGCCTTCGAGAGTATTAAGGCCTACTTAATGAAACCTCCTGTTCTAGCTGCACCTGTCGTGGGCCGTCCTTTGATCTTGTACCTCTCCGCTCAAGAACGCTCTATGGGGGCATTACTTGCACAAACAAATGAAGAAGGAAAGGAGAATGCCCTATACTACTTGAGTAGAATGATGACGCCCAACGAGCTGAATTACTCTTCGGTCGAAAAGTTATGTCTTGCTTTGATATTCTCTATCCAAAAGTTGAAGCATTATTTTCAAGCTCATGCGCCTTATCTCCAAAGCAAATCCATTGAAGTATGTCATGTCTAAGCCTGTTCTATCGGATAGACTGGTACGTTGGTATCTACAACTGCAAAAATTCGAGATTGTTTGCGTTCCTCAAAAAGCAGTAAAACGACAAGTGCTAGCAGATTTCCTAGCCAATCATCCGATTCCTGCCGATCTCCCAGATGAAGATGCACTTTTGATTGATGTTTTCCCTCCTTGGGTGATGTACTTTGATGGAGCATCCCATAGAGAAAGAGCTAGAGCTGGAGTTGTGTTTGTCACACCCGAGAAAGAAGTACTGCCATATTCTTTTACTTTGACAGAAAATTGCTCCAACAATGTAGCAGAATATCAAGCGCTCATCATTGGTTTTGAGATGGCAGTAGATGCGAAGAGACTACACATGAAGGTGTATGGAGATTCTAAGTTGGTGATAAACCAAATACTTAATACCCCGGATATTTTCTTCCGACGAAAAATAAAAAGTTAATTAATAATTAAGGCTTTGCACGCCTAAGTTAAGGATTTTCGATTCTAAGATTTACGGTGAAATCCGTTTCTGAAAGTAATTTCCAGAAGTCGGTCGAACGACTACCGTATTAGGATTTTCGCGTAAGAAAACTTTTTAGTTCGAGAACTCAGATCGAAAAAGCGTCGAACTTTACATTCACTATTTTCACGATACAAGTTCACCGAAAAAAGTTAGTTTTTATTATTTTTCCGGGCGAAATTTGGACTGTGATGTCCCGACTTCTTTTTCGGATTTTGAAAAACGAATTAAGTTTACCGAGTATATGATTTATTTCTAATGTAACGGACGAATTAGATTTCGTCGAATTCGTAACTATCTAAGAAATTATTTCTCAACTTTTATAACATCGTTTAAAATCCGAAAATGAGATATTTCCGTCAAATTTTTGCAACCAAACACGCCTTAACGACTCACCAATTTCTTTGTTAGATATTTACCACCTTTATGTAAGTATACACCTTGTCATCACCCTCCCTCTCGCACACCTCATTACCCCCCCCCCCCCTCTTCAATCCCTCTCTCTCATTTTTCTTCTCATTTCCTCCATTAGAACTTCATCTCCAAGCTCTTCACAAGAACACAAGTCTCCCGTCTACCGATTAAATTCATTTCCGAGTTCATATTCCGCAAGGTAAGAACATCTCCTACGTCATGAACCGAACAAAATCTTAATTCCATCCATTTAATTTTTTTCGAAACTTAAGAGATGAAGAAGCATGTTGATTCTTGTTCGATTCATGTTCTAGTATGTTTAGAATTAAGTTCTACGGATGGAATCATGAAGAAAATCACTCCCCTTTATTTTAAGTAATTACCGAAAATTTTTAGTGATTTAGGGTTTTTTTCGTAGTTCGATTTCTTTGATGTTTAATTGATAGGATAGTGTTCTACATGTTGTTAATTGACTATATGAATTAGTTTAGATTTTTCTAAAAATAAAAACAAATGTGTAAGAGAGGAAGAATGCATGTTTTAGTATAGTAAATGATACGATATGCTTGATTGGTTAATGGAAATGAGATGTAGGATGATTGAGGATGATTATATATTTATTTGGGATTTTTTCTAAAAATAAATTGAAAAACGTAAGAGACGGAAACGTGTCAATAAGTTGAAGCTCGATAATGTTTTTAGAATATGGTTTGCATATTAGTGATGCTTGTTAGATGATAATCGTTGTTGTAAAATTTGAACGAAAACGGAGAACGTAGGATTTTTAGTAAGAGACGAACAATCGACGATAAGTCGAGAATAAATAATGTTTTAGGTTTGTGATTCGAACCTATAATAATCTTGTTAGTTAATGATCGTAACCGTAAAGTTTGAACGAATTCTAAGAAGTTTGAAATTTCGTTAAGAAACGAAGAAACGAGATTAAAAGCCGATAGAAAAGTTGAATGAGGAAAACCTTTTTAATAATAATGATTGTTATTGATTAGCTAATGATATTGTAGTTAACGACTTTTCCATCCGAGATACATGATGTTATGAGTTATAGTTAAGAAACGAGAAGTTGTTGAACGAAATAGAATTTGAAATTCGTTTTGGTATAGTAAATGGTTAGCTGGAAATGACGAGGAAATGCTCGTCGTTTGTTTAATCAAAAGGCGTGAATGTGAATCCGATTAAGGGATGCTGCATATAGACTGTATTAAGAAGAAAATTTAGTGAAAATAAAAGTGGAATAGTATTGATCGAACCTAGGGAATGGTGCGTTGAGATTTGTCGAGCATTAGGGTTTCGCGCGACTGTTTTGCGACGTTTCACGAAAACTGTCATAACTTCTAGCTCGCTTAACGAAATTGAGATCCGTAAATTGGAGAATAAACTAGACACCCATGGCTTTCTTTTCGTATAAATTAAATCGCCTTTTTTTTTAGTTCTCTGTTCTAAGAGAACTCGAGAAACACTGACTTGTGCAGAAAGTTTCCAAAACTTGATTTCTTTAGTTGAATTCTTTACAACTTCGTTCCTTGTGAACTTCTAAGTTGTTATAAGTTATCAACATCCATTATCTACTGACCTAAGTGTTGAGTAATGAGCCGAGTCAGTTTGTAGACGAGAATTGATCGAAGTCTCGTTTATTAGTTAATCAAAAGAATGTAGTTAAGTGCAAAGGCCTAAAAGTCTGAAACAAATTCAATTTCTTTCCTTTAATCGTCTTGATCGATTACTAAAGTTTTAATATTTGCGATAAAAGAAGGAAGTCGGAGTTGAAGACAGGACAGAAGACAGAAGGTTAAAGTTTGTTCTGTAAACGATTGAGGTTGGCTTTTCTATATACGAAATAAAATGAGCGATGCTCGAAAATCTTTATTTACAGCTTTGATAACTGTGTTTTCAAAGTGATAATCAAGGCATGAAATATTTGTGTTATGTGAGTTCATTTGTGCCATTCTGAGTTAGCCGACTGCTTTCCAGAAATTATGAGTTAGATACAATGAGGCTAACTAAATCGATCGTACTCTGAGTTAGTATACAAGGGGGACTTTCCAGAGTTTGTGTACACGGTAGCCGGTGTGTGTGGTACCCTGTTGAGGGGTAGCCAGCCACGGTGAGGAATTTTGGGCAAATTGAACGTAACATCTGTCAGAAAATGCTCGCGCGAGTGATTTATGAGAAAAGAAAATGTTTAGTAGACACGGGCCTTTAATGAAAAAAAACCCCGATGTGCTACAGAAATGAGATGCCTGATTTATCTATACTTATTATATGTTTTCGGCAACGTTCCCACTAAGTATGTTTATACTTAGCCCTGCATATGTTTTATAAAATGTGCATGTTGAGTGACGGGAGCGGCGGTGGTTGATGTTGAGTTAAGAAGTCTTATTTAGAATAAAGAACTTGTATGTCAAGCTTTATGCTTTCCGCTGCCAATCTTTTTGAGATAATGTATCTATCTGTTGGGTCTAAGCCCATACAATTAACTCAGTTTCTTTTGAGAACCTTGTCGAGTGATCCTTCGAGATCAACTCTTTCTTTTAATGAAGTCTTGTTCATAGAGTTTATTCTGTTATTAATGTCTGTTTATTCATTCATTCTTATTCATCCTCCTTCTTCCCCGCTTCTTTAATTCAACCCCTAGTCGCACCCCGGCTTCTGCCGTCCCTCGGGATTTGGGGCTGTGATAGAGTGGTATCAGAGCAATCGTTTCTGCTCTGCATACGAATTTCTTTCGAGTAGTAAGATAGAGTATTTGCATATACTCTATACCTGAGTCTTCTTTCATGTAAAGTTAGGTCGTAACACTAAGTTTAAGGGTGTAGACGACCACTCAACCTCCCGCTACGTCGACTCAATAGAAAGAAAGAAAGAAAAGTAAGGAAAGAATTTCAGAAGTATGATTTCTTTTAAGAAGAATTTTTTTTTGATTAAAGTATGCAAGAAATTTTGATTAAGTATGAAAGTATGATGAGATTAAGTATGCCAAATATGATTTGATTAAAGTATAAGAGTTATACTTTGTGATATTACGTGAACTATGTGAAAGCATGAATGCTGTACTATGTGAAAATACGTGAAATTTTTGAGTTAAATTCTTTATTATTGAAAAGTATGTTGATAAGAGAACTTAGACCGTTGTTCTAAGATTTCTCCCGATTCTCTGAGAACTTAGACTTTTGCTCTAAGGATTCTTCCGATTCCCTAAAAACATAGACATTTTAAGAAGCGTTAGTTCCAAATGATTTCGAAAGAGGCGATCGGATCGGAAAGGACAGAATGAAGGGAATCAAAGAGATTAAACGAATGTCACCTACGTAAAGTGACATGAACAACCGACTCGTTGAAGTCGACTTGTTTTTGAAAACGAAAGGCGTAAGAATTTCCTTTTAAGGAAATAAAATAAAGAATAACAAGAAGCATAAGAATGAATAAGTTGACAAGTTAAAACAATGAAAAGAAATCGTTAAGAAATTTTCTTCGAGAAAGAAATAAAGTGAGAAAGTAAAAGAATAATAAGAAAAAGGGGTGAAAATAAAATCGTAAATTTTATATATATATATATATATAGATGATTGTTGAGTGCAATTTCTTGAAATTTCTAGATGATTAAGATAAGTGGTGATTAAGTGATTTAAGTGTTGCAATTTGAATAATGGAATATTCTAGTTGTAATTTAAGATATGTTATATCCCTACCAGTTACTGATCCGTGTTTCTTAAAACCTTATAAGATGGCTTCTAGTAGTGACATGACTCAGGAGAATCAATCCCCGCCACAGCGTACTTGGGCAGATGAGATACTGGATGAGTATCGAGATTACGAGGCAGACCCGAACGACGACATAGGACAAATAGTTAGTAACTTTTCCGCACTCTACCATGTAGCCCGACATAGTATTACAGAGCGTCAGGCTATAGTAGACTTGATTGTTCGACTACCAGATTAGTGGCACGGTGGGCACATGATGTGTCTTGGTACTTCCTTACACTATTCGGCAATGACACTGAGCCGATAGGAGATTTCTTAGGATTTGCTCTTGCCATACACGAGCGTTTCTTTCAGAGCAGATTCATAGTGTCAGTTCCCATTCAGGAGCACCACCCCTACCGTCATTTTTCAGAGCCAGAACTAGAGTCTTTTAACATGGATCCAGAGATGGCCGCACAGTTAGAATTGCCACTACAGTGATGAGTTAGTTCCAGAGACAGGATACCTGGAGATCGGCACGGAGCTTGCTACTATGATAGAATTTCAATTCCCATTTAGACCACTTGAGGGGAGTCTGAGGCAGGACCATCCAGAGTCCGTTCTACAGAGGAATACAAGTTTAGTTCACCTCCCGAGCACCTGCTGCCTCCAAAGAAGAGGACAGTAGAGACCAGTTTGGACTACTTGGTTTCAGATTCAGAGAGGGCCGTTTCAGAGGTGCCTTCACCACCATCACTTGTACTTTTGGACGGCACTACTTTAAGGGTTGACGAGGCACTTCAGCTCGTTTTTGGTACAGATTTTGAGAAGGATCCGGACGAGGATCCGGAGGAGGACCCCAAGGAGTTTCAGGCCGTAGAGGGCAGTAATGACTCGACTGCATCTTGTTGAGCAGAGCATCTTAGACGTGTAGTAGCTGTAGAAGTTTCTTTTTGTCTTGTAAATAGTCGGATCAGTAACCATCCTTTTGTAGTACTCTAAGCGGATACGAAGTTTTGGGATCGTTTCCGTTCTAGTACTTCCAGTAAATACGAAGATGCAACTTGTTAGTGCACCCGGTATATAGATAGGCAGTTAGCCTAGTTTAGACTGGTCATAGTCTAACTTTTTTGTATAAGTCCTCTTTGGAGGCAAAACTAATATTCTTTTTTGACATGTATATATTTTATATATGATGACCCGAGAGTGGGTTTAAATATTGTGAAAATTTCTTCTAAAGCGCGATTAGAAGAAAAAGTTTAGATGAATATTCCGGTTTAACTGAGAAGTTAAAAGTTTAAAAGAGTTAAGAATCGAAGCTATTTTTTATCAGTTTTCTTTTCCATGAACTTGTTTAAGTCAGGAAAAAGGGTTAGTAAGTAAAAGAAGGTTAAGTAAGTAAGTAATTGATTAAAAGCAAAAGTGCTAATGAGAATTTCTGTTTCCAATAGCTTCGAAATGCCGCCAAGAGTAGTAAACCGAAGAGGACCTGCTAGACATAGGGGACGTGGTAGACGTCAAGCTCGAGTTGAAAGAGAAGGGGAACAGGAATATCATGAAACCCCTCCACCACCATCACCATCACCATCACCATCTCCACCACCACCCCGTCGTGATATTGAGGACTTATTCCTCAAACGAAACCCACCTATGTTTAAAGGAACCGGTAACCCAAGCGATGCTGAGCTTTGGGTGCGAACTATAGAGAAAATCTTTAAACTCCTCAGATGTACTGATAAGGAGCGTTTGTCGTGTGTCGCGTTCCAGCTTTCTGGACCAGCTGACTACTGGTGGGAGGCTAGGCAGAAAGTTATACATGCGGAGCATCTGGCTCGTTTTACATGGGAAGAATTTAAGGAAGCATTGTACGATAAGTACGTACCTAGGACCTATAGAGCTCAGAAGGAGGATGAGTTCTATAATTTAAAACAAGGAAAAATGACAGTAACTGAGTATGACGCTAAGTTTTGTGAATTATCAAGGCATGCACCTGCTCAGGTTGATACCGAAGAAAAGATAGCGAAGAAGTTCCGTGGGGGACTTAAGCATGAGTATGGAATAACATTAGCTAGTCATGGAGGACTGAGTTACACCGAGGTTTTAGGACGAGCCCTAGAGATGGAGGCCGTAGTGCCTGATGAAAGGAAAGCTATAACACCCGCACCAGCTCCAATCCAGAATCGAGGCTATTACAATAACAATAATAATAACTACTAGGGAATACGAAAATGGGAAGGAGGAAACAACAATGGCTACTATCAGCACTCCAATAATCAAGGGAACCCAAGGAATAGAAATCAGCAAGGCTATCAGCAGCCTAACCTGAATAACAATTATGGCAAAAAGCCATGGCAAGGAAACAGTCAGATGGGACCATGGAAAGGAAATAATCAGCAAGGTCAGCTACAAGGGCAACAAAGGAATAACCAAGGAAGAGCTACCGTTCCTGCCTGTCCCAAGTGTAATAGGGTACACTTCGGGATCTGTCAAGCAAACTCGGGAAGTTGTTTCAACTGTGGACAGAAGGGGCACTTTAGGAGAGAATGCCCGAAACCGTTGCAAGCGGCAAGACAAAATCAGTATGGATAGCCCCAGCCTTTGAGGGCGATTCAGGCTCAGCCGAAGCAGCAGCTTCAACAGTACGACCAACAGCAACAGAACGTTAGGGCATTCGCGATCGAACAAGATGCGCGCCATAAGGGCAAAGGAAAATTGGCAGGTATAGGACGAACTTCTTAATTACCTTGTCATTATTCTACCTCATACCAGAACCTTACATTCGTTATTTCTAGTGCCTGTCGACACTATAAGAGTAGGACCAGAGTGCGCTAATCATAAAATAAGAATAACCATGCCTTAGGAGAAATTATCGTCACTTCCTTAGTTTTCTCGAACAATAGAATTTAACTTAGGGTTTTTTTTAAAAAAAAATCATAGCAAGCAATCGGAACGTAATAAAATGTTCGACATAGATAAAATCCATGGGATGGATTGATTATCTATTAACTGCGCCATTCTATATGGAGCATGCGCCGAAAGAGTTAGAAAAGCTTAAAATACAACCGCAAGAGTTGTTAGACCTTGGATTCATTAGAACGAGTGTTTCACCGTGGGAACACCTATTTTGTTCATTAGAATGAAGAATGGTTCTATGAGGATATGCATAGATTATCGAGAATTGAACAAGATTACCCTAGAGAATAAGTATCCTTTGCCAAGGATAGAAGACCTCTTTGATCAACTTAAAGTTATAAGTGTCTATTCAAAGATAGACTTAAGATCCACGTATCATCAATTGAAAATCAAACCCGAAGACATACATAAGACTGCTTTCCGAACCAGATATGGCCATTACGAATTCCTAGTTATGCCATTCGGTTTGACTAACGCTCTCACCATATTCATGGATCTCATGAATTGAATTTTTCACCCATACTTAGACAAATTCGTCGTAGTATTCATTGACGACATTCTCATTTACTCCAAGAATGAGGAAGAACACGAGGAACACTTAGAATAGTTTTAGAAACGCTTAGAGCCGAGAAGCTTTGCACCAAATTCAGTAAGTGCGAGTTTTGGCTGAAGGAAGTAATGTTCCTTGGACATGTAGTATCAGTAGAAGGCATCAAGGTAGATCCCGCCAAGGTAGAGGCAGTACGCGACTGGAAATCGCCGACAAGTCCGAACGAAATTAGGAGTTTCTTAGGTTTAGCCGGTTATTACAGAAGATTCATCGAAGGATTTTCAACGATTGCTAGACCTATGTTGCAACTACTTCGAAAGGAAAACAAGTACAAATGGATGGATGAATGCGAGAAGAGTTTTCAGACACTCTAGGAGAAGTTAACCACAGCACCAGTGTTGGCTCTGCCAGAAGCAAATAAGGAATACGTGGTCTATACAGATGCTTCGAAGAACGGATTAGGTTGTGTATTGATGCAAGATGGAAAGGTGATAACTTAAGCTTCATGACAACTTCAACCTCATGAAGTTGAATACCCAACCCACGACTTAGAACTAGCAGCTGTTGTGCATGCGTTGAAAATTTTGAGACACCATCTCTATAGTGTTAGGGTTGAGATTTATACGGACCATAAGAGTTTAAAGTACTTCTTTGAGCAACAAGGAATTAAACATGAGGCAAAGGAGATGGCTCGAACTAGTAAAGGATTATGATTGCGGAATCAATTACCATTTAGGAAAAGAAAACGTTGTAGCCGACGCCCTGAGTCGCAAGACTCCAACCAAGTTAGGATGTCTCTTTGTTGAGAAAGAAACTCTTGTATGAGAATTTGAGAAAATGGACTTAGAAGTGCTCGATGCACCTGTAACGATAACAAACCATATAGCAGCACTAGTAACTACACCAGACTTACGAGAAAAAAAAAATTTAGTGCCCAGAGAAAGGACGAGTCGATCAAAAAGCTTCGGCTTAAGATAAGAACGGATAAACCAGACGGTTATTTTAAAGCACTAGATAATGCGATTTTTATTTAAAAGTAGACCTTATATCCCTAATAACGACAAATAGAAGAAAGATATCATGAGTGAGGCTCACGATACGCCATAAATAGCATGCCCAGAAAGTACGAAGATATATTAAGATTTAAGAAAGAATTTCCGGTAAAACGGATTAAAACAAGATGTTGCCTCGTTTATAGAACAATGTTTGGCTTATCAACAAGTGAAAGTTTTACACCAAAGACCATACGGATTGTTACAACCATTAAGTACTCCAACGTAGAAGTGGGAAAATATAGCCATGGATTTTATGACGAGTTGCCCAAAGCCTAGAAAAGGAGATACTGCCACCTGGGTGGTTATGGCTAGGTTCACAAAATCAATTCATTTCCTACCAATTCCAATTACCTTTGGATCAGAAAGTTAGCTCAGTGGTATGTTCGTGAGACTGTATGTCTGCACGGAATACAAAAGTTGATAAGGTTTGATAGAGATGCCAGATTTACTTCAAGATTTTGGATCAAGATGCAGAAAGAGTTAGGTACCGAACTTAACTTTAGTACCGCTTTTCACCCCCCATACGGATGGACAATCCGAGAGGACTATTTAAATACTCGTTAATATGCTAAGAACGGTAATATTGGATCTAAGTGAAAATTTGGAAAAAGATTATGACATTAGTTAAATATGCATACGACAATAGTTATCAGACTATGATAAGTTTTGCGTTTTACAAGGCCTTGTATAGGAAGAAGTTTAGATAACTGCCTTATTGTAATAAGGTAGGTGAAAGAAAAGAACCTAGGACCAGATACGGCCAGTGAAATGATCGAGATCATTCGATAGACTCGAGTCTGAATAAAAGAAGTTTAGAGAAGACGAAAGTCTTATGTGATTTACGCCGATCAGAACTAAAATTAGAAAAGAGAGATAAAGTTTTCTTAAGAATTCTCCAATAAAAAGAATCATTAATTTCAAAGATTTATGTGATTATTTGATATCTTGAAAAAGATAGTTTTAATGTATATAGATTGGCCGCGTTGCCAAGTCTATGGAATGTTTATTTATATTTATGTATCTCGTTTGAGAAAGTACGTGTTCGATCTTAAATACGTAATCCCTCCAGCAAGACGTTGTTCTTGAGTAGGATAAGTTATGAAGAAAGGCCGCAATCGATCTTGGATCGAAAAGTGCGAGAGTTAAGAAGCAAGTTAGTACGAGTAGTAAAAATGACATGAAGTCACCACGGGAAAGAAAAAGCCACGCGAGAACTCGAAGAAGAGATGAGAAAGAAGTACCCCAAACAGCTTAAAGAAGATATGCAAATTTCGGGACGGAATTTCTTGTTAGAGGGGTAGGATATAATACACCGAATATTTTCTTCCGACGAAAAATAAAAAGTTAATTAATAATTAAGGCTTTGCACGCCTAAGTTAAGGATTTTCAAAAGATTTACGGTGAAATCCGTTTCTGAAAATAATTTCTAGAAGTCGGTCGAATGACTACCGTATTAGGGTTTTCGCGTACGAAAATTTTTTAGTTCGAGAACTCAGATCGAAAAAGCATCGAACTTTACATTCACTATTTTCGCGATACAAGTTCACCGGAGAAAGTTAGTTTTTATTATTTTTCTGGGCGAAATATGGACTGTGATGTCCCGACTTTTTTTCGGATTTTGAAAAACGAATTAGGTTTTCCGAGTATGTGATTTATTTCTAATCTAACGGACGAATTAGATTTCATCGAATTCGTAACTATCTAAGAAATTATTTCTCGACTTTTATAACATCGTTTAAAACCCGGAAACGAGATATTTCCGTCAAATTTTCGCAACCAAACTCGCCTTAACGACTCACCACTTTCTTTGTTAGAAATTTACCACCTTTATGTAAGTATTCACCTTGTCATCACCCTCCCTCTCCCACACCTCATTACCACCCCCCCCTCCCCCCCCCCTCAATCCCTCTCTCTTATTTTTCTTCTCATTTCCTCCATTAGAACTTCATCTCCAAGCTCTTCCCAAGAACACAAGTCTCCCGTCTACCGATTAAATTCATTTCCGAGTTCATATTCCGCAAGGTAAGAACATCTCCTACGTAATGAACCGAACAAAATCTTGATTCCATCCATTTAATTTTTTTCGAAACTTAAGAGATGAAGAAGCATGTTGATTCTTGTTCGATTCATGTTCTAGTATGTTTAGAATTAAGTTCTACGGATGGAATCATGAAGAAAATCACTCCCCTTTATTTTATGTAATTACCGACAATTTTTAGTGATTTAGGGTTTTTTTCGTAGTTCGATTTCTTTGATGTTTAATTGATAGGATAGTGTTCTACATGTTGTTAATTGACTATATGAATTAATTTATATTTTTCTAAAAATAAAAACAAATGTGTAAGAGAGGAAGAATGCATGTTTTAGTATAGTAAATGATATGATATGCTTGATTGGTTAATGGAAATGAGATATAGGATGATTGAGGATGATTATATATTTATTTGGGATTTTTTCTAAAAATAAATTGAAAAATGTAAGAGACGGAAACGTGTCGATAAGTTGAAGCTCGATAATGTTTTTAGAATATGGTTTGCATATTAGTGATGCTTGTTAGATGATAATCGTTGTTGTAAAATTTGAACGAAAACAGATAACGTAGGATTTTTAGTAAGAGATGAACAATCGACGATAAGTCAAGAATAAATAATGTTTTAGGTTTGTGATTCGAACCTATAATAATCTTGTTAGTTAATGATCGTAACCGTAAAGTTTGAACGAATTCTAAGAAGTTTGAAATTTCGTTAAGAAACGAAGAAACGAGATTAAAAGCCGATAGAAAAGTCGAATGAGGAAAACCTTATTAATAATAATGATTGTTATTGATTAGCGAACGATATTGTAATAAACGACTTTTCCATCCGAGATACATGACGTTATGAGTTATAGTTAAGAAACGAGAAGTTGTTGAACGAAATAGAATTTGAAATTCGTTTTGGTATAGTAAATGGTTAGTTGGAAATGACGAGGAAATGCTCGTCGTTTGTTTAATCAAAAGACGTGAATGTGAACCCGATTAAGGGATACTGCATATAGTCTGTATTAAGAAGAAAATTTCGTGAAAATAAAAGTGGAATAGTATTGATCGAACCTAGGGAATCGTGCGTCGAGATTTGTCGAGCATTAGGCTTTCGCGCGACTGTTTTGCGTTGTTTCACGGAAACTGTCATAAGTTTTAGCTCGCTTAACAAAATTGAGATCCGTAAATTGGAGAGTAAACTAGACACCCATGGCTTTCTTTTAGTATAATATTCATCTCCTGTTTCGAAGTAGCCTGTTCTGTATGAACTTACTGATCTGTGCAGGAAATTTCCAAAACCTAGTTTCTTAAGTTGAATCCTTTTCAACTTGATTCCTTCTGAACATTTAAGTCGTTATAAGTTATCGACATCCATTATCTACTGACCTAAGTGCCGAGTAATGAGCCGAGTCAGTTGGTAGACGAGAATTGATCGAAGTCTCGTTTATTAGTTAATCAAAAGAATGTAGTTAAGCGCAAAGGCCTAAAAGTCTAAAACGAATTCAATTTCTTTTCTTTAATCGTCTTGATCGATTCCTAAAGTTTGAATATTTGCGATAAAAGAAGGAAGTCGGAGTTGAAGACAGGATGGAAGACAGAAGGCTAAAGTTTGTTCTGTAAACGATTAAGGTGAGCTTTTCTATATACGAAATAAAATGAGCGATGCTCGAAAATCTTTGTTTACAAGCTTTGATAATTGTGTTTTCAAAGTGATAAACAAGGCATGAAATATTTGTTTTATGTGAGTTCATTTGTGCCATTCTGAGTTAGCCGACTGCTTTCCAAAAATTATGAGTTAGATACAATGGGGCTAACTAAATCGATCGTACTCTGAGTTAGTATACAAGGGGGACTTTCTAGAGTTTGTGTACACAGTAGCCAGTGTGTGTGGTACCCAGTTGAGAGGTAGCCAGCCACGATGAGGAATGTTGGGCAAATTGAACGTAACATCTGTCAGAAAATGCTCGCGCGAGTGATTTATGAGAAAAGAAAGTGTTTAGTAGACACGGGCCTTTATTGAAAAACCCTGGTGTGCTACAAAAATGAGATGCCTGATTTATCTATACTTATTATATGTTTTCGGCAACGTGCCCACTAAGTGATTTTGTACTTAGCCCTGCATATGTTTTATAAAATATGCAGGTTGAGCGACGGGAGCGGCGGTGGTTGATGTTGAGTTAAGAAGTCGTAATTAGAATAAGAACTTGTTTCAAGCTTTACACTTTCCGCTGCTAATCTCTTTTTGAAGTTAATGTATCTTTCTGTTGGGTCTAAACCCCGTACAATTAACTCAGTTTCTTTTTGAGAACCTTGTCGAGTGATCCTTCGAGATCAACTCTTTTATTTTAATTAAGTCTTGTTCATAGAGTTTATTCTGTTATTAATGTTTGTTTATTCATTCATTCTCATTCACTCCCCCTTCTTTCCCGCTTCTTTAATCCAACCCCTAGTCGCACCCCGGCTTTGCCGTCCCTCGGGATTTTGGGCTGTGACAAAATACTTGGATTGTACGAAGTGAAGAAGCCAGAGTTGCTTCCTTATGTCAAGTATGCCCAAACTATCATTGCATGGCTTGGAGATGTAGAACTTGGACATGTTCCGAGGAGTGAAAGCATACAAGCTGATGCGGTGGCTAAGCTCTCTTCTACAATTGCCATGTTCGAGGATAAGATTTCTGTACCAGTCTGCCAAAGTTGGGTTGTTCCACCTATTTTCGAAGAAGAAGATTGTAAAGATGATGAGAGCAATGTCGTTGAGGTCTTCGAGATAGAAGAAGAAGATTGGCGCCAAGTATTGGTTGATTACTTGAAGTATGAGAAGTTGCCAAGTGATCCGCATAGAAGAGTGGATGTTCGTCGTCATGCAGCTCGCTTTATCTACTTTAAAGGCACGCTTTATAGGCACTCATTTGATAGAATCTTCTTAAGATGTTTGGGAAAAGAAAAAGCTACAAAAGCTATTGAGGAAGCGCATTCTGGAGTTTGCAGGGTTCATCAATCCGGTCCGAAATTGCAGTTTCGAATCAAAAGGATGGGTTACTATTGGCCAACCATGGTGAATGACTGCATGGAGTATGCTTGAAGATGTCAATCTTGCCAGTTTCACGCAAATCTCATTCATCAACCGCCCGAGCCACTACACCCCACGATTGCTTCTTGGCCTTTTGATGCTTGGGGCAAGGATGTCGTTGGACCTTTGACAAAATCATCAAGGGGGCATTTATATATCTTGGCTGCAACAGATTACTTTTCCAAGTGGGCTGAAGCGATTCCTTTGAAAGAAGTGAAGAAGGAAAATGTTGCTGATTTCATCAAAGGTCATATCATCTATCATCATAGGATTTCTCGATACATCATCACTGATAATGGACGAAATTTCAGCAATTTCTTTATTGATAAGCTCTGTCAGAAGTTTGGATATAAGCAAAGAAAGTCATCCATGTACAACGCGCTAGCTAATGGATTGGCCGAAGCTTTCAATAAGACTTTGTGCAATTTGTTGAAGAAGGTTGTTGCAAAGATGAAGCGCGATTGGCATGAGAAGATTGGAGAAGCATTATGGGCATATAGAACGACATATAGAACTCCAACACAAGCGACCCCTTATTCCTTGGTGTATAGTGTGGAAGATGTGAATCCCCTAAAGCAACAAATTCCCTCGTTGCGGATCGCCATCCAAGAAGGTTTGACCGAAGAAGAGAATGCTCGTTTATGCCTCGAGGAGTTAGAAGCGTTGGACGAAAAATGATTGGAAGCTCAACAAAGGTTGGAATATTATCAAGCTCGCCTCTCAAAGTCTTTCAATAGGAATGTGTGGTTGCGCTCTTTTCAAGTTGGAGACTTAGTGTTATCTGTGAGAAGGCCAATTATCACCACTCATCGTGTTGGAAACAAGTTTGTGTCGAGATGGGATGGTCCTTATGTTGTCAAATAAGTCTACACCAACGACGCCTACAAGTTGATTGATGAAGACAATGTTAACGTTGGTCCGATCAATGGAAAGTTCTTGAAGCGCTACTATCCTTGAAGGATGGAAGCGTACCTGTACAAAAAAAAACAGCAAAAAAAAAAAAAAAAAACAAAATGAAAAAAGAAAACAAAAACAAAAACAAAAAAACAACAAAAAAAGAGAAAAGCAGAAAACCAAAAGGAAGAGAAAGAAGTCCACTCCATGACGCACGAGCTTAAACTGCATGTTACTTCTGGCCCGCATGAGTATAAACTGTGTAAAGGCACCCACCAATGAAAGTGTACGTGGTTAAACTACTAACTTCTCCACCAAGAGTTAAGTTAATGTGCCTAAACTTAATTATCCCACCAAAAGGTAAAGTTATGTGGTTAAACTGTTATTTACTCCACTTTGTGCAACAAAAAGAGAAAAGAAGTAAAACAAAGTACAAAAAAAAGGGAAAACTATGTCTAAGAAAAGGGCTTTTGATCCTTCAATAATTGTTAAGGGGCCTCCAAAAGTTCCTTCGAGTCCTTCAAGTTCTTCAACATTTCATCATTCACTAGAGGTGCATCCATAAGTTTGTCAAGTTCTTCTTTGAATCCAAGCACTTTGTTTTGAGTAATTTGGAGTGTGCCTTGGAGTTGCTTCATCTTTGATGATAGCTTAGCAATATCTTCCTTCATGGAGTCGACTTGAGCAGCTTGTTCCTTTGCCTCTTCACTTGCATCATGAAACTTCTTTTGGACTTCTTTTAAGCGTTGTGCAGCAGATCCTTCAAAGTCATGAGAGGTCGATTGGGCTTTGTCATAGTCACCAGCCTTATCAAAAAGTGTATTCAAGCTCTCTTCAAGATGAGATATGTCAAAGCCATAAGAATACTTCTGCATGCATGACATTCCCTTGCGAATTTCATCCTCTATGGTGACAAGTCATCAACCGAAGTCCTTATTATCTTGGCTTGAAGATTGCCCCAAAACTATTACAAAAGTCTCTTACATCGATTGGCAAAGAGAGCAGTACTGTTGAACTCGGACTCAACTCCGACTGGTGGTGTTTGTTTTGCTAATGCTTGCTTGTTGGAATGGTGCGTCCCAAGTGATTGACTTGACCCACAAGATTGATGACAGCTTTGAGAGTCTTCAAGATCATCGATGCCAAGGACTTTCTCTAAGTACAAAACAGATAAAACAAAAGTGTGTTAGAAAATAACTACTTACATAAAAAAAGAGAAAAGTAAAAAATAGAGAAGTAGAACCTCAAGAGTAGCTTTGCATCTACGATCGGCACTATCTTCGCAAAAAGCTTCATTAGGTGGACTAACATGACTTTGCCGACGAGGATTTACATTGTTACTAAGAGAACCGTCCAAGTGATTTGAAGATGATCTTCGCTTTCCATTAGAAGATTCATCCAAGGATGCTTTTCTTTTTCTTGAATCTTTCAATGGAGCCGAAGTCGCTTCCTCATTAACACCATGGAATTTGATTTGTATGTCCTTTTCACAGTCTTTGGGGGCATCATGTCCTTGAGACTATTTTAAGATTGTAAAGTGCTTTCCTATGGACTATTCATAGACTTTTTGCCACCAGTTCTTGTACGCAATCGAGTGGAGCTTTCTGAAGCTTTGAAGCGAGCTTGGAATTACAACCTTGCTGTAAGATTTTTGGAGCAAACATGCATGCCAATATTGAATGCCTTCATCTAGGTTAGCTCGGCGGACATCTTTATTAAGAATGCTTGGAGGAGTTTGGTAGAACCCGAATTGACGACTGAAGCGATATGGACTATAGGGCTCAACGGCAAACTCATCACCAAGCCTCCAAGTTAAGTTGTTGGAGCGGATGGCCATGAAGAAAACACGATCGACTTCATTCGCATTCCCATCATCCCCATATAAAGTACTCTCATTGTTGGTGATCATAGTAGCATTTCAATAAATTTGATCCCACTTGTAGATTCGTTTGCGAGCATCTTCAGTGTTGTAATATCGTGCTCCTCCTTCGCCCGAGTATTGAATCATTTGAGGTATGCGTGACATGTGATCAAGAGGGAAGTGAGTCTTGAAGTAATATGCTAGCCAACTATAAACGAAGTGAATAGGGAACACCGTAGGAACTCGAGTAAGATCGCGAAGTTTGGAGATCTTGTTTAGACCTCTATAAATGCTCGTCAAGACAGGGACAATAAAAGCAACCTTCTTTTGGCTCGCCATGGTGCTAGCCATCTTGAATGTGCTTGGTCGAATTATGTCTACTTCATCTTCGAGAAGAACAAAAGTGCTCAACCAGCAAGCAAGGAATGCAACTAGATACATTTCATGCCAATATCTTTCTCTAACACTTGTCTCCGTAAATGGAACTTTTTGGGAAGAAGTCCATGACACGTGACTCGCAAGCTTTCCATTGGGGTTGTAAGTTGGCTTTGGACGCACTAATTTCTTCACTTCTCTGCGGGCAGGAGGTCTTTGATACTTCAAATTACCCTTGTACCAAAATCGGATCCACTCATCGACTGGGGCTGAAGTGTTGGAAGTATTAGAAGTATAAGAAGTATTGTAAGTTTTCGCCTTGCTCCAAAGTATATGATAGCTATGAAGTAAGTGTTTGCAACTTGCTGGGATATGAGATCTTCCTCATCTATCAGCACCAAGCAACTCTTCCGCAGATGGAACCACCTCATCGTAAAGCATGCCATTCATAGGAAGTCCGGAAAAAGTATGTAAGTCCCAAAGTGAGATTGAAAGCTCGTCGGAGGAAGTAAGTAAAGTATTGGTCGAAGGGCACCAAGAGTCGCAAAAACCCTTGATGACTTTCGTGTTTCGATCATAAGTAAAAAGTGAAGTATATACAGTATCGTAAAGCCCGGTTGTGCGAAGGTCATCTCTGCAACGGCTAAGTACATCCTTGATCCACTCCCAATAGCCTTTGAAGTAATGAGCTTCTCTAACGAACTCCGTGATTCTTCCCCATGAAAGCTTTTCATCAATCATACGTCTCCCGTGATGATGAGTGGATTGAAGAATCCAAGTCATAGCTCCTTTTAACTCATTGTCTTGGCACCATCCATTAGTATGAAGTGGATTGACAAACTTGGGCCAATCATCGCTAAGTACCGACTTGTAAGTCCTCAAACGTGTCCCTTTCTCCGTATGCTGCTGCTCGTTGTCCAAAGTAAGTTAGTAAGTCTTCTTGCTTTCGGTGATATCCTTGAAGTAAACCATTGTGGAGCTGCACAAAACAAGGGCAAACCAAAGTCGGCATAGTAAGTATTCGTCCAGAAGAATAGAAAATTATAAGAGTGAGACTTGAGAAAAGGTTCAGAAACTTTACCGAAGAAATTGCAATTTAATCCCAAGTCTGTGTTGTTATCTGTAAAAGAAAAAAAAGGACGTGCCAAAGCTCAATAAAGGAAAAAGAAAAAAGGACGTGCCAAAGCTCAACGAAGGAAAAAGAAAAAGACGTGCCAAGTTGGTTAATTGCAAAGAATTAATTAATTAATTGTTCTTTCAAACAATTTGTTAAATTTGTTTTATGCACAAGTGCACTGGTAGCGATCATATGGAGATTTGTTATTCAAACCACAAAATAAGTAATCGGTGAGAATTAGAAAGGTTGTTCTCTGGTGAAGATTAGAGATAAACAGGTGGTGTGAGACTTTAAAAAGATTGAATGCAATAAATAGAGGAGACAATTTACCAGAAGATTTCGATAAAATCAGCAAAGGGGGAGAATTGAAAAGCTCAAAATTTATTTGCGTTGTGTGAATACAAACAATAGTAGGGGCGAGTGTATATATAGACCTCCTCGTGGGCTTGACAATGATAATCCCTAATTCTAGAAGGCCTAGGAAGAAACGAGTTGCTTGATTAGCTAGAATTCAAATAAGAACAAACTTTTTAATATTATTAAAATCTTGGGAAGTAGAGAGATTTTTGGATTCCTTGATTTATTTGGTGTGGTTTGAGGCGAAGTAGAGAGATTTCCGATGTTGAGGAAGAGTTGTGGTGAGTTATAAGTCGGTTGAGAGTTTAATGGAATTATAGGGATGTTTTGAACCGGAAAACTTTTTCTTCCGGCGATTTTTATCGCACAAAAATTAAACATGTGCTCTTATCTCTCTCCTTATTTTCTTTCCCCTACTCTCTCCCAACATGCCTCGCTCTCTCTTTTTCTCTCCCTCTTAGCCGACATCACCATTCATCTCTCTCCCTCTCTCTCATCGAGACACACACACATACATCACCATTTTTACTCCATTGAAGGAGTTTGACGAAGCAAGAGTTGCTTGAGGATTTCTTCACCATTATCCACTGATTTCTTGGAGACAAGTAAGATTAATCATCTCCTTTTCTTTGTCCTTAGAGTAAGCTAGAAAAATCCCCCTCTCCTCTCTTTTGTTCGATCGAAATGGTCCATGGAGTAAGGGATTGAAGCCCCTTGTTCTAGTCTTGATCATTGATTCCTTGTGAGTTTTTCCATTCAAAAATTCAACCTAGAAAATCCTTGATCATCACCCTCCCCTTATTGCCAAAAATGATGATGTAGGAGGAGAAGTTTCAACCTTTGTTCTTAAGCATGATATTCTTGATCCTTGTGTGATTATATGCATGAAGATTGAAGGAGAAAATTTGTGATATATATGTATATATGTGTGCCGAAAATTTCATTAGAATTTGGGGATTTCTATGTCTTGATGTTTATGATGAAATTGATGATGGAATTAAGCTCTATGAATTAATCTAAGAACATCTATATAATCAATTGCATTAAACTTGTTTACCAATTTTTTTAGAAATACCTATTTATATACATATGTGTAATGTTGATGATTTTGTGATAATATTGAGGATTATGATGATAGAATGATGATATTAGTGATGATATTTGTATGAGAAAATGTCACAGCCCCAAATCCCGAGGGACGGCAGAAGTCGGAGTGCGACTGGGGTTGGATTTAAGAAGCGGGGAAGAAGGGGGATGAAAGAATAAACATACATACATAACAACTTATCTTCTATGAACAAGACTTTATTGACGAAAGGAAAGAGTTAATCTCGAAAGATTACTCGAGCAAGATACATCAAAAGCTTCTAAGTTATATTACAGAACTTAGACTACAGTGATTAATACACAACATCAAAAAGAGTTTAGAGTCTAGCAGCGGAATTGTGAACTATATACAGAAGTCTTTCTTAACTCTAACTCAACCGTCGCCGCTTCGTCGCTTCAACCTGCACATTTAGAAAACATATGCAGGGCTATGTACAAAAGTACTTAGTGGGCACGTTGCCGAAAACATAATCATAAGTATAGATAAACAGGCATCTCATTTTATAGCGCATCGGGGTTTTCATTTAAAAGAGCCCGTGCCTATTAAATATTTGCATTTCATTCATAAAGTAGCTTGATCAAGCATTTTTCATAGTTGTTACGTTCAAATCTTGACCAGTCATAATTCACCGTGGCTGGCTATCCCTCAACAGGATACCACATACACCACAGGCTACAAGTGCACTAACTTTGGAAAGCCCCTTTTGACTAACTCAAAGCCGATCGTTAGTTAACCCCTTTTGATTAACTCATAAGGTACAAGAGAACTCACATAAAATACAAAACAGTTCATGCCATGATTATCACTTTGAAAACACGATTATCAAAGCGATAAAGAAAAGGTTTTCAAGCATTGCTCGTTTTATTTGTATATAGGAAAGCCCACCTTATAGATTACAGAACAAAGATACGTGCTTCCGTCTTCTGATCTTTCGTCCTAACCTTGGTGTCAACTTCCTCCTTCATCGTAAAAATTATACTTTAAAGCTCGATCGCAAACGATAAACGAATACGAAAAGAATCGGATTAAGTTTTTGTCCTTTAGACGTTTTAGGCATTTGCACGCTAAACTAAACTCTTTTAGTTAAAAAGAAACGAGATACGAACGCATCTTGTTTGACACTCACTCGGTTCTGTACTCGACACTTTAGGTTGGTAGAAAGAAGGTAGTCGATAACTTGAAACGACTAAAAAGATCGAAAGAGTTCAAGTTGAGAAGAATTCAACTTAAGAAACTACATTTTGAACATACACTGCACGAGGTCAGTGAGTTCGCCTAGAACAGGAGATTTGAAAACAGGGGGCAAGTCTTATACTAAAAGAAAGGTACGGGTGTCTAGTTTACTCTGCAATTTGCGGATCTCGATTCCGATAAACGAGCTAAGAGATATAGCAGGTTCCGTGAAACGTCGCAAAAACTGCCGAGTGAACCCTAATGCTCGATAAAAACGACACACGGCTTTCTAGGTTCGTTTTATGCTATCGAACCTAATTTCTCACGAATTTTACACAACAAGGCAATCAACACGTATTTCCATACGTGAAGGACTCCTTTCATTTCTCGTCTATAAATACGACGATCAAAACCTCGTCGTTTTAAACTAAACAATTAATATACCATATCAAGTTAACATTTCTCGTCCTATCTTCTCAATTATAACTAAAACTCAACATTTCATAACTCGGATTAACACGTCGTCAACTACAAAATCGTTCCTTAATCATTAATAATCATCGATATCCAAATAGAATCATTAATCGTCTTTTCTATCATTACTTATCAACATCCATTCGTTTCTTACGAATTATCCAACGTCATTAGAATTCGTTCAAAATTTACAACATTATTCATTATCTATCAAAAATCATAAATACACAATTTACATCCTCATATCATTTTCTATTCTCGACTTATTGACCGTCGTTCGTCTCTTACGTAAAATTTTACGTTCTCCATTTTCATTCAAATTTTACGACAACGATTATCATCTAACTAGCATTACTAACATGCAAATCATATTATCAAAATATTATCGAGCCTCGAATTATCAACACATCTTCGTCTCTTACATTTCTCGTTTTATTTTTAGAAAAATCTCAAATTAATATATATTCATCCTCATGCATCGTATATCTCATTTCCATCAAACAATCGAGCATTTCATAACATTTACTAACCTAAATCGAGCCTTCTTCATCTCTTAGGTTTTGGATTTTATTTTTAGAAAAATCTAAAACAATTCATACGATCAATTAACATCATAAGAAACACTAATCTAACATTCAATCGACAAAGAAATCGAGCATGAATCAAAGCCCCAAAATCTGAAAATTTTCGGTAATAAATAGAGTTTAGGGTTCTTGATTTTTCTACATGATTTGATCCGTAGAACTTGATTCTAAACATCCTAGAACAAGATTCGATCAAAGACAACATGCTATTTCATTCTCCTTATTTTCGAAAAAAAAGGAAATTTGGGGAAAACAAAGTTTGTTCGGTTCAAATGAAAGATGAAGCTCTTACCTTTCGTATTATGAACTCGGATATGGATTTGATCGGTAGATGGAAGAGTATTGCTCTTGAAGAAAGCTTGAGAGGTGCTTCAATGGAGGAGATGATGAAGAGAAAATGAGAGAGAGGGAGGGGATGGTGATGGCGGTAATGGAGATGAGTGAGGGAGGTGATGACTCACTTATGGTGAGTCCTAAAGTAGATGGAAATATCCCACAAAGTGAAATGACTATTTAGGGACATGTTTGGCGAGGGAAAAATTAACGAAATAACTCGTTTCCGGCTCTTAAACGTCGTTTTAAAAGTCGAGAAATACTTTCCTAGTTAGTTACGGAATTGACGAAATCTAATTCGTCCGTTAGATTGGAAATAATTTACGTACTCGGAAAACCTAATTCGTTTTTCAAAATCCGAGAAAAAGTCGGGACATCACAGTCCAAAATTCGTCCTGAAAATCATAAAAACTAACTTTCTCCAGTGAACTCGTCTCGAAGAAAAAGTGAATGTAAATTCTGATGGAATTCGATTCCTAGTTTTCGGGCGAAAAATTTAACGGACGCGAAAACCCTAATACAGTAGTCGTTCGTCCGATTTCTGGAAATTATTTTCGGAAACGGATTTCACCGCAAATCTTGGAATTTAATTTCATGATCTTAGGCGTGCAAAGCCATAATTATTATTAATTTTCATTTTTAAAGACTGTAGAAAAAGTCTGGGGTATTACAGAAAATGAAGAGCATGAATTATTTGTTGTTTTTCCTAAGAGTGCTGATTTATATGCATGTTAGGAAGAGTTTGTGATTTTTTGATGATTTTGATGATTATTGTTAGAGTTAGGAGTTATTTGAAGATATGAGCATGTCTAAATGAGAAATAGAAAAGAAGGATTTTTTTTATAAATTTTTCCTTTAAAAATTCGAACCATAAGAAGTGAAGAACTTGATAATTTTGATGTTGTACGTTAGTATTTCATAAATTGAGATAAGATAAGTGAAATTAGATTTATTTGAGGCACGATGGAACTTGAAATCGTTGAACTTGATAATTTTGATGTTGTATGTTAGTATTTCATAAATTGAGATAAGATAAGTGAAATTAGATTTATTTGAGGCACGATGGAACTTGAAATTGTTGTACTCGAATTATTATGAACAAAGCCCAAATTTGGACGAAATGGACTTAAAAAGTAGATTTTTAGTAATTAAGCTCGTTTGAGCAAATTGATTGAGAAATCGATCAATTAGAATTTTTTTAAGGACAATAGAGTCTCGAATTATTGAATTCGGACAAGTATTGCACTAAAGTCCAATAAGCCGATCAAAAGGAATTTATAAGGGAGAAATGAAAAATGAGCAATTTTCATAAGTAAAAATGGAATTGCGAAAAATTAATCTAGTAATTAGTCAATTAGAATTATTTGGAGTCAAACTGTCAAGTTTGATAATTTTTCGAGTACATGCACGTTTTAAGAGAAATAGTGACATATACCGAGAGTTTTTGTTAAAAGTATCGGATTCTGAATCTGATTCCATATTTGAAATCCTTGAATTATATTAAGAATAACGAAATTAATTTTGTTAAAATCCTTGAATTATATTTGAATGTGAATGATTTGTGACTTTAGTAACCGAGAATTAATCTCATAATTTTCTGAGCTCGTTGACTCGAGAAATCGAGAAATACAAGATGTATGATGTGAATTGCTTCTCGATTTACGTGAAATATTTATGTTATTAATTTGTTTGATGATGTTAAGTCAAATACCCAAGTCTGAGAGATTGCTGGTTTAGTACTTCGGTAGAATCGAGAAATCGAAAAAGATTAAGTTAGTCGAGCCAAGATAAGTTAAGAAACTCGAGTCAAGTAAAAGTCCTTCAGCCGAGCGTTAAAAGTTTATTACGTTTTTTGAGTAAGTAGTCTCACCCTTATAAGATGTTATTCTTGAAGGAATGAGCGTGACCGAGAGGTAGAAGGAGAAGAAGAAGCAGCTAACTGAGTAACCCTACGCAGTCAGGTGGGCTTTTTAAACCGAGAACTATTGAATGCTATTACGTATTGAATATTACGTGAGTTTTTAAATTAATTCACTTGCCAATTTATCTAAGTTATGGTATATTTGATCGTCTACTTGAGTTATTATCTTGTGTGAGATAAGAACACACATATTATGTTAGGTGACTGTGAGCCTTGATTCGGTTAGGCCAATCACGGTGTTTGAGAAGGAGGCCTACTTCTCGATACAGAGATATTATGGTAGATTGATTCATACCTGCATATTATAGAAAGAAAGAAAATATTTTTGCGTCCACAAGTAAACTGTTTGAAATTGTGCTAACACTTGTGATGCAGTGGCAATGCAAGTTCAATTATATAGCTCTATCGAGCAAAGTTTTAAATTATTTTGGCATGTGTTCACTGAGTACGAAGTACTCAGCCCTGCATGTATTTCTAAATGTGCATGTTAGCTTGGATGAAGATGGTAGAGGATACTCGGCAGTGTGTTAATATAAGTCGAGTCTTTTGTTTAAGCATGTAATTGCATGTCTTCATACATGTAATTGTTGGACCTGAGTTTAGGATTCCGCTGCAAAACAAACTTGTTTATTTGTTTTGAAACTATTACACTGATTGATGGTCCCGATACGAGTTCTGGTGTATGGGGGGGGGGAATACACCAGATATTACTTTTTAAAACAACTCTTGAAAAATCATTAACCGAGTAATAAGACTCAACTGAATTCACAACCGAGTAAGCAAGCTTAGTTGGAAGAATGGTGTTGTGCGGAATATGGTGGAAAATAACAACTCGTAAAAATATAACTCACGCTTTTATGCAAGGTTGGTTAAAAACCAAGTCATTTGATATGGAAAGATGCAGTTTGTATGCTGGTTAGTTAGTCAGTTGAATAAGCAATAAATAACTGAATAATAAACACAAACACACAAGGATTTACGTGGTTCGGAGATAACTCCTACGTCCACAGGGAGTTGTGAGTCCACACAACTCAGTCCAAGTTCTTCTGGATAAAAACCACAAAGCTTACGCGGGCTTTGCAACCGTTGAGATAAGTTTACGGGTACTTATCAACCTTACAGATAAGTTTATGGGTACTTATCAACCTATCTACTCAATTCCGGAAAGAGTAGGGTCCTAACAATCCTTTTGAGAGGATGTGTAAAAAGGTGGGTTTCCAACTAATAGCTCAAACAAGAAGTTAGCTATGATCTAACACTCTACGAACTCTCAACTAGTGATGTTCTCAAGGTTGGATCGAAAATACAAAGACAGAATCTAACACTCTAGAACTCTCAACTAATGATGTTCTTAGAGGATAACAACAGTTTTGCTTGAGTGCAGTTTTTCGTTCTTTATCTATTTCTTTTATCTCTTCTCGCTCTTGTCTGTCTCGTATGTCTTCTAAGTCTTGGTGAATGAATGAAGGCCTCTATTTATAGGCAGAGAGAATCAACTAGCCGTTGGAGGAGCCGTTGATCTCTGTTCTTTGAAAGCGATGGCTTGTCTCTCATCTCTGCAGACTTTCCGGATTTGGCAACTGAGTGCTTCTGCTTTCCATCTGAGACAACCTTGTGTTGGGCCAAATGAGGTAATGACAGAGACTCAAACCTTCACGTGACTTCCTTATTTGAAATTCAAATCTTAACCTTTGACCTCCAACATTTGATAGTCGGTTGAGTCGTTTGATCTTCATCTGATTGGTCTTCAACCGATGTTCTATCTGAATGCTTTTGTCTGAGTAGGAACAGTTGAACTCTCAGCTGACTTTGAACTTCAAGTTGTTGATCTAACTGATTGAGTCCTACAACTGATGTTCCATCTTGAACGCTCAATTGTCTTTCTTGTATCTGACTCTGATCAGTTGGCTTCGAACGCTCAGTTGTCTTCCTTACAACTAATGTTCTATCTCTTGAAGGCTCAGTTGTCTTTCTTACAACTGATGTTCTCTTGCATCTTCCCCCTTTGAATGCTTAGCTGTTGTTCTGAATCTTGAACGCTCAGGTGTTTTTCTTACACCTGATGTTCTATCCGAGTGAAGCCTTGTTGCCACCTTCAGCTGAAGTCCTGTAAAGATAAAATCTTAATAATGCTCAAACAGCGAGCCTAACTACTAACATTAGGATATGGCAACATCTACTCGGTTGGGGTCAGTTGGTTTTGGAATCAATCAAAACTTTAATAATTTTCCCAACAATTTTCCCCTTTTTGATGATGCCAAAACCCTTATAAAATCCTTACAGATCAAACTGATCTAAATCCTACTGACCTATCCAAAATCTCAGCTGAAATTCTAGACAGTCTATAAGATTAAAACATCAAAGGGTTAGCACAGTTATAACATGATATTGAAATAACTTTGCAATTCAGAGCTTGGACAACGAGATATTGTACGTCAAGTTGAATCGTATAACTGAATAGTTTTTATTACAACTGATGATTACAAAGTAAGCACAAAAGATCAAGGACTACATCAATTGCTCAAAAACTAACTGAGCTAAAATTAAGCCCATACTTGCTAAACATTCTAACAAAAATTTCCCTTTTTGCTTCTGACTCCTTCGAAATGTCAACCCCGTGCTCTCGGCAAACTTGTCTTGCCTCAGCTGCTATCTTCATTCGGTTGGGGTTTCGAGAGTCTGGGAGGAAGGGAGGCTGATATGTGACTTTCTGAGGGACCGGAACTATGTTCATGTCCAGTTTTGCATCTATCATGGCTCGCCTGAACTGGCTGAACATGCCCGGGTCCCCAGTGTGCAACTCGGTCAGCGCTTCCTTGAACGCTCTCCTCGGATCGTCAGTTGAGAACACCTTCCTATAATAGAAATCGTTCACAAATTCCTTCTTGAACGATTCCCAGTCATCGTTCCACTCGGCTAGCATCCACTTATCTACGTGCCTGAACCGACTTTGTTGCTTGACCTTCTCTGGCAGCCTCTGTTGCTTCAGCCGAGCTTCAGCCTTAACCTGATGTTTGTCTATTCGGCGACGGCTGCGGGAGGCAATGTTCCTGTCTAGGTTCTTAGTCACTTTGTCAAGCTCATCCTCGAACTGGTTGACTCTTTTAGCCTGGCTAGCTGCGAACTTCTTGATCCAGTCGGGATTCATGTAGTCTTTTTAGCAATATCCATAGCCTTGGCAGCAGCAATACACTCTTCGGTTGTGATACCATCGAGTTCTGAATCAAGCTCGGCTGCGATCTCGGCTATGGAGTTGTAAGAAATTCCATACTGCTCCGCCTGCTCCAAGTCTTTTGCCATTTCAGCTCCACCTACGTCGGTTGGCTTGGGAGCGGAATTCTTCTTCTGGGTTGTCTTCCTCTTCGGCTGAGATTTTGCAGCAGCTGGAATCTCTTCCTCAGCCTGGGTCTCATCTTCCCCCTGCATCTCAACATCCCCAGTCTTCTCTTCCCCCTTTTTGGCATCAACAACAAGGCTTGCGACTGAGCCATCCAGAGAGGTGAGTTGTTGTTCAGCTTGTTGGATGCGGTTGAAGAGTTCATCGACCTCGCACTCTATTCCGACCTTCTTCGCCAGTTCAGTGTCATGGCACTCTTGTTCGGCTTTCCTCAGTCCAGCGAATGTTTCATTTACCTCAGTCTTGAATGCAATGAACTCAGCCCATCTTGACTCGAACCGAGACTCCCATTCTTGGTCTTGAGTCTGTTGGGATTTGGCGAGGTTGGAATCAGAGATAGATTTGTAGACATTTAGTTCGGACTTGATCCCCAGGATGGTTGACTTCAGATCAGAAATGTCTTGGCTGGTGGAGGTTGAGAAATCGTCCAACTTTATCTTCAGTGAAACATTCTCCTCCAGCAGCTGCTTGTTCTTCTCCTCCTGTGCTTCCAACATCCTAAGTTGATCTTCTTTGATGTGCTGGAAGTTGGCAAGCATCTCCGTCCTCAGTTGGTTTACCCTCTCAACTATCAGCTCATAAATTTCTTCAGTTGAGGGTGCTGGCTGATCAGCTGGAGCTTGGTGTTCAATCAGAGCTGGCTGGTCAACTGTAACCATGGCTTGACGGTTTGACGGGTACAGTTGTAGCTCTTCTTCTTCCTTCTTGGCGGCTGCATCAAGATCAACAATAAAGTCAGCAGATTTTGCAAGCATGTTGTCCAGGAACTTGATGCAATCTTGTTCAGCCTTCTCCCTGGTATCTGTGCCTTCCGCCTTGCTGAGGTCCAGACGGCGCGTCAGCAGTGCCACTTTGTTGTTGTAGGCAACCTCCAGATTGGTGTAGTTGAAATAATCTCAGATGCGTGACTCGTCTGCCTTCAGCTGGTTCCAGCTGTGTACCCTTACAGTATCTTCCTTCACATACCAGTGACTGAAGATGAGGTTGAACTGGTACAGCAGCTCGGTCCCAAGCGTAGCAAAAATCGGCATGTCGCGCGCTTCAGGAAACATCCCGATTAGCTTCTGGAAGCAGTAGGCCACCTTGCCTTCATGCTCCATTGCGACGGCCTGACGATGAGCTTCGTCATCGATTGGGGAGGGAGATAGATTCTCGTATGGTAATGGTTCAAAAGTTTCATCAATGTTGGCCAAAGAGGCGGTCTCAACATTGGCATTGAGCTGGGAGCTTGGAATTTCGGATTCTGTGGGGATGGGGGTATCAACAACTTCCTCAACATTGGCCGAAGAAATGGTCTCAATGTTGGCATCGAGCGATGAGCTCGGAATTTCTGGCTGTGAGTCGGTTGTGAGAGCGAGGGGCTCTTTGGGCGGTACGGCATCAGCTCCTGCCGTGGGGGAGGTTGGAATGTCTTCAGTTTCCTCAGAGGAGGAAGAAGCATCTGAGGTCAGATCCATTTCTATCCCTTCAGCCTCATTAGTTCCTGCAGCGCGAGGAACGATCTCGAAGGCAGCTGCCTCAGCTGAGTGGCTCGACTCGGATGGCTCCTCAGCTGGTGCCGTCTCAGCTAGCGCCTCCACAGTTGGTACCTCCTCCTCAGCTGGCGTATCCTCAGCTGGCACATCCTCAGCTGGCACATTAGCAGCTGGCTGCTCAGCTAGAACATTCTCAGCTGGTACATCAGCAGCTGGCTCCTCAGCTAGAACATCCTCAGCTGGTTTCGCAACAGTCTTCTTGATCCTCACCCTCAGCTTCTTCTTGGCTGGCTCTTCAGCTTTCTCCTTCTCCGACTCATCTCTTTGTCGGCATGCAGCTTTCGATTTTGAGGGGCGGCTGGCAGCTGGTACCTCCTCAGCTGTATCCTTTTCCTCAGCTGTCTTCACAGCTTCCTTCTTCTCCTTAGGAGTATACACACTCCTAACCACATCTTGAGCCTTCTTTGCTGTTGGGAATAGCATCAGCTTCTTCACCGGGGTCTCCTCGCAGTCATCCCAGACTATGTTCTGACTCTTGGTTGCGAACAGGATCAGAGCAGAAATTTTGCTACTGAAGTTGAGAGTCCCCTTGACACTCAACAACCTTTCCCCGGATTTGGTTGTGGTCTCGGAGATCTTCTGCCTCTCCACAGTCAGCTGGTGTTCAAAATACTTGAACCAGTCGACGTTGCGCTTGTGTTTGTGCTCCAAAGCAATCAATTGCTTGAGCTTCGGTCGGCTGATGTCTCAGAAGGCACCGCTGTAACCGAATACAACTTTGGAGACAACATCGAACAAAAGTCGATGCTCCAGCTTCAACTTCGTCCTCTGCATATTACTCTTCAATTTATCCGGAGTGATGAGAGCACTCTCCAGAAACTCATCGGCTTCCGTGTCAGTTATATTCTCAATGGTGTCTGTGGCGGTATGATTCGGCGGAATGACTTGGCGAAGAAAGTCGGAAACTGCAATGGGGACGGAGACCCTGCGGATGGTTCTGGCAGGAACATCCCGTTGATGGCAAGAAACTTCTGTGACTACTCCATCCCTGCTGTCGATGGGCGATTGCATATTCAGGTAAACTCCCCGACCTGACGTCTGAGAAGATGAGACGGGAAGAGCATCGCCCAGTCCAGTAGGCCGTTCTCTCTGAGAGTATTGGCAAGGGGAGACAACACCGGCGACTCCAGATCATCCTCTGACAGGATCTGTTCGAAGTGTATTTTGGAGACCAGCAAGTCGAACGATTCTTCATATGATGTGGGGACTAGAGAGGGTCCGGACGAAGCCATTTTCCTTCCTTGAGAAGCTTTAGGTGCCATTTAATGAGTCTGAGAAGATATATATATAGAGAGAAACTTGCAGAAAATGGTGAGACAAATTGGAGACGAAAATGAACAGTTACTGCAGATAAACACAAATGAAGAAGGTAAGAGATCACTTCCTGATTTTCTGCCTTTTATAGGTTTTAGGCTCGGTTGAAATCGACGGCTAGGGTTGAATAGCGCGAATCCATCAACGGCTAAGATCACATGACTGTTGACTAGCTTTGACTTGACGTCACGAACCGAGTTCCAACCAGCGCGTGAGAAGGTGAACTGTTTTTCATGTCAGCCCAGTCGCACTATAAAGTAGGCTATTGATGTTCAGCCGTACTTTACATTAAATGCGGCATGATGGCTATTTTAATGTAACTGACATGCTCAGGAATGTTTGAATTTATTTCAAACATTCTCATTTAAGATCATAACACCTTCAGCCATAAATGATACCTGCCAGCTGATGTCGGAATCAGCTGTGTTCACCCGCCAGCTGATGTTGGAATCAGCTGTGTTACAATGTTGCGGCATACCATCAGCTGACTCGACTTCGTCTGTTCAGCTGACGTCTGATCCAATGTTGCAGCATACCATCAGCTGACTCGAGTTTGTCTGTTCAGCTGACGTCTGATGTCTTCGGTTGGCGATCCGCATCCGAGATTCCCTCTTCATCTGAGCTTCCCCCTCAGATGGATATCTATCTCTTCACCTCAGCTGGTTCCTCATCAGATGGATCTAACAATCCAAGGAGATCACATAGCATTTTGAACCGCGCTTCGGCAAGAGGTTTGGTGAAGATATCAGCTCTCTGAATCTCAGTTGGAATCTTCTCCATGGAAACATCCTTCTTCTCAATATGATCTCGGATAAAATGATGTCGGATGTCAATATGCTTCGTCCGAGAATGGTGAATAGGATTCAAAGAGATAGCAATGGCACTTGAGCTATCACAATGAATGGGAACCTGTCCAGTTTCTACTTCATAGTCTCGCAACTGTTGCTTGAGCCACAACACTTGCATGCAACAGCTACCGGCAGCCATGTACTCTGACTCGGTTGTAGAAGTGGCAACACATGCTTGTTTCTTGGAGAACCACGAAACTAGCTTGTTTCCCATGAACTGACAGTGTCCAGATGTGGACTTCCTGTCCAACCGATCTCCGGCTAGATCTGCATCCGAGTATCCGGTCAGTTGGATATTGTCGTCGGTTGGATACCACAACCCAACATTAACTGTACCCTTCATATACTTGATGATGTTCTTTGCTGCCAATATGTGAGCTTCCCTCGGTTGAACTTGGAACCGAGCACACACTCCAACCGCGTAAGATATATCTGGCCGACTGGCGGTTAGATAAAGCAAAGAATCGATAATCCCTCTATACTTACTGGCATCCACGAGCTTTCCCTCAGTTCCATGTTCAATCTTCCAGTTAGTATTCATCGGGATCTTTGTGGTTTTACTTGTCTGCAATCCGAACTTTGTGATGAGCTCCTTTGTATATTTGGATTGATTGATAAAAATCCCATCTGGTGACTGCTTCACTTGTAGTCCAAGAAAATAGTTCATCTCACCCATCATCGACATCTCGAATTTCTCCTTCATGAGAGTTGAGAATTTCTCGCACAGCTCCTCCGACTTGAAACCGAATATGATGTCGTCAACATAGATTTGCACAACAAGTATATCTTCTCCAACTTTAATGGTGAACAGTGTTTTATCAACTGACCCTCGTTTGAACCCCGAGTTCAGAAGAAAACCACAGAGAGTGTCATACCAAGCCCTGGGTGCTTGCTTCAATCCATAGATTGCTTTCTTCAACTTGTACACTCTTTCATCTCCAGTCTCAAAACCGGGAGGTTGTTCAACATATACATCTTCCTTGATATCACCGTTGAGGAAGGCACACTTCACATCCATCTGATAGACCTTAAACTTGTGAAATGCCGCATAGGCTAGAAAGATTCGGATGGCTTCTAGCCTTGCAACCGGCATGAAGGAGTCCTCGAAATCGATTCCTTCTTGTTGGCAATATCCCTGAGCTACCAACCTTGCCTTGTTCCTCACAATGAATCCAATGGCGTCCTTGTTCTTGAAAATCCATTTTAATCCAATGGTTCAGCTAGATTCTTTTCCCTTAGAGCCTGCGATCTGGTGAGAGCTGGTGGAACATGTGGATCAGCTTGTTGTCCTTTAGCCTGTTCCCTGCACTCAAAAGTAGATTCATCAAAACTAACATGAGGTGTTATTTCCACAACATGAGAGCTGTTGTTGAAAACTCTATAAGCCTTGATCCGAGCGACATATCTGAGAAATATGCCCTTCGAAACCTTGGCGTGAAAAGTTTTCAACTGAGTCTTCCCATTGTTGTGAATATAACACTTAGAACCAAAAACGCAAAAATATGAAATATCTGGCTTCTTGCGTCTCCATAGCTCGATGGTGTCTTTCCCAACCGCTTGGTCAGAAGAGACCAGTTCTGGGTGTAGCAGGCTGTGTTGATGGCCTCAGCCCAAAATCTCTTTGGCAAAGCTGAGCTTGTCAACATGGATGTAGCTGCATCCTTCAGCATTCGGTTCCTTCGCTCAGCTACTCCATTCTGTTGCGGAGTACGCACAGCTGATGTTTGATGAGTAATTTTGTGCTTCTCGCAGTACTCGATGATGGTTTCATTTAGAAACTCGGTTCCACGATTTGATCGGATGGAAATAATTTTCATCTCTTGTTGGTTCGATATCCGATCCATTAGTTTGGGTAGCTCATCTCGGGTTTCACTCTTGTGTCACATGAAAATGGTCCACGTGTACCTAGAATAATCATCAGTAACAACAAGGGTATACTCGTTACCATTCATGCACTTTCGTTTAACTGGCCCGAAGAGATCCATATGGATCAGCTGTAACACTCGGTCGGTTGAGGGAGTTGTTTTCAACCGGAAGGAGGATCTAGCGAGCTTTCCCAACTGACATGCACTGCAGATATGTGTTGTTGAAAACACTCGGTTTGGTATGCCTTTTGCATGTTCTTGTCTGGCAAGTCGGTTCATAGTCTTGAAATTCAGATGGTTGAGCCTTTTGTACCACAGCCAGCTCACATCTGAACTGCTTTTTGATAACAGACTGGTGTCAGGAGGACTACTATTCCGGTCAGCATAGTAGACATTCCCGGTTGGGGATCGATTTCCCAACAATATAACCTACTTTGATCCGACATTTTTAACCCTGCAACCCTGTGCATCAAACTTGACAGAGAAACCATTATCACAGAATTGGCTGATGGAGAGCAAGTTATGCTTCAATCCATCAACATATGAAACATTAGAAATCGACACGTGATTGGTTTCAAGGGTACCGTAGCCTTTGGTGTGACCTTTTAAGTTGTCACCAAAGGTAATTGATGGTCCTTCTTTCTCCACGAAACTCCCAAGCAAATCCTTCAGATTTGTCATGTGTTTCGAGCATCCACTATCCATCACCCACATGGTTCGTGATGCCTTATTCTTCCTCAGCTGTTTCTCCTGTTCCTGCGCAGAGAAACTCGCTTAGGTCCCCAATTTTAGTTGGGTCCTGGAGGGTTAGAACCAGTTCCCCCTTGAACTGTGATTTATTTTTCCCTATATACTCGGATAGATTTATCATTCCAGATCACTTTTCCTTCATCATCAACTATAACAACGCCTCGGTTATCCTTAGGCTTGTTGTTAGTAGTGATGTTCTGTTTCTTGGGAGGAGATGGATTTCTCCCATTTTGAGCTTTAGGAGGAGAGGCTTTCCCCCTGTTTTGATGGCGATTCTTATCCTGTTGGTTTTGTCGATGAGATCGGACGCCATGTTGGAATCTTCGTGGCTGATTCTGATTCCATCTTCCTGACTGTCGATGATAGCTGCTCATGCCCTGTTGTTGGTTCATGTTGTGGCATGAATATCTCCAGCTGTTCGAACTGTTCCTCATCGGTTGACTTGGTTGGAACCTCTGGTTGAACTGATGATGGAACCGCTGTTGATTCAGATGGTTGGATCTTTGTTGGTTCTGCGGTCGGTTCCATTCTTTCTGAGGTTGGCTCTGAGGTCGATTCAAAGGTCAGTTCTGAGTTTGGTTTTGATTGTATCTCCGACGCCTCTGGTTCCTCTTCTGACTCTTGGAACATTCCCCCTCAGTTGATGTCCCAACCGATGGAATGTTCTATTCTCCATCCACTGCTCTTTTTCCTTTCTCAGTTGTGGTTCCCTTGGTCGGTTGAGCTTGCTGAGAGGTGGAGGTTGGATTAATTTGGGGAGATTCAGACTCAACTGTGTTAGGTTCAACAACCTTGACCTCCACAGCTTTGATGAAGGTTGCTGGAGGAATTTCAGTATTCTTGATCACATCATAACCGAGTCCTGACACGTCATCCATCTGTCGGCTGTAACTGATGAGATTCTTGATGATCTTGGATGACTGATATAGCTTTATCAAGTTGTCCTTCTCAGTTTGCAACTCTTTGAGGAGAACAGATATATGCTCGGTCTGTCCGTCTGACTTCTTTATCAACTGGTCGATCTGAGCCTCTTGCTTTTTCAACTGATCATGCTGCTCCTGGATTTGCTTCTTCAACTCCTCATCGGTTGGAGCATTAGTTTGGTTGGCCGCATTCAGTTAATTTTTGAGATTATCAATCTCTTCAGTTTGACTCTTAATCAGATCGTCCTTTTCGGTTAAGGATTCTTCAAGTTTGATGAACTGTTCTTGAAGACTCTTAAACTCAACCGATTGCTGATGTAGTTCTTCACTGAGTTCTTGAAAGTCACTCCAGGAGGGTTCCAACTCTTCATCCAGTGTTTCCTGCATGTTAGAAATATTGGAAGAATTTAAATTAGCAGGACTAGAGTGTACCTCAGTATCATCCTGGCCGGTTCCAAGTGCCATGACGCATTGATCCTGACCGATAGCGTTGTTGGTGGAAGTCAGCTCATCCTCATCTTCAGTGTCTGTGAAGTCAGTTGCTTCTTCTGCAACCATGGCCTTGTTCTTTCCAGTTTGCTTGGCCCTCAACGCTTCTCTTTCTTTCTTAGAAAGTTCTGGACAATCAGCTTTGAAATGTCCCTCCTTGCCGCATTCAAAGCAACCGTTGTTCACAGGCTTTGAGTTATCTCGAGTTCGGTTAGATTTGTAGAACCTCTTGTATTTTCCGAACCGAGTATTCATGTCAGCTAGCTTCTTTGACAGGGCGGCTATATTCTGTTGCAGCTCTTCTCTGCTTGGCTCCTTCGTACTTGTGTCCGCAGATCTTGTTGGCCTTGAAGTTCGCGGCTTTGAATAGTCAGGTCAGAGTGCTACTGACTTTAGGGCTGAACCAACATCCTCATGTCGACTCGTCTGAACCGAGGACAGAGTTGACCTTCGTCGGTTCACTTTGTACTCATTTCCCTTTAGAATTGAGAACAATCTTTCTGTTCCCATCTCACCAAGGTCAGCTCGGCTCTCATGGATATTGGTGAAGGTATCCCACTCAGCTGGTAGAGCTTGTAATACTTTGAGGTTGATTTTTCTCAAAGTGTATTTTCCTCTTCGGATGGACTGGATCCTTCTGATGATGTCCATGAACTGGAGCTCTAACTGATCAATGGTTTCATCAGTTCTCAGACAGAAGTTGTCGAAGTCTTGACAGGCATGTGAGAACTTGTTCTCCTTTGTTTCATCGCTTCCTTCACTCAGAGATGCCAAGATATCCCACATCTCCTTAGCGGTGTCGCACTCTTCGATCCACGGGAGATAGTCTTGTCCAACTGTGGACATGATAGTGCTCTGAGCCCAGATATCTAACTGGCTCACTTTGGCTTCCTCTGGAGTGAAGTCTTCTGGCTTCTTCTCCACTAACTCCTCAGTTGCATCCCCATCATTGGGATTTGTAGGAGTGTGAGTGACTCTCTCTCTGATGATGATCGGTCCGGATGTGAGTACTTGTTGCATTCGATGATGCTTTGACAGTAAGATCTTCTTCATCTGAGTGGTGCTGTGCGGAATGTGGTGGAAAATAAAAACTCGTAAAAATATAACTCACGCTTTTATGCAAGGTTGGTCAAAAACCAAGTCAGTTGATATGGAAAGATGCAGTTTGTATGGTGGTTAGTTAGTCAGTTGAATAAGCAATAAATAACTGAATAATAAACACAAACACACAAGGATTTATGTGGTTCGGAGATAACTCCTATGTCCACGGGGAGTTGTGAGTCCACACAACTCAGTCCAAGTTCTTCTGGATAAAAACCACAAAGCTTACGCGGGCTTTGCAACCGTTGAGATAAGTTTACGGGTACTTATCAACCTATCTACTCAATTCCGGGAAGAGTAGAGTCCTAACAATCCTTTTGAGAGGATGTGTGAAAAGGTGGGTTTCCAACTAATAGCTCGAACAAGAAGTGAGCTATGATCTAACACTCTACGAACTCTCAACTAGTGATGTCCTTAAGGTTGGATCGAAAATACAAAGACAAAATCTAACACTCTAGAACTCTCAACTAATGATGTTCTTAGAGGATAACAGCAGTTTTTCTTGAGTGCAGTTTTACGTTCTTTATCTGTTTCTTTTATCTCTTCTCGCACTTGTCTGTCTCGTATGTCTTCTAAGTCTTGGTGAATGAATGAAGGCCTCTATTTATAGGCAGAGAGAATCAACTAGCCGTTGGAGGAGCCGTTGATCTCTGTTCTTTGAAAGCAATGGCTTGTCTCTCATCTCTGCAGACTTTCCGGATTTGGCAACTGAGTGCTTCTGCTTTCCATCTGAGACAACCTTGTGTTGGGCCAAATGAGGTAATGACAGAGACTCAAACCTTCACGTGACTTCCTTATTTGAAATTCAAATCTTAACCTTTGACCTCCAACATTTGATAGTCGGTTGAGTCGTTTGATCTTCATCTGATTGGTCTTCAACTGATGTTCTATCTGAATGCTTCTGTCTGAGTAGGAACAGTTGAACTCTCAGCTGACTTTGAACTTCAAGTTGTTGATCTAACTGATTGAGTCCTACAACTGATGTTCCATCTTGAACGCTCAGTTGTCTTTTTTGTATCTGACTCTGATTAGTTGGCTTCGAACGCTCAGTTGTCTTCCTTACAACTAATGTTCCATCTCTTGAATGCTCAGTTGTCTTTCTTAAAACTGATGTTCTCTTGCATCTTCCCCATTTGAATGCTTAGCTGTTGTTCTGAATCTTGAACGCTCAGGTGTTTTTGTTACACCTGATGTTCTATCCGAGTGAAGCCTTGTTGCCATCTTCAGCTGGAGTCCTGTAAAGATAAAATCTTAACAATGCTCAAACAGCGAGCCTAACTACTAACATTAGGATATGGCAACATCTACTCGGTTGGGGTCAGTTGGTTTTGGAATCAATCAAAACTTTAATAATTTTCCCAACACTGATATTGGTGTCGATACAATGAGCATTGTGCTCGAAACTCTTACCTGTTTTTCTTATATTCTACTTGACTTGGATTCAATATACATGATTTACTTCTGACACTTGAATTCTTTATTAATGCTCGTTTATATTGAGTTAAGATTGGAAAGCATGTTGTTATTTGTTATTGCTTTCAATCTATATTTCCTTGTTCCCGAGCATGTTCCCTTGTTGAGTCAAGTATGTTTTCATGGTTTCATATTCACTGTCTAATGGATTCTAGTCGTTCCTACACATTCGAACATTAGTCCGTGACAAAGTGGTATCAGAGCAGTTTGTCTGCTCTGAAGCTTAAACATTCTTGTGAGTCGAGTCTAGATTTAATTTCCTAGACTTGTTTGAATCAGTAACACAACGAGTATTCTCAATCTTATCCGACTACCAAGTATGAGAATTTTCAAAAGCTTTAAGTATTTATCAGGAATCTTAAAAGTAACGAATCGGATTTTTTGCTTTAAAGGCTCATGCTTACTAAACTTATTTTTTTGAATCACTTGATCAAGCATTTTATCAATTTAATTCAATATGACCAAATCTGAATAACGCCGGGAAAGACGGCTGTCTTTCACGGACACTCCTCACCGAGGCTGGCTACTCCTTAATAGAGCACCACACTCATCGGCTACCGTGTATACTAACTCTGGATAGCACTCTGTGGGCTAACTCAGAATACGATCGATTAACTAGTTGGTGAACCAACTCAGATAGGCATAATAAAACTCACAAAACAAAATTCTTTTATGCCAAGATAATCACTTCAAAAGATACTGTCAAAGCGATAAAGAAAACAGAGCAAAGCTCACTTTATTTGATATATACAAAAGCCCACCTTAACGGAATTACAGAACTAGTAACTAGCTTCCGTCTTCCCTCCTTTCTTCTTATCGCGATTTCCTCCTTCTATCGTAACAAACACACTTTAGTAAATTAGTCGAGACGATTAAAGGAAAGAGAAACAGACTCGATAATGATTAAACTTTAGGCCTTTGCACTTTATTAAACTTTTAATAAACGAAAAGAATTTCGGCGAAAACTCGATTGGAACCTAACTTGGTCAAGTTGGAAACTAACTTGGTTCAGTTGGAATCAAGTAAAAAGGATTTAACTTCAGAAAACGAGTTGCACAAAAGTCTGCACAACTGCTACAGCTTCAGAAGCTTATGGAGAACAGAGTATTGGAGACAAAACACGGTCAAGATGCCAAAAGAAAGATAAGGAAGTTAGTTTACTGTCCAATTTACGGATCTCAAATCCGTTGAACGAGCAGAAAGTTATGGCCGTTTCCGTAGAAGGTAGTAGTGCCAGAAAAACGGCAAATCCTAAAACTCGACCCACTCTTTCCTAGACTCTAAACAGCCATGTAAACTCCATTCAAGCAATCCACACAACTTCTAGCATATAAGTCCTATGATCTCCATAATTAGAACGACATGCATTCATATTTTCATGCTCGACTTTCATACATAGCATTTCCTTAAAAAGTTGAAATCGCAAACAACACATACTTTGTTTACCTAACTCTTAAATCATTTTTTAAACGAGATAATTACCAACTAATCATTTGATCAATAGCTAACAATATTCTCAAATCCTTAATCATATTTCCATGTACAACATGCATATAAATTTTATCGAGTAATGACGAACGTAGTCGATTTTCCAAATCTTTTTTATCAATTCTAATAAAATCATACTCAGCATATATTGTCACAGCCCCAAATCCCGAGGGACGACAAAGCCGGGGTGCGACTGGGGGTTGGATTAAAGAAGCGGGGAAGAAGGGGGAATAACTAACTGAATAAATGCATTAACTAATAATAATAAACAAGAGGATATCTATGAATTGATTTTATTAACAAAAGAGAGTCGATCTCGAAGAATCGCTCGATGAAGTTATTTCAGAGTAGCCTAGGTTTAAAGTACGAGATTTAAACCAAAAAGTTATACAACAAAAATGAAGTAGTTTGCAGCGGAAAAACGTAGAACTGATTACACTATTCTTCATTCCTAAAGTACGACCTCTACTCAACTTTCGCCGTCTCCGTCACTCAACCTGCACATTTATAAATACATACAGGGCTAAGTATAATCATACTTAGTGGGCACAGTGCCAAAAAAATATCATAAGAGTATAGATTAATCAGGCATCTCATAAAGTAACGCATCGAGGTTTTTCATCAAAGGTCCGTGCTTACTAAACATTTTCTTTTCTCATAAATCACTCGCGCAAGCATTTTACTGTCGTTATGTTCAACTTGCCCAACTTCTGTTTCAACGCCAGGGAAGAGTTAACTTCTTCCGCGCACGTTCTATTCACTGCAGCTGGCTACCCCTCAACAGAGTACCACACACGACGGCTACTGTGTACACTAACTCTGGATAGCACCTAACGGTGTCACTAACTCAGAGTCCGATCGATTTAACCCTGGAAAACATCTAATGGTGTCACTAACTCAGAGTCTGATTGATTAGTTAGCACCTAACGGTGTCACTAACTCAGAATGGCACAAGAAAACTCACAAAAACAAATTCTTTTATGCACTGATAATCATTTTCAAAACACACTTATAAAGCAATAAGTAAACATTTTGAGCAACGCTCACTTTATTTTGTTATATAGAAAAGTCCACCTCAACTGTTTACAGAACAAACTTTAACCTTCTGTCTTCCGTCCTGTCTTCAACTCCGACTTCCTTCTTTTATCGCAAATATTCAAACTTTAGTAATCGATCAAGACGATAAAAGAAAAGAAATTGAATTCAGGTAAGTCTTTTAGGCATTTGCACTTTAACTAATCTCTTTTGATTAAAGAAGAAACGAGACTCGAACACATCTCGTTTAGAACTAACTCGGTTCCTTACTTGACATTTAGAACATCATAACGGAAGTAGATAACTCATAATGACTTACTAGTTTTTAAAGAATTAAGTTAAAAAGAATTCAACTTAAGAAAATGAGTTTTAGAAATTTTCTGCACAAGTCAGTAGGTCTGGAGCTTCTACAGAACAAAGTCTTTCGTAACAGGAGATGTGCCTTATGTCAAAAGAAATACACGGATGTTTAGTTTACTGTCAAATTTACGGATCTTGATTTTGTTAAACGAGCTAAGAGTTATGGCTGTTTCCGTAAAGGGTCGCAAAACTGTCCGCGAAACCCTAATCGTTTTAAAACTCGATGCACAATTCCCTAGGTTCGATCAATGCTATACAACCTTTATGTGCATGAAATTTTTATCACATTATAGTCAAGTCTCATAATTATCTAATGTGAATACTTTCTCGTTCCTCGATTAAAACTACGACGATTACTTCTCGTCTTTTCAACCAATCATTTATACTTTGAAATTCCATTTCAATTTCAATTCAATTTTAATATCCAACTTCTATATTCTATTTAATAACCTATAGGAAATCTTTATCAACTTCGTTCCTACTTATTAATCAACTACGAAATCAAATCAATCACCATATAAAGTCTCGATCCCTTATTTCTTCTTTTACGTACTTACTTACTTTCTTCGTTTCTTGAAGTTTTACTAATTCCATTCAAATTAAATTAGTTTCTATCATCATCTTACTTAGAAAGGAACATCTTAAAGCATTAACATCATTATAAACCATTACTTAACTACTCCACGTCATTTATATCGGTCTAAGAACTCGATTTCCAAAGTTGTTAGTTAATTCTCAATTAATTCAACAACTATCCTAACATATCAACAATTACTAATATTCAATTAGTTTTCTCGTTCGATTTTTCTATCGATGATTACGCTCGACTCTTCGTCTCTTACGAAAAGTTTGACGTTTTTAGATTTCGTTCAAACTTTCCAATTATCATCATTAACCACCTAGATTAACTAATATGCAAACCATAAACTTATATCATTATCGAAACTAATTCTATCGACGATTCTTCGTCTCCAACGATTTCGTTTTTATTTTTAGAAAAATCTACATTAAATCTATGTTGAACTACATGCTTCCTACATCATAAATATCAAATCATATCATCAATATCATATCATTTACTCATTCAAACTCATTCTTCTTCATCTCTTACATTTTCATTTTTATTATTAGAAAATTCTAAAACAATTCACATGTTCATTATTCATCCTATGCAAACATATTCTACCAATCACACATCTAAAATCATGAATTTAAAACATCAAACCCTAACCCTCTAAATTTTCGGTATTGACAAAATAATAAGGAGGAATGATTTTCACTTGATTCTAACCATGGAAATCTATTTCTAAGCATAAATAATCAAGTTATAACTTAAAACACCATCTTATTCCTCTCTTAAAATTTTTGAAATTTTCAATATTAAGGGAATGAGATTTTGTTCGGATAGAAGTGAAGAGGAGGCTCTCACCTTTCCAAATATGAACTCGGATTTTAAATCGATCGGTAGATGATTATGTTACGGAAGCTTGAATGCTTGAAGAACTTGATGAACACACTTGAAGATTTGAAGAAATGAAGAACAACAGAGAGAAGAGAGAGTAATGGGGGGGAGGGGTTATGGGGAGGGAAGAGAGAGAGTGTGTGATGACTTAATAGATGATATTAAGTTAAATAAATAAAAAGGATGACTAAGGGGGGGTATGTGGCGGTTGGGAGGTGGCATTTAATTCAAAAATATCTCGATTACGAGTCTAATACGGCGTATTGAAATCGATTAATTAATTTCTTAGACGGTTATGTTTCTGGCGAAAACTAATTCGACCATTAGATTGGAAATATTTTACTTAGTCGGAAAGCATAATTCGATTTCCGAAATCCAAAGAAAAGTTGAGACATGACAGTCCAAATTTCGCCCGAAAAAAAAATAAAACTAACTTTGACCAGAAGACTCGTATCGAGAAATAAGTGAATGTAAAGTCAGACGGTTTTTCGATCTGAGTTCTCGAACGAAATTCTATCGGACGCGAAAATCCTAATACAGTAGTCGGTCGAATGACTTCTGGATTTTATTTTCAGAAACGGATTTCACTGTTAGTCTTAAAACTGAAATTCCTTAACTTAGGCGTGCAAAGCCTTAATTAATTATAAAATTTTTATTTTAGTGACGGAAGAAATATCCGGGAAATTACATCCTACCCCTCTAACAAGAAATTTCATCCCGAAATTTGCATATCTTCTTTAAACAGTTTGGGGTACTTCTTTCTCATCTCTTCTTCGAGTTCTCACGTAGCTTCTTTCTGCCCGTGGTGATTTTATAACACTTTTACTAACTGCGTTGACTTACTTCTTAACTCACGCACTTTTCGATCCAAGATCGATTGCAGTCTTTCTTCATAAGTTATAACTTAAATCGAAATCAAGAACTACGTCTTGTTGATGAATCACGTGTGTAGGAACGAACACGTACTTTCTCAAATGAGATACACAAATATAGTAAACATTCCATAGACTTGGCGACACGGCCAATCTATTCACATTAAAACTAACTTTTCCAAAATATCTACTAATCATACAAATCTTTGTCTAAGCTTATACTTGACAAATAATTACCTTATCCCTAACAGGAAAAATCATGAGGAAAAACTTGTCCCCATTCTCTAATTTTAAGTCTGATCGGCATATATTACTTAAGACTTTCGTCCTCTCTAGATTTGTTTTTTTTTTTTCGTCAACTCTAAACTTTGATCTAACACTATCATTCTTAACATATCTTCTGGTACTTGAATCGTTCCCTCGGATTCATCTTAAATTCTCTATCGTAGGTTTGGTATAGCTACTAGTGCTGTTATTCGGTTAGTTATTGTCTCAGATGTATCAATCACCTCTAAATCCATAATCTCTAATTCCTGTATGGTTTCTACGTCTCATATGATTTCTTCAGTTCCAATCCTCCATTCAGGCTTGTAGTGCAGACATTATAGACATATATTCACCCATCGGTATTCCATGAAAATCTATAGGGTTCTTCTCAGGATAATCGAAGGAAATCTTTCTCTCGCGACATAAAATCGTTGCGTAGTCGCTTGTATATCTAATCCATTCCAAGGATTATGTCCATGTTTAACATTTTCATCATATTCAGATTGTTTGCTACAACCTTAGAAGATCCTGAGTTTAATTCTAGGTTTGAGCAAAAAAAAGAAGTGGTGGTGATATCTTCTGACGACGTAGTTACTCTCTTTTCCTGATTCTGTTCTTCCCATTGTGATCACGTCTTTTGAGTCATTTTGTTCAGAAACGACTCACGCTTCATAATAGCTCTATGTTCTCATAGAAATTGGGAAAGCTCTATATTTCTCTAAGGCCAACATACATCTCGATAATAAAGAATTATAACTTAAATAATCCTAATAAAATAATTCAACCATCTTATGTTGACATGTATCTCAATCAAAAGAAATTATAACTCACATAATTTCATCTAATACCACAAAGGTATAACAATCATACTTTAATCAGTTCACACTTTTATTCAGCAAAAGTATAACTATCATACTTCAATCAATTCCTACTTAGTACTCAACATAAGTATATCTCATACTTCAATCATAAACCTTCTGTAAAAAGAACAATACTTCTGAAACTTTTCTTTCTTTTCTTCTTCGGTTGAGTAGACGTAGTGGGAAGTTGAGTGGTCAACTACTTTCTTAAGTTTAGTGAATCGAACTAAACTTTACTTAAACGAAGACTCGGATGCAGAGCATAAACAAATGTTCTGTCGGACTAACTTGAAAGAATTTTTGGATGCAGAGCAGAAACGATTGCTCTGATACCACTCTGTCACAGCCCCAAATCCCGAGGGATGGCAAAGTTGGAGTGCGACTAGGGGTTGGATTAAAGAGGCGGGGAAGAAGGGGGAATAACTAACTGAATAGATGCATTAACCAATAATAATAAACAAAAGGATATATATGAACTGATTTTATTAACAAAAGAGAGTCGATCTCGAAGAATCACTCGACGAAGTTATTTCAGAGTAGCCTAGATTTAATGTACAAGATTTAAACCAAAAAGTTATACAACAAAAGTGAAGTAGTTTGCAGAGGAAAAACGTAGAACTGATTACACTATTCTTCATTCCTAAATTACGACCTCTACTCAACTTCCGCCGTCTCCTTCACTCAACCTGCACATTTATAAATACATACATGGCTAAGTATAATCATACTTAGTGGGCACAGTGCCGAAAACATATCATAAGAGTATAGATTAATCAGGCATCTCAAAAAGTAACGCATCGAGGTTTTCATCAAAGGCCCGTGCTTACTAAACATTTTCTTTTCTCATAAATCACTCGCGCGAGCATTTTACTGTCGTTATGTTCAACTTGCCCAACTTTTGTTTCAACGCCGGGGAAGAGTTAACTTCTTCCACGCGTATTCTATTCACCGCAGCTGGCTACCCCTCAACAGAGTACCACATACGACGGCTACTGTGTACACTAACTCCGGATAGCACCTAACGGTGTCCCTAACTCAGAGTCCGATCGATTTAACCCTAGAAAGCACCTAACGGTCTCACTAACTCAGAGTCCGATTGATTAGTTAGCACCTAACGGTGTCACTAACTCACAATGGCACAAGAGAACTCACAAAAACAAATTCTTTTATGCACTGATAATCATTTTCAAAACACACTTACAAAGCAATAAGTAAACATTTTGAGCAACGCTCACTTTATTTTGTTATATAGAAAAGCCCACCTCAACCGTTTACAGAACAAACTTTAACCTTCTCTCTTCCGTCCTGTCTTCAACTCCGACTTCCTTCTTTTATCACAAATATTCAAACTTTAGTAATCGATCAAGACGATAAAAGAAAAGAAATTGATTTCAGGTAAGTCTTTTAGGCATTTGCACTTTAACTAATCTCTTTTGATTAAAGAAGAAACGAGACTCGAACACATCTCGTTTAGAACTAACTCGGTTCCTTACTTGACATTTAGAACATCATAATGGAAGTAGATAACTCATAATGACTTACTAGTTCTTAAAGAATTAAGTTAAAAAGAATTCAACTTAAGAAAATGAGTTTTAGAAATTTTCTGCACAAGTCAATAGGTCTCGAGCTTCTACAGAACAGAGTCTTTCGTAACAGGAGATGTGCCTTATGTCAAAAGAAAGACACGGATGTTTAGTTTACTTTCCAATTTACGGATCTTGATTTTGTTAAACAAGCTAAGAGTTATGGCTGTTTCCGTAAAGGGTCGCAAAACTGTCCGCGAAACCCTAATCGTTTTAAAACTCGATGCACAATTCCCTAGGTTCGATCAATGCTATACAACCTTTATGTTCATGAAATTTTTATCACATTATAGTCAAGTCTCATAATTATCTAACGTGAATACTTTCTCATTCCTCGATTAAAACTACGACGATTACTTCTCGTCTATTCAACCAATCATTTATACTTTGAAATTCCATTTCAATTTCAATTCAATTTTAATATCCAACTTCTATTTTCTATTTAATAACCTATATGAAATCTTTATCAACTTCATTCCTTCTTATTAATCAACTACGAAATCAAATCAATCACCATATAAAGTCTCGATCCCTTATTTCTTCTTTTACGTACTTACTTACTTTCTTCGTTTCTTGAAGTTTTACTAATTCCATTCAAATTAAGTTAGTTTCTATCATCATCTTACTTAGAAATGAACATCTTAAAGCATTAACATCATTATAAACCATTACTTAACTACTCCACGTTATTTATATCGGTCTAAGAACTCGATTTCCAAAGTTGTTAGTTAATTCTCAATTAATTCAACAACTATCCTAACATATCAACAATTACTAATATTCAATTAGTTTTCTCGTTCGATTTTTCTATCGATGATTACGCTCGACTCTTCGTCTCTTACGAAAAGTTTGACGTTTTTAGATTTCGTTCAAACTTTCCAATTATCATCATTAACCACCTAGATTAACTAATATGCAAACCATAAACTTATATCATTATCGAAACTAATTCTATCGACGATTCTTCGTCTCCAACGATTTCGTTTTTATTTTTAGAAAAATCTACTTTAAATCTATGTTGAACTACATGCTTCCTACATCATAAATATCAAATCATATCATCAATATCATATCATTTACTCATTCAAACTCATGCTTCTTCATCTCTAACATTTTCATTTTTATTATTAGAAAATTGTAAAACAATTCACATGTTCATTATTCATCCTATGCAAACATATTCTACCAATCACACATCTAAAATCATGAATTTAAAACATCAAACCCTAACCCTCTAAATTTTCGGTATTGACAAAAAAATAAGGAGGAATGATTTTCACTTGATTCTAACCATGGAAATCTATTTCTAAGCATAAATAATCAAGTTATAACTTAGAACATCATCTTATTCCTCTCTTAAAATTTTTGAAATTTTCAATTTTAAGGGAATGAGATTTTGTTCGGATAAAAGTGAAGAGGAGGCTCTCACCTTTCCAAATATGAACTCGGATTTTAAATCGATCGGTAGATGATTAAGTTTTGGAAGCTTGAATGCTTGAAGAACTTGATGAACACACTTGAAGATTTGAAGAAATGAAGAATAAGAGAGAGAAGAGAGAGTAATGGGGGGGAGGGGTTATGGGGAGGGAAGAGAGAGAGAGTGTGATGACTTAATATATGATATTAAGTTAAATAAGTGAAAAGGATGACTAAGGGGGGGTATGTGGCGGTTGGGAGTTGCCATTTAATTCAAAAATATCTCGATTACAAGTCTAATACGGCGTATTGAAATCGACTAATTAATTTCTTAGACGGTTATGTTTCCAGCGAAAACCCTAATACAGTAGTCGGTCGAATGACATCTGGATTTTATTTTCAGAAACGGATTTCATCGTTAGTCTTAAAACTTAAATTCCTTAACTTAGGCGTGCAAAGCCTTAATTAATTATAAAATTTTTATTTTAGAGACGGAAGAAATATCCGGGATATTACATCCTACCCCTCTAACTAGAAATTTCGTCCCGAAATTTGCATATCTTTTTTAAATTGTTCGGGGTACTTCTTTCTCATCTCGTCTTCGAGTTCTCACGTGGCTTCTTCCTGCCCGTTGTGATTTTATAACACTTTTACTAACTGCGTTGACTTACTTCTTAACTCTCGCACTTTTCGATCCAAGATCAATTGCAGTCTTTCTTCATAAGTTATAACTTAAATCGAAATCAAGAACTACGTGTTGGGAAATTTAGTAAAGTTTTGATTGATCCCAAAATCAACTGACCCCAACCGAGCAGATGTTGCCATATCCTAATGTTAGTATTTAGGCTCGCTGTTTGAGCAATGTTCAGATTTTATCTTTACAGGACTCCAACTGAAGACGGCAACATGGCTATACTCGGATAGAACTACAGATGGAAACTCGGGTGGAACATCAGATGTAAGAAATACAATTGAGCATTCAAGCCAACTGTTCGGATGTGGAACATCAGATGTAAGAAACACAACTGAGCGTTCAAGCCAACTGATCGGATATAGATCATCGGATGAAAGAAAACATCTGAGTAATCAACTGCTCGTCAGATGTGACAATCCACCTGATCAGATGGAACATCAGTTGCAGGACTCAATCTGATAAATCGACAACATGAAGTTCAAGGTAGCTGAGGGTTCAACTGTTCCTCTTCAGACAGAATGTTAGATTCTGTCATTACCTCATTTGGCCCAACACAAGGTTGTCTCAGAAGGAAAGCAGAAGTTCACAGTTGCCAAATCGGGAAAATCTGCAGAGATGAGAGACAAGCCATCGCTTTCACAGAACAGAGATCAACGGCTCTTCCAACGACTAGTTGATTCTCTCTTCCAATAAATAGAGGCATTCATTCATTCATCAAGATAGAAGAGACAGAAGAGCGAAAGAACGACGATATACTACGCACAAGCTAAACTGCAATTATTCTCTTTCTAAGAACATCACCAGTTGAGAGTTCATAGAGAGTTAGAATCTGTCTTGATGTTTTCGATCTTAGTTTGAGTCTTCCTTTGTTCAAGCTTGGATCCTAGCTCACTTCTTTGTTAGAGCTAGTAGTTGGAAAACCCACCCTTATACACATCCCCTAAAAAGGTTGTTAGGAGCCTGTTCTTCCCGAAATTGAGTAGAAAGGTTGATAAGTACCCGCAAATTTATCTGTACGGTTGCAAAGCCCGCGTAAGCTTTGTGGTAGCTGTCCTAAAGAATTTGGACTGAGTTGTGTGGACTCACAATTCCCCGTGGACGTAGGAGTTCTCTCCTAACCACGTAATTCCTTTGTACTTTTGTGTTTTCTGTTCAGTTACTTTCTGCATATCTAACTGTCCAACTAACCAGCACTCAAAACTGCATCTTTACATTTCAACTGATTTGGTTGTTGACCGACCTTGCATCTGAGCGTGAGTTGTTTTATACGAGTTATTTTTGTATCCACCACATTCCACACAGCACCACTCTTCCAACTGAGTTTTCTTACTCAGTTGTGATTCCAGCTGAGTCCTCTTACTCAGTTGTGGTATTTTTTTTACGGGGTTGATTTTAAAATTCCTATCTGGTGTATTCCCCCCCTCCCATACACCAGAACTCGTATCAGGACCATCAAGTGGTATCAGAGCAGTGGTTCACAAGACCGCTGTCTCTGTTTCACGAGGTGTGAATCGAGGTGTTTTTCTTCAGTGGTCAACTGAATAGATCTTTTTCACGCTAGTGCATTTCTGCTTGCATTTGTCGTCTGTTTGTTATGTGCAGATGGATGTTAAAGACAAGATTGTTGTCATGTTCTCGGTTGTGAACTAAACATCCTGGAAAACTCGGATGAAGAAAATTCTACTGTCCAAGCATCATCGAATGCAACAAGTGATTACATCCGGACTGATCACCATCACGAAAAAAGTCATTCGCACTCCTACAAATCCTAATGATGGGGATGCAATTGAGGTGATAGTCGAGAAGAAGCCAGAAGATTTTACTCCTGAGGAAGCAAAAGTGAGCCAGCTGGATATCTGGGCTCAGAGCACTATCATGTCCAGAGTTGGACAAGACTATCTTCCATGGATAGAAGAGTGCAACACAGCTAAGGAAATGTGGGACATTTTGGCATCTCTTAGTGAAGGGAGTGACGAAACCAAGGAGAACACTTCTCCCAAGCTTGTTAAGATTTTGACAATTTCTATCTAAAAGTCGATGAAACCATTGATTAGTTGGAGCTTCGGTTCATGGATATCATCCGAAGGATTCAGTCTATCCAACGAGGAAAATATACTTTGAGAGAGATCAATCTCAAAGTATTACAAGCCCTACCAGCTGAGTGGGACACCTTCACTAACATTCATGAAAGCCAAGCTGATCTTGGAGAGATGGGAACGGACAAACTATTCTCAATTCTGAAAGGAAACGAGTACAAGGTGAACCGACGAAGATCAACTCAGTCCTCGGTGCAGACGAGTCGACATGAAGATGTTGGTTCCGAAACAAAAACAGTAGCACTTCGAGCCGACTATTCCAAGCTGCGAACATCAAGGGCAATAAGATCTGCGGACACAGCTTCGAAGGAGCCGAGTAGAGAAGAGCTGCAACAGAGTATTTCCGCCATGTCAAAGAAGATGGCTGACATGGATGCTCGGTTCGGAAAATACAAGCGGTTCTATAAATCCAATCGAACTCGAGATAACTCAAAGCCTGTGAACAACGGTTGCTTTGAATGCGGCAAAGAGGGACACTTCAAAGTTGATTGTCCAGATCTTTCGAAGAAAGATAGAGATGCATTGAGGGCCAAGCAAAATGCGAAGAACAAGGCCATGGTTGCAGAAGAAGCAGCTGATGACATGGACATCTTCACCGACACCGAAGATGAGGACGAGCTGACTTCCACCAACAATGCTATCGGACAGGATCAATGTCTCATGGCATTTGGAACCGACCAGGATGATGCTGAGGTACATTCTAGTCCTGTTAATTTAAATTCTCTCAATGCTACTAACATGCAGGAAATAGTAGATGAAGAGTTGGAACCCTCTTGGGGTGACTTCCTAGAACTCAGTGAGGAATTGCATCAGCAATCGGTTGAGTTTAAGAATCTTCAGGAACAGTTCGCCAGACTTGAAGAATCCTTAACCAAAAAGGATGATCTGATCGAAAATCAAATCGAAGAGATTAATGATCTCAAAAGTCAACTGAATGTGGCCAACCAAACTAAGGCTCCAACCGATGAGGATTTGAAGGAGCAGATCAAGGAGCAGCATGAGCAGTTGAACAAGCAAGAGGCACAGATCGACCAGCTGATGAAGATGTCAGACGCACAGGCCGAGCATATAGTTGTTCTTCTCAAGGATCTACAAACTGAGAAGGACAACCTGATAAAGCTATATCAATCATCCAAAATCATCGAGAATCTCATCAGTTACCGACGACAAATGGATGACGTGTCTGGACTCGGCTACGACATGGTCAAGGACACTGGAATTCCACCCGCAACCTTTATCAAGGCTGTGGATGTCACGGTTGCCAAACAAAATACTGTTGAGTCTGCAACTCCCCAACTTAATCCAACCTCCACGTCACAGCAAGTACCTACAGCACAACATGCTAAGGGAACTGCAGATGAGAAAGGAAAAGGAGCTGTGGTTGGAGAACTGAAGAATCCATCGGTTGGGATAACAACCGAGGGGGAGTGTTCCAGGACTCAGAAGAGGAACCAGAGACATCAGAGATACAATCAGAACCGACCTCAGAACCAACCTCAGAACCGACCTCTAAACCAACCTTAGAACTGACCTCTGAACTGACCTCAGAACCGACCTCAGAACCGACCTCAGAAGGGATGGAATCAACAGAACCGATAGGGATTCAACCATCAGAATCAACATCGGTTCCATCATCAGAACAACCAGAGGTTCCATCAGAGTCAACCAATGTAGAACAATTTCAACAACTGCGGATATTCATGCCAGAACATGAATCAAAAACCGGGCATGAACAGCTGTCGTCGACAGCCGGGAAAATGGAATCAGACTCAGCCACAAAGATTCCAAAATGGCGTCCGACCTCATCGGCAAAACCAAAAGAGTCAAAAACGTCAACAAAACAGGGGGAACGCCTCTCCTCCTAAAGCCCACAATGGGAGAAATCAATCTCCTCCCAAGAAACAGAACGTCAATAATAACAACAAGCCTAAAGATAACCGAGGTGTTGTTATAGTTGATGGAGAAGGAAAGATAATTTGGAATGACAAATCTATCCGAATCTACAGGGAAAAATGACCCACAATTCAAGGGGGAACTGGTTCTAACCCTCCAGGACCCAACTAAAATTGGGGACCTAAGCGTGTTTCTCTGTGCAGGAGCAGGAGGAACAGCTGAGGAAGAATAAAGCATCACATACCATGTGGGTGATGGACGGTGGATGCTCGAAACACATGACAAATCTGAGGGATTTTCTTGGGAGTTTCGTGGAGATGGAAGGACCATCTGTTACCTTTGGTGACAACTCAAAAGGTCACACCAAATGTCACCAAAGGCTACGGTACCCTTGAAACCAATCACGTGTCTATTTCCAATGTTTTATATGTTGATGGATTGAAGCATAACTTGCTCTCCATCAGCCAATTCTATGATAATGGTTTCTCTGTCAAGTTTGATGCGCAGGGCTGCAGGGTCAAAAATGTCAGAACAAAGCAAGTCATATTGTTGGGAAATAGATCCCCAACCGGGAATGTGTACTATGCAGATTGGAATAGTAGTCCTCCTGAGACCTGTCTTTTATCGAAGAGCAGTTCAGATGTGAGCTGGCTGTGGCACAAAAGGCTCAACAATCTGAATTTCAAGACAATGAACCGCCTTGCGAGACAGGAACATGCAAAGGGTATTCCGAACCGTATGTTTTCACCAACACATATCTGCAGTGCGTGTCAGCTGGAAAAGCTCGCTAGATCCTCCTTTCGGTTGAAAACGATTCCATCAACCGACCGAGTATTGCAGCTGATCCATATGGATCTCTTCGGGCCTGTTACTCCCAAAAGCATGAATGGTAACGAATATACACTTGTTGTTACTGATGATTTCTCTAGGTACACGTGGACCATTTTCATGCGTCACAAGAGTGAAACCCTAGATGAGCTACCCAAACAGATGGATCGGATATCTAACCAACAAGAGATGAAAATCATTTCTATCCGATCAGACCGTGGAACCGAGTTCCTCAATGAAACCATCATCTAATACTGCGAGAAGCACGAAATCACTCATCAAACATCAACTGCTCGTACTCCACAACAAAATGGAGTACCCGAGCAAAGAAACCGAACGCTGAAGGATGCTGCTACATCCATGTTGACAAGCTCAGCTCTGCCAAAGAGATTTTGGACCGAGGCAATCAACAAAACATGCTACACCCATAACCGGTCTCTTTTGACCAAACGGTTGGGAAAGACTCCATATGAACTATGGAGATGCAGGAAGCCTGATATTTCATATTTTCGCGTTTTTGGTTCTAAGTGTTATATTCACAACAATGGGAAGACTCAAATAAAAACTTTTGACACCAAGGCTTCGAAGGGCATATTTCTCGGATATGCCACTCGGATCAAGGCTTATAGAGTTTTTAACAACAGTTCTCGTGTTGTGGAAATAACACCTCATGTTAGTTTTGATGAATCTACTTTTGAGTGCAGGGAACTGGCTAAAGGACAACAAGCAGATCCACATGTTCCACCAGCTCTCACCAGATCGCAGGTTCTAAGGCAGAAGAATCTAGCTGAACCATTGGTATGGGCAATCGAGGATGATGATCCTTGTTCCTCTGAAGATGAATGTGAGGACCCCAGCTCATCTCAAGGGGGAACTTCAACTGATGTTACTCCAACTGCATCAGCATCCGAAGCCAAACCTAGCCCGATTCGAAATATTATCCATGTTGAGGATCCATACTCAACAGCAGATAAATCACCAGTTCTGAAGATCCCAGCATCTCCCACGGCTCAGGTTATCCCATCCTTTGAAATCACGGAACCACAACTATTGGAAGAAGAAGGAAGACGCAACAAGAGATGGTATGAAGATCATTCCAAGGACAACATCATTGGAGATCCAGCCAAAGGTGTGCGTACTAGGAGCAGAGTTGCAAGTCCAGATTCAGCCGAGAAAGATTCCAACACTTAGGCCCAATATGGTGAGGAGTTGGCAAAACTTGAGGAGTTCGAGCAAGCCGGAGATGTTTCCATGATTTCATGTTTCGTAGCTGATGTGCCAGAGCCGAAGCATGTTATGGAAGCTCTCAACTGTGTTCATTGGACAACAGCCATGCAAGAAGAGCTGAATGAATTTCTACACAACTGTGTATGGGAGTTGGTAGAAAGACCAAATGGTGTTAAAGTCCTTGGATTAAAATGGATTTTCAAGAACAAGAAAGACGCCATTGGATTCATCATGAGAAACAAGGCAAGGTTGGTAGCTCAGGGATATTGCCAACAAAAAGGAATTGATTTCGAGGATTCCTTCGCGCCTGTTGCAAGGTTGGAAGCCATCTGAATATTTCTTGCTTATGCCGCATTTCACAAATTCAAGGTTTATCAGATGGATGTGAAGTGTGCATTCCTCAACGGTGATATTAAGGAAGATATGTATGTTGAACAGCCTCCCGATTTTGAGACTGGTGATGGAAGAGTGTATAAGTTGAAGAAAGCAATCTATGAATTTCTACGCGCCTGTGGTTTTCTTCTGAACTCGGGGTTCAAACGAGGGTCAGTTGACAAAACACTGTTCACCATAAAAGTTGGAGAAGACATACTTGTTGTGCAAATCTATATCGACGACATCATATTCGGTTCCAAGTCGGAGGAGCTGTGCGAGAAATTCTCAACTCTCATGAAGGAGAAATTCGAGATGTCGATGATGGGTGAGATGAATTATTTTCTTGGGCTACAAGTGAAGCAGTCACCAAAATGGATTTTTATTAATCAGTCCAAATATACAAAGGAGCTCATCGCAAAGTTCGGTTTGCAGACAAGTAAAACCACAAGGATCCCGATGAATACTAACTGGAAGATTGAGCCCGGATCTGAGGGAAAACCCGTGGATGCCCGTAAGTATAGAGGGATTATTAGTTCTTTGCTATATCTAACCGCCAGTCGGCCAGATATATCTTACGCAGTTGGAGTGTGTGCTCGGTTCCAGGTTTAGCCGAGGGAAGCACACATGTTGGCAGCAAAGAACATCATTAAGTATCTGAAGGGTACTGTTAATGTTGGGTTGTGGTACCCAGCTGACGACAATATCCAACTGTCCGGATACTCAGATGCGGATCTAGCCGGAGATCGGTTGGACAGGAAGTCCACATCTGGACACTGTCAGTTCATGGGAAGCAAGCTAGTTTTATGGTTTTCCAAGAAACAAGCATGTGTTGCCACTTCTACAACCGAGTCAGAGTATATGGCTGCCGGTAGTTGTTGCATGCAAGTGTTGTGGCTCAAGCAACAACTGAGAGATTATGAAGTAGCAACTGGACACGTTCCCATCCATTGTGATAGCTCAAGTGCCATTGCTATCTCTTTGAATCATGTTCACCATTCTCGGATGAAGCACATTGACATCCGACATCATTTTATCCGAGATCATATTGAGAAGAAGGATGTATCTGTGGAGAAGATTCCAACTAAGATTCAGAGAGCCGATATCTTCACCAAACCTCTAGTCGAAGCACGATTCACGATGTTATGTGATCTCCTTGGATTGTTGGATCCATCAGATGAGGAATCAGCCGAGTTGAAGAGATAGATATCCATCTGAGGGGGAATCTCAGATGCGGATCGCCATCCGAAGACATCAGACGTCAGCTGAACAGACGAACTCGAGTCAGCTGATGGCATGCCACAACATTGGAACACAGCTGATTCCGACATAAGCTGGTAGGTATCATTTATGTCTGAGGGGGAATCTCAGATGCGGATCGCCATCCGAAGACATCAGACGTCAGCTGAACAGACGAACTCGAGTCAGCTGATGGCATGCCACAACATTGGAACACAGCTGATTCCGACATCAGCTGGCAGGTATCATTTATGTCTGTAGGTGTTTAGGTCTTAAATGTGAATGTTTGAAATAAATTCAAACATTCCTGAGCATGTCAGATAGATTAAAATAGCCATCATAGCGCATTTAATGTAAAGTACGGCTGAACATCAATAACCTTACTTTATAGTGCGACTGGGCTGACACCAAAACAGTTCACCTTCTCACGCGCGCATGTTGGAACTCGGAATGTGACGTCAGTCAGAGTTAGTCTAGTCGCGAGATCTCGGCCGTTGATGGATTCGTGCCATTTAATCTTGGCCATCTATTTCAAACGACCCACTAACCTATAAAAAGCAGAAAATTAGGAAGTGATTTCTTACCTTCTATACTTCTATTTATCTGAGTAACTGTTCATCTTCGTCTCTGATTCTGTATCATCATTTTCGGCTAAGTTCTTCTTTTCTTCTCTCTATATATAAACCTCTCTGGAATACAAAATGGCACCGAAAGCTTCATCTCAAGGAAAGAAGATGGCATCATCAGGACCAGCTCTTATCCCTTCGTCGTACGAGGAATCTTATGATATGATGATATCCAGAATCCACTTCGAGCAGATTCTATCAATAGAAGCACTGGACTCACCGGTGTTATCCCCTCTCGCCGATCTTCTCAGGGATAATCGTCTTCTTGAGTGGGAAACGCTCTTTCCCACCCACTTACTCAGGCGACAGGTCGGAGAATTTACATGAACCTGCAATACGAACAGGGAGTAGGCCTCATTTCAGAAATATCATGTCGACAGCGCGACGTCCCTGCCAGAACTATCCGTCGTGTCAACTTCTACCTACCGGTTTCCGAGATGCTAAGATCCATCATTCCACCGCCACGGACACCGTCGAGAACATCTCAGATGCAGATCTATTTCTTGAGAATGCTCTTATCACTGCAGAAAGATTGAGGAGCAACATGCAGCGAACAAAGTTGAAACCCGAGCATCGACTTCTGTTCGATGTTATATCCAAGGTTATCTTTGGATACAGCGGAGCTTTTGGAGATATCAGCCGACCCAAGCTCAAGCAGCTGATAGCTTTAGACCACAAGCACAACATCAACTGGTTCAAGTACTTCAAACACTAGTTGAAGATGGAGAAGCAGAAGATTTCAGAAACTACAACTGATTCCGGGGAAAAATTGTTGAGTGTTAAAGGAACTCTTAATTTTGGAGTCAAAATCTCTGCCCTGATACTTCTCGCCACGAAGGATCAGAACATGGTGTGGGAAGACAGTGAGGAGACACCAGTTAAAAGGCAGATGTTGTTCCCAACAGCCAAGAAAGCTCTTGATGTGATTCGGAGTGTCTACACTCCAAAAGACAAAAGGGAAGCTGTGAAATCAGCTGTGGAGAAAGATACAGCTGAGGAGCTACCTCCAGCTGTCGGCCACTCTTCAAAATCGACAGCTGCAAGCCGACTAAGAGATGAGCCAGATAAGGATAAAGAGGAAGAGCCTCCTAAGAAGAAGTTGAAGGTTCGTATCAAAAAGTCAGTTGCAAAACCAGCTGAGGAGGTACCATCTGAGTCGAGTCACTCAGTTGACGAGGCTGCTTTCGAAATTGTTCCTCGCGAAAGTGGAACAAGGAAGGAGATGTCTCCCCATCAAGATAGGATAGAAGGGCTGGAAACCGATCCGGAAGATGAGCCGAACATGTCCTCGGATGCAGCTTCTTCATCCAAGGAATCCGAAGATGTTCTATCCTCCCCCACGGCAGGAGCTGATGCCGTACAGCACAAAGAGGTTCTCACAACTAATCATCAGCCAGAAATTCCGAGCTCCCCACTCGATGCCAATATTACGACCCAGTCAGAAATTTTGAGCTCCCCACTCGATGCCAACATTACGACCTCTTCTTTGGCCAACGTTGAGGAAACACTTGAACCTATTCCCTTTGAAAATCTCTCTCCTTCCCCCATTGACGAAGAAGCTGATCGTCGAGCTGTCGTGCTGGAACATGAAGGCAAGTTGGCATATTGCTTTCAGAAGCTGATTGGTATGTTCCCCGAGGCGCGCGACATGCCCACCTTTGCCACGCTCGGAACTGAGCTGCTGTGTCAATTAAACATCCTTTTCAGCCATTGGTATGTCAAGGAAGATACCATCCGGATACACAGCTGGAACCAGCTCAAGGTAGATGAGTCGCGTCTGAGGGAATACTTCAATTATACCAACCTCGAGGTTGCGTACAACAACAAGATCACACTACTGACTCGCTGACTGGATATCAGCAAGGCAGAAGGAAGAGACACAAGGGAGTTGACAGCAGATCGAGAACTTGTCACCTTCCTTGACAACATGCTGGCCAAGTCTGCTGAATTCGTAGATGATCTTAACGCAGCCGCAGCAACAGCAAATTAGGAGGAAGAAGAACTTCAACAGTACCTGGCCAATCGCCAAGTCATGGTTGTTGTTGAACACCCAGCACCTTCTGAACAACCAGCTCCATCTAATCAGCCAGCAGCCTCCTCGGATGAAATATGCGAGCTGATCGCTGAAAGAGTCTATCAGCTGAGGAAGGAGATGATTGCCAACATCCAGCTCAACCGCAAAGAACAGCAGAGGATGATAGAAGCTCAGGATGAGAAACATAGGAAGTTGCTGGAAGAACATGATGCAAGAAAGATGAAGCTGGATGACTTCTCAACATTCACCAGCAAACACATCAATGACCTGAAGACAACTGTCCTTGGAATCAGATCAGACCTGAACGTGTTCAAGTCCATCTCAGAATCCAATCATGCAAAATCTCAACAGACGCAAGACAAAGAATGGGATTCTCGGTTTGAACAAAAATGGGCGGAGTTCGTCGCTTTTCAAACAGAAGTCACTGAAACCTTCGTTGCGATGAAGAAAGCTGATCAAGAGCGTCGTGATAAGGAACTCGCGAAGAAGGTTGATGTGGAATGTGCTGTAGATGAACTCTTCAACCAGATCCAGCAGGCTGAACAAAACCTCACTTCTCTGGATGGCTCAGTCGCAAGCCTTATTGCTGATGCCAAAAAGGGGGAAGATGAGACGCAAGCTGAAGAAGATATGCCAGCCGGAAAGGAATCTCAGCTGAAGAAGACCGAGCTAAAGAAGACAGCTCCGAAGAAGTCCGATCCGAAGAAGTCAACCGACAAGAAATAAGAACAGCTGAAATCTATTGTTGTCGGAAGAGAAGAAATGGCTAAGGACATGGAGCAGGCGAAGAAATATGGAGTCTCCTACAACTCCATAGCCGAGATTGCAGCCGAGATCGATGCTGAACTCGACGGTATTACAACCGAAGAGTGTATTGCTGCTGCTAAAGCTATGGATGTCCTGGAGAAGGATTACATGAATCCAGAATGGGTGAAGAGATTCGTAGCCAACCAAGCAACAAGAGTTAACAAGTTCGAGGAAGAGCTTGCCAAGGTTACCAATAACTTGGACAGAAATGTTGCCTCCCGAAGCCGACGACACATTGAGAAACATCAAGTGAAGGCTGAAGCAAAAATGAAGCAGCAAAGATTGCCGGGAAAGATCAAGCTCCAGGGACGCTTCAAGCATGTTGATAAATGGATGCCGGAAGAATGGAATGATGATTGGGAATCATTCAAACAAGAATTTGTGAATGATTTCTACTACAGGAAGGTGTACGCAACTGAGGATTCAAGAAGAGCATTCAAAGAAGCCCTAACTGAGCTTCACTCTGGGGATCCGGGCATGTTCAACCAGTTCAGACGAGCTATGATTGATGCAAAGCTGGATATGAATACCGTCCCTATCCCTCAGAAGGTTACATATCTTCCTCCATTCATTCCAGATACAAGAAATCCTAACAGGCAGAAGATCGCAGCTGAAGCCAGAAAAGTTTGTCAGGAACATGGAGTGGATATCTCGAAGGAATCAGATGCCAAGAGAGAAATTTTTGTCAGGATTTTCGGCAAGTATGGGCTGAAGTATTAGCCGAGATAGAGTTTTTGAGCCACTGATGTATTTGATTTCTATGCATATCCGTGTAAACACATCAGTTGTAATGAAAACTTTCATCATATATCCGATTCATCTTGACGTACAATTTTCCAGTTGTCCAAGCTCTGAATCGCAAAGTTATTTCAATACCATGTTATAACTGTGCTAACCCTTTGATGTTTAATCTTATAGACTGTCTAGAATTTTAGCTGAGATTATAGATAGGTCAGTAAGGTTTAGATCAGTAGGGTTTTGGCATCATCAAAAAGGGGGAAATTGTTGGGAAATTTAGTAAAGTTTTGATTTATCCAGAAACCAACTGACCCCAACCGAGTAGATGTTGCCATATCCTAATGTTAGTATTTAGGCTCGCTGTTTGAGCAATGTTAAGATTTTATCTTTACAGGACTCCAGCTGAAGACGGCAACATGGCTATACTCGGATAGAACTACAGATGGAAACTCGGGTGGAACATCAGATGTAAGAAATACAATTGAGCGTTCAAGCCAACTGTTCGGATGTGGAACATCAGATGTAAGAAAGACAACTGAGCGTTCAAGCCAACTGATCGGATATAGATCACCGGATGAAAGAAAACATCTGAGTAATCAACTGCTCGTCAGATGTGACAATCCACCTGATCAGATGGAACATCAGTTGCAGGACTCAATCTGATAAATCGACAACATGAAGTTCAAGGCAGCTGAGGGTTCAACTGTTCCTCTTCAGACAGAATGTCAGATGAAGGTAGCGATCAGATGGAACATCAACTGAAGACCACTCGGATGAAGATCAAACGTCTCAACCGACTAACCAATGTTGAAAGACAAAGGTTGAAATTTGAATTTCAAAGAGGAAGTCACGTGAAGGTTTGATGTTCTGTCATTACCTCATTTGGCCCAACACAAGGTTGTCTCAGAAGGAAAGCAGAAGTTCACAGTTGCCAAATCGGGAAAATCTGCAGAGATGAGAGACAAGCCATCGCTTTCACAGAACAGAGATCAACGGCTCTTCCAACGACTTGTTGATTCTCTCCGCCTATAAATAGAGGCATTCATTCATTCATCAAGATAGAAGAGATAGAAGAGCGAAAGAACGACGATATACTGCGCACAAGCTAAACTGCAATTATTCTCTTTCTAAGAACATCACCAGCTGAGAGTTCATAGAGAGTTAGAATCTGTCTTGGTGTTTTCGATCTTAGTTTGAGTCTTTCTTTGTTCAAGCTTAGATCCTAGCTCACTTCTTTATTAGAGCTAGTAGTTGGAAAACCCACCCTTATACACATCCTCTAAAAAGGTTGTTAGGAGCCTGCTCTTCCCGAAATTGAGTAGAAAGGTTGATAAGTACCCGCAAACTTATCTGTACGGTTGCAAAGCCCGAGTAAGCTTTGTGGTAGCTGTCCTAAAGAATTTGGACTGAGTTGTGTGGACTCACAACTCCCCGTGGATGTAGGAGTTCTCTCCGAACTGCGTAATTCCTTTGTGCTTTTGTGTTTTCTATTCAGTTACTTTCTGCATATCTAACTATCCAACTAACCAGCACTCAAAAGTGCATCTTTACATTTCAACTGATTTGGTTGTTGACCGACCTTGCATCTGAGCGTGAGTTGTTTTATACGAGTTGTTTTTATATCCACCACATTCCGCACAGCACCACTCTTCCAGCTGAGTTTTCTTACTCAGTTGTGATTCCAGCTGAGTCCTCTTACTCAGTTGTGGTATTTTTTTCAGGGGGTTGATTTTAAAATTCCTATCTGGTGTATTCTCCCCCCCTCCCCAATACACCAGAACTCGTATCGGGACCATCACTACGTCTTGTTGATGAATCACGTGTGTAGGATCGAACATGTACTTTCTCAAATGAGATACACAAATATAGTAAACATTCCATAGACTTGGCGACACGGCCAATCTATTCACATTAAAACTATCTTTTTCAAAACATCTACTAATCATACAAATCTTTGTCTAAGCTTACACTTGACAAATAATTACCTTATCCCTAACAGGAAAAATCATGAGGAAAAACTTGTCCGCATTCTCTAATTTTAAGTCTGATCGGCATATATTACTTAAGACTTTCGTCCTCTCTAGATTTCTTTTTTTTTTTCGTCAACTCTAAACTTTGATCTAACACTATCATTCTTAACATATCTTCTGGTACTTGAATCGTTCCCTCGGATTCACCTTAAATTCTCTTTCGTAGGTTTGGTATAGCTACTAGTGCTGCTATTCGGTTAGTTATTGTCTCAGATGTATCGATCACCTCTAAATCCATAATCTCTAATTCCTGTATGGTTTCTACGTCTCATATGATTTCTTTAGTTCCAATCCTCCATTCAGGCTTGTCGTGCAGATATTATAGACATTCGTTCACCCATCGGTATTCCATGAAAATCTGTAGGGTTCTTCTCAGGCTAATCAAAGGAAATCTTTCTCTCATGACAGAAAATCATTGCGTAGTCGCTTGTATATCCAATCCATTCCAAGGATTATGTCCATGTTTAACATTTTCATCGTATTCAGATTGTTTGCTACAACTTTAGAAGATCCTAAGTTTAATTCTAGGTTTGAGCAAATAAAAGAAGTGATGGTGATATCTCCTGACGACGTAGTTACTCTTATTTCATGATTCTGTTCATCCTGTTCTGATCATGTCTTTTGAGTCATTTTGTTCGGAAACTACTCACGCTTCATAATAGCTCTATGTTCTCATAGAAATTGGGAAAGCCTTTAAAAACTCAATATTTCTCTAAGGCCAACATATATCTCGATAATAAAGAATTATAACTTAAATAATCCGAATAAAATAATTCAACCATCTTATGTTGACATGTATTTCAATCAAAAGAAATTATAACTCACATAATTTCATCTAATACCACAAAGGTATTACAATCATACTTTAATCAGTTCATACTTTTATTCAGCAAAAGTATAACTAATATACTTCAATCAATTCATACTTAGTACTCAACATAAGTATATCTCATACTTCAATCATAAACCTTCTGTAAAAAGAACAAAACTTCTGAAAATTTTCTTTCTTTTCTTCTTCGGTTGAGTCGACGTAGCGAGAAGTTGAGTGGTCAACTACTTTCTTAAGTTTAGTGAATCGAACTAAACTTTACTTAAACGAAGACTCGGATGCAGAGCATAAACGAATGTTCTGTCGGACTAACTTGAAAGAATTTTTGGATGCAGAGCAGAAACAATTGCTCTGATACCACTCTGTCACAGCCCCAAATCCTGAGGGACGGCAAAGCCGGGGTGCGACTAGCGGTTGGATTAAAGAAGCGGGGAAGAAGGGGGAATAACTAACTGAATAGATACATTAATCAATAATAATAAACAAGAGGATATATATGAACTGATTTTATTAACAAAAGAGAGTCGATCTCGAAGAATCGCTCGACGAAGTTATTTCAGAGTAGCCTAGGTTTAAAGTACGAGATTTAAACCAAAAAGTTATACAACAAAAGTGAAGTAGTTTGCAGCGGAAAAATGTAGAACTGATTACACTATTCTTCATTCCTAAAGTACGACCTCTACTCAACTTCCGCCGTCTCCGTCACTCAACCTACATATTTATAAATACATGCAGGGCTAAGTATAATCATACTTAGTGGGCACAGTGCCGAAAACATATCATAAGAGTATAGATTAATCAGTCATCTCAAAAAGTAACGCATCGTGGTTTTTCATCAAAGGCACGTGCTTACTAACCATTTTCTTTTCTCATAAATCACTCGCGAGAGCATTTTACTGTCGTTATGTTCAACTTGCCCAACTTCTGTTTCAACGTCGGGGAAGAGTTAACTTCTTCCGCGCACGTTCTATTCACCGCGGCTGGCTACCCCTCAACAGAGTACCACACACGACGGCTAATGTGTACACTAACTCTGGATAGCACCTAACAGTGTCACTAACTCAGAGTCCGATCGATTTAACCCTGGAAAGCACCTAACGGTGTCACTAACTCAGAGTCCAATTGATTAGTCAGCACCTAACGGTGTCACTAACTCAGAATGGCACAAGAGAACTCACAAAAACAAATTCTTTTATGCACTGATAATCATTTTCAAAACACACTTATAAAGCAATAAGTAAACATTTTGAGCAACGATCACTTTATTTTGTTATATAGAAAACCCCACCTCAACCGTTTACAGAACAAACTTTAACCTTCTGTCTTTCGTCCTGTCTTCAACTCCGACTTCCTTCTTTTATCGCAAATATTTAAACTTTAGTAATCGATCAAGACGATAAAAGAAAAGAAATTGAATTCAGGTAAGTCTTTTAGGCATTTGCACTTTAACTAATCTCTTTTGATTAAAGAAGAAACGAGACTCGAACACATCTCGTTTAGAACTAACTCGGTTCCTTACTTGACATTTAGAACATCATAACGGAAGTCGATAACTCATAACGACTTACTAGTTCTTAAAGAATTAAGTTAAAAAGAATTCAACTTAAGAAAATGAGTTTTAGAAATTTTCTTCACAAGTCAGTAGGTCTGGAGCTTCTACAGAACAGAGTATTTCGAAACAGGGGATGTTCTTTACGTCAAAAGAAAGACACGGGTGTCTAGTTTACTGTCTAATTTACGGATCTCGATTTCGTTAAACGAGCTAAGAGGTATGGCTGTTTCCGTAAAGGGTCGCAAAACTGTCCGCGAAACCCTAATCGTTTTAAAACTCGATGCACGATTCCCTAGGTTCGATCAATGTTATAGAACCTTTATGTGCATGAAAATTTTATCACATTATAGTCAATTCTCATAATTATCTAACGTGAATACTTTCTCATTCCTCGATTAATTCTACGACGATTACTTCTCGTCTTTTCAACCAATCATTTATACTTAGAAATTCCATTTCAATTTCAATTCAATTTTAATATCCAACTTCTATTTTCTATTTCATAACCTATATGAAATCTTTATCAACTTCGTTCCTACTTATTAATCAACTACGAAATCAAATCAATCACCATATAAAGTCTCGATCCCTTATTTCTTCTTTTACGTACTTACTTACTTTTTTCGTTTCTTGAAGTTATACTAATTCAATTCAAATCAAATTAGTTTCTATCATCATCTTACTTAGAAATGAACATCTTAAAGCATTAACATCATTATAAACCATTACTTAACTACTCCACGTTATTTATATCGGTCTAAGAACTCGATTTCCAAAGTTGTTAGTTAATTCTCAATTAATTCAACAACTATCCTAACATATCAACAATTACTAATATTCAATTAGTTTTCTCGTTCGATTTTCCTATCGATGATTACGCTCGACTCTTCGTCTCTTATGAAAAGTTCGACGTTTTTAGATTTCGTTCAAACTTTCCAATTATCATCATTAACCACCTAGATTAACTAATATGCAAACCATAAATTTATATCATTATCGAAACTAATTCTATCGATGATTCTTCGTCTCCAATGATTTTGTTTTTATTTTTAGAAAAATCTACATTAAATCTATGTTGAACTACATGCTTCCTACATCATAAATATCAAATCTATTTTTAGACACCCGTACCTTTCTTTTGGTATAAGATTCATCCCCTGTTTTTGTATACTCTGTTCTGTATGAACTTACTGACTTGGGCAGTAAGTATCCAAAGTCTAGTTTCCTAAGTTGAATCCTTTTCAACTTCGTTCCTTGTGAACTTTTAAGTCGTTCTAAGTTATCGACACCCTTTACCTACTGACCTGAGAGTTGAGTAGTGAGCCGAGTCAGTTTGTAGTTGAGATCGAAGTCTCGTTTTTTTTAGTTAATCAAAAGAAAGTAGTAAAGTGCAAACGCCTAAAAGATTAAAAACCATTTCGATTTCCTGTTTCTTTTATCGATTGCGTTCAAGTTGCTTAAGTCTGTTTATTTGCGATAAAAGGAGGAAGTCAGCACCGAGGATAGGACGGAAGACCAGAGATGGAAGCTCATTTAATAGTTCTGTAATCAGTCAGATGGGCTTTTATATATGAAACAAAATGAGCAATGCTCGAAAACCTTTTCTCTATCGCTTTGATAATCGTGTTTTCAAATTGATAATCATGGCATGAACTATTTGTTTCATGTGAGTTCTCTTGTACCTTATGAGTTAGCCAAAATGGGTTAACTAAACGATTGGCTTTGAGTTAGTCAAAATGGACTTTCCAAAGTTAAGTGTACACAGTAGCCGTTGAAGTATGGAACCCTGTTGAGGGGACGACCTGCCGCGGTGATAATAAATGGTCAAGATTGAACATAACATTTATGAAAAATGCTTGATCAAGCTAAGTTATGAAAATGAGAAAGAAAATGTTTAGTAGACACGGGAAATTTATTGAAAAACCCCGATGTGCCACATAAATGAAATGCCTGATTATCTATACTTATGATTATGTTTTCGGCGAAGTGCCCACTAAGTGCTTTATGTACTTAGCCCTGCATATGTTTTCTAAATGTGCAGGTTGAAGCGACGGGAGCGGTGATGGTTGAGTCGAATAGAGATAGGGAAGACTTTAGTATGTAGTTCACAATTCCGCTACTAAACTCTAGACGCTTTTATGTTATGATGTAAATCACTTTTTGGTTTAAGTTTCTGTAAAATAACTTAGATGCTTTTGAGTACTTTGTCGGGTGATCTTTCAAGATCAACTCTTTCTTTAATTAATGAGGTCTTGTTCATATAAATTATGCTGTCTTTTATGTATGTTTATTCTTTCATCCTCTTTCTTCCCCGCTTCTTTAATCCAATTCCCAGTCGCACCCCGGCTTTGCCATCCCTCGGGATTTGGGGCTGTGACAGAGTGGTATCAGAGCAGTCGGTTCTGCTCTGATCGTAAGTTATTTCTCTTTTCTAAGTGATACCACAGAGTGGTATCAGAGCAGTCGGTTCTGCTCTGGTCGTAAGTTATTCTTTCTAGTGATACAACAGAGTGGTATCAGAGCAATCGTTTCTGCTCTACATACGAATTTCTTTCAAGTAGTAAGATAGAGTATTTGTATATACTCTATACCCGAGTCTTCTTTCAAGTAAAGTTAAGTCGTAACACTAAGTATAAGAGTGTAGACGATAACTCAACAACCCGCTACGTCGACTCAATCAAAGAAGAAAAGTAAGGAAAGAATTTCAGAAGTATGATTTCTTTTAAAAAGAAATTTTTTATTAAAGTATGCAAGAAGAAATTTGAGAATTAAGTATGAAAGTATGATTGAGAATAAGTATGCAAGAACTTGAGATTAAGTATGCCAAGTATGATTTGATTTAAAGTATAAAAGTTATACTTTGTGAATTACATGAACTATGTGAAAGCATGAATGTTATTTTATGCAAAAGTATGTGAAATTATGTGAGTTGTAATTTCTTTTGTTATTCAAGATACTTGTTTGGCATGAGAATTTAGACGAATTCTAAGGTCTTCCCGATTCTTTGAGAACATAGACGTTCTAAGAAGCGTTGGTTCCAATATTTCCAAGAAACGATCGGATCGAAAAGGGCCGATAAAGGGAATCAAAGCGAATAAACGAATATCACCTGCGTAAAGTGACATGAACAACCGACTCGTTGGAGTCGACATGTTTTTGAAAATGAAAGCCGTAAGAATTTCCTTTTAAAGAAATAAAATAAAGAATAATAAGAAGAATAAGGATGAATAAAATAACTCTTCCCCGGCGTTGAAACAGATTTGATGTAATTGTTAAGAATCGAGTACGAATTTTAGCTAATAACTAACTGAATTAAAGAAGCAGGGAAGAAGGGGGAATAACTAACTAAATAGATGCATTAACCAATAATAATAAACAAGATGATATATATGAACTGATTTTATTAACAAAAGAGAGTCGATCTCGAAGAATCGCTCGACGAAGTTATTTCAGAGTAGCCTAGGTTTAAAGTACGAGATTTAAACCAAAAAATTATACAACAAAAGTGAAGTAGTTTGCAGCGGAAAAACGTAGAACTGATTACACTATTCTTCATTCCTAAAGTACGACCTCTACTCAACTTTCGCCGTCTCCGTCACTCAACCTGCACATTTATAAATACATGTAGGGCTAAGTATAATCATACTTAGTGGGCACAGTGCCGAAAACATATCATAAGAGTATAGATTAATCAGTCATCTCAAAAAGTAACGCATCGGGGTTTTTCATCAAAGGCCCGTGCTTACTAACCATTTTCTTTTCTCATAAATCACTCGCGCAAGCATATTACTGTTGTTATGTTCAACTTGTCCAACTTCTGTTTCAACGCCCGGGAAGAGTTAACTTCTTCCGCGCACGTTCTATTCATTGCGGTTGGCTACCCCTCAACAGAGTATCACACACGACGGCTACTGTGTACACTAACTCTGGATAGCACCTAACGGTGTCACTAACTCAGAGTCCGATCGATTTAACCCTGGAAAGCACCTAACGGTGTCACTAACTCAGAGTCCGATTGATTAGTTAGCACCTAACGGTGTCACTAACTCAAAATGGCACAAGAGAACTCACAAAAATTAATTCTTTTATGCACTGATAATCATTTTCAAAACACACTTATAATGCAATAAGTAAACATTTTGAGCAATGCTCACTTTATTTTGTTATATAGAAAAGCCCACCTCAACCGTTTACAGAACAAACTTTAACCTTCTGTCTTCCGTCCTGTCTTCAACTCCGACTTCCTTCTTTTCTCGCAAATATTCAAACTTTAGTAATCGATCAAGACGATAAAAGAAAAGAAATTGAATTCAGGTAAGTCTTTTAGGCATTTGCACTTTAACTAATCTCTTTTGATTAAAAGAAGAAACGAGACTCGAACACATCTTTTTTAGAACTAACTCGGTTCCTTACTTGACATTTAGAACATCATCATCTTACTTAGAAATGAACATCTTAAAGCATTAACATCATTATAAACCATTACTTAACTACTCCACGTCATTTATATCGGTCTAAGAACTCGATTTCCAAAGTTGTTAGTTAATTCTCAATTAATTCAACAACTATCCTAACATATCAACAATTACTAATATTCAATTAGTTTTCTCGTTCGATTTTCCTATCGATGATTACGCTCGACTCTTCGTCTCTTACGAAAAGTTTGACATTTTTAGATTTCGTTCAAACTTTCCAATTATCATCATTAACCACCTAGATTAACTAATATGCAAACCATAAATTTATATCATTATCGAAACTAATTCTATTGACGATTCTTCGTCTCCAATGATTTTGTTTTTATTTTTAGAAAAATCTACATTAAATCTATGTTGAACTACATGCTTCCTACATCATAAATATCAAATCATATCATCAATATCATATCATTTACTCATTCAAACTCATGCTTCTTCATCTCTTACATTTTCATTTTTATTTTTAGAAAATTCTAAAACAATTCACATGTTCATTATTCATCCTATGCAAACATATTGTACCAATCACACATCTAAAATTATGAATTTAAAACATCAAACCCTAACCCTCTAAATTTTAGGTATTGACAAAATAATAAGGAGGAATGATTTTCACTTGATTCTAACCATGGAAATTTATTTCTAAGCATAAATAATCAAGTTATAACTTAGAACATCATCTTCTTCCTCTCTTAAAATTTTTGAAATTTTCAATATTAAGGGAATGAGATTTTGTTCGGATAGAAGTGAAGAGGAGGCTCTCATCTTTCCAAATATGAACTCGGATTTGAAATCGATCGGTAGATGATTAAGTTACGGAAGCTTGAATGCTTGAAGAACTTGATGAACACACTTGAAGATTTGAAGAAATGAAGAACAAGAGAGAGAAGAGAGAGTAATGGGGGGAGGGGCGGTTATGGGCAGGGAAGAGAGAGAGTGTGATGACTTAATAGATGATATTAAGTTAAATAAGTGAAAAGGATGACTAAGGGGGGGTATGTGGCGGTTGGGAGGTGGCATTTAATTCAAAAATATCTCGATTGCGGGTCTAATACGGCGTATTGAAATTGACTAATTAATTTCTTAGACGGTTATGTTTCCGGCAAAAACTAATTCGACTATTAGATTGGAAATATTTTACTTAGTCGGAAAGCATAATTCGATTTCCGAAATCTAAAGAAAAGTTGAGACAGGACAGTCCAAATTTCGCCCGGAAAAATAAATAAAACTGACTTTTACCAGAAGACTCGTATCGCAAAATAAGTTAATGTACAGCCAGGCAGTTTTTCGATCTGAGTTCTCGAACGAAAATTCTATCGGACGCAAAAACCCTAATACAGTAGTCGGTCGAATGACTTCTGGATTTTATTTTCAGAAACGGATTTTCACTGTTAGTCTTAAAACTGAAATTCCTTAACTTAGGTGTGCAAAGCCTTAATTAATTATAAAATTTTTATTTTAGTGACGGAAGAAATATTCGGGATATTACACATATCAACATGCTAATTAACAATATACAAACCACGATATCAAACAACGTCATATAAGGCCTTGTTTTCTCGTCTCTTAGTCTAAGCACTCACTTACTTTCTTTCGAATTTCGTTTTTTAGCAAAACTCTCAATCCTTAACATATTTCTAAGCAAAGTTGGTCCGTTAAATCTCAATAAATTGTACAATGAGCTCCTAGCATACATAACTACTAATCTACAATTAGTTTTCTCATTTTATTTTCTAACGAGACTTATTCTTGATTGCTCGTCTCCAACGATTTTCATTTTATTCTTAGAAAAATCTAAATTAAATATATAATCAACTACATGCTCCCTAATACTCAATTATGTAAACATTACATTCATATCATCAATGTAACTTGATCAAAATCGTGTTATTCATCTCTTACAAAAATATAAATATTCCTAGAAAAATCTCCATTAATTCATACATCCATATGTATATATATGCACCACAGAGTGTAACTAGATGCACAGTGTTTTACGGAAAAAAATTTGAAAAAAAACTGTAAAAAAATTTGGAAAAAAATCCGACATGCACTACAGTGTGCACCACACAGTGTAACTAGATGCACCGTATTTTATGAAAAAAATGAAAAAAAATAAAAATTCGGTGCATCTCAATACACTTAGTGGAGATTAATTCCTATTACTCACTTTAAGATCCCTTTGTATGGGAATCATATATATATATATATATATATATATCAAGTTGATTGGTAATTCCTTCAATCCAAAAAGTCTCGATTTTTATAACATTTGACATAAACATGAACCAAACTTAACTTAATTCACACCCAAACAAAATTAGACTTCTAAGATCATGATTAGAACCTACCTCTAGCTATTTTTGCATCTTTCTAAAATTTGAAAAGAAATGATCTTTGTTTGGATAGAAATGAAGCTCTTGCTCTTACCCTATCAAATGTGGAATTGGAATGAAAATTGATTGGAGGAAATTAAAAAGATGGGCAAGAACCAAACTTGAAATTTGAAGAAACCTTGTTTCCTTTTTAGTGGTGACTGGCTGCCATTTGAAAGAGAGAGAGTTGTGGCGGTGGAGTGAGGAAGAGAAGATAAAATGAAATACTTATTTCTCTCATAAAGGTAAAATAACTTAAGTATCTAGATATTATTTTAAACCGTAAAAAAATCCGAGATAACTTTATTAGACGGTCACACTTTTGATGAAAATGGATATGACGATTAGTTCTGAAATATTTTAGTTAGTCAGGAAGGACGACTTATTTTTCGAAAAATGCGAAAAAATCGAGACGTGACGGTACTAAATTTTATCCGAAAAAAATAAAACCTGATTTTTCGGAAAAGATTTGTATCGACAAATAAGTGAATGGAAAAGCAGACGCCATTTTGAACTGAGGTCTTGAATGAAAATTTAGTCAGGCGCTGAAATCGCAACACAGTAGTCAATTGAGTGACTTTTGCAAATTATTTTCTGAAACAAACTTCACACCGCTATTCTTATAACTGAATATTGTTAACTTAGAAGTGCAAAGCCCTAATTAATTAACAACTTTTTAACTAAGACGAGATTTTGAAAACCCGGGGCATTACATCCTACCCTTCTAACAAGAAATTTTGTCCCGAAATTTACATACCTTCTTCGAAAAGACCAGAGTATTTTTCTTATCTTTTCTTCACGTTCCCCCGTAGCTTCGTCCTATCCGTGGTGATTCCACAACACTTTTACTAGCCGTATTAATTTGATTCTCAGCTCTTGTACCTTTCGATCCAAAATCAATTCCAGTCTTTCTTCATAACTTAAATCAAAACTAAGAATAACGTCTTGCTGGTGAATCACGTGTTTAGGATCGAACACAAACTTCCTTAAGTGAGACACATGGAAAACATTACGGACACTCCCTAGATTTGGTGGCAAGGCTAATCTATAAGCAACGGGTTCTATTCTCTCCAAAATCTCATAAGGACGTATAAATCTTGGTCTAAGCTTACCCTTTACACCAAATCTAATGATTGTCTTAGATGGGGAAATCTTGAGAAAAAGCTTATCTCCACTTTCAAAACTTAAATCCGTTCGGTGCACATCGGCGTAGGACTTCTTTGTTTTTCTAACTGGAACCCATATTTCATTTTTTCACTTTTTATTAGGAGCACACGATTGAGTACTTGAGGGGTTTAGTAATTTATGTTGCATACGTTTATTTACTATCCACAAATTTTTATATGCTTTTTTTTCTTCATGTTTTTATAATAATCTGTCGAATAGTCTTGATCATTTCACCAATTGAATCTGGTCCTAAATTCTTCCTTTCACCTACTTCATCCCAATAAAGTTGTGATCTGCATTTCCTTCCATATAATGCCTCATAAGGCGCCATGCCTATTGTTGCTTGGTAACTGTTGTTATAAGCAAATTCGATTAACAGTAAAAAATTCTCCAACCTTCCACTTTTATCCAATACTAACATTCTCAACAAATGTTCTAGAGTTGACGAAAGAAAGAAGTTTAGAGAGGACGAAAGTCTTAAGTGATATATGCCGATCAGACTTAAATTAGAGAAGGGAGAAAAGTTTTCCTCATGATTTTCCTTCTAAGGATATGGTAATTATTTTCGTGTCAAGTATAAGCTTAGACAAATAATTATATGATTAGTAGATATTTTGAAAAAGATAGTTTTAATGTGTATAGATTGATCTTGTCGCCAAGTCTATAGAATGTTTATTGTTTTTGTGTATCTCATTTGAGAAAGTACGTGTTCGATCCTACACACGTGATTCATCAGCAAGACGTAGTTCCTGATTCCGATTTAAGTTATAAGTTATGGAGAAAGACCGCAATCGATCTTGGATCAAAAAAAGTGCAATAGTTGAGAAACAAATCGATACCACTAGTAAAAGTGTCATGGAATCACCACGGGCAAGAGGAAGCTACGTGGGAACTTTTCGAAGAAGATATGCAAATTTCGGAACGAAATTTTTCATTAGAGGGGTAGAATGTAATATCCCGGATATTTCTTCCGTCGCGAGAATAAAATTTTCATTTTAATTAAGGATTTGCACTTCTAAGTTAAAGAAATTCAGTTATAAGAATAACGGCGAAGTCCGTTTCTGAAAATAAGTTGCAGAAGTCATACAACCGACTATTGTATTAGGGTTTCGGCGACCGATAAAATTTTCGTTAGAGACCTCAGATCTAAAAAGCGTCTAACTTTACATTCACTTATTTTGTGATACGAGTCTATTGGTAAAAGTCAGTCAGATTTATTTTTCCGGGCGAAATTTGTACTGTCACGTCTCGACTTTTCAAAGTTTTTCGGGAAACGAGTCGTCCTTTCCCGACTAAGTAAAATATTCCGGAACTAATGGTCGTATCCATTTTTGCCGAAAATGTGTCCATCTAATAAAGTAATTGTTCGTTTCTAGTTTACAGTATTAGATCCAGAAAATAGACATTTTTGTAGAGAAAAAGTGTACAACTTGATTTTCTCTTCTTCTATATAAATATCACCCTTTATCACCACATCTCTCTCCCTCTCTCACCTCCCAAAACCGCCCCACCCCCCTTTTCTCTCATCTCTCTCTTGTTCTTCAAGTGTTCTTCAAGTGTTCTTCAAGTTTTTCTTCAAGTTCTTCAAGCTTCTAAGTCCCATAACTTGTTCGATTCTCGATTAAAGTCAATTCTGATTGCATATTCGTAAAGGTGAGAGCTTCCTCTTTAATTCCAAACGAACAAAATCCATCTCTTTAATTTCTTGAAAGTTTCGAAAATTTTAAGAGGTATAGGATTGATGTTCTAAGTTTATTACATGATTATTTATGCTTAGGAATGAGTTTCTATGGTTTGAATCGAGTATAAATCATGTTAGAATTTAAGAAGTAATTTTCGAAAATTTCATGAATTATTTGATGAAGATTGAGCTTGAATTTAGATGTATGGTTTATAGATTATGTTTGTATGCAATGAATGATGATTGCATGAATTGTTTGAAGATTTTCTAAAAATAAGAACAAGTTTATAAGAGACAAAGAAGTATGATTTTCATTAAGTAAATCTTATGTTTTTTATGATGTGATGTGATATATAAGATGTAGGAAGCATGAGGTTCAACATATAATTAAATTAGATTTTTCTAAAAATAAAAACGAAATCGTTGGAGGCGAAGAATCGACGAAATGTTAAGTATAGATGTTGATATGAACTTATGGTTTGCATGTTAGTTAATCTAAGTAGTTAATAATGATAATTAGAAAGTTTGAATGAAATCTAAGAACGTCGAACTTTTTGTAAGAGACGAAGAATCGAACGTAATTGTCGATAGAAAAATGGAACAAGAAAACTAATCGAATATTAGTGATTGTACATGTGTTACGTTTGTTGTTGAATTAATTGAGAATTAAACTAACAACTTTAAAAAAAATCGAGTTCATGAACCGATAAAAATGACGTGAATTGATTAAGTGTTAATTATAATGATGTTAGTATGTTAATATGATCTTTGTTAAATATAAAGATGATAGGAACTAATTTAGTTTGAATTGAATGAGTAGAACTTTAAAAATTGAAGAAAGTAAGTAAGTTCGTAAAAGAAGAAATAAGAAAACGAGACTTTATATGTTATCAATTGATGTTATGGTTTATATGTTATAGATGAGCATGATGATATGTACTTAGTATAATTTTGTTAGATTTTATAAAAATGTTTGGAAAAATCGACAACGATGTTTGTTGCTTGATAAAAATGACGTGTTAAATAATTATGAGTATATGTTGATTGATTTAAGTTGGTTGATGATTAATAAGCGTGAGTGTAGTTAATGATAATTTCATATAAGTTATGAAATAGAAGTTAGAAGTTAGTTGTGATTTGAAATTGAAATGAAATTTGCTAAGTGTTTTCGTTAATTGAAAAGACGAGAATTGCTCGTCGTATTTCAATCGAGGAACATGAAAGTATTCACGTTAAATGATTGTGTGACTTGACTGTTAATTTATGGAAATTTCGTGCACATAAAGGTTGTATAGCATTAATCGAACCTAAGGAAACGTGCGTCGAGTTTTTATATGTCTAGGGTTTCGGCCAGTTTTGCGACCCTTCACGGAAACGGCCATAACTCTTTGCTCGTTTAACGAAATCGAGATCCGTAAATTGGATAGTAAAGTAGACTTCCGTGTCTTTCTTTTTAACATAAGGCACATCCCTTGTTTCGAAATTATCTGTTCTGTAAAAGCTCCAAACCTACTGACATGTGCAGAAAAAACATTCTAAACTCATTTTCTTAAGTTGAATTCTTTTCAACTTAATTCCTTAAGAACTTTTAAGTCGTTAAGAGTTACCAACTTCCGTTATGACATTCTAAGTGCCGAGTAAAGAACCAAGTTAGGTTTAAGCAAGATGTGTTTGAGTCTTGTCTCGTTTAGTAAAAGATTAGTTAAAGTGCAAAGGCCTAAAAATTTGATTAATCGTTATCGAGTCCGTTTCTCTTAAACCGCATCGACCGATTTACTAGAGTTTGAATGTTTGCGATCAAAGGAGGAAGTGGAAATTAGAAGACAGGACAGAAGACCGAAGACAAAAGTTTGTGTTTGTTCTATAACCGGTTAAGGTGGGCTTTTCTATATAACAAAATAAAGTGAGCGTTGCTCAAAATGTTTACTTATTGCTTTATAAGTGTGTTTTGAAAGTGATTATCAGTGCATAAAAGAATTGTTTTTTTGAGTTCTTTTGTGCCATTCTGAGTTAGTAACATCATTAGGTGCTAACTAATCAATCGAACTCTGAGTTAGTGACACCGTTAGGTGCTTTCCAGGGTTAAATCGATCGGACTCTGAGTTAGTGACACCATTAGGTGCTTTCCAGAGTTAGTGTACAAGTAGCCGATGAGTGTGGAATCCCTGTTGAGGGGATGAGCCAACCTCGGTGAGGAACGTGCGCCGGAGAAGTTAACTCTCCCCCGGCATTGAAACAGAAGTTGGACAAGTTGAACGTAACAACAGAAAAATCTTGCTCAAGTGTTTATGAAAAGAAAATGTTTAGTAAGCACGGGTCTTTGAAAGGAAAAACCCCGTTGTGTTACTGTTTAGATGCCTGATGAATCTATATAAAATCTATGATATGTTTTCAGCAAAGTGCCCACTAAGTTCTTTTTGTACTTAGCCTTGTATGTATTTATAAATGTGCAGGTTGAGTGATGGAGACGGACGAAGTTGAGTAGAGGTCGCACTTAAGGAAAGAAGTTTAGTTGAGACGGATTAATCAATCTACGTCTTTTCCGCTGCAAGACACTCTTTTTGATGTATTAACTTTCGGTTTAAGTATTAGGTACTTGAAACACTAGAGATCTCAGAGACTACTTTTGTCGAGTGATCCTTTGGGATTGTCTCTCTTTTGATTAATCAAAGTACTTCATGTTTACTATCTTATCAAAGTTATGTCAGTTCATCATTTATTCAGTAAATCCCCATTTCTTCCCCGCTTCTTTAATCCAATCCCTATTCGCACCCCAGCTTGGCCGTCCCTCGAGATTTGGGGCTGTGACAGAGCCGATTTTGTGAGTCTATCTATAATTACCTAAATGGCAGTGTTTCCTCTTTTAGACTTGGGCAAACCTGTCACAAAATCCATGGCAATATCCTCCCACTTCCAAGTTGGAATCTTCAATGACTGCAATATTCCATATGGTTGTTGGTGTAGAGGTTTTACTTGTTCGCAGACCAAACATCTCTCTACAAAAGAAGCGACATCTCGTTTCAAGCCATTCCACCAAAACCTCCTTTTTAAATCCTGGTACATCTTTGTACTTCCTAGATGCGCAGTGTACGGTGTATCATGGGCTTCACTCATGATATCATTCTTTAGCTTATCATCGTGAGGAACACTTAGTCTTCCCTCAAATACAATGGCATTATTTGCAGCTTCGAAATAACCTCCCGAGTTATTCCATCTTATTCTCAGGCGTAGTTTTTCGAAAGCTTCATCCTTTCTCTAGGCATTTATAATTCGTTCTCGTAAGTCTGGGGTAGCTACTAGCACCGCTACGTGGCTAGTAATTGTTTCAGACGTGTCGAGAAATTTCAAATTCATCATCTCAAATTCTTGAACGAGTTTTCCTTCTTCGATAAGAAGACACTCATCGGAGTCTTGCGACTCAGTGCATCAGCTACTATATTAGCTTTTCCTCGATGGTAATTGGTACCACAATTGTAATCTTTTACTAATTTGAGCCATCTTCTTTCCCTCATATTCAGTTTCTTCTGCTCAAAAAAGTATTTCAGACTCTTAAGATTTGTATAAATCTCAACCCTAACCCCATATAGGTGATGCCTCAAGATTTTTAACGAATGTGGCCTCAGCGGAAAAAACGTAGATTGATTGCACATGAGAAGATGTGAAATCGAGGCTTAACTAGCTTATTTCTTATTCACAACCACTCAACTTCGGCCGTTTTTGTTACTCAACCTGCACCTTTAGAATACATATACAGGACTAAGTACAATGTACTTAGTGGACAATTGCCGAAAACATATCATAGCTTTATAGATTTATTAGGCATCTTAAATGTAACGCATCGGGATTTTTGCTTTAAAGGCCCGTGCTTACTAAACCTATTTTTCTGAAATGCTTGATCTAGAATTTTACAACTTTAATTCAATATGACTAAATGTGAATAACGGCGGGAAAGACAAACGTCTTCCATGGACGCTCCTTACTGAGGCTGGCTACTCCTCAATAGAGTACTACACTCACCAGCTACCGTGTACACTAACTCTGGATAGCACTCTGTCGGCTAACTCAGAATTCGATCTATTAACTAGTTGGCAAACAAACTCAGATAGGCATAATAGAACTCACAAAACAAACTTCTTTTATGCTAAGATAATCACTTTAAAACATACTGTCAAAGTGATAAAGAAAACAGAGCAAAGCTCAATTTATTTGATATATAGAAAAACCCACCTTAACAGAATTACAGAACTAGTAATTAGTTTCCGTCTTCCATCCTTTCTTCTAATCACCATTTCCTCCTTCTATCGTAACAAACACACTTTAGTAAATCAGTCGAGACGATTAAAGAAAACATAAACGGACTCAATAATGATTAAATTTTAGACCTTTGCACTTTACTAATCTTTTAATAAACGAAAAGAATTATGGCAAAAACTTGGTTGGAACCTAACTTGGTCAAGTTGAAAACTAACTTGGCTCAGTTGGAATCAAGTTTAAAAGTATTTAACTTAAGAAAATGAGTTGCAGAAAAATCTGCACAACTACTGCAGCTTCAGAAGCTCACGCAGAACAGAGTATTGGAAAGAAAGACAAGGAAGTCTAGTTTACTATCCAGTTTACGAATCTCAAATCCATTGAACGAGCAGAAATTTATGGCCGTTTCAGTAGAAGTTAGCAGTGCCAGAAAAACAGCGAATTCTAAAACTCGACTCACTCTTTCGTAGACTCTAAACAACCATTTAAACTCCATTCAAGCAATCCATACAACTTTAGCATACAAGTCCTATGATCTCCATAATTAGGACGACATGCATTCATATTTTCATGCTCGATGTAATGCCCCGTAAATTCCTTACATTCTAAAAGTTTAAAGTTAATTAAACAAATGGCTTTGCACGCCTAAATTTATAATTTTTGAATTCTAAGGCTAACGGTCGAACCCGTTATTAAAAATAAATTACGGGGGTCAACTAGATGACTTCTGTATTTAGGGTTAGAGCGTACGAAAAGTTTTAGTTCGTAAGCTTAGAACGAAAAACCGTTTAATTTTACGTTTGCAAAATTGCAAATACGAACACGTCGAGAAAGTTTGTTTTTACATTTTTCCGGACGAAACTCAGACTTGTCGTCCCGAGTTTTTGTCAAAATAAATTTTATAAATTTATTTTCTAATTAAGTTCATACGTTAGAATTTGTAAGTCAAATCGAATCACGACGATTTTTGTATCGAACAACGTCTTCGTCGTTTGTTTTCCCGTAACGTCGGATCGTGCCGGAAAAACCCGTAAACTCTCTAAAAAAAAATTCTGCATGCACCGCCACCTCATTCCTTTAGTGGAAGACATGCATGTTTGTTACTACTTAGTTTAATGACACCTAAACTACCTTTTTACACCTTTCAAACTTTCCATCATTGCAAAAGAAACTTGAACAACACAATTTCCTTTCATCTCTCTCTTTCTCGGCAACTCTCTCTTCTCCCTCAATCTTCATTTTTTTTTTTATCTTCTTCATCCACCTCTATCCTCCATTGAAGAGCCTTCAAAGCTTGGAGAAAGAACACAAGTCCTCAATCATCCATCAAACACCATACTTCTTTCTTTATTTTTCAAGGTATGATGATGATCTTTAATCCTATCCAATTCTTTTTCTTTTCCCCTTCTTTCCTTCATGTTCGAATTCTTTAAGGTTTAGTATGGATGTTTTGATCTTAGAATAATGTAATTAGATATGTTAGATAGGATAGTCATGGGTTAAAATGGAATAAAAACAAGAACCTTATTTATTATGTGAATGCAGAAATTTTTTGGGAAATTGTAAGATTTTAGCTTTTTTCTTCTTTTTGATCATAAATTCATGCTTAGTAGAGGTTTAATTAGTGTTTGGGATGAAAAGGTATTGAAAGCCCTATATTATTATGAAATTTAATTAGGGTTTGAAGTATAAATTAGGGGGTTTTTGCATGTTAGTTGTTTTTGGATTTGCAAGTGATTAATAGTTGTTATAATAGTTTGATTAGTAAATAAATGATGTTAATTAGAGAAGAAAATCAACCCCTTAACATCTATATAAAACCAAAAATTTATAGAACAAATAGGAGTTTATACATGTTTGATATTAAGTGATGATTTGTTAGTGGATTATGTTGCAAATCATATTAGTTGATAATAGAAGTTAATTGAAAATTTTCTAAAAATGTTTAATGAAATATAAGAGACTAAAATCACCTTATAAACTGAGTTATAAAGATGTTAAGATGTGTTTGCATGCACGAAAATGGTTCAAGTTAGATATAGTTTAGCGTCGTAAAATTTGAACGAAAACCGACGACTTTTGAAAAATCGCGTAAGAGACGAATATCTAGTTGTAACTGAAAATCAAGAAGTCGGATAAGATTTCTAATATGATATTATTATTTGTAATGAAATTTAGAACATCTTTCTAGCTGACATCATAAGCATCCGAGTCGATATAATATGGGTTATAGTTGTAATCGAGAACTAGAATGCGTTTGGATTTTCTTTGTTGGTTTAGTAATTGATAGTTGAAATCCGATGTTAGAACGTCGTGCTTTTGAACAAGTTGAAAAGGAATTTGTCACGTACGGAGGTACGTGATGACTGCTTTAAGAATCCAGTTTCTAAAAAAATTGAATGCGAGAATTTAAAACGAACCTAAACGTTATACGGCGAACTTATCAATCAATTAGGGTTTCCATGGCAGTTTTGCGACCCTCGCCGGAAACTGTTATAACTTCCAGCTCGTTTATCGGATTTGTGATCCGTAAATTGGAGCGCGAACTAGACTTCCTAAGCTTTCTAATGGTATAGGGATCACCCCCTGTTTCCAAATCTTCTGCTCTGGACAGCCTCCAGAGTTACTGGACTGTGCAGTGAATTTTCAGTTTCTTGTTTTCTAAGTTGTTTAGTTCACAACTTAGCTTCTTTCAATCGTTTAAGCCGTTTTTATCTATCGAACATCTACCTACTGACCCTAGAGTCAAGTATAGGACCTTGAGTGATGAAAACCAGTCGAGATCATATATTTTATCCTTTCATTAAAGAAGTAATAAACGAGAACTTTCATAAGTCGTGAAATGAGCTATAAAGTAAATCGCCTAAGTTGATCCTTTCCAACTTAGTTTCTTTTAATCTTTAAAGTCGTTTTAAGACATCGACTACCTTCTCTACTGAACCGAGAGTCGAGTATGAGATCTTCCGAATTCTAAACGAGATTAGTACGAGTCTCGTTTCCCGTTTAAGTAAAACGAAACTAGTAAGCGTGCAAATGCCCAAAAGAATAAAAATAACTAAATCTTTCTTCGATTCTCTTTTATCGATTATCTTTACGACCCGTTTTAAGTATGTTATTTTACGATGAAGGAGGAAGCCAACTGTGAAGAAAGGACGAAAGATCCGAAGTTGGAAGCGTTTGCTTTAAGTTCTGTATTTATAAGGTGGGCTTTTATCTATATCAAATAAAATGTGGGTTTTTCCACAACTCGAAAGTATTATTTATCGCTTTGATAATTGTGTTTTCAAAGTGATAATCTTGGCATAAACTGTTTCAACTATTTTATGTAAGTTCTCTTGTACCTATCTGAGTTAACATTCGTGTTTTCCAGATTTCTGAGTTAACCTTCGGGTTTTCCAGACTTTTAGAGTTAGTCTATTTTAGATTAACTAACGATCGGCTCTGAGTTAGCTGCTAAGTGCTTTCCAGAGTTAGTGCACTTTGTAACCTGTGGTGTATGTGGTATCCTGTTGAGGGGTAGCCAGCCACGGTGAATTAGTTTGGGTCAAGATTGAACATAACATACTCTAAAATGCTTGCGCAAGCTGCTTTATACAAATCAGTCAGAAAATGTTTAGTAAGCACGGGCCTTTTCAATAAAACCCCGATGCGCTATTTATACTTATGATTATGATTTCGGCATCGTGCCCACTAAGTACGTTTGTACTTAGCCTTGCATTGTTTTCTAAATGTGCAGGTTGAAGCGACGGTGAGCGGCGACGGTTGATGTTGAGTTGAAAGATAGGATGCTTTAGTTAGAACTCTTCCGCTGCAGAACTCTAAATCCTTTTTCAAACACACCTTTGAACAATTCTCAGTAGTCTAAGTCTGTAATCATGAACTTAGCTTCTTTTGTACTTTTGTCGAGTAATCCTTAGGGATTAACTCTTTCTTATTTATATTCCAGTCTTGTTCTTTGAATGTTTGATGTCATTTATGTATGTTTAGTCAGTTAGCCCCCTTCTTCCCCGCTTCTTTAATCCAACCCCAGTCGCACCCCGGCTTATGCCGTCCCTCGGGATTTGGGGCTGTGACAACTTTCATACATAGCATTTCCTTAAAAAGTTTAAATCGCAAACAACACATACTTTGTTTCCCTAACTCTTAAATTGTAATACCCCGAACTTTCCTTGTAGCTTAAGTCTGGCTTCAACACCACGTCTTCTTGGCGAATCACGTGCTTCAGATGAAAACATACTTTCGTAATTGCGACATGTGAAATACGTTATGCGAATTCCCAAAACTGGGAGGCAAAGCTAATCTATACGAAACGGCTCTAATCCTTTCAAGGATTTCAAACGGTCCTATAAAGCGAGGTTTTAGCTTTCTTTTAATACCGAATCGGTGCACTCCTCTCGATGGGGATGCTTTCAAAAAGACTTTACTTCCTACATCGAACTCTATATCGGATCTTCGGTTGAAGGCGTACGACTTATGTCGACTTTGGGCTTCTTTAATCTTCTCGCGAATCTGACGAACAGATTCTATTATCTCTTCAATCGCTTCTGGCCCTATCACTTTCCTCTTGCTTACTTCATCGCAGAAGAGCGAAGATCTACACTTTTTCCCATATAAGGCTTCATAAGGGGTCATTCCAATCGTATTTTGATAGCTATTATTGTAGGCAAATTCGATAAGAGATATGATTTTCTCCTAATCATCTCCTTTGTCTAATGTCACAGCTCTAGCATATCCTCAAGAATTTAAATCGTTCCCTCTGACTGCCCGTCGGTTTGAAGATGATAAGTGGTATTGAACTGCAACTGTGTTTCCATTTCTTTGTGGAAACTTTCCCAAAAACGGGCTGTGAACTTCGAATCTCGGTCAGAGGTAGTCGTACTCGGCACTCTGTGCAATCTCACAATCTTCTTGACATAAATCTAAGCCAACCTATCTGATCCATAGGTGTGTGGAATGGGTATAAAATGAGTGGATTTTGTCAATCTATCCACTATCACCCACACAATTGTATTTCTTTTTTTTTCAACCTTGGCAAACCCGTTATAAAATCCATCGTGATATCATCTGTTGGGAAATTTATTAGTCAGAGTTTTGATGAATTCCAAAACCGACTGACCCCAACCGAGTAGATGTTGCCAGAACCTAATGTTAGAAGTTAGGCTCGCTGTTTGAGCAAAGTTAAGATTTTATCTTTACAGGTCTCCAGCTGAAGATGGCAACAAGGCATCACTCAGACAGAACATCAGTTGTCAAGAAATACAACTGAGAGCTCATATGATCAGATGGAAAAAGGGGGAAGTCACGTTCAAGAGATAGAACATCAGTTGTAAGGAAAACAACTGAGCGTTCATCAGATGAGAAGCAGTAAAGGGGAAGAGAACATCAGATGAAAGAAAGCCATCTGAGCGTTCGAACCCAACTGACCAGATACAAGGAAGACAACTGAGTGTTCAGTTTCAGAACATCAGTTGTAGAACTCAACCAAGAAGATCAACAGCTTGAAGACACAGTCAGCTGAGAGTTCAACTGTTAGTTGTCAGATAGAACATCGGCTAAAGAGCAAGCTAGCTGAAGATCGAAAGTCTTAACCAACCACCCCTTGTTGAAAGTCTGTTGTTAAGATTTAAATTTCAAAAAAGAAGTCACGTGAGGGTTTGACCGTTCAGTCATTACCCCATTTGACCCAACACAAGGATGTCTCAGATGGAAAGCAGAAGAGCACAGATGCCATATCGGGAAAGTCTGCAGAGATGAGAGACAAGCCATCGCTTTCAACGATCAGAAATCAACAGCTCCTCCAACGGCTAGTTGATACTCTCCGCCTATAAATAGAGGCCCTCATTCATTCGAAGATGATATAAGACACACACGCAAGAAGAAATCTGAGAGCAAAAAGAAAAGAGCAATATTCTTCCCAAGCTGAACTGAATCTCTAAGAACATCACTTGTTGAGAGTTCTAGAGATAGATAGTTTTTGTGTCTTTAGATCGAACCTTGAGAACATCACTTAGTGAGAGTTTGTAGAGAGTTAGATCGTAGCTCACATTCCGTTCGAGCTTTTAGTTGGAAAACCATTTTTCTTTCACCTGAAAAGGTTTAGGATTCTACTCTTCCTGCAATTGAGTAGCTAGGTTGTTAAGTACCCGTAAACTTAACTGTAAAGGTTGATAAGTACCCGCAAACTTATCCTTAACGGTTGCTCAGCCCGCGTAAGCTGAGTGGTTTGTCCAGAAGAACTTGGACAGAGTTGTGTGGACTCACAACTCCCCGTGGACGTAGGAGGGTTATCTCCGAACCACGTTAAATTCTATGTGTCTGTGTTTATTTCTGTTCAGTTACTTATTGCATTTCCAACTGACCGAACTAACCGGCATACAAACTGCATATTTACATTCTCAACTGTTTTGGTTCTTGACCAACCGAGCATAAAAGTGTGAGTTGTTTTTACGAGTATAATTTCCACCACATTCCGCACAGTACCACTCTCACAGCTGAGTTCTCTTACTCAGTTGTGATTTCAGCTGAGCCTTTCTTTACTCAGTTGAAGTGTTTTTCGAGTGCTAAGTTTTAAAAGTTGTAAAATCCTAACTGGTGTATTCCCCCCCCCCCCATACACCAGTAACTCGTATCGGGACCATCATCATCCCACTTCCGTTCTGGGACTGGTAGTTGTTGTAAGGGTCCATACAGTCTTTGGTGCAAAGACTTCACTTGTTGGCAAGCTAAACATCTTTCAATGTACAAGGCGACATCCTTTTTCAGTCCTTTCCACCAGAACTATTGCTTCAGATCCTTGTACATCTTCGTACTGCCGGGATGGGTTGTAAACGGGGTCTTGTGAGCTTCACTCGTTATCTCGTTCCTTAACTTCTCATCATTTGGCACATAAATCCTTCTTCGGAACAACAAAACGTTGTCTTTTGACTCTGAAAAAGCCTTGACTCCTTCTTTTCTAACCTTCAATCTCAATTTTTCCAAATTCTCGTCTTTCCTTTTTCAGCTCAATGCGTCGGCTACAACGTTAGCTTTCTCGGAATAATAAGATATCTTGTAATTGTAATCTTTCACTAGCTCAAGCCATCTCCTCTATCTCATATTTAGCTCCTTTTGCTCAAAGAAATACTTCAGACTCTTGTGACCTGAAATGATCTCACACTTAGCTTCATAGAGATTGTGTCTCTAAATTTTCAAAGCATGCACTACGGCTGCTAATTCCAAATCATGAGTCGAATACATCTCTTCATAGGGTTTAAGTTGTCTTGCACAAGCTAACATTCCGCGTCCGATTTTACTAACTAACCGTGCATCGAGTCATAAATATATGCATCACTACAGAAGCATAAAAAGAGTTCGACTCTTGGACCGAAAATTAAACATTATTCGAGTTTTCCATATCTTCTTTGAACCGGTCCTAAACATCGGAATCATCCTCACTTGGGCCGTAATCATCACACTGCTCTTCGTCAGGGTACTCCTAGGGATCCTATTCTGGATCTTCCTCCTCTCCTGTGCCATCATTAATAATGTCAAAACGTTCACGCTCGGCTGCCCTTAACTCTTCTTCAAAGTCACGGAGGGTATAGTTGACGACTTCCCAAGGATTGGTCATGTCTCCGGTGTCCTCGTCCTCAAATCGAGCATTGACGTTCTCCAATTCTGACTCGACCCACGGGGGTGTCTCGGGATTACTCTCGTTGCGTCGGAGGTAAGATGCCACATCGGATGAAATGCCAAACTCTAACTCACGGATAGGGAGCACACCACCCGAATATGGGTAATCCTGATAGGTGGCTCGGGGCTCTGGCTCGGCACGAGACGGTGAAGGGATACGGGGAGGAACTGGGCCGTCCTGGAGCAAAGGCAGAGGACTATGGACAAAACCATTCGGCACTGCAGGGAGATCAACGTCTTACGGCTCTGGAGGCGGTGCACCGTACTGCATATACTGCCAAGAGATAGTAGAGATAAATGCGTTGCAGTCGCCGTAGAGGTAGCCATTTAGGTAACGGTGTTCAAAAAACCTTGGGCACAAGAAATGCTGCCCAATCACGCCATTCCCGAGGTAAGGCCTGGATCAAATGAATCATCTTGCCTAACACACCCACGTCCATGTACTGGACTTACTCCAAAATCTTATGATAACGAGCTAGGAATTCCGCAATCGTCTCGTGATACATCTTCCTCACATGCAGGTACTCCTGCATCCACTCTCGATCATCCATTCTATACGAATTTTAAACGAATTATGCACACTAAAGCAGCTAAACAGGCATACTAAAATTTCCAACCACCACATACTCGTTTTTGTTTTTCATAGAGGTATTATTGCTCAGGGTACTTGGCAATTCCATTTCACGAAATCGTTTGCACCAACGTTCCATCCTTTCCGATTTCCACACAAAACACGCATTAGGGAAGACATTCTAAAGCAATCTAGTTATTCAATCTACTTATAAAGCTTTTATCTCTAGACGAATGCAAATAATAAACTCAATAACTCAATTATCATTTTAAACTTGAAAGCTTTTAGAAAATAAAGCGTACCTGGTTGTCGGATGAGTTGGGGGATTGCTAGGTGTGTTACTGGCTCAAATAAGTCTAGGAAATCAATCTAGACTCGACTTATCAAAGAAAGTTAGACTTCAGAGCAGACAGACCTACTCTGACACCACTATGTCACACCCCGACTCCCGAGGTGCAACGAATGACACTAACACTACTAAACTTCATACTAACTCAACTCACATAAGGGATTCATGCTCGGGAAACCAGGGGAAATATCAACTGAAAGCGATAACAAACAAAGCATGCTTCCAAAATAAAATAAAACAACCAACGAGCATGGATAATTTACATATCAAGTCCGAAACGGAATAAGTATATCAAGTTCACAAGAGATGAGAATAACGGAAAAACGATAAATTGTATCGAGCACATCGCTCATGAATTAGAACAAGTATCAGAGTGAAATTCAAAAACATAATAAAAGGAACATCATATTATATTGCAGCGGAGACATCGACTCAAATCCCAACAACTACATGTATGAAGACATGTAATTGCCAGCCAACTTTCGACTCAACCAAAAGAACACACCACCAAGCCGTCCACGCCATCCACATCCCTCTAACCTGTACGTTTAGAAATACATGCAGGGCTGAGTACTTCGTACTCAGTGAACACATTGCCAAAAACATTCTAAAAAACTTTCTCTTAGAGCTATATGATTGAAAACTTGCCCCTCTTGCTACATCACAAGGGTTAGACATATAGATAACTGCTTTAAAAGAATTTTCCACTTGTGACAGCCATAAAACATTTTTGTTTTGAAAATCGCCTGCGCAGGCTAAGCTTATATCTTAGGTATGAATCAATCTACAACTTATCTTTCTGTGGTGTCGAGAAGTAGGCCTCCTCCTCGAACACCGTGACCAGCCTAACCGAAGCAAGGCTCACAGTCACCTTAACTAATGCATGCATTGTCCAGTATCTTACAGGACCTTTATTCCGTGCGTCCACAGGACCTTTATTAACTTTAACACGTAGATGATTGCATACCAAAACATTTAAAACTCAGGCAAGTCAATCAATTTAAAAAGCGCACGTAATACATAAATAGTACACGCATTCATCATTTGGTTTTAGTTTAGAAAGCCCATCTGTCCTCCGAAGATCTAGCTAGGCGGCTTACTCTTTTTGTGTCCTCGCTACTTTTCCGTACCGCTCGGTCCTTCACAATTTTTCATCGAATAAAGAATAAGACTCTCGACTCGTAAGACGTAAAGTAGATTTCGGTTTTGGATGAAGGACTTCTACTTGTCTCGGGTCTTTCTATTTTAAATTTTCTAAGTCAATATCCTTTCTCGATTATCTCATTCTCGGTTCGTCGACTCTACTCGGTTACTAATTACTTCGTCTCACATTCTCATTTCTAAATCACTTCTACTTAGCATTTCTCACTAGTTAAGGAGATATTACTTATCGACTACATTACTCAAATTTTCTCTCGAATTCTCGATTCGACTAATCATCATTTCAATCAATCATGTTGCATATATAAGCATTCTCAACAGTCGAACAATTGATTTTATCATAACAAAACATAATCACTTTATTTAATCACATAAGTTCATTCAAGCATAATAAACTTAACATAGAAATTCAATCAAACATGCAATCTTGACATGACATTTCAAATTCAATTAACAATTACTCGACATGGCTCGACTCTAGTTTTGAAAAGTACTTACTTCGATTTCATAAAATAAATTCTCGTCTTTCTAATAAAGCGAATAAAAGTTCAAGTAATAAGAATTTTCTTGAATTTAAAACTCAAATAATCATTTAATATTTCTCGACTCAATATACGACATTATTTCAAAATACGTCGTCTTTCCTCAACTACGTATACGTACTCGCATACGTACTATTATTTTATTTACTTATTCTATTATTATAATTCCTCTTTTCTTATTCTCAATTAAACTCTTATTTAATAGAAATTCGTTTTCTATTTATAACTCGACTCTTAGAATTTCGTTTCCTTTAATAAAATTCTTGTTCCTTTTATTTCATGAAAACTCGACTTCTAACTTAATAATCAAAACTCGATAACTTCATCGACTTATATCAAATTAAAACGATTTGAAAAGCAAACTCAAATATCACTCGACTTATTATCAATAAACGAGCATTTAAACATTTACCAATTACTAAACTCGATTCTCATATTAAAACAACTCTTATTAAATTTTCTTTCGTTTTTCTAACACTTCTTATTTAATTTAATAATTAAATATTTAAAACTCTTTTATTATTTTAGTAAACAATTCTTACTTGATCCTTACTCATAAGCTTCTCCTACTCGGCTTATCTCTTCGTAAATTATTATCTAAGCTCAACTTAATTCTTTTATTCTCATACTCTATTATTTCTTATTTTATTAAGAAATTATCTTTCTAATTATTTAATTCTAACTCTATTATTTTTATTTCAAAACTCTTCGGTTAATTTTGTAATGAAACGAGCAAACGAACTCAAACTCGACTTAACTCTTCCTTAAACTTCTTATGCTCGACTCTACAAACATTTTTCTCTTTAAAAGAGTATTTATTTAATTTAAGATTAACTCCTCTTTCTTAAATTCTTGTTCAATTGAACGTTTTAACCCGACTAACTCATCTCAAATTTTATACTTAACTTTTAATTTTATTTTCTTAACTCTAACTCCTTTTTTATTTCTTATACTAATATTTTCTCTCTTTTTACTTGTCAATTAGAATTATTACTTCTTTTTAATCATTTTTATTAAACTCACTTAATTTCTCTTCTTAAGTTCTAGTTACTTAACAAAGAATTATTTTTCTTTATTTTTACTCAATTCTATATCTCCCAAATAATTTAATAATTTTTCTTTTTATTTTCTATTTAATTTTAATCTCATAATTTTCGAATTTTTAATTATTTTTAATAATTAATTTAATTTATTTTTGAATTAATTTTATTAATCTTTAAATCTTCATGTTCTTTACCAAGAACACACACTCAAATATTCGAATTTTCACCAAGAACACCTAGAACACACACTAAATCCTCAAACTCATTTCCATTGATTTTCATGCTTAAAATTTCATTTCTTCACTTCAAAAATTCCTATTGATCATCTAATACTCCAAATTAGACACAAACACACTCATATCATCATATCATCAAAATCATCAAAAATATCATTTCTTCCATAAACTCATCCACATCGATTTTTCTCACAAAATTAACATAATAATTTATATCATTCAATCCATCATTATCTCATACTCAAGATAAACTCATAAACATCACTAAATCATCAAACAATAAATCAAACCAATTATTCCTCCACATACTCATATATCACGGTTTTGGCATAAAAATTAGGTAAATAATTTTCTTCAATTTCTCATGCATAAATCTCATTCCAAACATATTCATAAACACATATAAACCATAAATCATCAAGAAATCATGAAAATCAATTTTCTTCCTACTTTTTCTCTATTTTCGGTTTTCATCATTTTTTTATAGGATTAATATTTCTTTTTAATTCCTAGATAATCTCTTAGGGTTTGATTTCCTAACGATTTCCTCACTTCGATTCATCTCACGTTCTAGTTTGCCTAAGCATAAATAAAAGCATGCATATTTTCTTTTCTTTAGAAATTAGGAATTACATATTTACAAGAAATCAAATGAATAAACATACTTTTAAAGATTAAAATCAAAGCTCTCCTCTTGATTAAAGCTTGGCCGAAATGGAGGGATTGAGGGCTCAAGTCTCTAGCTTGGAATTTCCATGGTGGATCTCATCTTGAACCTTAAGAAAAATAATACAATAATTAATCACCTCTTCTAGCGCAAAAAGTGCCGAAAATTAGAAGAAAAAAGGGATGATTTTGATCTTAAATCAAGCTCAAAACTTGAAGAATTAGGTTACCTTCTTGATTAGGATTTTGAGGAATGAAGATGATGATTATCTTGGAGCTTGAATGCTTGAGAGCTTGGACTTCAATGGAGTTTTCTCTACATCTAGGTGTGTGTGTGTGAGTACGGTAGTGAGAGGGAGAGAGATGAGAGAAATTTCTCTTCTTTCTTTCTTGGTGAAGAACACATTGGGAGAGAGAGAGAGTTGAGAGAGAGATGAGAGAATATTGTTATGTTTATCTCTCAAACAAGAAATGAAATGAAATGGTAAGATGAATGAATGTAATGATGATATTCTCTCTAAGTTTGAAAATAGGTATAATAGGGTAGAATATAATTATTAGGGAGAATAAAATTTTGGGAGAGAGAGAGAAGCTATGTCGGCAAGAGAGAGAGAAGAGATAGATAATTATTTAATTTTTAACTGGTATAATTTTCCCCGGATGAAAAAGTTTTTCGGTAGAATATATCCGTATTATTCCGTTTACACTGAAAACGGCTATAAACTCTCCTCGACTCATTTATGACATCAAAAACACCTCAACTCTATCTCTTATCTCACGAAATAAATCAAGGAATCCGAATATCTAATTTTTAGGTCATAATTCCAAGTAACGAAGAAAATCTTAAAAATCAATCGGTCAATTATTCTAGTAAGAACTAAATTCTTAAAATTCTCTCATATGATCTCGGATGAGCTTCTAATATATCTCGGGGGTCTTAAAATTAATTCTAGATTCAAAGACACTAATTATGCTAAATTCGGAGTTCGTCGGTGATTAGTGATTTCTCGGTTCATCGGCACCAATTGTCAAAAGTGAAAGTTCTCAAAATTCTCCGAAATTCGTACTCATGCTCAAACTCACATAAATAAACTCAATCAATGCATCACTTACTTGATTCGTAAAATCGAAACGAGAAAAATTCACATCAAAGCACATAGGGGCATTTTGGTCATTTTCAAGAAAATTTCTTTTCTTGAAAAATTTTATCACTCAAGGCACGTTATTTAAGCATGTAAACGCATTTAGAACGCACTTAAAGACTTATAAAAGTTCGGGGTATTACAACAAATAGGGCACCCGAGATAATCTTTCACTTCACTCCCTGATAAATTTCCATGTGCAGGGAAATCATTGATTGTCTAGAGTAGAACAGCATTGAGATGAAATTTTTTTTCACGATACGCATCATATATCTACACACCAACTTCCAACAACTGTTTCAAGTAATCAATCAAAGCAGCCAAGTAAACATCAATGTCATTCCCAGATTGGTGTGGATCAGAAACCAATAAAGTGAGCATCATATGTCTTCTTTTCATGCGCAACCATGGAGGAAGGTTGTACGTTACGAGAATAATTGGCCAACAACTATACTTGGATGACATGACACTATGAGGATTGATACCATCAGCTAAAAGTGCCAATCTAAGATTCCTTGATTCGTTGCCAAAATTCGGCCATAGTTGATCCACTTGTTTCCACGTAGGTGAATTTGCAGGATGACGTAGATGGCCGTCATGGACCCTTTTTTTAGCATGCCATGTTAAATTGTTAGACATAACCTTGTTGCCAAACATTTGCTGAAATCTCGGTATTAGTGGAAAGTACTATAGAACTTTTGCAGGAATCCTTTTATTGATATTTTCATTGTCAACCATCTTCCACCTTGACTCTCCACAAGTAGGGCAATTCATCGAATTTGCATGCTCATTTTGATACAAAATACAATCATTCGGGCATGTGTGAATCTTCTCGTACCCCAACCCCAACAAAGATAAGCTCTTTCTTGCATCATATAAAGAAGATGGAAGTACATTATCTTTCGGAAGCATGTCACAGCCCCAAATCCCGAGGGACGGCAGAAGTCGGGGTGCGACTGGGGTTGGATTAAAGAAGCGGGGAAGAAGGGGACTAACTGAACATACATACATAAAGGACAACATATATTATGTGAACAAGACTTTAATTACAAAAGGAAGAGTAATTTTCGAAGGATTACTCGACTGAAAGTACACGATGGATAAACTAAGTTATAAGACAGATCTTAGTCTACAGTGATTACATATATGTTCATCAAAATACTAGAGTTCTGCAGCGGAAAAGTGATCCATACTAACTAAAGTCTTCCTATGACAACTTTATTCAACCTTCGCCGCTCCCATCGCTTCAACCTGCACATTTAGAAAACATATGCAGGGCTAAGTACAAAAGTACTTAGTGGGCACGTTGCCGAAAACATAATCATAAGTATAAATAATCAGGCATCTCATAATCGTAGCACATCGGGGTTTTGTTGAAACTGACCCGTGTCTACTAAACAATTTTTCTGACTCATTTATATAAATTAGCTTGTACAAGCATTTTTCTGGTATGTTACATTCAATCTTGACCAATTCTCATTCACCGTGGCTGGTACCCCTCAACAGGGTATCACATACACCACAGGTTACAAAGTGCACAAACTCTGGAAAGCACTTAGCAGCTAACTCAGAGCCGATCGTTAACTAATAAATCTGAAAAACCCGAAGGTTAACTCAGATAGGTACAAGAGAACTCACATAAAATATTTAAACAGTTTATGCCATGATTATCACTTGAAAACACAGATATCAAAGTGATAAAGAAAGGTTTTAGAGCATTGCTCGTTTTATTTCATATATATAAAAGCCCACCTTGTAATACAGAACTAAAAAGCACTAGCTTCCGATCTTCTGATCTTCCGTCCTTTCCTTACTGCTGGCTTCCACCTTCATCGTAAAATAATAACACTTAAAATCGGGTCGTGAAAGATAATCGATCATTAAAACTCGAAAAAGGTTTTAGTCGTTTCATTTCTTTAGGCAAATGCACGCTTACTAGTTTCATTTTAATTAAACGGGAACGAGACTCGAACAAATCCCGTTTAGAACTTGAAAGGTCTCATACTCGACTCTTAGGTCAGTAGAGAGGGTGGTCGATAGCTTAAAATGACTTAAAAGATCAAAAGGAACTAAGTTGGAAAAGAAATCAACTTAGGAAATTAAGTTTTAGTTCTTTAGACGATTTAGACAATTTCTCGCTTAACTAAACTTCTTTACTTTAACGGATACGAGATGAGATCTCGTCTTGTTTAGCACTCAAGGCTCCTTTTTTGAAACTGGGGTCAGTAGGAAGATATTCGTCAAGTTATTACGGCTTAAAAGATCGAAAGAAACTAAGTCGCGAACAAAACAACTTAGAAGAATGAAATCTGAAAATTCACTGCGCAAGGCAGTAACTCTGGGGACTTCCCAGAACAGGGGATCTGGAAACAGGGGATGAGCCCTGTACCATTGGAAAGCTTGGGATGTCTAGTTTACGCTCCAATTAACGGATCGCAAATCCGATAAACGCTCCAATTTCATGCATATAATTACTTCATATCAACACTATATCTCAACTTACGACGAGTTCTTCATATCTTACATCCCACAAAATAATTTTAGAAAATTCTCAAATAAATTCCTATCAACAATTAATACCAATTACAACCTTATTCCATTAACCAAACATCATCTAAATCAAACACATGAAAACCCCTAATTTCTACTTATTTTCGGTTTTAACTCATGGATTAAGAGAGTGATTTTCTTCATTAATCAACACCATTTAACTCTTAATCATCCTATTATAACATCAATTAATCAATTCAAGTCCAATTACACATTAACATGCAAAATCCCCAATTTCAAACCCTAAACCCTAAATCGATTTCAATCAAACAAAGGGCTTTCGATTTCTCTTGGTTCTAATCACTAATTAAACACTTCCTAAGCATAAATTTAACATCAATTGAAGAATTCCAAAAATCCTACAAAAAGCCCTAAAATTTCGGTATTCTCATAGCAATTAGGGTTCTTGATTTCATCAAATTTTAATCCCTAATTAACACATCTAACACATCTAATTTAACTAATCCAAGATCAACCATCTAGTTCCAACATTCCTCAATTTCGATCCAAAAAAGAGATTAAAAAGAAAAGGATTTTGGATGGATAGAAACATAGAGGAGAGGATTACCTTGACAAATAATGAAGGAAGACTTAGGTTTTGATGGATGGATGAAGACTTGTGTGATTTCTTGCTCAAGAACTTGAAGATCCAACAATGGAGAAAAATGAAATGAAGATGGGAGAGAGGAAGAGGAGTGCAGCCGTGTGTGTTGAGTGAGGTAGGGAGGAGATGTGAGATTTAATTTGGTTATAAGACTTTAGGTTAAATAGGTGTATAGGTTTGAATAGTGTTAGTAATAGTAGTAGGTGAAAAGTAACACTATACAAAAAAATGAAATTTCTTGCTAAAGAGAGAGAGATCGGTTATGAGAGGGAAGGGAGGGAAGATACGCGCTTTTCCGACGCGATACGACGTTACGGAGATCGAACGACGAAAAACGTAGCTCGGCACAAAATCGTCACGATCCGATTCGTCCAAAATTCTAACGTATAAAACTTAATCGGAAAATAAAATTTATAAAATTAATTCCGACAAAAACTCGGGACGACACAGTCCGAGTTTTGTCCGGAAAATCATAAAAATGAACTTTCTCGGGCGAGTTCGTATCGCGATTTCGTGAATGTAAAAATCAGACGGTTTTCCGTTTTGAGTTCACGAACTAAAAACTTTTCGTACGCGCTAACCCTAAATACAGTAGTCGTCTAGCTGACTTCCGTAATTTATTTTCGGAAACGGATTCGACCGTTAGTCTTAGAATTTAAAATCATAAACTTAGGCGTGCAAAGCCATTATTATTATTAACTTTAAAATTTTGAGATCGTAAGGAATTTCCGGGGCATTACATCCTACCCCCCTTGCGAAAAATTTCGTCCCGAAATTTGCTTATCCTCTATAAACAGCTTGGAGTACTTCATACTCAATTCTTTTCCGAATTCTCACATGGCTTCCTCTTGCCTGTGATGATCTTATAACGCTATTACTAATCGTCTCGACTTGCTCCTTAACTTTTGTGCTTTTCGATCCAAGATCGTTTTCGTCTTTTCCTAATAACTTAAGTCGATTTCAAGAACGACGTCTTGCTGATAGAACTTCGTGTTATAAAATCGAACGTACATACTTTCTCAAAATGAGATACACTTAAAAATAAGCATTCCATAAACTTGGCGATAAAGCCATAACTATTCGTATTGGAAACTATCTTTTCCAAGTCATTTGCTAATTATATAAATCTTTATCGAAGTCTGAACTTGACACGAAACTAAGGTTTCTCATTAACGGAGAAATCTTAAGGAGTTTTTATTTTCCTTCTCGATTATTAAGTTCGAATTGTCGTATATGCTTAAGACTTTTGTCTTCTTTAAACTCGTTTATTCTGACTCGAATCTATCGTATGATCTCGATCATTTCACTGACCGTATCTGGTCCTAAGTTCTTTCTTTCACCTACCTTATAACAATAAGGCAGCTATCTAAAACTTCTTTTTCTTCAAAGTCTCGTAAGGCGTAATACCTATCGTAGTTAATAATTATTGTTATAATAATTCGGTAGTTGGCTAAGTGTTCTTCCATTTCGCTCTGCGGCTAATATTATCGTTCTTAGCACATCAACGAGCATCTGAATCATTTTCTCAGACTGTCCATTCAACTGGAGGTGAGAAGCGGTACTAAAGTTAAGTTTGCTATCTAACTCTTCTGCCTTGTGTCTTTCAAAAATCCCGTTGTCATAAAACCGTAACTATATCCTCCCATTTCCATTCTGGAATACCTAATGGTTGTAACAACTCGTATAGTTGTTAGTGAAAAGCTTTCACTTTCTTATAAGCTAAACATCTTTCTACCAAACTAGGCAACATCTCATTTCACTCTATTCCACTATAAATCCTTTCTTAAATCTTAAATTCGTCGTCATCGGAAATACTAAGTCTACTCCTTAATTTCTATCATAATACTCATTGTTTCGGAATCACTGTCTGGTCTATCCATTTTTATCCTTAGTCGAAACTCCTCGATCAACTTGTCCTTTATCTAGGTACTTATAATCTTTCTCGCAATTTGGTATAATTAATAATGTCGCTATTTACTCTGCAATCGATGCTGATGCATCATGCATTTCTATATCCATCTTCTCGAATCCTCGTATAAGCATTTCTTCTCCGACAAAAAGATACCTAAACTTAGTTGGAGTCTTACGACTCAGCGTGTCTATTCTTACCCTTAGCTTTACCTAGATGGTAATTATTTTCACAATCGTAATATCTTACTAGTTCGAGTCATCTCCTTTGTCTTAGGTTAATTCCTTTGCTCGAATACACGCCCCAAATTCTTATGATCTGTGAAGATCTCATCCCCTACACCATATAGATGGTGTGTCTAAATTTCATTGCATGTACTACGGCTGCAAGCTCTAAGTCGTAGGTTGAATACTCAATTTCCTAAGGTTAATGTGTCGTGAAGCGTAAGCTATCACTCTCTCATTTTGCATTTATACCATCCTAACCTATTCTTTGTAGCCTTGGTATCTACCTCGTATTCCTTGTCGTTTCTGGGAGGACTGAACCTGGGGTAATGATCGACTTTTCTTAGAACGTCTGCGTTCCTATTCCACAATTGTCTGTACATTTATTCTTTTCTTCTATGTAGTTGTGTCATAAGTCTTACTAATCATAGAGAATTCCTTAATGGAAACCTCTATTATAACTGAACCTGGGGTAATGATCGATTTTTCATTTGAGTACTGCCTCTACCTTGGCGTGAATCTATCTTAACATCTTCTGTCGACACTATATATCTAAGAAACATTTCTGCTTCATTCGAACTTGCTCTTCTGAACTTGGCATCTAGTCTCTCGACTCTAGGCGTTTCTAGTACTATTCGCAAGTGTTCTTCGTGTTCATCCTCATTCTTGGGGTAACTGAAATTGTCGTCGATAAATACTAGAATGAATTCTTTTCTAAGTCTAGGTGGTAAATTCTATTCATGTGGTTCATGAATACTACGGAGCACGAGCCAACTAACGGCATAACTAAGCATTCGTAATGGTTTTATCTGGTTTGGAAGAAAATTTTGGGTATATCACCAGTTTATCCTTTAACTAATGATGCTTAGACCTTAAGTCTATCCTCACAATTGCACTTGTTTCTTTTAAAGACTATCAGGGGTCTTCTATTTTCATAAAAGAATACTTATTCTTAAGGGTTATCTTTATTTAACTTTTGACAACCGATAAACATTCTCGCAGAATCATCCTTCTTCGATGATGAACATCTAAAATGTTTTTCATGGTGAAAACGTTTGTCTAAAGAAATCGTCATCTAACAACTCTTGCAATTGGATCTTAAGCTCCTCTAACTCCTTCGACATCATTCTATATAAGGCCTTCGATTTGGGAGCTGCTCGTAGTTCTAAGTCGATCGTGAAACCTACACGACAATCTGGTGATAAATCAGATAATATTTCTGAAAAGCCATTTTCATATTCGTTCACAACGCTCACGTTTTGAATGATCTTCTTAGCTCCTGGATCTTTAACTAGGTATATGAAATAAGCTATCATTTCTTTCTCCTTTATCAACATCTTGGCTTATAGGGCGGACATTATCGGTATCTTCCTGCCCGTTGAAATTTCACATAATTCTGTAGGTTATCTACTCGAGGTTTTTGAAAGAGATTTTTCTCTCGTTGTCGAGAATTGTGGTAATTCTCAAACAACTAGTCCATTTCTGAAATTATATATATATATATATATCGCACATTTTATTTCTTCTCAATCGATTGCTATGTTCTAACAAAAAGACCCTAAATTAAATTTCATGCCCAAAGAAACTAAGGATTGACAGACTGAGAGCTCTTCCTAGATTCTATGCTCAACGAAACTAAGAGAATAATTCTCTGAGGTCATCAACACTCCCTAAAGCGTAGTTGTTCTAATTTCACATTTAGTGCGTTCTAGTCTTAGCCCTATATGGTCAATAGGGTACTAGAAAGCTGGTATAAAGTTCTAGTACGGGTCAACAATTTTGACAGGGTAATTTTATAAGGTTCGTCCAATACCTGTCAAATCTCCCTTTCCTTCATTATGCCTCTCATGCCTAATCATGTACGCTCCTGCATTTTGTTGTGATTGCATCAGCTGTGGCTGTGACTGGACTCGAGTGGTAATTGATGGTTGAAGCTGGCCGTACTGATTTGGTTTTGCCGTCCGAAGCAGCGTCGGACAACTCCTCCTTATATGCCCCGTCTGCCCACAATTAAAACATTTATCCGTGTTTGCTAGACACACACCCTCATGCTTTCTACCACAACTAAAACAAGTAGAAAATTCTCGTTTATGTTCTACTGCTTGCCACGGCTCAGGACAATCCCTCTTAACATGCCCCTTACATCCACAGTTGAAGCAAACACTAGTTTTTGCTAAACAAACACCGGGGTGTTCCTTATTATACTTAAGGTAATCTGGATTAGTGATTTTTCCTTGGTTACCATTCCTTGGCTGCCCTTGCAGCTATCCTAGTAGATGGTTTCTCTTGCCTTGACCGAATTGTTCATTTCTCTGTGGATTATTCTTTTGCCCTGCTTTCTTTCCATATATACTTCCTTTTCCTGGCTGGTGGAAACTCTGCCGAGCCCTATTCTGTTTCCCTTGTTGTTGTGGCACTGGTAACGATTACTACTACTCCCTTCCCATTTCCTTTTTCCTTTATAGCTGATATTATTGTTGGGACGGTTTTGGGTTGAAGTCTAGTTTGGTGCTGGTGTGGATTTTACCATCTTTCCTTTATTAGGTACTAATGCCTCTATTTCACGGACTCGTTCTAGTAGTTTTGCATAACTCAGTCCCTCCTGCCTGGCTACTGCCTTTCCCAGTTCATACTTAAGCTCTCCCTGAAGTTTCCTTACTATTTCTTCTTCAGTTTCCACTTGGGTGTATACATACTTATCATAATATGCCACCTTAAAATCATTCCAAGTGGTTAGAGCCGCTTGCTCTACAGGCATAATTCTCTGTCTAGTCTTCCACCAATATTTAGCTGGTCCTGATAGCTGATACCCAGCACATGCTAGGCGCTCTTCATCACTAAGTCTAATCGGCTCAAAGATTCTCTGTATAGTACGTATCCATTGCTTGGCCTCACTCGGATTACCAGATCCATCGAAACATGGTGGTTTACTTCCGAAGAATAAATCCTCAATGCTATTAAAAAAATTAACATAATGCAGCAAATAATGATTAATAAGAGTAAGTTGATGATAAAATATAAAATAAAATGATGGCGCATGGTAGAAGAATGCAAAGAGAAAGAAGATTTCGCAGCAGCAGCAGGGGAAAAATTTTTCTTCACATATTAATTAAGAATAAGTTAGTAACATAACCTAATATCATGAATTAATTCACCATTTTTTTATGGGTAATGCTTTCATTGTATACATTAATTAATATACAAGGCTGGTTAATCCATTCTGATTTTTTTACATAATTATTTTATTTTCAATTTTCTGTACTCAAACAAACGTAAATACTAGTGCTAATGCATGATGAATCCTGCTTCATTCTACAGCAAATTCGGTTGTGATTAAACTGAATTTTGATCCTACTCTTGAGGGAATTGGAATATTTACGAAAATATCTTTCTTCCAACGTCTTATTCTTATATATATCTTGCCTAAACAAATTATAAATACAAAGCTTAGAATTATATTGACTATCTTATATGAAAAGTTACACATGCAAACTGCCATCAAGATACTATATTCGAATTCAATATGAAAACCCACTAACAAAATAAGCTAAAGATTAGTATTTCCCTCAATACAGATTACTATTGCTTTCTTCCAAATCAAATCATTATCATTAATAAATAAATAAATAATAATGTTTGTAATGCCAAACATTGTAAGCTTAAGCTTTATGCTGTATTTCTTAAGTTGGCAAATAAAAGCCTTAAGTCTTTATACAGTAGTATTTCAATCCATTCGCTTTATCTTTCCCAGGGAATCATAAGTTTACTTTTATTAGGATATTATAATATAATTATTGGGCAAATTTGGATAAGCTATTTATTTCAGTTTATTGCGACAAATCTTTTTGGTGGGCTCAATTGGTTCTGCTAACAAATAAATTGTGCCTTGATGTGGGCCGTTCCACATTCACTTTTAATTTTAAGATTTAATAATTTTTATACAGAGAAAATCCCCAAAAGTAGCACTTCTAGTATAGTTTTTTTAAGAACTAGCACCCCTTATAAAAATTTGTATATTTAGCACTTTTTCGCTTTTTTGCCCTCTTATTCAATTTTTAATTCCATTTATATCCTCATCTTTTCATTTTCATCTCTTACTCTCTCTCTTTAATCCTGCAGCAATTTTTGTATTTCATCTCTTGTGCTATTTCTCTCTCTAATTTGCCCTATTTCAAATCCCTCTAGCTCGTCTGCTTCGAATTGTTTGTCGATCTGGTCTTCTTAAAATTCCGGTATCTTCTCCGTCTCTTTTACCTCTTTTGTTCCTGTTTCGATTTTGTTCCTGTTTCAAATCCGTCGAGCTCGTCTGTTTCGATATGAAATCTGTTATGGCTAATTAAATTCGCCGTTCCTGTTTCGATTTTTTTCTGTTATGGCTACTCAAAATCGCTTTTCATGTTTCGCTTTTTTTCTGTCCCGCTACTCAATTTCCCGTTGCAATTCTCGATATATTGTACACCTTTCTCTCCGAATTCGATTTTTAGATTTCGATTCAATTTGAATTTTTTTGCTACTGTGTATATTGTTGTGGGTTATCATCCTTGAAAATGTACTTTCTCTGTATTTGTACAATCGTTTTTTTTTTTTCACTTCTTTGCTCCATTTTCCTTCTTATATGTTTTTTCTATTGTAGCTTCGACCTTAACTATTTTTGCGTTAACTAAATTCCCCTTAATTTGTTTGCAGTCTGATTGTGTTTAGCATTTGTTTCTTTATGTATCCTTTTTTTCGGTTTGTTTTTGCTTCATCAGTTGTTATTCATGTTCGCTGTGAATGTAATTTGTGCTCCAAAAGAATTTGTGCGGTAACAAATTTTAGCTATTTGTGCTTTAACAACATTTCTACTTTTTTAGGATCTAGGATGATTGCTCTAACAAATTATTTCCTTCAGACTGAAAATCAATATACTAGTATAGGCACATTTTTAAGTGTGCTTTTCTCATGTTTATTGTCTTATGTTTTTATTTTGGTTGATGTTTATGCTCCCTTTTTGATTCTTATCTTTACATGTTTACATTTTAATGGTATATTTTGCAGTAACCATGGTTGAAATGACATGTAAACATGGTTTGAAAGCCATGGTTAACATGGCTTGGTCTGATGAAAATCCTGCTAGGAGGTATTTAAGTTGTCCTAATATTGAGGTAGAGAATTCTCTATTTTTTATTTCATAGTTTCTTTAAAACATGATGTCTTCTTGCACTGTTTTTTTTTTTTGTGATGATAATTTTTTATTTAATATACAGAAGGATGTTTGTGACTTTTGTGATTGGATTGATCCTAATGTTACGGATATTCAACGTGATTACATCAAACAACTTCGTCGTGATCGTGATCTGTATAAGGAACAGCTTGGCCATCTGCAAGAATCCTATAGGAAGATTGTTTTATCAGAAAATGTTTCATCTACAATTGCTGCTCAATATCGGAAGGAGAGGGATGATCTTCAACATAAACTTCGTGTCATAGAATTTGATTGTAATCAACTCCGCACTGCAAAGAATGAAGTTGAAGAATCAAATGCTCAGCTTACTTTGAATGATTTTGAATTGAGAGAGGAAATAGTTGGTTTGAAATTGAAGTGCCGGTGGAAGGATTATGCAATAGGTGCTTTGATATTCACACTTATTGTTGTAGCTTTTTAGATGGTAGAATTCTGTATATATTTTAGTGATGTTTTTATTGTTAGTTTTTGAACTCCTACTTGTAATTCTAACATCGCTTATTAGGTTATGTAATTTTGTAATTATTTATCTAAATTTGAGCCTGCTAAGTTGTATTATCTGTTTATCTCTATTTTGTGCAGTAACAAATTTACTTTTATTTCGGTTTAGAAACCACATTTTTAGCATACAAGCATACATGTTATTATGTCTTCCACCACCATTTTTAGTGGTTCCCAAAAAATAATGCCTTTACACAAAATTATGATAGTCATTTAGAGATGTGAACTTAATTTATAGTAGATATGAGTAGGAAGTAATTCTAAAGTATTTGATTAGTAACAAAAAATGTGTCTATTCTTTTATCCTTGTTGCAAAATACTCTTTCGCGCAAGATTTTGTTCAGTAACAAAAAAATATTAAAATTTGCGTAATAACAAAAAACGACTTGCTTTACTTGGTTACACCAAATTTGCTCAGTGCTTCCCAAAAAATAATGCATCTTACAGAATTATCAAAAAACTGAGAAATGTGAAATTAATTTCTAGTAAATATGAGTAGGAAGTAATTCTAAATTATTTGATTAGTATAAAAAAAAATTATTCTTTGATCCTTGTTGCAAAACACTCTTTCGTGCAAGCTTTTGTGCAGTAACAAAAAACTATTAAAATTTGCGTAATAACAAAAAAACGACTTTCAGTTCTTGGTTACATCAAATTTGTTAAGTAACAAAACATGTATATATATATATATATAGAGAGAGAGAGAGAGAGACCATGAAAACACGTTTTTCCTTTACTGTGTCGGGATCTCGACTATAGACGTATCATAGTTACCTGAAATTCATTATTCCCCAAAAATATATCTCCCACCCCCAATTTCAAATTGAGGGCTTTCTTCACTTGTGAGAAAATCCCCAAATGCCACATTCTTAATTCTAATTCCTTCGAATCTGCGTCGTCTATCCCCTATCTTTATCAGGTATGTTGTTCGATTAATTTTCGGAATACACTTAAAAACATCGGTAACATTCTATTTTTAGAATTAGATTGTTGTTTTTGGGTCTTCGTATACAGCATTTGCTTCATATAAATTATTTGCTGTTGTGGGTGGATCCCATTCTTATAATTCACAAATGGGGTTTATATTGTTCTTTCTTCCATTTTTTCTATTGATATACATTATAAAAACTAAATGGTTGGGTCCATTACGGGTTTCCCTTTAAGGACTTTTTTTCTCTACCCATTATGTTTTCATATATATCAATTTTTAATTTGGTTTAATTCTTTTCAACTTTATCAGATGGATTTCACATCAGTGGTAGTTCATTTTGGTGGTGTTTGGATTAATGACTTGTACCAAGGTGGTGATAAGTTGTTGTTGCTATTATCCAATGTTGAGCGTTCATTTCAAGATTTCCTAAGCAAAATTCAGTCTAACATTGGCGGTGTTCAACACTTTTCGGGATTATGTTTAGTATCTTGCTTGGTGGGTTCTCCAATAGACAATGGAACTTGTGTTCGCTTTAATGTCACTAATGATGTTGAGCTCAACTTTGCATTAGAGAATGGTGTTAGGAAATTCTACATTACTGTTGCATCACCTTTGAAAGAATGCACTAAAACAGATGGCACCAAACATAAAAGGAAACATGCCTCGAAGTCATCAATTGATGAGTCTTATGTTGGTGATCAACATGAATCTGGAGAGGACAACGATGATGAAGATGATGACTTTGAACCCGATGATGATGCTGTTAGTAGTGACAGTTTGGATGAAGAGGATGGCTATGAATATGATTCATTTTATAATGACGCTGAGCCTGCTCCTCTTTTCCATCCATTCCTGCACAATACAAATTTTGTGCCTCCATTGACTACTCAATCACCCCCACGTAGTATTTACCACCCCCATAAACAAACTAGGAAACACGGAGAGAAGAATCTATCTCCATTGTCTAAAGCAATTGTACCTGTTCCGGAAGGTAATGTTGAGGGTGAATTTGAAATGAAATTCAGTAGCGATGAGTTGGCTTTAGGTGCTATGTATGTTGATAAACAGACCTTGATGTATGTTGTTGGTCTTTATCATTTGACCAATAAGTATGAGTTTTCTGTTGAGCGTTCAAGTGGAACGAAATATTATGTGCATTGTAAGTACCCTGATAGATGTCAATTTCATATGCGATCTACTGCTCCTTGTGTCAAGGGTTTTTGGCGAATAATACATTGGCGAGCACCCCATACATGTGAGTTGGATTTGAGAGTCAATAAGCACCGGACCATGTGCTCTACTGTTGTAGGTGCTTTTTTTGCTCCGCGGCTAATGGTTCGCAGTGCTATCTTGCGGCCAAAAGAAATGGTTCACTTTCTCCAATCGGAATTTGGTTTTAAGGTATGTTCTTTCTATTTCCAAACTGTTCAATATTACCACTGTCACAAAAATCTCATTCTTAAACTTCTGGCCATTTCAATTAATAAATCATCTGATTAAAAAATTATGCAGTAACAAATATATTGTATACATTTTTCTGCTTCCCCAGAAATCAACTGTATATTTTCTTCATTTTTTTAGATATCATACTCAGTTGCATGGGCTGCCCGTAATCGTGCGATTCAACAGATTTACGGTGACAGCGATGACTCTTTCAGACGTTTGCCTGGCTTCTTACATATGACCGAAACTTGTAATCCGGGTTCTGTTGTGTCGTTGCAGATTGCTAATGATAATACATTTGAATTTGCATTCATGGCTCTCAGTGCTTGTATTTCTGGTTTTGCTTCATCATGTCGTCCTGTTATCTGTGTTGATGCAACGCACTTGAAGGGTAAGTATAAAGGAGTTATGTTTGTCGCTGCATCAAAGGATGCAAATGAGCAAATCTTTCCACTTGCCTTTGGTATTGGTGATAAGGAGAATGATAGATCTTGGATATGGTTTTTGTTCGAACTTAAGAAGGCTTTTGTTCAACCAAATGATTTGGTGATTGTTTCGAATCAACATGTTAGCATAAGCAAAGCTGTTTAGACAGTATATCCTGGAGTAATGCATGGTCTTTGTTGCTTCCATATTCAGAAAAATCTTACTCCATACGGCGTCAATGTTGTGAAGGCATTCCAGAAAGCAGCCTCATGTGCTAGGAAGGAAGACTTTTACCACCTAATGAATGTTATTCAAGACATGTGTCCCAAAGCTTACCTTAGATTATTAGATATAGATCCTACCCGTTGGGCAAACAGTTTTTCTCCTGTTCGACGTTACGGTGTAATGACGTCTAATGCATGTGAAAATATCAATTCTACACTACGTTGGGCTCGGACCTTACCTGTTTGCACTTTCCTTGATTGTGTTCGCTCAATGGTTTGTGGTTGGTTTGTTGAGAGGCGTCAGTTAGCTTTAAGTCGTACACATGAACTTTCTCCTAGGATTGCAGACGAACTAGCTGTTAGGATTGAACAAGGCTTTACAATGGTTGTCGAAACCATTAACGCTACACGGTATTGTGTAAAGAATTGTGGGAAAACTTTTATGGTTGACCTCGAGATCCATTCTTGTTCATGCCGTGAATTCGATCTCAATATGTTCCCTTGTTCTCATACAGCGGCTGCAATAAGGTTGTTACTCTAATTCAATCCCTTCATACTGTACTTTATATCTCTATAATATTTCTGACCTTTTTTTTTGTGTAGCTCTGCAAAGGAGCAGCCAATATCCTATGTCTCACATATTTTCACTACTCGTAACTTGTGTGATATGTATGCTGGTGATGTCAACCCAAATCCAAGCCGTGATGACTGGAATCTGCCTCGACATGTACGAGATATGATCGTCCATCCTCCTGGCAATCCACGTCAAGCTGGTAGGCCCAAGACTAAACGCATTCCATCTTTTTGTGAGTCCTCACGCTCTTCATCTCGTTTTTGCTCTCGGTGCAAGCAACGTGGTCATTACAATTCCACGTGTACTGCATATGTTACTACTTCCAAACCAACATCTTCAAAAGCAACAGAGAATAAGCGAAAACCAAAGGCTTGCAGTATTTGCCGTGACACCAGTCATACACGTAGAAAATGTCCTCATCTCGTTGACTGAATTTTTTTGGATGTTTTGGTTGTGACTTTTATATTAGCTATCTTTTTCCAACATCTTCGTGTAACCTGTAATGCTTATACATTTTGTACAATTTTTTTAGTTTGTTGATGGAACCTTCTACATAACTTTTATATGATTTAAATAGAATATTTTTGTCGTTCACCAAAACAAAATATCACTTTGGTTTGTTTCAAAAATTATTCCCTTCTTCTTGTTGAATCATTATAATTATAAAATTAAATTATTCAACCTTTGAAGCAGTCACCCAAAACCAAAAATGTGCCACAAGTTACACAGTAAGAATTTTGTGGTCACAAAAACATATTCTAATATTTGTTCAGTAACAAAAGTAATTCAAAATTTTTTCTTCATCCACAAAAAAATTTAACATTTTAATCATTCACCCAAACCATTACCAAGCAAAACATTTTTTTTGCGCTTTAACAAAAAAATGTTCTGCGCATTTTTTTGAAGGATTGGTTTGCGCCTTAATCAAAAAAACTGTTGTTGAAAAAAGGTTTTTTGCGCATTAACAAAAAAATTACTAACAAACAAAACTGTTTTGCGCAGTAACAAAATAACAATATATTTCAAAAAAAATTTAAAATTTTTCTTGGTCAAAACTGTTTTGCGCAGTAACAAAATAACAATATAACTGTTTTCCAAAAATTTTCTTGGTCAAAAATAACTATTAACATTTTGGGCATTCACCCCAAAAATACCAACCGAAATTTTTTTTTAACGCATTATCAAAAATAGTTTTGCGCAATAACCCAAACAAATTGGCTTGCGCATTTTCAAAAAAAAATGTAACATATCTATTAAGTAACCCAAAAATTTTTACACTCATGCCTTTTTTTTTAACTAAAAAAAAATTACAAAACAATATAATTAAAAAAATTTAAGTGGAGTCACACATTTAGAATTCTTTTGTTTCACAAAAAAATATTAATGTTTTTGTTGAGTAACAAAATTATTTCAAAACTTTTTCGTTCTCAGAAAAAAATATTAACATTTTGGGCATTCACAAAAAAAAGAAACTTACACCAAAAATTTTATTGCTCATTAACAAACAATATTAACCCAAACAAATTGGTTTGCGCATTAATAAAAAAATTAACCCAAACAAATTGGTTTGCGCATTAATAAAAAAATGTTACTAAAAAAAAGTGTTTTTCGCAATAACAAAAAAATTACAAACAAAATTTTGTTTTTGCGCAGTTACAAAACAATTGAACATATCTATTATGTAACTAAAAAAATTTACAGACATGACATTTTTTTTTACTTCACAACAAATTAAAAAACAATATAGTTAAAAAATTTTAAGTGGAGTTACACATTGCGAATTTTGTGGTTTCACAAAAAAATATTATTATTTTTGTTACCTAAAAAAAATATTCCCAAATTTTTTGTTGCTAAAAAAAAATTAGAACATTTTAGCTGAGTAGCAAAAACATTGTCTTGATGAAGTCACCAAAAAACCTAACACACAGATTACATATATTAACTGCTCAAAATAGTTATAAGTTCGAGCTTCCAGTTCCAAACATCAAAAACCGAAGCCATAAATTACACACCAAACAAACAATTACTGAGTTAGTAATTCCATATTCCAAAACCATCACACAAATAGCAGTCCTAGAAGATAATCCAAGTTTTTTTAAACCACACCCAAACTAGGTTGACTTTCCAGTTTGCGTAGATCCGTCGGTACTGTACTTGAAGATACTTAGAGCAATAGCTTTCCTATGGTCCACCATGTCTTTCTTCACAAAGCTTGGTGGGAACGATCTTTCCATGATTGACTCCACGGTTCGCAATGCATAGCCCCCTGTCATGAAAGTCTTAGTATTTCTGATAGTCATTGTGGCCTTGTCAATATGCATGACGTTCCAGGTAGGCTTACTGCTCAGGTCCTCTCGTGCCTCATAGAAACCACTGTAGTCGAGGACCTGTGGCAGCCATCGTGATAGTGGCACCAAAATGTTGCACGATTCTTTCATGTCTCCAGAGTCATACTTGTGAGCTTTTGAGTCATATATGATCAAATTATGCGTGGGAAATTCAATCTCCAAAGCACACCAACCGTAAAGGCCATGATAAATGGTAACAAGTTGTTTAATCGTAGAACATATCTACTGTTAGAAGATGTTTTTAACACTGATGTTGAACGCTACACAATGTTCATAATTCAGAAACTGCATTTATAATCACATATTGCATTCCAAACAACCCACATATTTGATGCTATTTTTCACTACTAACGTGTCTCAAATTTTTTAGCAGTCGCAAAAATGGCCAAACTTTTTCTTAAATACTAGTTCTAATATTGACGTGAATACTCAGAACAATGCTATAAGACATACATGATTTAGTAAGTAGAAAAATATATTTACCCGATCGTACTTCCACCACTCTTGCTGATTTTTCCATCTAGGTATTTCACCATGCACATACTGTACTAGTTTGAACAAATGTGCCACAGAGATTGATTCATCCTCCTCAGGATTAAACTGTTTCAATGTCTCTTCGCTGTTATAATGTTGCCACATTTCATACAGCTCCCTCTGTTATACAACAATCATAATCATCAACGTAAGTAAATTACATCAGAACAAACATATAACTCTAGAAAAAAATCAGTGAAGATACTGACCATAAACATTGGTGATATGATGCCCATCTGTTGATCAATATTCTTAACCTTTGTATATTCTGGAAAGCTGTGCAGGCACAACAAGTAAGCTTCTATGTGCGCCAGTCGCAATTCTTTTGTGTCATCCTCTATCGCCTTGAACCAATTTGCATCAACAGGTGACGGGAGTCCTACATTTCTCCTACAAATATTCATGTAACCACTTATCATAGTGCAATGCAGTAGCAATATGATAAATACTGAGTAACTGAGCCTATATTGTTAATAATTATTAATCTTACGTTCGATTGCTGCTCTTGAAGTGCATATAGTCTACTCCCCGTTTCTCATTTTCCATGAATGGACTGCGCAACACCGTTACTTTTCTCCGTGTCCTCACTAATGTCCAGTCTAGCTTCAACGGTCTTTGACTTTCCTCCTCCAATGTGTTTGCTGCAGCAGTTTGCTTCCTCATTCTCGGTGAAGAAGATGGACCTCTACTTCCAGAAATGCCTTTGCCTTTTTTCTTCATCTGTTCTTTCTTCTACTCAGCTGCCCTTTGTGTGACCGCATGTGCACTATTGCACACTTCTTCCAAGAATTCAGCTGGCCCATCTCCAAAAGCAATTGTGCGCATTGGGCTCAAGAACGACGATGGATTATTTTGTAGTGTAGCCACATAAACAATAGAACTGTTACATAAGAACATTAAGAACAAAAAGGTGGTTGCACCTACATAAATTACCTGAATAACAATTCCACTTCGATTTTTTTGAATACATTAACAAGAGAAGTTGTAAAAAACTACACTAATGTGGTTGTAGTTAACTAAAAAAACTGAGTACCAAATCCCATTCTTATTGATTTTAATCAGTAACAAACAAAAAACTAAACACAACAAACATTTAATCTCTACCAAAAAAAATTGATTGCCTATGGCACTCACAAATTTTACTTATTCAATCACAAAATAACACCACACTTTTTACCCCTCCGCATTTTTTCAAAACAGTAACAACTGAAGTGCGAAATAACTACACACAATGTGTTTGCACTTACATAAATAAACTGAATAAGAAATCCCATTCTTCTTTATTTTAATCATTAACGAAAAAAAACTAAACACAACAAACATTTAAGCAGTAACAAAAACAAATAAATTGACTTTGTGCCCTCACAAATTTTTTCTACTATTTAACATTTAAAGCAGTCACAGAAAAACAAAAATATGGATTGGAGTTACACATTAAGAATTTTCTGTTTTCACAATAACATATTCACATTTTTGTTCAGTAACAAAATATTATGTGATTAAATTTTTTGCTAAATCACAAAAAAAATTGAACAATTTTATTAAGTAACAAAAACAGTTTTACACACATGACATTTTTGCGGATTATTAAAAAAAAATTATCTTTTTACAGAGATGCAAATATCCCAACATTTTTTGTATTTCTCTCATGTTTGATGTCCTCATTTTTGGTGTTCTCACCCAAAAAATGATAAATAAATTAAAAATGACTACACTAAAAAAATATTAACTGGAATTTTGTGGATTCACAAAAAAATGTATAAACTATTTTGTTAAGTCACAAAAACAAGAGCAATTTTTTTTCACTTCATCAAATTTGCAGTAAATTTTTTTGGATTCAATACCAAATTTTACATTGTCATTTTTGTGAAGTCACAAAACTATATAACCAATGTCATTTATATTGTAAAGTGACAAACCTCAGTAGGTACTATCCCACACTCCGTCACAATGTTGTCAACCACGCCGGCTAGATCTGAATCATTGTATTCTCCACCGGTCAAATGTACAGGTGATTCACCCGTTTTTTGTTTTTTACCCTAAATCAAAAATAATATCAATCAAATATTATTAGTTATATATGGAATTCTAACCTATAATTTGAACATAAATATTACCTCTTCATTTATCACTCCTTTTGCCGGAACACTCGCACCCTTTTTGGAGGATACACGTGTCACAGGGCTTCCAAGATGAACATCTAGCTTCTGACTTGCAATCTGCAACATACCAACTTTCTATGTTATATTGTTCTAATATACCAACTTATGATAGAAAACTGCAAACAATTTACCTCCTTTGTTATTTTGCTGAAAAGATTCGAAGGCGAATCTTCAACCAACCTGTTCTCCTTTGCTTTGCTTTTCTGTATAAGTATGGCTAGTGAATACTAATTCTTCACGATATTCTAATTAGTTATATATGCAATTCAAGCCTATAATAGCAACATAAATAATACCTCTTTACTTCTCAGTCCTTTTGCCGGAACACTCACACCCTTTATTGTTGATACACCTCTCACAGGGCTTCCAACATGCATATCTAGCTTCTGACTTGCAATCTGCAACATACCAATTTTCTCGGTTATATAGTTCTAATACCAATTTTCGTGGTTAAGATACAAAACTACAAACAATTTACCTCGTCTGTTATTTTGCTGAAAAACCTTGAAGGCGAATCTTCAACAACCCTGTTCTCCTTTGTTTTGCTTTTCTGTGTTTCCATTTTAATACAAAATCAATATTATGTTCTTAATGGAAAAGAATAGATAGCACAGATAAAAATCACCATAGTTACCGTCTCTCTCTGTCGGTTCAGCCGTTCCTCTTCCTCTGCATCTACGTCTATCAAATCATTTGGACCATCCTTCATTCCACTCCCACTTGCCCTAGCTGTATCCAATATAACATTATGCCCTGGTAATACTTTTTCCTATAAAAAAACAACAATGACATGAGATATTGAATTTTTCAAATCTTACAGATATTACTTTCCAATTCACTATCTTACCCCAAGCTTCTTCACAACAATATTTGCAATAACATCGGCTAACTTATTAACCACATCATCACTCATCAATATTGATGTGATTAACTTTATTGCCTCTTTCACACTTATGAAATCTCCGGAACCCATTTCCACCTCTTTACGTCTCTTTTTTACAGCCACACATCTATCATTCACTTCTGCTTCTTCATCATCTGACAATGACAAAGCTGGAACAGTGACATCGTACTTGGAAAATGCATCTTGAAAGGCTCTCCTTCTGCTTCCAATCTTTCCCAATAAGTCGACTCCAGTTCATCCTCAATTGGTATCAATGTCTCCTCAATCTTATTGTGAAGACCCAAAAAAATTGTTAACAAATACATATTTATATTACTTCTTCTTCAAGTACGAAATACAGTTTTTGTCAACAAAAATTACCTCTTCAATAAGCTCCAGCAGATGACCGAGGGCTGATGTGTAGTCATACCTCAACATCCGGGGTATACAATTTTCATTCCTCAAACCAGATGCCTTGCCAACTTCAGGAAATGCACACATTATCCATGCCTTGTTGCCACAAAACCCCAACCACAAAAAACCAATAAACATACATCGAGTCAGACATAATTTATTACATTACAAAATATTCATCTAGTCAGACACAATTTAAGGAACTGATAACCGACCCAAAAATGACAATACATTGATAATATAACACATACCAAGAATGCAGTGACAAATCCACTAACATGATATCCCGTGCTCTTCACATCGTCCTTCCTATCTTTCTTGATTGAATCCAGATTCTGTATGAGGTGTTGATATGCCAGACTACCCCAGGGAAAAGACTCCCACAATGCTTCGTTTTCAACTAAAGCCCAGATCCAATCATCTATTGTCTTTGTCTTTTGGACTCCAAGAAGTACACTATACACAAACAAAATTTTGGAGGCCTTCAGATATTCTTCCCCACTCCTAAATTTCGAAGCTTTGTAGTCATCATACAACCTCCCAAAGTTTGTTCTGTTTGCCAAATACCACGTAGCATACAATGAATCTGGACCGAAAAAATGTCTCTTAGTATGAGGGTTGAAGTCAGATCCTCCAAATTGAAGCCCGGTCACAAGCGCAAATTCCTGCCGCCTAAACTTCACCATATTGCCTTTCACAAAAAAACACAGCTCTGTGGTTGTGTAAGGTTCATCCTTTTTCTGCACTATTTGGTAACTCATCACCTCGTGCACTGTGCTCATCGACTTCCCAAGTCTGCCGGGGAAATCATAAAATTTCCCAAAACATGAGTTCTCAAATTTGTTAAACATCTGGGCTCCCTGGTTGTTCAATGTAGTTCGGATCATAGTCAGGATCTCCTTCTTACAATGATGATTTACCCTTTGAATAACTCCTTGCATCTTAGGCCTCTTGTACCTCCATCCAGCCTATACACACCAATAAAATCTTATAAATTAACCAAATTATATAACATTATGTTAAGTAACAAGTCATGTCTCAGTCACATATTAGTAAAATTCACAAACCTCTCCCTGCAATTTCTTCTAAACAACTCAGACATTGAGAAACATATTAATGACATATTAGTAAAATTCACAACTCAGTCACATATTAACAAAATTCACAACTCAGTCACATATTAATGAACTTTTAGTGAATTCACGAAACAGACATTTTCATCTAAGCTTTGACAGATTACTAACAATCATTGAGAAACCATCCTCAAGTACAAATATAACTCATGCATCCATCTCATTTTTTGTTAAGTAACAAACTTAACAAATATTCAGATACAAGCAACAAATCGTGAAAAGCAACAAGTCTTCACAAATTCACACTATGAGGACATGTCTACCAATTTCTAAAATTTGTTCAGTAACAAAAAATAATACAAACTCTAGAATTTGTGTTTTAAAAAAAATGGAGTTGCCTCCTTCGGCTTCATTTACCAGTCGTTTTCACAAACAAAGACATTATCAATTAATTTCATCACACGTGTTGCTAAGATACTAACAAAATCACAATCCCACAACATATACTTTTAATTTTAATACTTTTTTCCTTTTGGTGGACCACAGGTGTGGGCCTTTCAAATATATTTGGATTATAAATCATAGCAACAAGACGAAATTTAAATTGTTCATAAAACTTCCATGGATGCAGCAAGTATCGACGCTCAATAGCTACTTCAATATATAGATTAAATTACTTACTGGTAATGAAGCATCAATTTGTGTCTCATTCGTCGATAACAAGGTTCCTAGGATTTGCGTTCTGTCGTCGCCGGAATCCGAAGCGTCGCCGGACATTATTCTGCAATTTTAAACCCAGTTCCGTTCTTATTTATGTAGAAAAAACGAAGAAGAAATAAGGACCAAATCGTAAGATATACAGTGTATTGAACACTCAGGACTTGAAGAATGTCGTCGACGTTGAAGAAGCAGGCCGATTCTGGTAACGAAAACTGGAAGATAGAGAATATGAAGGGACCGAGGGTTTTGGGAGAGAAATGTCAAATTGAAAAAACCGTGTTTCTTTTGTTACTCACACTCAAATGCTTAGGAAGGGTAAAAATGTCAACATGTGCTATTTTTTCAAGGAATTATGAAGGGTGCTAGTTTTTAAAAAATCTATGTTAGAAGTGCTACTCCTAAAATTCTCTTTTTTATATATATATAAAACAAACGAACATAAGGTTGCAATATTGAACTCAGATAAATTTACAACATTGATTGATTCACGAAAGTTGCTGTTATTTTGTCACACCCCGACTCATGTGCTGTTATTTTTTCATACCCCGACTCCCGAGGTGCGACGAATGACACTAACACTACTAAATCTCATACTAACTCAACTCATATAAGGGTTCATGCTCGGGGAATTAAGGGATTATTGATTAAAAGCGATAACAAATAAGGTATGCTTCCAAGTCATAGATAAAACACCAAACGAGCATAGATAATTTACATATTAAATCCAAAAGGGATAAGTATGTCAAGTTCACATGAAACGAGAATTAAGGAAAGCGGTAAATTGTATCGAGCACATCGCTCGTGAATTTAAACAAAGTATCAGAGTGCTATTCAAAAACATAACAAAAGAAACATCACATAATACTGCAGCGGAGACATCGACTCAATTCCCAACAACTACATGATTGAAGACATGTAATTGCCAGCCAACTTTCGACTCAACCAAAGAACACACCACCAAGCCGTCCACGCTATTCATACCCTGCTAACCTGCGCGTTTAGAAATACATGCAGGGCCGAGTACTTCGTACTCAGTGAACACATGCCAAAACATTTGAAAAGTTGCTCTTAGAGCTATACAATTGAACTTGCCTTGCCGTAGCATCACAAGTATTAATGCAATAAAAAAGTTTACTTGTGTATGCAAAAACATTTTATTTTTCTTGAAACGACAGCGCTGTCAAACATATTATGAACATACAGGTATGAATCATCTACACCTTATCTCTGTATCGAGAAGTAGGCCTCCTTCTCAAACACTGTGTCTGGCTAAATCAGAGTAAAGCTCACAGTCAACTCAACAATTCAAATACCACACGTGGGTTCCTGTCTTTCACAGGGCAATAATATCTCAAGCAGATGATAAAGCATACCAACTCACATAAATACAGCAAGTCAATTGAATTTAAAAACTCACATAATAATAATACTCAATAAGCAGTAATAGCATTCATCGGAGTTTTGGTTTTCGAAAAGCTCACCTGACTTCCGAAGATTCTAGCTAGGCGGCTTACTCTTTTGAACGTCCTTGCTACTTTCTCGTCCCGCTCGGTCCTTCACAATTTGACATCGAATAAAGAATAAGACTCTCGATGCGTAAGACGTAAAGTAGATTTTGGTTTCAGCTAAAGGACTTCTACTTGACTTGGGTCTCTCTATTTTTATCTTTTCTAAATCAATATTCTTTCTCGACTTTCTCGTTCTCGGTTATCGACTCTACTCCAATACTAAACAACTTCGTCTCACATTCTCGTTTCTAAATCATTTCTACTTTAGTATTTCTTGTTAGTTAAAGAAATATTATTTATCTAAATTACGCCGCTCAAATTCTTACTCGAATACTTGATTCAACTATCGCCATCTCAAATCAATCATATAAGCATTGTCAATAATTGAGCAAGTCATTTCATCATAAACGAAATATAAATATTTCACTCAAGCACATAGGTTCAATCAAGCATAATAAATTAAACAAAAGTTCAAACAATAAGTATTTTGAATTTAAAATCTTAAATAGTCATTTAACATTTCTCGACTTAAAATACAACATTATTTCAAATACGTCGCCTTTCCTCAACTACGTACACATACTCGTATGCGCACTCTTATCTTATATAATTATTATATCTCTTTTCTTATTCTCAATTAAACTCTTATTTTCTATACTTAATAGAAATTCGTTTTCTATTTATAACTCGACTCTTAGAATTTCGTTTTCTTTAATAAAATTCTCGTTTTCTTATTCTATGAAAACTCGACTTTTAACTTAAATTTCAAAACTCGATAACTTCATCGTCTTATTTCAAATTAAAAAGATTTAAAAAGCAAAATCAATTAATATCACTCAAGCGTTAGCAATCATACGAACATTTATACACTCACCATTTAATAAACTCGATTCTCATATTAAAACGACTCTTATTAAGTTTTCTCTCATTTTTCTAACACTTCTTATTTAATTAAATATATAAAACTCTTTTAATTCGATTTTATTATTTTAGTGAATAACTCTTACTCGATCCTTACTCATAAGATTCTCTTACTCGGCTTATCTCTTCGTAAATTATTATTTAATTATCTAAGCTCAACTTAACTCTTTATTTAACTTCTTATGCTCGATTCAAATATTTTTCTCTTTTTAAAAGAAATTCTTTTTAATTTAAGATTAATTCTTTTTTTTTTTCAATTCTCGTTCAATTGAACGGCTTAACCTCGACTAACTCGTCTAAAATTTTATACTCAACTTTTTAACTCTAACCCCTCTTTTAATTTTCTCAACTAATATTATTATTTCTTTTTAATCTCTATTATTAAACTCACTTAATTTTCTCCTCTTAAATTCTAATTATTTAACAAAGAATTTTTTTCTTTATTTTTTTTTTCAATTTCATGCTTCATAATTAATTTAATAATTTTTTTTATTTCCTATTTAATTTTACTCTCATAATTTTCGAATTATTTTATTAGTTAAAATAATTAATTTCATTTATTTTAAAATTAATTTTATTAATCTTCAAATCTTCATAATTCTTACCAAGAACACCAAGAACACACATTCAAATCTTTAAAAATTCACCAAGAACACCTAGAACACACACTAGGCATTCAACTCATTTTCATCGATTTTTGTATAATTTTGTACTAAAAATTTTATTTTCTTCATCTCAAAAATTTCTATTGAACATCTAATACTTCAAATCAAACACAAACACATTCATATCATCATATCATCAAAATTACCAAAAATCATCAAAATTTATTTTCCTCCATAAATATATATATTTCGATTTTTCTCACATAACAACATAATAAATTAAATCATCCTTTTCATCATAATCATATCATGCTCATAACATCATTAAATCATCAAGTAACAAACTAGATCAAATTCTACTTCACATACTCATATCTCACGGTTTTAGCATAGAAATTAGGGCAAAGATTTTTCTCACATTTCTCATGCATAAATCTCATTCCAAACATATTCATAAACACATAGAAACCATAAATCATCAAGAAATCATGAAAATCGATTTTTTCTTCTTTCTTCCCTATTTTTCGGTTTTCATCATTTTCTTATGGTTTTTATTTCTCTTTTCTCTTTTAATTCTTAAATTAATTCGTAGGGTTCGATTTTCTAGTAATTGCCTTACATCGATTTTCACATCTTAAACCCTAGTTTGCCTAAATATAAATTAAAACATGCATATTCTTTTCCTTAGGCTTTAGGGATTACATATTTACAAGAAATCAAATGAATAATCATACTTTAAAGATTAAAATCAAACTCCTCCTCTTGCTCTTGTTTGGACCGAAAATGAAGGGATTGAGGGCTCAAATCCTTAGCTTGGATTTTCCATGGAGGATCTCATCTTGAACCTCAAGAAAAATAATAACAATAATTAATCATTTCTTCTAGGGCATAAGTGCCGAAAATTAGAAGAAATAGGGAGATGATTTTGTATTGGATTTAAGCTCAAAACTTGAAGAATTAATTACCTCTTCAATTAGGGTTTGATGGGATGAAGATGATGATGATCTTGTTGGAGTTGGAAGCTTGATCTCTTAAGCTTCAATGGAGTTTTTCCTCTACTATGTGTGTGTGTGAAAATGGCGGTGAAGAGAGAGATTGGGGAGAGAATTTTTCTTCTTTCTCTTGTGATGTACATGATGGAGAGAGAGAGTAGAGAGAGATGAGACAGTGTATAGAGTTATGAGAGAATATTGTGTTTGATTGTCTCTTAACCAAGAAAGAAAATAGCTAAGTAAGATGAATGTAATGATTATTATTCCCAGAGTAGAACATAGGTACCTAGGGAGAGAGATTAGGGAGAGAGAGAGTACATGTTGGTGTGAGGGGGAGAGAGAAGGAGAGAGATATTATTTTTTTTTATCTGATATAATTTTCTCCGGATGAAAAAATTCACGGCAGAATATATCCATATTATTCCGTTTAGACTGAAAACGGCTCTTAACTCTCCTCGACTCATTTCCGACATTAAAAACACCTCAACTCTATCTTATATCCCACGAAATAAATCAAGGATTCCGAATATCTAATTTTTAGGTTAAAATTCCAAGTAACGAAGAAAAACCTAAAATTGTTCGGCTAATTTATCCGTTAAGAACTAAACTCTTAGAATTCTCTCATGTGATCTCGGATAAGCTTCTAACATATCTCAGGGATCTTAGAATTAATTCTAGATTCAAAAGACACTAATTAGGTTAAATTCTGAGTTCGTCGGTGATTAGTGATTTCTCGCCTTATCAGCACTAATCGACAAAAGTGAAAGTTCTCAAAATTCTCCGAAATTCATACTCATGCTCGTTCTCATATAAATAAACTCAATCAATGCATCACATACTCGATTCGAATAATTGAAACGAGAAAAATCACATTTAAGCACACAAGGGCATTTTGGTTATTTTCAAGAAAATTTCTTCCTTGAAAAATTTTATCACTCAAGGCATGTTAATTAAATATAGAAACGCATTTAAAATGCACACAAGGACTTATAAAAGCTCGGGATATTACTGTTGGGAAATTTAGTAAAGTTTTGATTGATTCCAAAACCAACTGACCCCAACCAAGTAGATGTTGCCATATCCTAATGTTAGTTTTTAGGCTCGCTGTTTGAGCAATGTTCAAATTTTATCTTTACAGGACTCCAGCTAATGACGGCAACATGGCTATACTCGGATAGAACTTCAGATGGAAACTCGGATGGAACATCAGATGTAAGAAAGACAACTGAGCGTTCAAGCCAACTGATCGGATATAGATCATCGGATGAAAGAAAACATCTGAGTAATCAACTGCTCGTCAGATGTGACAATCCACCTGATCAGATGGAACATCAGTTGTAGGACTCAATCTGATAAATCGACAACATGAAGTTCAAGGCAGTTGAGGGTTCAATTGTTCCTCTTTAGACAGAATGTCAAATGAAGGTAGCAATCAGATGAAACATCAGCTGAAGACCACTCGGATAAAGATCAAACGTCTCAACCGACCAACCAATGTTGAAAGACAAAGGTTGAAATTTGAATTTCAAATAGGAAGTCACGTGAAGGTTTGACGTTTTGTCATTACCTCATTTGGCCCAACACAAGGTTGTCTCAGAAGGAAAGCAGAAGTTCACAGTTGCCAAATCGGGAAAATCTGCAGAGATGAGAGACAAGCCATCGCTTTCACAGAACAGAGATCAACAACTAGTTGATCCTCACCGCCTATAAATAGAGACATTCATTCATTCATCAAGATAGAGAAGAGACAGAAGAGCGAAAGAACGACGATATACTGCGCACAAGCTAAACTGCAATTATTCTTTCTAAGAACATCACCAGCTGAGAGTTCATAGAGAGTTAGAATCTGTCTTGGTGTTTTTCGATCTTAGTTTGAGTCTTCGTTTGTTCAAGCTTAGATCCTAACTCACTTCTTTGTTAGAGCTAGTAGTTGGAAAACCCACCCTTATACACATCCCCTAAAAAGGTTGTTAGGATCCTGCTCTTCCCGAAATTGAGTAGAAAGGTTGATAAGTACCCGCAAACTTATCTGTACGGTTGCAAAGCCCGCGTAAGCTTTGTGGTAGCTGTCCTAAAGAATTTAGACTGAGTTGTGTGGACTCACAACTCCCCGTGGACGTAGGAGTTCTCTCCGAACCACGTAATTCCTGTGTGCTTTTGTGTTTTCTGTTCAGTTACTTTCTGCATTTCTAACTGTCTAACTAACCAGCACTCAAAACTGCATCTTTACATTTCAACTGATTTGGTTGTTGACCGACCTTGCATCTGAGCGTGAGTTGTTTTATACGAGTTGTTTTTGTATCCACCACATTCCGCACAGCACCACTCTTCCAGCTGAGTTTTCTTACTCAGTTGTAATTCCAGCTGAGTCTTCTTACTCAGTTGTGGTATTTTTTCGGGGGTTGTTTTTAAAATTCCTATTTGGTGTATTCCCCCCCTCCATACACTAGAACTCGTATCGGGACCATCAATTACATATTTTCGCCTTGTTAGTTGGAATACAAATTATATTTGCACGTACAAAAAATTGCACATTAATTGTATTTCCAATTACTCAATATGAAAAGGGCCTATTTTGGTGATGATGATGGGTCGGTTCTTTGTTGTTTTGTTTATACTTTCTTTTTACTCTTTAAGGTGGGACTTCCATCAACTGAACTTGGTTGTAAAACTACTCATATACAAGTTATTATACTACGCCAAATTCGTTCATACATAACGCCCCATAGATAACGGATATTTCATATATACGTTATTTATGATTGCCCTTTTCTTATATATAACACACATTTGAAAAATCCGTTATTAAAAACTGTTACCTTTGATCATTGATAATGCTTTTGATTCATACATGATAATGCTTTTGATTCATACATTATCTTTGTATAGCATACTTTAATAACGGTAAAAAAATACCGTTATACTTTATGTTATGTATAACATACTTTAATAACGGTAAAAAATACCGTTATTAATAGGTGTTATATATTTAATTTTAATTTTAATTTTAATTTTATTTTATTTTGAAGCCATAAAATTAATAATGCTTGATTATTATAAAATTAATTATTTACAAACAACTTCCATTTTTTTTCCTAAGCAGCCATCTTTCTTCTCTCTCCCTATCTTTCTTCTTCCCCTCTCTCTACATATTCTGAATGAAAATCAAATATCAGAGGTAGTTTTTCTTATTTTTCCAGCATTTGATCCTTATGCCGTCGTCGTTGCCGCCTTTAATCGAGTTCGCTCTTCTATTCTCAAACCCTTGCATCGATCCATAAATCCCCAATTTCCAAAATCGAACGTCTCTCTTGAAATCCAGCACGGCGTTCAGATTCCGGCGTCTAATGAGTTATTGTTGGCGTCCCTCTCATTTTCCTCGCAGCCGTTGCGCTGCTCATTGCCGAATTCAGAAAAATCGGGAACCAAAATCCCTAAATTTTGATAGCTGAAATTCTGCCCCCTTTCTTAGGTTTTCGACGAGAAGTCTCCGAGGTCGTACCCGTGATGCTGTAGCAGATTTTATCATCACCATCGGTCTGTCGTCGGTGGTCGCCGGAGCTCTCCCGTGACTCGGTTCAGGTATGTCATTTTCCTTTGCTCTCTTATCTTTGTTTATCATTTTCTAAAACTAAATCCAATTATTCATCTCTCGTCACCTCGCTTCCCCTCCTTTCTCTCTGAAATCGAGAAGAAATAAGCACGATAGCAGCCGCGGTTTGATTCTCTCCTCAGGCGAGTCTGCCGCTGTGCACTTCCAAGCGGTGTCCTGCTGCCGGAACACAGAAAATGGGCAGCAGGAAGTCATCCAACACCAACCCTTTTTCCAATTCTATTATAAGATCTAATTTCAAGATCAGACCATTCTTTCTAATCCTTTAAATGGTAGCTTTGTTCTAGGGCATTTTAATCGAATAGGGTAGTTAGGGGTATAAAAAGGATATCACCGAATTTATAAACACAATCACAAAAATTTTCACAGTATTGTTTTATGAATACAAGAATGATGACAATATTGTTTTATGAATACAAGAATGATGACAATATTGTTTTATGGATACAAAATAATTGAGTACGAGTGATTATGAACATGTTTATGAGTACAATTTTTTTGAATAGTAGAGTGCAGTATGTTTAATCCTTTTTTGAAGAGAGATATGATGATGACTATGAATGATGTTTCATATCTGAGAGTCGGTCACCTTGTCCTTACCCTATCATTATCAATCTCCAAAGCTCTCTAATCATCTGCAGAGAAAACTAGTAATATGAATATATGTATTGATTTATTTATTTTTCAAATGCTGAGATTAATGTAATAGTAGTACTATACTACTAATAGAATAGAAGCCGGGTTAATTATTAGCTGTACCACAAAGGCTGGAAAGCCAGTGTAGAGACAAATGACATGGCTGACATAGTCCCTATCTCCCAAACTAGCCATCAACGCCACCTCCTGGCTATATGCACACCATATTATAGACCAATATACCTGTTATGTTATTGTTATGTAACAGTAACACACACACACACACACACACACTTAATTTAATTTAATTTAATTTGCATGTTAATAGTAATATTTGCTGAATTTGAATACTACCGGATACTTGAGTTTTGCAGTGACACCTCCTCCTAGGATTGAGAAGCAAATGCAGAAGCTCAATGCTACTAATGGACTACACATGATGGTAGCTTTGAAGTGGGCCAACGGGAGCCCACTTCGAAGCCCCAAACATGGACCCAAAGCCCACGCTAGTTGCAAATACCATCGACACTAGGAAACTAGAGTAGAGTGAATCATCATTCATTAGTTCAAAGGTAGCAAGTACATCTCCGTATGCGATATGAGTTTCGATACATACATACCTCATATCAACGCCTAACCAAGAGCTCACACCTGGGGTGATTAATCGCCATGCAACAAATGCCTTCATTTTTTCCACACACATTAGATGCTACCTTGGCACTGATATAAATTCATTGTCACTGATGCTTGCACTATTGCATTTATTTTCAAAATGCAACTATTAGCAGTTTATTGTCATGTTGAAGCCCATTCTTTTTGTTATATAGGCTTGCCATCCAGAGATTGGAGACTGCAAAGAATGATTTGCGTCAGAGGATTGCAAAAGATGTAATTGTTTATAACAATTTTGCTTTCTTCAAAGTATTCCAGGTCAGTTTGCTTTCTTCTATCTCTCTGCTTTTTTGTCAACAATTTTTTTCTTTAATAATCCGTTAGGATTTTGACTTGAGGTTACTACACACGCATGGCAGTAATATTTGTTAAATTTCTCCCCAGATCGACCAGAACAACAATCTTTCAGCCGAGCATCCACTATTTATGAGAAGGTAATTTTCTTGCGAATTTAATTGCCTTTATGTAGTTCTAGTGCCACTGGTTTTGGTCACTCCAATACTCGATTTTTGTTGAATTTCTTCTGGTTCATGCCTAGCTTACCCGTACGCTTTAGTAGGTCTCTTTCGGCATATCTATTTGTTACTATAAATTGCTTGAAAATAGATTGGGGCTTTGACATTTTGAATTGTAAGTTATTTCTGATCTTAAGGACTAAGTTGTTTAGCTTAATGGTGACTATTATCGTTAGCTGTTACTGATTTGTGGATTGAATATCTGGAGGAGTAGTCAGAAGCCTGTATTTGTCTTCATCATACATTTGTGTTTTTTGGATTTGTGCTCCTTAAACTCTGATTATGCTTTTCTGTTAGCTATATTGCGTTTTCTCGTTTACAGATGTGATGGTTATTGATGAAGGTTTGTTGTACAAATTTAGACCCTTAGTAAAAAACTGATAGAAGATTGAAGAATTTCTATGGGTGCATGTTACTGGTATGCTGTTCATTGTAATTTTGGTCAAATTGTTGATTTTTAAGGAATGGAATTCTTTGGCTTAATGTTCTGTATCAACTTTCTGAGATCTTGTGTGATCCCATGTTTTATTTCAAGCGAATGAAAAGTTGCATGTCTTGGTTTTGGATTGTTAAAAGATGCTTTTGTGATATGAATGTTAATGCCCTTGCAATGGGTCTGGCTTAAGACTTAAGAAGAGTCACTAGACTGAAAGTTTATGGTATATCTCCGACACTTGGAATGTTAATATACTAATCACCAGATTAGTATATTTTTATTTTTACCCTGAGTTGGCTGCGTCAGGTTGATCAATTCATTTCTTATTCCTTATCATTCCAGTTTTCTTCTTATGTGTTTCATTTTTTTAATTTTTTTTTCGGTCAATTCTAGCCAAACCTTGTTAACTTCTGCTCTAAGCTTCTTCTGTCAATGGTTTTTGCATCTTATTCAGTTTGCTATGTGTAATATACTAGGTACTACTGTCCAGTTAATGTATGGTATAACTCTGACCTGGATTCCTCTTCTCTTGAGCTTTGGTTTAGTTGCAAATTGCAATTGCTACTTGGTTAAAATTAGTTTACTTTACGTAAGAATATGCTGGTGGTTGGTAATGATTTGATTTGCAGATGAAGGCCGTTCCTAATATGTTTTCAATGAATTATCGTGTTTGTGTTGTTCAATCAAGTTCCTTTAATGGTTCTGTGTGATCTGCTACCTAGTTTCATCTACATATTTGCAAGTGAAAATATTGTTGGTTCTATATTTCATAAAAAAATTCTCTTAGAAAATTCCTGTTCTCAAAACATGGATCTTCTTTGTATTGACATTTTGATTTCATGGCTTCTCAGGTGTGATAGATGTGCTGATAAAGAATGGAAGGGAGATCAATGCTGTGAATTTGGCTTTTGCTTTTGAGCTTACTAATCAGTTTAAGCCTATTTCTTTACTGAAATCATACTTGCACAGGGCCAGAAAAGCACCATCACCAGGTATATGTGAACAAAATTCCACTTCAGCCGCTGAGCTGAATGGGCGCCACTCATCTTCGTAGGAAGGTTGTTCGGATTGAAATGGCTAGCTAGCTAGTTGCATCATCAATGTGTTATCTTTATTTGGACATACAACTGATACAACATGTGTAGAATGTTAAATATGATTGGATGATTGTATGAATATTTTGGATAATACTCCCTCCGTCCCCATTTTAAAGTCCCATTTGCTCCTCAAAAAGTGTCCATGATTTAAAGTCCCAGTCTGCTTTTTGGACATTACTACCTTTTTTTTCCCCTAAATTATTACCCTTTGCCACTACTTAAACTAACCTATTTTTTTAATGACAGTCTAATTATACCCATTAATTACATGTGGGCCCAACCCACTAATACACCTCCCCAACCCACTCACCTAATCCACAAACACACCCATTTCATCTAACGATTCTTTTTCATTCTCACCTCTCAAACCCTAGTTCTTGCGCCGCTCTCTCTCAGAATTGAGTTTTCCTCTCCTCTTTGAAACCTTACTGTCGATCTGCTCTGGCTCTTTGCTCTTTGAATCCAGATCTATCTCTCCCTCAATTTCCTCTCACGATCTCCTCTCTGAATCTACACATCTCTCTCAATTGATGGACTCAAACTCCATGCCCTCCTCCAGCTCCATCGATTTTATTCCTGAAACCGTATTCGATTCGTCCCACTCTGTGACGCTGGCCAACTTGGTGGACCACGCCGGTGTTGGTTCCATGGTGCCGGAGACCCATATGGAGGACGCCGATGCGGAGATTCCCCCTTCGGAATTGGGGATCTTCGATTCTGAAACTCCGTTGTCGACTCCCTCGATGATGGTGCCTGATACTGGTGAGTCTCCGATGATGGTGCCTGAAACTCCGTCGTCGATTCCTCCTTCTGCGAGTTCGACAACGGTGCCGGAATCTTCCTCGTCGACTCCACCTGCTGACTTGCTGATGCCGGAACCTGCATGCTCGACTCCACCACTAGGCTTTCCGATGTCGGTGTCGGAAACTCCATCCTCGATTCCCCCTTCGGAATTACAATGCTTGATTCTCTGTTGCTTAATTCAGTTTGAGGGGAACAGCTGGTGATGCCATTGTGATCTCTGTGATTTCTTGTATCTATGTGGGAATTTGAATGCATATTTACATGATGAAGCAATCTGTTATGCAATGACTTGGCTGTGGGAATATGAATGCATATTTACATGATGATGCATTCTATCATGCAATGCATGCTGCCTGATGATGCCACCACTAGATGAATCTGGTTTTGGTTTTGGAGGTTGAGTTAGGCAGCTTAGGGGTTAAATTAAGTCAATGATGCCATTGTGATTGCTGAGACTATTTAGGCAAAGAAATCAGTCCCAAAAGAAGTTTACATTCCAAACATTATATTTACATGAATGACAATGTTTGTCCCTGTAAACTAAGTCAATAAAAACATTCCATACCCTGTCTTCATTCCTGGATTGTGACTTGCTGCAGCCCCACCACCATATCATCCACACTAAGGAATTGTAAGCATTCATTTACTAGTCCCTCCTCCACTTCAATGCATTCTGGTAGTTGATGCATTCTAACCAGTCTTTCCTTATTCATGTGAGAGATCTTGTATTTGTTGTCTCCCTTAACCTTCATGATTTCTGAGTAGCAGCCTTGAAGTGTTAGAAATACATGATTTATCTTCTCTGCTGAGTACTCTTCATATGCTGTCTTCACATTGTGTATGAGCTCATCCAGATTTTTGCATGGTTTCTGATCCTTAAGGGTTTGTATAGCTCTGAAAAACCCTAGATTTTGGGGGTTGACAGATTAGTTTGAAATTAAAACCATCTTGATTTGCAATGGCTATGAAGTCAGGGTCATCAGGTTTTATGTGGGCTTGGCATTATCTTGTTGGATGTAAATGTCTTTGCCTAAAAGATGTGTTGGCCATTTGGCTTTAAAAACTAGTAGCATCTGCATGATTCAATTAAATGGCTAGATGATGAATTTGAAAATGATCCTGATAGCATGAAAAAAGTTCTGAAAATTTGAATAGGTTGCATGAAAAACCTGACCTGGTTCAGTAGGCTCTCTTTTGTGATTGGCTTTGTGATTACTGGTATTGGTTTGACCTCCATGGTCTCTTTGGATCTGTTTTTTGAGTTTCTCCTTGCTGGTTCTTGTGTGATGAATGGAAAGATTCCAAATTTGCCATCAAATAACACATTTCCAGCAGGGTCTATCAAAGGCCTAGAAACTGCACAGTTGAACATAATTTTTGGTATATGTCTCTTGGATTTACAGCTTCTATGTGGTTCCACCTCACCCTTGACAAGGTAGAATCTCTCATTCTCTTTGGATAGGTAAAACCACTTTTCATCTATATGTATAGTGTTGAACATTTTTTGGAATTTGAATGCCCCATCCTCTGCTTGTGTACAAAGTTGAGAAAGACTCCACTTTAGCCTTTCTATCTTGTTACTCTCTGTTAAAAAAAGCATGATGGCAGATGTGTGTGCTCTGAGCTTATCTTCTTTCACAAATCTGTGAACTGCAGATTTGCTAATCCCCAGATTTCCAGCCATAACGCGCAGTGAGGTTCTTTGCTGCAAAGGCAGCTTTTTCATCTTTTCTTCATCTAATTTCTGCTTATTTTTGTAGTGCTTACCTATTCTTTTTGACTTCAAATGTACAGGAATGCCAAGAGCTTGTTGAGCTGTCACTGCTTGTCAAGTCCTCCATATTGTCCGCAAAGACACATTGAATGCAGCTGCAGCCTCCTGTTTCGCGCCGTACTCTAGCTTGCCATTTGTGCTGTGTTGGAGTAACCATTGGGCCAAGATATTCTTTTGTGTTTCAGTCAGTTTTTTTGTATTTTTAGGAACTGACATAGCTGCTGAATTTATGAGTTTTCTGCTGTGTTGTTGAGAGCAATTTATGAGCTCTGTATATAACTCTGTTTTTTGGGGGGGAGAGGGGGGGGGGGGGGGGGTTAGGAGTTGTTTAAATTTCCCCTCATTTTTTTGATCAAATCAGTGTACTCTTGACACATATTTTGTAATGGAAATGATCAGTTTTTGGCTCCAAAATTTGAATAGTTTTGCCTCCAATTTTTTTTGTGCATTCCTATTACTCGTTTCTTTCTTCATGTGGCAGATTTTTTTTTTTTCTGTTTTTAATTTCATGTTTACATTCTCTTTTTAATTTCAGTCCTTTAATTTCAGAATTTAATTTTGTTCAAACTTAAATTAATTGCAACACTTAAATGAAAATACAAGCAATAATTCAATTAAAATGAAGAAATAATGAACCAAAAATTAAATAAAGGAAGTAATGAATAAAGTATGTCATCCACTCATCAAATTTAAACAATAAAAAAAACCTACAAAGATTAGCAAAAAGTAAACAAAGATTAACAATACCCCTACTTTATAACTTTTACCCCACTCAAACCTACTTTTTCAACTTTCTTAGTTTCCGTGTCCAACCCCAAATGAGACTTTAAAATAGGGACGGAGGGAGTATATAACATAATTCACAGATGATTTTTATTATTTTGTTGTTTTAGGTTAATTTTAATTGCAAATAAATTATAAATATGAGGTAATAATGAAAAATGACCGTTACCTATTAAAATCTTTGATAACAGATAAAAATGATTTTTCATAACGGATCAAAACGCTATGTATAAAAATAAAGATAACGGAAAAAAGTCTGTACTTTATATGAAAATTACCGTTATCTATAACGATAAAGATAACAGATATTTATGAACTTTCGTAACGGAAAGAAGTGTTATGTATAAGACTTATAGATAACGAATTTTCTCACGTTATTTATTTAATAAAAACCGTTATGTAGTTCTACATCGATAACACAATAAAAGCATTATTTATTTAAAATCTACCGTTATGTATTTTGACATAGATAACGTATAAATGTCCGTTATCTATGAGCGCCACATAGATATCACCACTATACTTAACGGACAATTTTGTACATATATATCTATGAGCGAATTTGGCGTAGATATATGGAGTTAAAGATACTTTTTTTTTTGTCTTTGATGATTTTTTAACAGTAATTCCAGGCATGAACCTTCAACCTATTCTCATAAATTTGTTTTCACTTTAACGATCATAGATAAAGTGCACAAGCTTTCACATTTGCATTACATTCAACAACACCCACAAATAACTATTTATTCAAAACTTTAATGGCAAGATAAACAGATTGAACAAAATAGGCTACAACAGATAAAAAATATCAAGCCAGAGGTAGTACCTAAGCTGAATGCCAAGTCAGAGGGTTCCATGGCTTTCAGCGGTGGAGACGGCGGTCAGAGGTAGCAGTAGTGTCTATCAAAGAAAAAGAGGTAACTAATGAGGTTGGGCAGAGAAGGAGAAAAGAGGGTAGAAAAACTTACAATAGAGAAGGAGGAAGGAGAGAAAGAGATTACCTCAATAAAGAGGTGTGTTGGGCGATGATTGCGCGGCAGCGGCGGTGACTGAGCAGCGACACCGTTGTCACAGGGCTGGGGGCAGCGAAGTGACGAGGTTGGGCAGAAATTGGGGAAAGGAAAGAGGACGGCGGGCAGTGGTCGAGTTAAAGTGTTTTGGGTGATGATTGCTGAGCAGCGACATCGTTGTCGCAGGGCTGGGGGCACCGAAGTGACGAGGTTGGGCAGAAATTGGGGAAAGGAAAGAGGACAGCAGACGGTGGCCGAATTGTCAACGGCGGACGGTGGAAGATTTCACTGGAGGTAGGCAAGTGACATCGCGAAGAAGAAGGGAGAGAGGTGGGCAAGTGACGGCGGAAGAAGGGAGAGAGGAGAGTATGTCTGTTTAAATTTTGAAATTAGGGATTTAGGATTTTACCCAAAAAAAAGGGTTATAGACCACGAGCTTTAAAACCCATGTCGTCTATAAGCATGCAGTATTAGACCACATGGATTTACTGTGGTCTATTGTGTTAAAGACCACGCGAATAATAGCTGTGGTCTATTTTCTGCTGTTAGGCAGTTATAGACCACACGTTTTAAACCCCATGGTCTATATTCATGCTATTAGGCCACGTCTAAGACGTCACCCGTGGTCTATATTGTTATAGGCCACTCGTCTAAAAAACACGTGGTCTATAAGGTGTGGTCTATGACCTTTTTTCTTGTAGTGTTATGTCAGCCCACTCGCAGTCTAAAAGCATAGTCTATGGGTTTAGACTCGCTTTGCATTAATGTAATTGTAGGGCTATTCATATTTAATAAGTTGAGATTCCCCCTTAACTTGTGATCTCCATCTTCACAACTTCTTCTTCGGTTGGATTGAGCAATCCAAGGAGTTGACACAACATCTTGAATCGTGCTTACCCCAAAGACTTTGTGAAGATATCAGCTCGCTGAATGTCAGTGTATATTTTCTCACGTCCTTCTTTTCGACATGATCAAGGATAAAGTGATGCCTGATGTCGATATGCTTTGTCCTGGAATGATAAACTGGATTCATTGTGATGGCAATAACACTTGAGCTATCACAGAAGATGGATACTTGACCTGTCTCCACTTCATAATCTCTGAGTTGTTGCTTCAGCTAGAGTATTTGCATGCAGCAACTTCCGGCTGCCATGTATTCCGATTCAGTTGTGGAGGTAGTGACACACATCAGTTTCTTCAAAAACCTGGAAATTAATTTGCTTCCCATGAACTGACAATATACTGAAGATTATTTCCTATCAACTCGATCTCCAGCTAAGCCTGCATCTGAGTAACCTGTCAGTTCGATGTTATCATCAGTTGGGTACCACTGTCCCATATGAACTGTCCCCTTGAGATACTTGATTATATTTTTCACTGCTTGCATGTGACCTTTCCTAGGCTCAACTTGGAATCTTGCACTGAGTTCGACTACGTAGGAGATGTCTGGGCGACTAGCAGTCAGATAGAGCAATGAACTGATGAAATCAGCTCCTTCATGTACTTGGAAATCAGTCATTGTTCTGATGGGCATTGTTCTGCTTGAGTTCAATCCGAACTTGGAAATCAGCTCCTTCATGTACTTGGACTGATTGATGAAGATTCCTTTTGGAGATTGCTTGACTTGCAGCCCAAGGAAATAGTTCATCTCTCCCATCATTGACATCTCAAACTTTTCCTTCATGAGTTGGGAGATTTTTTCGCACAGAGCTTCGGACTTGGATCCAAATATAATATTGTCGACATATATTTGTACCACCAGGATGTCCTCTCTAATTTTGATGGTAAAGAGGGTCTTGTCGACTGAGCCTCAGATGAATCCAGACTCTAGTAGAAAGCCGCACAAGGTCTCATACCATGCACACAGAGCCTGTTTCAGTCCGTATATGACTTTCTTCAGCTTGTAGATTCTACCTTGATTGGTCTCAAAACCAGGAGGTTGTTCCACATACACGTCTTCTTTAATGTCGCCATTGAGAAATGCACACTTCACGCCCATTTGGTAAACCTTGAACTTGTGGTAAGCGGCATAAGCTAGGAAGATTTGAATTGCTTCAAAATCTATTCCTTCTTGTTGGCAGTAACCTTGAGCTACTAGTCTAGCCTTGTTTCTCACAATATATCCGATGGCATCTCGTTTATTCTTGAATATCCACTTCAGACCTATCACCTTAACTCCTTCAGGTCTTTCTACAAGTTCCCAAATGCAGTTTTGGAGGAACTCATTTAACTCATCCTGCATGGCTTGAGTCAAGTGGATACAACCCAAAGCTTCCAAAATGTCTTTAGGTTCGGGCACGTCAACTACATAGCATACAATCATGGCTACATCTCCTGCTTGTTAAAACTTTCCTAGTACTTTGAGTTCATCATCGTACTGTACTAGCAAAGTTGGTTCTTCATCAGCTGGAGTTCCTGACTGAGTGGACTGAGTACGAACATATGTTGTGGGATCTACAACTTGAGGTGTTCTTTTGGTTCGAACACCTACTTCCAGATTTCCTATCACCGCACCTTTGACGTGGTCTTCATACCATCTATTGTTCTTTCTTGCTTGCTTAACTGCTTCAAGCATTGTGATGGAATAATCTGGCTTCTAGTGCAGTTCTATCTTCAGATGGAGATGGAGGATGAACTGCGGTGCTAGCTGGTCTTGGACTTGGGAGTCCAGGACTTGGAAGCTGATCAGCTGCTGGTACGGTCTGTGTATCAGTTGGGGTTGGCACTTGATCTGTTGACTCTGAAGTTCCCCCTTGATTTGAGACAGGGTCTTCAGTCTCATCTTCTGAAGAATATACTTCTTCTTCTTCAGCTGGCCAAATGAGTGGCTCTACCAAGTTCTTCAGTTGTTGAGATTGAGATCTAGTCTGAGCTGGCTGTGCCGGTGCACTTCTTTCAACCGCCTGCAATTTAGCCTGTTTTGCACTCAAAAGTAAATTCGTCAAACATAACATGAGGTGTTATGTCCACAATTTTTGTGCTGGAATTTAAAACTCTGTAAGTCTTAATCTTTCATAGCATATTCTAGGAATATGCCTTTGACAGCTTTAGGCTCAAAAGTTTTCAATTGTGCTTTCCCATTGTTATGGATATAACACTTAGAACCGAAAATAAGAAGATGAGAGATATTAGGCTTCCTGTATCTCCACAGTTCGTATGGAGTTTTCCCTTGTCTCTTCCTTAGGAGGGAGCAATTTTACGTGTAGCACGCTGTATTGACTGCCTCAGCCAAGAAACGTTTTGGCAAGGCTGAGCTTGTCAGCATGGACATTGCTGCTTCCTTCAGCGTACGATTTCTTCTCTCAGCTACTCTATTCTGTTGTGGAGTCCTTGCAGCTGAGGTTTGATGAGTTATGTTATTCTTCTCGCAATACTCAATGATGGTCTCATTGACGAACTCAATTCTGCGATCAGATTAGATCTGATGGATATAATGGATTGTTCTTGTTGATTTGCAAGTATATCCATCAGTTTAGGTAATTCTTCTCTCTTCTCGTTCTTATGCGTCATGAAGATCACCCAGGTGTACCTCGAATAGTCATCAGTGACTACGAGAGTGTATTCATTTCCACTTAAACTCTTGGGGGTGACCGGACCGAAAAGATCCATGTGGATCAATTGTAGAACACGATCCGTGGAAGACGTCAACTTGAGACGGAATAATGCTCTAGCCAACTTTCCTAGTTGACATGCACTACAGAGATGCGTTGGACTATATTTCAAGTCTGGTATTCCATCTGTGTATTGTTGGCGAGCTAACTTGTTCATAGTTTTGAAGTTAACGTGGTTCAGCCCTTTGTGCCATAACTAGCTTGTCTTTGAGCTGCTTTTGGATACAAGGCATGTTTTCAGATGATTGCTCGTTCAGTCATTGTAATATACGCCACCTGATGAAAATCGTCTACCATATAAGAGGATTTGTTTAGTCTTGACATCTTTCACCCTGCAACCCTGTGCATCAAACTTAAAAAAAAAAAACCATTATCATAGAGTTGGCCTATGGAGAGCAAATTGTGCTTCAATCCATCGACCAAGGAAACACTTTTGATAGCTACTGAGTTAGTTCCGAATGTAGCAAACCCTTTGGTTTTCCCTTCAGAGTCATCACCAAAAGTAACAGTCCTGCCTTCTCGAAACTTGACATCTTTAAGAAGATTCTTTTGATGTTTCATGTGCTTGGAGCGTCCGTCCAACCCCAGATTGACTTTGCAGCTGTTCTTTTCCTCAGTTCATCCTGGTCCTCGCTAGTTGACTCTTCAGGCAGTGCCATGAAGCATTAGTCTTTTCTTATTGAGCTGGATGGAGAATCAGGTTCTTCTCCTTCTGATTTAGTGAACACGTCGGTGTCATCGACATTGTCCTCGACGATCTTGGCCTTGGTCTTCTCCTTGGCCTTTGCTCAAAGGGCATCTCTCTCATTCTTTGAGAGATTAGGACAGCCGATCTTGAAGTGTCCTGGCTTCCCTTATTCAAAGCATCATTCACTTTGATTCTTCGAGGAGGTTTCAGTGGAGCTCTGCCTGCTCCTGTTAATCATCCTATACTTCTCGATCTTGGAGTTTATCTCCTCGAGTTGCTTGGTCATTTTCTTGACCTTCTTCTAAAGTTCGGACCTGTTCGGTCAATCTCTAACTGAGGAGTCAGCAGACCATTAGGGTCTAGCGAACTTGGATCTTCTGGGGTTCGCTCGAAGTGCCACTGGCTTGGTCGCTGAACTTTGCTCGATCTTTTCTGGCTTCTGAAGCTTGACTTGCTTCAGTCGAATGATGTCATACTCATTCGCCTTGAGCATTCGAATTGAGATCACTCCGATTTTGATGGACGACTCTGTACACCGTCCAATCTTCGCCAAGTGCATAGAGAACTTTCAAGTTCATCTCACACTGAGAGTATTTTCTCTTTCTGATGCTCTCAATGTCCATAATGACTCTCAGCTCCCTTTTGTCGATTGACTCGTCGGTGAGATGAGTGAAGTTCTTGTACTTGTAACAAGCTAAGGTGAATTTATTCTCCTTAATCTCGTCAGATCCTTCACAGAGTGCAGCTAAGGCATCCCACATCTCTTTTGATGTACAACAATAGATGATCCTCGGTAGGTAGGTGACGAGCCCATATTTTGTGCTCTTATCATGTGTGTTTTAGGTCTAGATCGAGTCTATTTTAGTGTCTTTTGTTTCTATTTTATGTCTGGAAGGACACTTGAGTTGGCAGGGTAAGGAAAGGCAGGAACTGGGCAAGTCTGGAGCCAAAACATGCAAAAAGAGTGAGAACTAGTGATACGATGCAATGACCATAGTAGTTGTACTCGTGGCTCAAGCTACCAAGGGCATAAGTCCAAATCAAGCTGAAGAGCTGCTCCACTTTCAGTGGTATGGTCAATCTAGACGATTGTGCATTTTGCTCTAGAAGGCAAGGTGCTGGTTTGATGTGGGAAAGAGATGGCAGAGTGATTGGGAAAGCAGAGTGCAGAGCTTGGGCAACGGTGCTGGCACGTGAAGATGCAGCTGTTAGAGTCCTACAAGGAAACAAATTCCTTGCAGCACAAGAATTCGATCGATGTTTCCTACTACAACAACAACACGTTTTTAGCGATAAGAAAGGAGATTTTTCCAACCTTATCCCTTGATCCTTACATGAAAGCAGCTGACCCGTTCTCTAGAAGGCCTTTTTGTGGGTTTGTCCTTGTTCTTGTACTCTATAAATACATCCATGCATGCACGGCGCAAGACACGACTTTGGGAAGAAAATCTTTTACCGTATTCTTTACTTTCTGCAATTCGATACACTTTTATTTTCTGCAATTTACGTTTAAGTTCTTAGATACAATTTACTTTCGTTGTTAAGTCCCAGCTTGGGCAGACAATTTCAGGTTATCGTTATTAATTCAAGTATGTTTCTCTTTATTTCTTTTGTTTTTGTTATTTACTTTATGTTTAGCTAAGCCATTAAATCCAGGTTTAGGATAGATGATATGATGTATAACTTGTAAATCTCGTGAGGTCTAAGTGTTCTTGATAGTTGTATATAAGTGTGTTCCCGAGGCATTGGGCAACGATTCCAAAGAAGTTCGGTGGTCACAGGCAACTCGGAAGGCCAACGAGCCCTGGACACATACGGATTCCTACATCGCAGGAGGGTTATCAAGAAGTTCTCGTGCTTGCCTTATGTTCCTTGTGAGCGGCAAGAATGAGTTGTTAGCCTTGGCCTAGACCTGCAAAGATGTGTCAATGCTGGTGAATGTTGGAGTGAGATCCTCGTTATCTTATTGTGCCAAAATGGGCCCATCTAGAACCAAATGCTGCTTGACCAACATGCGCTCGATAAGGTGTTATGCTCGGGACTTTTGGGCAAGCAAGGGGATTTGCTAGGGTGTCCCTATCAAGACCTAAACATAAGGATGGAGTTGGGTGGACTATGTAGCGTATGTGGCGGCGTGACAATGGGGACCCTGCATGGTTTTAGCCTATAACCACTGACATACTTATGCAACAAATATTTTTGAACCAATGATCGAGTTAAAGTTATACTCATTGATTCGAAACCTAAATCTGGATGATTTTTATTACTGATCTTTTAGCTTGTCAAGTTACAGTTATTTACTTTCAACAGTTTGCCAAAGGTGATAGTGACAGTTGCCCAAGGCTATAGTAGATAGATAATCAACACAACCTTTGTTTGCCCCAACCAGAGATTATCGCGAGCAACTCCCTGTGGGATCGACCCTGTACTTGCCAACTGGCTGTTCCTAGGGGTAGGCATAGGAGTGAAATGCAAATTGTATTTTGTCGCAGCTAAAACGACGGCTGCATCAGTAGGCTTTGCCGACTGTGGATGAGATGACACTCTTTGCAATGTCATCTAGCTGTGTGATTACTCTTTCTTCCTTGGTGTAGGACTCAGGTTCCTTCAACTCGATTTTTGTGGTGACGTCTCCATCTCTTGGAACTGTGGATGGAGCTGTAATGGACTAAGTCATGGGGATGGGACCATTTAAAACGGTCTCCCACATCCTGTGATGTTTGTTATAAGAGCCATCTGCAGTCTAAATCTCTACGTGGAATAATCATCCACAGAGAAGTCTGGCAAGCTTCCGAGTAGCGTAGGATTCATGATACCTGCAAACCAATATAGAAAGACAAACAAATATGCAGCAGAATACACGAAAGGTTTCAGAAAATATCTGTTCAGTTGACCACTGAAAAATTACTCGACTCACACCTTATGAACAAGAGTGACCAGTCTTTTGAACCACTACTCTGATACCACTTGATGGTCCTGGTAACGAGTAACTGGTGTATGGGGGGAGGGAGATACACCAGTAGCAATTTTTCAAACTTGAAATCGAATCACTGAGTAAACTGCTCAGGTCAGTTAGCTCAACAACTAAGAAAGACAGTTCGAGCGCTCAACAACTGAGATCAACAACTGGAGCTGGTCGCACAGTCAGGTGCACAGCTGACTTCTATGACTGAGGGTCAGCTGTGTGACTCTGACTTAGGTTTTCAAGAGTTAAGTAATGCGGAAGTTGGTCGAAATTAAAAGCTCGTTACTTAAACTGAAACCTAATGAAAACGGGGAAGGTCAAGTTCCCAAAACTTAGTACAGTTCGAATAAATGCAGTTTGTATGCAGAGTTAGTTGGTTAAATAACTGAAAATTAAATATTGAAAATAAATGACACAATATTTTAACGTGGTTCAGAGATTGAACTCCTACGTTCATGACTTTCTTTTAGGGAAGTAATCCACTAGATAAGCTTATGCGTGCTTATCAAATGTTCCTCTTGGTTTGTGGGTACCAAGCAACCTAACCAGTTCGATTACAAGTTTGAACCAAACCTTACAACTCTTTTGCGGGCAAGTGTATAACCTAGTCTTAAATTGCGGGTTCTAAGGGACCTAGTCTTAGATTGCGGGTTGTAAGGGACCTAGTGTCTTTGATTGCGGGTTCAAAGACAGACCTGAGATTTTGGGGTTGGGGGTTCTTCAAACTATGAAGCCTTCTGCAATGAGAGCAGTGGAGGCTTCTTCCTAAGGCTTAGAGACTCGATCATTTGGGAGAGAATGTGCTTAGATAATGTGTAAGAACCTAAATTCTAGACTTAATCAAAGAAAGAGCTTTTTGAGAGGCTAGAAGGAAGAACAAGAGGAGGACTGGACACTCTACTTCGACTTATTCTTCGACAAAAACTCGTTCTTGCTTTGCGTAAAATGAGTTCTTCTTTGCTCTAATCTTCTTCTTCGTGTGAGTTTCCTATCTCTTGCTCGCGATGGGGAGACCTATATTTATAGATAGGGAGATTAATCTAGCCGTTGGGAAAAGCCGTTTGATCTCTGCCAAAAACATGGCACTCCACCTACTTCATTGCAAACTTTCCTAAAATAGTAATTGCGACATTTGCTTTATGCGCGTTTCTGTGGTCGGTCCATTTATAGGAAGTTTCCACGCTATCTTTTGTTTCTAAGTAGATTTGAATTTGGACTTCAACTCTTCTGCCTTCAACATCTTCAAAGTCTTCTCTTCATACTTGAACTGCATGGCTGATGAATCCATATTTGTGTTCATTTTTTGCGTCTTTTGTTCGTGTTTTGTGTGTGTTTAGAGTTTGTTTTGTGTCTGGGAGGACACAAGTTGGAGGAAGTACGTGCAGGGCATGATAGGTGGCATTGTAGGCATAATCCAGTGGAAATCTGCTTAAAAGGCCTTGGGCAATGATACGATGCAAATGGGCATAAGTCTGAAGCTTGTAGCTTGGGCAACAAAGTAAATATTCATAGAGAAGCTGCAAGTGAGATAGTACCCCTCCCTCCCCCATATCTTCATGCTGAGCATATAGTACATGGAATGGCACAGATTGTGGTCAGGGCAAGCACAGACGTGACCAAGATAGAACTGAAGGAGCTAAGGGTAGAGGATGTTACTTTCTCTCCAAGGAAGAAGATTAGCATGGAAATATTCCATGTTAATCTTAAAAGAGTCCGATCAAGGAAGAATTCGCCACGGAGAAGGAAAGATAATCAAAATCCTAGCCAAAAAAGGAAAGAAGGCCTAGCAAGGGAAAAAGTCCAGCCCATGAAGGAAGCCGACTTCAAACCCTACTTCTTGCATATATATATGGTTGTTCTTCACTTTGTAAATCATCCTTTTGAATCTCTTGAATTCTAAATTTCATTTTACTTTACATTTTGAGAGTTGTGAGAAAGAAACAAGTCCTACGGGCAACACTTTATATTTTCCGCCTTAGTTTTAGTGGTTGTTGTGGCCAAGACAATTTCTTTTTTGGTGGAGTACAATTCATCTTTCTGTTTTAATTCCATGAATGTTTTACTTTATACCTATTGCATTGATTATTATGTCTATCTAATTTTCTAAGCCTGGATCGGTGAGATGATTTGAACAAAAATCTAAACACTCGTGTGGTCTAATTTAAGTTAAATACATGCATGCTTTTATTCCGGAAATATTTAGGGCTTAATATTAGATTTGGGAAAGATAACTAATTGCTTGATCACCAATAAGTTAAGGAGTCTAGATGACCAATAGAATCTGGGTCAACACAAGAGTTTCTCTTGTGCCTGAATAGATAACTAGTATTGGAGAGTAGTCGGTGTTTAGAACACCTCTTGGCTAATTTGGCTCTAAAAGAAAGTAATAATTTTTGGGCAAGATAGTTGTTGAAGAGTCTTCGTGGCTGTCTTGACCAGGAAAGGGTTTTTTCCTAGAGTGTCTCTGGCATAATATAATGTTAAAAGGATAGATAAAGAGTAGAGTATTCTAGTCATGACTTCGTGACCACAGGGCTAGAATTAATCTGCTTGGAAACTGAATAGTAATTGCCTGTAATTAAAATCTTTGCACCCATGATCGAGCGAGAGTTTAAGTTCAATGATTCGATCCTAATCCAGATCTCTTTTATTATTGATCAAGTTTTTGTTTAGATTTCAGTTATAGTTTTCAGTACTTGTTGACTAAGACAAGTGTAGTCGTGATCAAAGCCCTTATTTTGCAACACCAGTTGCAAGGAAGAGAGACTGCGCCAATTTCCTTGGGTTCGACCCTGCTTACTACTAGCTATTGTCTACTGTGGGAAAGAAAATCTATAAATTTATTTGCACGAAGCTAAACAACGGCTTCGTCAATGGCTCAGTTATGAAATTAGCTGAGTTGTGGTCTGACTGACCAAGTTCTTCTTGAACTGTCTTCTTTAGCCTGGTTGACTTCTTCTACTCGAATCCTGTAAAGATAAAAATCTCTACGCTCAAACAGTGAGCTCTAGTTAAGTTTAGACTGATGGCTTTCGTCTACTAGGTTGGGGTCAGTTGGGTTTTGGTATAAATCAAAATCTTTACTAATTTTCCCAACAGTTAGTTACAGGGTCTGATCTTGCGTGCATTGTTTTGATTCCTAAGGTCCGTAATCCAATTAAGATCGAAGATTTTTGATCTATTTCTCTCATTGGCTGCATGTATAAGATCATGCACAAATTGCTTGCAAAAGAATTAATGAAATGTTCGATATAATTATTTCGGTGAATCAATTGGCTTTTATTGGAAGGAGGCATATTGGACAACGCATTTGATAGTAAATGAGACTCTTGATGAGGTTAAGAAAGAGAATAAGAGTTGGGTGCTCTTTAACTTGAAATTTGAGAAAGCTTAAGACTCGGTTAATTTAGTTTATCTACTACACATAATGAAGTTGTTGGGTTTTAATACAAAGTGGAGTATGTGAATGAAATAATGCATCTCTACTACAAGACTTCAGTAATAGTAAATGGAAGTCCTAGTGGCGAATTCAATTTGCATAAAGGATTGGCACAAGGCCACCCACTTTCTCCTTTCTCTATCTTACTGCGGCTAGTGAGAGATCCAAGAAATTTATTTTGGGGATGCGAAGTATCATGGAGTTTGAAGAATTTGTTGGGGGGTTGCAGGGGGGTGGGTGCCCACGAGCCGAATTTTTTGAGTTATCGTAATATCCAATTTTCTTTTGGGTTAGACATGTTTTTTAGTATGACTAAGATTATGACCTAATTATTTACTATATATTGTTGTTCTTCCATTATAAGTGCAACTGAAAAATACATAATATATTTCTAGTTTGACAAATAGTAGTTACATATGATTAGGCAGTTGCAAGTAATGAATTCATGAGGAGGGAGAACCACACCGATACACCCAAGAAAAAAGAATCAATGGTGGGGTATAGCCTGTAGGTGAATTGGGTGATTTGTTAATATTTTTTTTTGGGGGGGGGGGGGGACGACTGTACCACCTTGTCCCCATCTGTATCCACCCATGACTACGGCAGAAGGGCACAACTTATGTAGGAATAGACTTTCGAATGCTAGTTCGTTTGCCCACGAGCCATTCCAGATATCTAATAAGTACATGCAAAATTCTTTCCTTAAGTATGCTCCTATCGAGAAGGAATCAAAGAGTACATGCGAAACGAGAAGTAGTCGCCTCCAGAGTTGATCTTCCGTTTGTTTCCTACGGCAAGATTCGACATTAGGTGGCAACGGCTTCCAGTCCTCTCCTCTCTTGGGCAGTCGCCGGTTTTCCTCTTTCTCACTCAGATTTCTGACTTTCTTTTAGTTTTACGTAAGTCACTTATCATTAGAATAATGGAGCTTCTCATTATTTATGCATGCATTAAAATACCTAAATAATAAGCCCATCTATTCAACTAATCAAGCAAAGCCCAAAAGGCTTATGAAAATGAGTAGGGGGTGGCAGCCCACATAGGAACACGGCTTTGATTGGCCAAACGGGGATCTACTTATTAAGTTCCTTGAGAGGATATTATCCGCATATTATTAGCAGGGCACAGATCCATCATGCATTTCAATCACGTATCAAAGAACAATTGCTATCACCCAAGATATCGAGTATATTGAGCATGAGAGAGCTCTCACCCTTGATAAATCAAAGCAATAGACATGTCACAGCCTGATTTCTAATGTATGAAATGACTAGAAACCATTGGACAAAGAGGGTGAAACAACGAAAAATAATCAAGGAAACATGCTCAAGTACAAGGGTGTCTTTATTGCAAGGGATAATAATTAGTCAACTTGCTTTCAATTACTTATTTCAAAAACTCAATGTATTAAGTTTATTAATTAAGAGTCGAGAGGGAAATCAAAATGAAGTGTCGAGCACGAAACTCATTAATCAAATATCAGAGTTGAAAGAAATTAAAACACGATTAAATATCGGTATTGCAGCGAAGAATTACATTAGGTCCTAAAGTTATATGTATGAAGACATATAACCCAAGCTTAAACAGACTCGACTAAAAAACAACGAACGTATCCAAGAACACTGCACCATCATCACTCGAGCTAACCTACACGTTTTAGAAATAACATACAGGGCTGAGTACGAACACATGCCAAAATAATTTAAAGCTTGCTCGATAGAGCTATAAATTAAACTTGCCTTTCTTGTTGCATCACCAGTGTTAGAGTTGTAAAACAGTAAACTTGTGCATGCAAGAAAAATCATTTCACTTTTGAAAAAGTGTGCGCACACAATAATATATAACTCAAGTATGTACCAATTCTACAATCAAATATGAGTGTCGAGAAGTAGGTCTCCTTCTCAGACAGCGTGACCGGCTCACCAAAAGGAAATCACACGATCACCTCTATGTGTACACAGAAATCCTGTCTCACACAGGACCGAATTCGTTCTCCTCAAGTAGATGGCAACATACATAAAAACTCAAACATTGGCTAGGAAATTAATTTTAAAATTCACATAATACGATAATCATAACATCTTATAATATCGCATTCATCGATTTTTTTTTTCGGTTAGAAAGCCCACATGTCATCCAGTGGTTTACTCGGAATACCTCTTTCCTTCTAGCTCCTTAATTCTGGGATCCACTCGTTTCTTACTATCGAACTTCACTCGTTCCTTCAAGAATAAATTCTTATAAAGATGAGTTCTACTTTGTCGAATGAAAACGAAATCTAAATTTGATTACTCGGATTTCTACTTGACTCGAGATTTCTAACTTTTCTTGGCTCGACTAATTGAATTTCTTGACTCTTAACTCTACTCAAGTACTATACCAGCAGACTTTTCCTCAGACTCGAACATTCATACTCAACAAACTTGGTACATCAGACAAGTTGAAACTTATTCAAATAATCAAAATCGAGAAATCACTATTCATTCCATAAACTTGAAATTTCTCAATTTCACACATCAAACGACTTCAGAAAATTACGAGAGTAAATCTCGTACTGTTCGTAACTGCTGGAGTATTTGTTAATGCAAACAACATTACAACAAACTCGTATTGTTCATAACTTGTTCTGAAGCTTTGGAATATCTTTTTACTTATTCTTTAACTGGTGATATTTGAATCTTAAATCCATCTTTGAGAAAATAGCGACTCCATAAATTTATTGAAAAGGTCGTCTATCCTTCAAAGGATACTTGTTCTTGCGCAGAATCTCGATGAGCTCTTGGCAGTCAATACTTATCCTCGGATTACAGTTCTTCGTATTCATCACAAAATTGGTGCTCCACACGGGGATACACTCTGTCAAAAGAATCTTAAGTCCAACATTTCTTATAACTGAATCCTTAACTCTGGAAAATCCTTTGGTGCTCTCTTGAACAGCGCATTTGAAATTGAGGCTACTCTGGGCTCTAAATCAATTGTGAACTTCAATTGCCTATCAGGCAGCGTTTCGGCAGAACTTCTCGGAAAACATCCTCGTACTCTCTGACTATTGCTAGGTCATAGATACTCAACTCTTGCTCCTCATCTTTATTCTGATACACAAGCGTATCCTTTATCTTCATCAACTTCTCTTTTCTTATAGCCGAAATAATCGACAATCTCCTCTTCTTCCTCTTCTCAATACTATGGCTCTTCTTCTCAAGGTTGATATAAGATCTACCTCTAATCGCATCTAATCATCGTAAAATTATCGATTAATTAATCTATACTAGATTATCCATGTCCCATATTGAATTTGATTCAAGGACTTAGCGGATAATTTACGACTTCCAAACTCAAATTCTAAATTTGTGCAAACGCGCGAAACTATCGCAGACCTACCCAAAGGGGTTGACACTCCAAACTCGTGATTCGACTCTTCTCTAACTAGTCTAAGGGTATCTATGCAAGCACTTTCTATAAACAAATGCGGTGCACCAATATCAATTTGGCATACCTCGTTGCTTGCTATACCTGCGAGATCTTCCCTGGTCTTCGTCTCCAACTTCTACTCCATCGCGATAATTCTCTGATGGCCCGACTACTTCTGCTAAAGAGGCTGCTGCTTCTTTCGCTACAGCTGGTGTTGTCTCTTTTTATGCCACATCCTCTTACTCTGGTGATTTCCACCACTCCACTTCTATCTTCTCTTCATTCTCTGGCTGCGAGGGGAGGGCTATGGGGTTGCGATTTTCATTATCTATTCTCGAAATTGAGAAGGCACTAAAGAATGCAATCTTCTTCGTGGTGGCATGGTCAATTCCACGTCCAGGGCTCAGTTTAAAACCTTGGAAAAAGTCAGACCACTCTGACTTGCAGGCACTTATTCGAATATCGCGTCTTAAAATAGTGCGAAACAAAACGCACATTTTCTCGTCCGTACCTACCTTGTCGGGGTGAAACAAGCTAACTCACAAAACTCATGATAGCACTCAGCTACTAATATTTTTCTTTCCTCGTCTCAAACTTGCGAATTCATTCGCTTTTCGCTCTTGATAACTCTTCGATATGTACTTCTCAAACGAGGCTTCTTTATACTACTCTAACTCGTATTCTCGGGCTCTTCAGAAAGATTTGTCCTCTAACAGCTTGCCACCAGTAGTCGGCGGCTCTCTTCGACTGGTAAGCCATGCACTCAAGACGTTCTTGGTCTCTATAATGAAGAAATTTAAAGATTCACATAAAAGAACAAATCTAGTCCTCAACTTTGATAGCACTGTCTTCATCGACAAATGTCGGCGGATTTCGTTGAAGAAAAAAAAGTTTTTCAATTCTCTGGTCATTTGAAAGGGTGGTGTTGGCTCCCGTTACTCTTCCTCGGTGCTTCTTGTGTTTCTTCTTCTTCTCGGAGGCATTCAAAGGGAATGCTGAAACTAGGAAACTCGGAACTTTTCGCAAAAATGAAACTAACTTAAACTGAATTCTTCTCGACTCCTTAATTCTTTTCTTTATTCAAAGAAAAACAATTCTCAAGCAATACTAAAAAATATATATAACTTATTAGAAAAAATCACTTTCTCAATCAAAACAGATACTCAGGCAATTGCAAAATTTTCTCAACTTAAATAAAATAAAAATTACTCGATTTTCACAGCTTTCTAAACTTAACCCTAACGTTATCCTCGATTGAGTTCTCATTCTCATCGTCCTCTCTTGGCTCCTCTTCGGAATCCTCTTTTGGGCTCTCATCCTTTTACTCTCGATGGCGGCTAGCATCTTCTCGAGACATCTAAGATCAGCTACAAGGGCTATCCATGGTGAACTCTTGCTGCCGTACTGCTTGTCTTTGTAATCTTTCCTGATGTCATCAATCTCCTTGTTATCCCACAGAGGGGTTTCGTTGCTGCTATCATTGCATTTGAGGTACGCGAATACGTCAATGTCTTGATTGCGTTTTAACTCTTACTCCTGACTCAGCCTCAAAGCGGCGTCTCGAAGGTTATAAACTAGAAATAAAAATAGTTGTTCGAAATGAGCTGGAGGTGGCTTTTGCCTATCGTTTCTTCCGCAGAGGAGTGCTCGAAAGGCTCGTCATCATCACTATTCTTAGTACGAGTTGGCCTAGAAGGCTTGGCTATGACTTTCACGAGAGAGTAGTTGCTGATATAAGTACTTTTAACTTATCATACGAAGAAGGCAAAACTCGGAAAGCATCGTACGAATCATTGGGTTGCATAGCTACAGAGCTAGCTAAGAAGTCTAGAGGAAAAAGAACTAATCAGAAAAATAACTCTCGATTATTTACTGATATTAAAGCTTAGCACTCGATACAGGCGAGGCAAAAGAGAAATAAGAAATGAAATGGGGTTGTCATGAGATTAAAGCTCAGAACTGATTTACTCAGCTCAAACTGGGGTAGAGGGTTGAATAGTCCAGGGACAAAGGATTCTTCCTGATGAATTGACTCGAGATCGTGGCGATAAACCCGTTGCAGTTGTTGATCAAATACGATCCAAAGTACTGACGTTCGATGTGAGTCGGCACTGGAGAAATTGCTTACTTACGCCACTCTCGGGAAAAACGTAGATGAGATGTACCATTCCATCAATAGCACTGACGTCAAGGTACTTCACTATCTCATGACCTTATGATAACGTGCTACGAATTCTATTATCGTCTCGTGATAGTTCTTGCTTATTTGCTCATACTCTCACATCCTTGCTCAGCTTCCTTCATCATCTATCTCGTTTTCGTCTCTCAGAGGTGATTTTAAACTCAGGGCACTAGGTAAGTCCACGTCACATAGTTGATTGCACAGTCGTTCCGTCTTTTCAAATTTAAACACTCAAACATTTTTAAGGGAGAGAACTGTAATGCATCCTAGTTATTCAAGCAACTTATCAAGCTCATTACTTCTAGATAAGCGCAAATAGTAATAATTGAATAACTCGAATTTAATTGAAAACTCAAAAAGTTCTTGAAAATTTCGTACATGGTTGCCAGATGAGATGAGGTGCTTGGCTCGTTGCTAACTCAAATAAGTCTAGGGAATAAAATCTAGACTTTGACTGTCAAAGAAGTTTAAGCTTAGAGCAGACGAACTGCTCTGATACTACTATGTCACAGCCCAATTTCTCATGTATGAAACGACTAGAATTCATTGGACAGTGAGGGTGAAACAACGGAAAATAATCAAGGAAACATGCTCAGGTACAAGGGTGTCTTTATTGCAAGCGATTACAATTAGTCAACTTGCTTTCAATTACTCATTTCAAAAACTCAATGTAATAAGTTTATTAATTAAGAGTCGAGAGGGAAATCAAAATGAAGTGTCGAGCATAAAACTAATTAATTAAACATTAGAATTGAAAGAAATTAAAACAAGATTAAATATCGGTGTTGCAGCGGAGAATTACATTAGGTCCCAAAGTTATATGTATGAAGACATATAACCCAAGCTCAAATAGACTCGACTCGAAAACAATGAACGTCGCCAAGCACACTGCACCATCATCATCCCAGCTAACTTACACGTTTTAGAAATAACATGCAGGGCTGAGTACTCCGTACTCAGTGAACACATGCCAAAATAATTTAAAGCTTGCTCGATAGAGCTATAAATTGAACTTGTCTTTCTTGTTGCATCACAAGTGTTAGAGTTGTAAAACAGTTAACTTGTGCATGCAAGAAAAATCATTTCACTTTTCAAAATGTGTGCAGAATAATATATAACTCAAGTATGTACCAATTCTACAATCAAATATGAGTGTTGAGAAGTAGGCCTCTTTCTCAGACACCGTGACTGGCTCACCCAAAGGAAAGCACACGATCACCTTTATGTGTACACGAAATTCCCGTCTCACACAGGACCGAATTCGTTCTCCTCAAGTAGATGGCAACATACATAAAAACTCAAACATTGGCAAGTCAATTAATTTAAAAACTCACATAATACGATAATAATAATATCTTATAATATTACATTCATCGATTTGTTTCGGTTAGAAAGCCCACCTGTCATCCAGTGGTTTGCTCGTAATACCTCTTTCCTTCTCGCTCCTTAATTCTGAACTCCACTCGTTTCTTACTATCGAACTTCACTCGTTCCGTCAAGAATAAATTCTTAGCAAGATGAATTCTACTTTCTTGAATGAAAATGAAATCTAAGTTCGATTACTAGGCTTTCTACTTGATTCAGGATTTCTAACCTTTTACGTTTTCTTCGTTATTTGAAATTTACCCGTGAAAGTTGGGTATTTCCGAATCTAAAAATTATTTTATGACTAATGAGATGAGTTAGAGAGAAATCTGAGGTCTAGAAAGTGTTGAAAAGAGAGATTTAAGTTGGTGAGAATTAATGATTAAAGTGGAGATGTTTTGCACCGGAAAACTTTTTTTTTCGGCGATTGTTATCGCACATTTGACTTGTGTGCAACCACCACTCTCTTTAAAATTCTCCCTCACTCTCACCCTCATCTTACTCTACCTCACTCTCTCTTCTCACTCATAAACTCTCTTTCTCTGTACGATCTCTCTCTCTCTGTCTCTCCCATCTCTATCTCACATCCCACATACAAACACACACCAAAACCTCCATGGATGCAGCTGTATGGAGCTCAAAAATCACACGGAAAACCAAGCCACAATCATCAATCTTTTGGATTCAAGTAAGGATTCTTGATCCTTGCAACATATATCAAATTAAGATCAATAAATCCTTCTTTTCCTCTCCTTATGATCGACTATTTAGTGTTCTTGAGAGGAGGTTTTGATCTTTAAATTTTCAAATATGAATCCTTGTTCTTTCATGAATCCATGCATGAAATTAAGAGAGAAAAACCTATGATCATTTTATTTTCTTGTTGCCGAAAATTTTCAAGGAAATTAAGGGTTTTTGCACCTTGATGTTGAGCATAGTTTTGATGATAAATATGAGTTCTAGAATTTATTCTATGATGTTGTGTGTGAACAATTTGAGAATATTAATCCATACACTTGTTGCTCATGAAAACACTGTGATCTTGTGGATCTCCGTCACTCCGTAGATGTGGCTCGGGCATAAACCGTGCTCAACTCAAGCTAGAAGAGCAACCTAGCTTAAAACCAAGTCCCCGGCAACGGCGCCAATTTGACGAAGCGCTGTCGTCACACTCTTCACACAAATAAATTTATAATCACCTCTTGACCAACAAGGTAGTAGTTAATGGCAAGTGGGGTCGAACGCAAGGGACTTGGCGCAGATATGCTCTTCAGGTAGTGCTCAACAAAAGATATTTTGGCTGAAACGTATCTCAAAATACTGTAACTTAACAAGTGAAATATCAAATAACAAAGAAGTTTGGTTTGGATTTCGAGTCAGTGATCTCGATTACTCATTACTCGTTCATTGGTGTAAAGATATTCAATTACTTGATCTCATTACTTGGTTTAAGACAAAGATTAGTTTATACCCTAAAGGTCACGAAGTCACGATATAACAACACCAAGCCTATGTCAATCCAATTTAACAGATCTTGACCAGAAGGCAAGATCTCTTCTCTTGATCAACGAAGTCACGAAGACACTTCAGTAACGATGCTGTCCAAGAGGCATTAAGAATAAACAGACCCAAGACAGCAAAGGGGTAGGTCAATACCGACTGCTCTCCAACACTCTTTACCTTCTTGGGCACGAAAGACACTCTCAAGTTAAATCCCAATTCTTGTTAATGACTTAATATCAATATCTAGATGGTAATCAAGCATATGTCAATATCAATTAAGTCTAGAATTAATCCTAAGTGTTTCGGGAATAAAACCAAATAACGAACTTATACAATTCGACCTCACGAGTTTAGAATGAGTAATTTACGATCACATCATCTACATCCAACCCAAACAATAAATTTAGCTAGACATAATATTAAATAAAAACATAAAACTAATAAGGAAAATCATACTTAACATAAACTGGAAAAGGGGTTGCTGCTCAAAACGTAAGTCAACAACGAAGGTCTTGCCTTCAGGCCAATAACTAAACTAAAGCAGAAAATATAAACGCAAAAGTAAATTGCTCGTAGGACTTGTTTCTTCCTCACTTTCTCTCAAACTTAGAATGCAGAACTAAACCATGAAACTCGAATAAAATTGGCACACATTACATTGTGAAGTTAGCCATATATATAGGCGATGGGAATTAGGGTTTAGAAAGTTCCCTTGTTGGAAAAAGTCTCTTCCATGCATATCTGCCCTTCACTCTCTTCCATGCATCCACGATTTTACTTTCCTTGCTCGGTAGATATCTTCTTTGATCATTATCCTCTTTCTTGAAGGAAAAGAAATCTGCTGCTAGTCCGACTCACTTCTTGCCTTCGATGTCTGCATCCTGTATTGCTTCCTGTGTTGACCAAGATCCTAGCTCCTCGGGTACTCTGTCCGTTGGCTTCAAGGATATGGGGAGGTACTTCCTGACTTGTATATTGAATAGAGCGTTGTTGCCCAGCTACAAGCTTTCAGCCCTATGTTCATTTGCATCGTATCGCCATCTCAACAACAGATTTTCCACCGAATTTGCCCAAGATCCCACCTTTCTTCCCTGCACACCATCTCTTGACTTTGTGTCCTCACAGATACACTTTGACTCGATAAAAACTAAAAACACAAGAAAAAATGGACACAAATATGGGTTCATCACACCCACACACTTGAATTACACTTGCCTTCAAGCGTATGGTTGCAACTTTGCCCAAGACTCAAACACAGAAAAGACAAAACAAAAACACACACTCAATAGATCAGCACATCAACATGTTAGTCAAAACAGAATATGAAGCATATATTGCCATCAAATAGGTCAAGATAGAGTTATTGGGCAACAAGAGTATCCTCACCAACACTCAACTCTCAAGTGTATATGGTTAAGTGTATACGCTCCTGACCAATATCAATAATGTTTTTCCATAGGCTTGCCTGCCCTCTACATCTCTACCTCTTTGAACAAAATCAAAATTACTTATCCTTACGTCTCTATTGGGTTGTAACGTGGCTTAAGACAAAAGGTGGGATAGGATAGGAAATGGCTATGTCAAGAAAATTCAGTTCTTGGGCAGCAAATTGCCCTCAACTCCTCACCACATCGGCCCTAGCACACTTATTCTTTCAGGACTTTTATTTTGTTTTTTTCCTTTTCTCTTTTTTCTTCTTTTCTTTTCTCTTTTTTTTTTCTTTCTTTTTCTTTTCTTTTTGTTTATATTTTTTTATGTCCTTAACCCAACACCTCTAAAATAGGTGATATTTCCCAACAAGCGCTACCCAATATTTTCCTTTCATTCCTTCTTCTAGACCTGAGTTCTTGACCGGGAAGGCTTATAAACTAAAAGTGAATCGAAAGAATTATCAACAAGTTCAAAGGGGCTAGCAAAGGATAAATGTCAAGGTAGGGAATTTTGGCCAAGGGCTAATTCGAACAAAAATGCCTAATTCATCTAAGCAATTCGACCGAGTTAAATGAAGTTTCAATAAGAGATGCAGGCAAGTTCTAGATTAACAAGTCTCAATTGGTCATTATCACACAAGAAAGAAATAAATGCTGCACATGTATATAGCATTCAACAGCTTAAAACCTCATAGTTCCTTGCCCAGTATCTCACAAAACAGACCTACATCCCAACACCCTCACACTTTGCCTTAGCCAAAGTGAGTATGATGTTGGGCAACAATAGACATAAAAAAACTGACTCAACAATTAGATCAACAACGATCCCACGGGTGAAGTCAGACCAATAACAAAGAATAAAAATGAAATTACGAACGACAAAAAATAAAATCAACCTAATCTAAACACAACTAGGGAGGAAACAAATTTAAGAGGAAGGTATAAAAAAACACCTGGATGTGTTGTGGGAAAAGAACACATTTAGGGCAAAATGAGTGGCTCGGAAGGTCTCCTTATGTGTTGCATTAACTTCTTCCATTATGGCTAAGATCTCAAGATTTGCAACTCCTTGTTACTCAAGCAAGGAAGGTATACGTTCTGCCCACCGCCAATGGTTTCGAAAGAAAGTTTTTGCAAGCATGTCTTGCCCTCTTCCGGTGATACGTTGAGCAAGTAAGAACTCCTGGTGTGCAAAAAAATTCTCCTTCAATTAGCCCAGACCGCTGACCTCGAGGTAGCAACCTTCCTCTTGCCCCTTGTCAATGATTCTGGGCATGAAGGCCCTGCTGATGGTAGTGCACTCGCTTTTGAATATCATTCAAATCTTGCTTCGTTGCCCAAGCTCTTTCCATTGCTCCTGATAAGCAATGTCTCAAGGGGGTGGCAAAACCTTCTTAGCCTCCATCGTGGTTCCTGACCTACACCTTGTATCTTGCTCAACATCTCCTACACACTTCAAAACACCAAATATACTCCAAACACAAATTCTTTCCTATGGTTAATCTAGAATGAAAAATACTTCAAAATAAAATACTGTAAAATAAAATACTTTAAGCAAAAACTAACTAATTTTTTTTCAATGATTTTTATGAAAGTAGAGAAGAATAACTAAAAATAAAAATAAAAATAAAATAGAAAATACTAACCAGGTTGCCTCCTGGACAGCGTCCCGTTTAAGGTCTTGGGCACGACACCCCCTCCTTTTGAAGTCAGAGGTCCTCCTCGATAGGGAACCCAGATGGTTCCTCCTCAACAAGCTGTTCTTGACCAAAATAGGCCTTCAACCGCTGGCCTTCAAGCTTTCGGTAATCAATGCATACTCGCCATCCGGTTTGCAATCTCATAGCCACCATCTCATTTTTCTCGTTCTCAACAACTTGGATTCCCGACTTCTTAGGCACCATGTGCACAGGGCTCACCTATCGACTGTCGGACACGTGGTAGATGATCCGCAAGTCGAGAAGCTTAAGTATCTCTTTCATCACCGCTTCTTTCATGGCGGGATTCAATCGTCTTTGTGGATCTCTCACGGGAACAACATCCTCCTCAAGCAAAATGTGATGAACACAGTCCATAGAGTTAATGCCTTTGATGTCGGCCAATGTCCACCCTATTGTCTCTTTGTATTTTCTCAACACCTCACCAACTCGGATCTCCTCCATGATCGATAGCTTGGAAGATATGATCACGGGCAAAGTCTCGTTCTTGCCAAGATATATGTACTTCAGGTGCTTGGGGAAAGGTTTCAGCTCCAAAGCAGGGGCCTTTTGTAGTGATGGCACCAATCTATCCTCCGGCTTCAATTCAGGGATGTTGAGTGGTTCAAACCCCTGAGGTTGCATTCTTCCACATCTGCTGCTTCATTGTTCTGGGCAAGATCCTCTCCTGTCTGCAAGCCGGCATCATGCTCAAGAACTGTCTGTTGCCGAAATTCCTCTACTAACTCCTCGGTCTCATCATGGGGTAGTTCTTCGAGTTCCTCATCAAACTCGTCTTCATCTCCATGGAAGTTTTTAGGAGTATTGTTATCCTTGAACTCCTCATCCATGCCGTAGTCTTCGTCGGTGGAGTAGTTGAAACTATGCCCATGGACTGACTCTTCCCTGAAATCTCTATCACTTTCATACTCATCGTCTTCGGAAAACTCTATTGTGGTACCCACTGCCTCATCATCCTCATAATGGTCGAGATCCAGGTCAAGATCCTGAATGCGATCAAGATCCGCCTGGATTGTATCTTCATTATCTTCAAAGAAACAACTTAAGCTGTTCAACGTCTTCACTAGCTCACCACATGCATTGAGGATGTTGAGGTGCTCCATGGCATCATCTTGATTTTGCCTATAAGCATCGAACTCTACTACTTCTCCAGCCACTTGAACCGTCAACTTCCCAGTATCACAATCGATTTTGGTGCATGCCGTCCTTAAGAACGTCCTCCCGAGCAAGATCACTCGATTCTTAATTACTTTCCTTCTCATGTTAAGAACATAGAAATCGACTGGGAACAGAAGATCCCCCACCTTGACCAACACGTCCTCCAAAACTCCATAGGGGTAGACTCTGGACAAGTCCGCCAATTGAATAGCAACACGGGTAGGAGAAAGAGGTCCAAACCTCATCTCATCAAACATGGCCCTCGGCATTACATTTATCAAGGCTCCGAGATCGAGCATTGCCTTGGGTATTGAAGTAGTACCTATTGTGCATGGGATAGCGAACATGCCACGATCCTTCTTCTTGACCGGGATATGGTGATTCATGAGTGCTGACACATTCTCTACATGGAAACGGGCATTATCATGGTACTTGGTCTTCTTCAAACACATCTTTCGTACAAACTTTACACACTTTGGCATGGATTGTAATGCCATCAATAATGGAAGGTTTATTTCCACTTTCTTGAACATATTCATCATGTCCTCGAACTCCTTCTGATCACGATCATGGGCAAAACATCTCGGGAACGGGGTTTTCGCCTTAGCAGTGTGAGGAACGGTCATCTTGGCCAAAGCCTCTGCCTCTCTTTCAGCCTTCAAAGAGTCCAACAACTCATCATCTCTATTGAATCCCAGCCTTGATCTCTCCATCTTCGCGTAATCAAAAAAGGCTTCATCCTCCTCATTATCGAAGACGGAATTCTTATTGGCCTTTATCCCTTCTTCATGCTTTGCCTTCAACTCTATATAGAGATCATTGATATCTCCTGAGCCCATCTTAGTTTCTTCTACTCGAGCAGGTCCCTTGAGTTGGGTCTTGGGCAGCATCTCTGACAAATCCTTACCACTTCGCAAAGTCACAACATTGACTTGTTCCTTATTAACCTCCACTTGGGCAGAAAGCCTTCCACTCTTGTCATCTACCAGCTTTGACAGTGTCTGGTTTATGTGAGTTAATTGAGCTTGAAGGTTATTCAATTGGCCTCGACTTTCTAATTGAAAGTTCTCAAAATCCCTCCTAAGCCTTTGGTTCTCTTTGGTATGCCTATCAATGGTCTCCTTCATGAACTCCGTCTTTGCTGGTTCTCGATGTGGAGGAACATAGTTATGTTGCTGTTAAGGATGTTGTTGCGGTGGATGCATATATTGCTGTTGAACAAGCTGTTGTAGTTGTTGGTGGGCAAGAGGCATTTGATAGTGGTTGTTGCCATACCTCAGGTTCTCGTGCTAATTCTGCCTATAGCCGAAGTTGTTTCCATAATTGTTGTTATTGCCATACTGGAACCTTTGTTGCCCACCACCTTGCTGGTTCTGGCCTATTACCTTCACCCCCTCTCCTTCTTCTACGAACCAACTAGGACATTTTGAGGTGACATGGGATGTTGCTTGACATACTTCGCATTTCTTTATGGCTCTTTGAACTTCCTTGCCATCTACCTTCTTATTCAAGGCTTCCATTTGACCATCCACCTTGGTCATGAATGCTTTCATGGTATTGACCAAGTTGTCTAAACTGCCCTTGTTGCCTTCATACCCCCCTCTCGGGATATCATCTTCATCTCGTGATTGTTCCACAATTGCTCCGATTCTCTTAAACACCTCCGAAGGTGATTGATCACATATTGCTCCTTCACAAGCTGCAATTATCCATTTCCTCTCGGATGTTCTCAAGCTTTTTAAGAAGTATTCAATCAAGTCAATGTCCTGAATTCGATGTTGAGGACATCTTGCTATCAACTTTTTGAATCTTTCATAGTAATCATACAGCGACTCACTTCCATCCATCTTGATCGAGGAAATGACATTCCTCCCACTTTGTATCTGGCCAACGGGTATGTACTTGTCAAGAAAAGCCTACTGCATCTTTTTCCAGGTCTTGATGCTTCCCTTTGGCAAGGTGTAAAGCCACTCACGTGCTCCGTCAAGTAGTGAGAACGGGAACGTGAGTAACCTTACGTAGTCTGGAAATCTACCTTGAGCAGCAACTTGTTCTCTGGAAGCATCTCGGGCAGGAGGGGTATTGTTCCTTACAGTGCTGATCGCCATCTCAAAGTTTTGAAGCTAGGTCTGAGGGTCTTCTCCGGGATGATCGCTGAACTTGGGCAGTATCTGTATCAGCGAATATTTAAGCTCCCAGTTGGCATTTATGGTGGGAAACTGGATACTTGAAGGTCTGATCCCCTTGTCGTCAGAACATAATCTGACGGATGGTTTTCTCTTGCTATCCTGCCATGGTTGTTGATGTCTCTGCTTCTGAAATAGATGTTGACTTCTCGCTATCTGTACTCGTTGTTGGGCAAGAATCGTCTTCTTGCTCAATATCCTGATCTTCTATCAAGCTCGGCAACTCTGAAGGTTCGTTGACGCCTTCCTCCAGATCTTTTTTCTTCTTGCATTGTTCTGCTCAATTTCTCCTAGCTATCACCTCCGAGCAAACACCGCGATCTTGTGGATCTCCGTCACTCCGTAGATGTGGCTTGGGCATAAACCGTGCTCAACTCAAGCTAGAAGAGAAACCTAGCTTAAAACCAAGTCCCCGGCAACGGCACCAATTTGACGAAGCGCTGTTGTCACACTCTTCGCACAAATAAATTTATAAACACCTTTTGCCCAACAAGGTAGTAGTTAATGGCAAGTGGGGTCGAATCCAAGGGACTTGGCGTAGATCTGCTCTTCAGGTAGTGCTCAACAAAAGATGTTTTGGCTGAAACGTATCTCAATATCCTATAATTCAACAAGTGAAATATCAAATAACAAAGAAGTTTGGTTTGAATTTCGAATCAGTGATCTCGATTACTCGTTACTCGTTCATTGGTGCAAAGATATTCATTTACTTGATCTCATTACTTCGTTTAAGACAAAGATTAGTTTATACCCTAAAAGTCACGAAGTCACGATATAAACACACCAAGCCTATCTCTATCCAATTTAACAGACCTTGACTAGAAGGCAAGATCTCCTCTCTTTATCAACAAAGTCACGAAGACACTTTAGTAACGATGCTGCCCAAGAGGCATTAAGAATAAACAGACCCAAGACAGCCAAGGGGTAGGTCAATACCGACTGCTCTCCAACACTCTTTACCTTCTTGGGCACGAAAGACACTCTCAAGTTAAATCCCAATTCTTGTTAATGACTTAATATCAATATCTAGATGGTAATCAAGCATATGTCAATATCAATTAAGTCTAGAATTAATCCTAAGTGTTTCGGGAATAAAACCAAATAACGAACTTATACAATTCGACCTCACGAGTTTAGAATGAGTAATTTACGATCACATCATCTACATCCAACCCAAACAATAAATTTAGCTAGACATAATATTAAATAAAAACATAAAACTAATAAGGAAAATCATACTTAACATAAACTGGAAAAGGGGTTGCTGCTCAAAACGTAAGTCAACAACGAAGGTCTTGCCTTCAGGCCAATAACTAAACTAAAGCAGAAAATATAAACGCAAAAGTAAATTGCTCGTAGGACTTGTTTCTTCCTCACTTTCTCTTAAACTTAGAATGCAGAACTAAACCATGAAACTCGAATAAAAATGGCACACATTACATTGTGAAGTTAGCCATATATATAGGCGATGGGAATTAGGGTTTAGAAAGTTCCCTTGTTGGAAAAAGTCTCTTCCATGCATATCTGCCCTTCACTCTCTTCCATGCATCCACGATTTTACTTTCCTTGCTCGGTAGATATCTTCTTTGATCATTATCCTCTTTCTTGAAGGAAAAGAAATCTGCTGCTAGTCCGACTCACTTCTTGCCTTCGATGTCTGCATCCTGTATTGCTTCCTGTGTTGACCAAGATCCTAGCTCCTCGGGTACTCTGTCCGTTGGCTTCAAGGATATGGGGAGGTACTTCCTGACTTGTATATTGAATAGAGCGTTGTTGCCCAGCTACAAGCTTTCAGCCCTATGTTCATTTGCATCGTATCGCCATCTCAACAACAGATTTTCCACCGAATTTGCCCAAGATCCCACCTTTCTTCCCTGCACACCATCTCTTGACTTTGTGTCCTCACAGATACACTTTGACTCGATAAAAACTAAAAACACAAGAAAAAATGGACACAAATATGGGTTCATCACACCCACACACTTGAATTACACTTGCCTTCAAGCGTATGGTTGCAACTTTGCCCAAGACTCAAACACAGAAAAGACAAAACAAAAACACACACTCAATAGATCAGCACATCAACATGTTAGTCAAAACAGAATATGAAGCATATATTGCCATCAAATAGGTCAAGATAGAGTTATTGGGCAACAAGAGTATCCTCACCAACACTCAACTCTCAAGTGTATATGGTTAAGTGTATACGCTCCTGACCAATATCAATAATGTTTTTCCATAGGCTTGCCTGCCCTCTACATCTCTACCTCTTTGAACAAAATCAAAATTACTTATCCTTACGTCTCTATTGGGTTGTAACGTGGCTTAAGACAAAAGGTGGGATAGGATAGGAAATGGCTATGTCAAGAAAATTCAGTTCTTGGGCAGCAAATTGCCCTCAACTCCTCACCACATCGGCCCTAGCACACTTATTCTTTCAGGACTTTTATTTTGTTTTTTTCCTTTTCTCTTTTTTCTTCTTTTCTTTTCTCTTTTTTTTTTCTTTCTTTTTCTTTTCTTTTTGTTTATATTTTTTTATGTCCTTAACCCAACACCTCTAAAATAGGTGATATTTCCCAACAAGCGCTACCCAATATTTTCCTTTCATTCCTTCTTCTAGACCTGAGTTCTTGACCGGGAAGGCTTATAAACTAAAAGTGAATCGAAAGAATTATCAACAAGTTCAAAGGGGCTAGCAAAGGATAAATGTCAAGGTAGGGAATTTTGGCCAAGGGCTAATTCGAACAAAAATGCCTAATTCATCTAAGCAATTCGACCGAGTTAAATGAAGTTTCAATAAGAGATGCAGGCAAGTTCTAGATTAACAAGTCTCAATTGGTCATTATCACACAAGAAAGAAATAAATGCTGCACATGTATATAGCATTCAACAGCTTAAAACCTCATAGTTCCTTGCCCAGTATCTCACAAAACAGACCTACATCCCAACACCCTCACACTTTGCCTTAGCCAAAGTGAGTATGATGTTGGGCAACAATAGACATAAAAAAACTGACTCAACAATTAGATCAACAACGATCCCACGGGTGAAGTCAGACCAATAACAAAGAATAAAAATGAAATTACGAACGACAAAAAATAAAATCAACCTAATCTAAACACAACTAGGGAGGAAACAAATTTAAGAGGAAGGTATAAAAAAACACCTGGATGTGTTGTGGGAAAAGAACACATTTAGGGCAAAATGAGTGGCTCGGAAGGTCTCCTTATGTGTTGCATTAACTTCTTCCATTATGGCTAAGATCTCAAGATTTGCAACTCCTTGTTACTCAAGCAAGGAAGGTATACGTTCTGCCCACCGCCAATGGTTTCGAAAGAAAGTTTTTGCAAGCATGTCTTGCCCTCTTCCGGTGATACGTTGAGCAAGTAAGAACTCCTGGTGTGCAAAAAAATTCTCCTTCAATTAGCCCAGACCGCTGACCTCGAGGTAGCAACCTTCCTCTTGCCCCTTGTCAATGATTCTGGGCATGAAGGCCCTGCTGATGGTAGTGCACTCGCTTTTGAATATCATTCAAATCTTGCTTCGTTGCCCAAGCTCTTTCCATTGCTCCTGATAAGCAATGTCTCAAGGGGGTGGCAAAACCTTCTTAGCCTCCATCGTGGTTCCTGACCTACACCTTGTATCTTGCTCAACATCTCCTACACACTTCAAAACACCAAATATACTCCAAACACAAATTCTTTCCTATGGTTAATCTAGAATGAAAAATACTTCAAAATAAAATACTGTAAAATAAAATACTTTAAGCAAAAACTAACTAATTTTTTTTCAATGATTTTTATGAAAGTAGAGAAGAATAACTAAAAATAAAAATAAAAATAAAATAGAAAATACTAACCAGGTTGCCTCCTGGACAGCGTCCCGTTTAAGGTCTTGGGCACGACACCCCCTCCTTTTGAAGTCAGAGGTCCTCCTCGATAGGGAACCCAGATGGTTCCTCCTCAACAAGCTGTTCTTGACCAAAATAGGCCTTCAACCGCTGGCCTTCAAGCTTTCGGTAATCAATGCATACTCGCCATCCGGTTTGCAATCTCATAGCCACCATCTCATTTTTCTCGTTCTCAACAACTTGGATTCCCGACTTCTTAGGCACCATGTGCACAGGGCTCACCTATCGACTGTCGGACACGTGGTAGATGATCCGCAAGTCGAGAAGCTTAAGTATCTCTTTCATCACCGCTTCTTTCATGGCGGGATTCAATCGTCTTTGTGGATCTCTCACGGGAACAACATCCTCCTCAAGCAAAATGTGATGAACACAGTCCATAGAGTTAATGCCTTTGATGTCGGCCAATGTCCACCCTATTGTCTCTTTGTATTTTCTCAACACCTCACCAACTCGGATCTCCTCCATGATCGATAGCTTGGAAGATATGATCACGGGCAAAGTCTCGTTCTTGCCAAGATATATGTACTTCAGGTGCTTGGGGAAAGGTTTCAGCTCCAAAGCAGGGGCCTTTTGTAGTGATGGCACCAATCTATCCTCCGGCTTCAATTCAGGGATGTTGAGTGGTTCAAACCCCTGAGGTTGCATTCTTCCACATCTGCTGCTTCATTGTTCTGGGCAAGATCCTCTCCTGTCTGCAAGCCGGCATCATGCTCAAGAACTGTCTGTTGCCGAAATTCCTCTACTAACTCCTCGGTCTCATCATGGGGTAGTTCTTCGAGTTCCTCATCAAACTCGTCTTCATCTCCATGGAAGTTTTTAGGAGTATTGTTATCCTTGAACTCCTCATCCATGCCGTAGTCTTCGTCGGTGGAGTAGTTGAAACTATGCCCATGGACTGACTCTTCCCTGAAATCTCTATCACTTTCATACTCATCGTCTTCGGAAAACTCTATTGTGGTACCCACTGCCTCATCATCCTCATAATGGTCGAGATCCAGGTCAAGATCCTGAATGCGATCAAGATCCGCCTGGATTGTATCTTCATTATCTTCAAAGAAACAACTTAAGCTGTTCAACGTCTTCACTAGCTCACCACATGCATTGAGGATGTTGAGGTGCTCCATGGCATCATCTTGATTTTGCCTATAAGCATCGAACTCTACTACTTCTCCAGCCACTTGAACCGTCAACTTCCCAGTATCACAATCGATTTTGGTGCATGCCGTCCTTAAGAACGTCCTCCCGAGCAAGATCACTCGATTCTTAATTACTTTCCTTCTCATGTTAAGAACATAGAAATCGACTGGGAACAGAAGATCCCCCACCTTGACCAACACGTCCTCCAAAACTCCATAGGGGTAGACTCTGGACAAGTCCGCCAATTGAATAGCAACACGGGTAGGAGAAAGAGGTCCAAACCTCATCTCATCAAACATGGCCCTCGGCATTACATTTATCAAGGCTCCGAGATCGAGCATTGCCTTGGGTATTGAAGTAGTACCTATTGTGCATGGGATAGCGAACATGCCACGATCCTTCTTCTTGACCGGGATATGGTGATTCATGAGTGCTGACACATTCTCTACATGGAAACGGGCATTATCATGGTACTTGGTCTTCTTCAAACACATCTTTCGTACAAACTTTACACACTTTGGCATGGATTGTAATGCCATCAATAATGGAAGGTTTATTTCCACTTTCTTGAACATATTCATCATGTCCTCGAACTCCTTCTGATCACGATCATGGGCAAAACATCTCGGGAACGGGGTTTTCGCCTTAGCAGTGTGAGGAACGGTCATCTTGGCCAAAGCCTCTGCCTCTCTTTCAGCCTTCAAAGAGTCCAACAACTCATCATCTCTATTGAATCCCAGCCTTGATCTCTCCATCTTCGCGTAATCAAAAAAGGCTTCATCCTCCTCATTATCGAAGACGGAATTCTTATTGGCCTTTATCCCTTCTTCATGCTTTGCCTTCAACTCTATATAGAGATCATTGATATCTCCTGAGCCCATCTTAGTTTCTTCTACTCGAGCAGGTCCCTTGAGTTGGGTCTTGGGCAGCATCTCTGACAAATCCTTACCACTTCGCAAAGTCACAACATTGACTTGTTCCTTATTAACCTCCACTTGGGCAGAAAGCCTTCCACTCTTGTCATCTACCAGCTTTGACAGTGTCTGGTTTATGTGAGTTAATTGAGCTTGAAGGTTATTCAATTGGCCTCGACTTTCTAATTGAAAGTTCTCAAAATCCCTCCTAAGCCTTTGGTTCTCTTTGGTATGCCTATCAATGGTCTCCTTCATGAACTCCGTCTTTGCTGGTTCTCGATGTGGAGGAACATAGTTATGTTGCTGTTAAGGATGTTGTTGCGGTGGATGCATATATTGCTGTTGAACAAGCTGTTGTAGTTGTTGGTGGGCAAGAGGCATTTGATAGTGGTTGTTGCCATACCTCAGGTTCTCGTGCTAATTCTGCCTATAGCCGAAGTTGTTTCCATAATTGTTGTTATTGCCATACTGGAACCTTTGTTGCCCACCACCTTGCTGGTTCTGGCCTATTACCTTCACCCCCTCTCCTTCTTCTACGAACCAACTAGGACATTTTGAGGTGACATGGGATGTTGCTTGACATACTTCGCATTTCTTTATGGCTCTTTGAACTTCCTTGCCATCTACCTTCTTATTCAAGGCTTCCATTTGACCATCCACCTTGGTCATGAATGCTTTCATGGTATTGACCAAGTTGTCTAAACTGCCCTTGTTGCCTTCATACCCCCCTCTCGGGATATCATCTTCATCTCGTGATTGTTCCACAATTGCTCCGATTCTCTTAAACACCTCCGAAGGTGATTGATCACATATTGCTCCTTCACAAGCTGCAATTATCCATTTCCTCTCGGATGTTCTCAAGCTTTTTAAGAAGTATTCAATCAAGTCAATGTCCTGAATTCGATGTTGAGGACATCTTGCTATCAACTTTTTGAATCTTTCATAGTAATCATACAGCGACTCACTTCCATCCATCTTGATCGAGGAAATGACATTCCTCCCACTTTGTATCTGGCCAACGGGTATGTACTTGTCAAGAAAAGCCTACTGCATCTTTTTCCAGGTCTTGATGCTTCCCTTTGGCAAGGTGTAAAGCCACTCACGTGCTCCGTCAAGTAGTGAGAACGGGAACGTGAGTAACCTTACGTAGTCTGGAAATCTACCTTGAGCAGCAACTTGTTCTCTGGAAGCATCTCGGGCAGGAGGGGTATTGTTCCTTACAGTGCTGATCGCCATCTCAAAGTTTTGAAGCTAGGTCTGAGGGTCTTCTCCGGGATGATCGCTGAACTTGGGCAGTATCTGTATCAGCGAATATTTAAGCTCCCAGTTGGCATTTATGGTGGGAAACTGGATACTTGAAGGTCTGATCCCCTTGTCGTCAGAACATAATCTGACGGATGGTTTTCTCTTGCTATCCTGCCATGGTTGTTGATGTCTCTGCTTCTGAAATAGATGTTGACTTCTCGCTATCTGTACTCGTTGTTGGGCAAGAATCGTCTTCTTGCTCAATATCCTGATCTTCTATCAAGCTCGGCAACTCTGAAGGTTCGTTGACGCCTTCCTCCAGATCTTTTTTCTTCTTGCATTGTTCTGCTCAATTTCTCCTAGCTATCACCTCCGAGCAAACACCGCGATCTTGTGGATCTCCGTCACTCCGTAGATGTGGCTTGGGCATAAACCGTGCTCAACTCAAGCTAGAAGAGAAACCTAGCTTAAAACCAAGTCCCCGGCAACGGCACCAATTTGACGAAGCGCTGTTGTCACACTCTTCGCACAAATAAATTTATAAACACCTTTTGCCCAACAAGGTAGTAGTTAATGGCAAGTGGGGTCGAATCCAAGGGACTTGGCGTAGATCTGCTCTTCAGGTAGTGCTCAACAAAAGATGTTTTGGCTGAAACGTATCTCAATATCCTATAATTCAACAAGTGAAATATCAAATAACAAAGAAGTTTGGTTTGAATTTCGAATCAGTGATCTCGATTACTCGTTACTCGTTCATTGGTGCAAAGATATTCATTTACTTGATCTCATTACTTCGTTTAAGACAAAGATTAGTTTATACCCTAAAAGTCACGAAGTCACGATATAAACACACCAAGCCTATCTCTATCCAATTTAACAGACCTTGACTAGAAGGCAAGATCTCCTCTCTTTATCAACAAAGTCACGAAGACACTTTAGTAACGATGCTGCCCAAGAGGCATTAAGAATAAACAGACCCAAGACAGCCAAGGGGTAGGTCAATACCGACTGCTCTCCAACACTCTTTACCTTCTTGGGCACGAAAGACACTCTCAAGTTAAATCCCAATTCTTGTTAATGACTTAATATCAATATCTAGATGGTAATCAAGCATATGTCAATATCAATTAAGTCTAGAATTAATCCTAAGTGTTTCGGGAATAAAACCAAATAACGAACTTATACAATTCGACCTCACGAGTTTAGAATGAGTAATTTACGATCACATCATCTACATCCAACCCAAACAATAAATTTAGCTAGACATAATATTAAATAAAAACATAAAACTAATAAGGAAAATCATACTTAACATAAACTGGAAAAGGGGTTGCTGCTCAAAACGTAAGTCAACAACGAAGGTCTTGCCTTCAGGCCAATAACTAAACTAAAGCAGAAAATATAAACGCAAAAGTAAATTGCTCGTAGGACTTGTTTCTTCCTCACTTCCTCTCAAACTTAGAATGCAGAACTAAACTATGTAGGTCTCTTCCATGCATATCCGCCCTTCACTCTCATCCATGCAACCATGATTTTACTTTCCTTGCTCGGTAGATATCTTCTTTGATTAGGTTCGGCTAGGATAAGGAAAGAAATATTCGATCCTTATCCTCTTCCTTGAAGGAAAAGAAATATGCTGCTAGTCCGACTCACTTCTTGCCTTCAATGTCTGCATCCTGTATTGCTTCTTGGGTTGACCAAGATCCTAGCTCCTCGGGTACTCTGTCTGTTGGCTTCAAGGATATGGGGAGGTACTTCCTGACTTGTAGATTGAATAGAACATTGTTTCCCAGCTACAAGCTTTCAGCCCTATGCCCATTTGTATTGTATCGCCATCTCAGCATCTCAACAACAGATTTTCCACTGAATTTGCCCAAGATCCCACATGTTCTTCCCTGCACACCATCTCTCGACTTTGTGTCCTCCCAGACACACTTTGACTCGATTAAGACTAAAAACACAAGAAAAACACAAGAAAAGATGGACACAAATATGGGTTCATCAAGTCGTATGATAAATTGAGTAAATTGACGTGTTAATTGAGCTTAGATAATTAAGTCGAGCATGTTAGAACTCGAATCGAGTTAAAACGAACCCTTATGCTTGAGATGGAGTAAAAGTCGAAGCTTTTAAGGAAATTGAATTTAGGGTTTTCGATTAACAAGTCGAAAGATGAAATTGATTGAGTAATTATTCAATCAGATTTATTTTAAGCTAATTGTGAAAGTTTGAGAATTTTTAGAGTATGTGCATGCTTTTCGAGACAGTAGTGCTCTACTTTATTCTGAGACTTTTTACATGAGATTTCGGATTTTGAATCTGATTCCATATTTGAATTCATTGAATCTTTATAAGAGAAATAAAAGTATTTCCATTCAAAACCGAGAACTTTTATTTTTAAGTTAAAAAATTCAAGCAGTATCGAGTCAGTAGTGTTTTGAGTCTTGAATGAGTTTCTGGGTATAAAATTGAGCATGTATGATTATATGTGAATTTCTGGAATTTGTCTAGAATATTTTGAGAAGTTTTGAAAATTTTTCATTTTCTGACTAATTATTGAAGATTTAATCTCGTAATTTTCTGAAGTCGTTTGATGTGTGAAATCGAGAAATTTCAAGTTTATAGAATCAATAGTGATTTCTCGATTTGGATTATTTGAATAGTTTCAACTTGTCTGATGTACCAAGTTTGTTGAGTATGAAGGTTCGAGTATGAGGAAAAGTCTATTGGTATAGTACTTGAGTAGAGTTAGGAGTCGAGAAATTCGATTAGTCGAGCCGAGAAAAGTTAAGTGAGATGAGGGTGAGAGTGGGGGAGAATTTTAAAGAGAGTGGTGGCTGCACACAAGTCAAATGTGCGATAACAATTGCCGGAAAGAAAAGTTTTCGAGTGCAAAACATCCCCACTTTGATCATTAATTCTAACCAATTTAAATCTCTCTTTTCGACACTTTCTGGACCTCGGATTTCTCTCTAACTCATCTCATTAGTCACAAAATAATTTTTAGACTCGGAAATACCCAACTTTGAGGGGCAAATTCCAAATAATGAAGAAAACGTAAAAAGATACTATTCATATTCGTTCCCATCAAAATAAAATTTCAAACTCGACACAAATGAACTCAGAAAATTTGTGAACTTGTATCATTGGTCTTAAAATAAATTCTAGATTCCAATGACACTAATTAAACTAAATTCAGAGTCCGTCGACGAAGAGTTGACTTTTTGGTCAAAGTTACTATTCATCAAATAGTCAACCATCTCGAAATTCTCCGTAATTCTAACTCATGCTTTATTTCTCATTCTTAAGCTCATATAACTCTTCATATCTTTGTTTCGAATAACCGAAATAAGAAAATTATGATTTTACCCTTCAGGGTATTTTGGTACTTTCACGAGAAAATTTATTTCTCAAAAAATTTTATCACTTAATTTCACTCATAGTCACATATAATCATATTTAATAAGCACTTAGGCACACTTAAGCATAATTAGGACGATTAATTAAGACTCAGAAAATCAGGGTATTACAAGACAATTAATTATTCACACCGATTAATTCAATTAAGATTGAGATCACTTAAGTCACCGAGATCTTGATTAGTCAGAATATAAGAATACATCTCATGTGATCCTTTCAATACATAAATGTACTAGCATAAATAAATAGCCAAGATAAACTAGCATAAATACAGTCTGAACCACCAACTCGTCCGAAGTTGTCTCGACTGTGAACATGACTTCTATCTCAACTTTCATGATTATACGATCTTCTATTATAAACCGTACACCATATAATCTAGGTATCAAATAATTGGACTATAATATGATTATGCAATAACAATATTTCAGATAGAAGAATAACAGTGGATACAAGGTATCAATGTATACAAGCATAAAAGGCTTGCATTCAGTGTACAACCCTTCAACTTACTAGTAGACAAGGTTATGGAGTATGGAACTTTTTCTGGAATTAAGGTGGGAAACAGCCGAGTGGAAATATCGCACCTCCAATTTTCTGACTATACTCTTACACCTGGAAAAGCTTTTGTAGCTAATATCTAGAGTATTAAATTTAATGAGTGTCCAGAGCTTTGAAATTGTCTTTGGTTTGAAAGTTAATTTTCGGAAAAAATATCTTGTTAGGAATCAACACACAGAACAGATGTTGATTTAGAAGACTACGCAAGGGTGTTAGATTGTAAGTTGGACTTGCTTCCTTTCAAGTAGGTGCAAATTTGAGAATGAAAGGTACATGGTTGCCTATTGTGGACACTATTTGAAGAACATTGAATTGATGGGAAAATAATGATCTTTCTTTTGGCGGAAGAACTGTTTTGATTTAGGCCGTGTTATAAAAGTTACCCATTTACTACTTTTCCCTCTTTCATGCGCCTTCAAGTGTCATCCAACATATTACTAAACTTTCAAAGAGATTACTTGTGGGGCAGAGAGCTGGGGGTCAGAGAAATAAGAAAATAGCGTGGTTGGCTTGTAAAGCAAAAGAAAATAGAGGTTCAGGTATTAGAAGAGTCGACTGGTTTTCAAAGTTTTGATGGCAAAATGTGGGCATGAAGATTAAATACGAGAAAAAGTCCTTATGGTGTAAAGTGATCTTATGTAAGTATGGTAAGCGAAGACAACTTGAGAATGATTTTAGGGAGCCTGAAAAGTAGGTAATGGAAAGAAGGTCTGTCTGCTGGAGGATCTATAGAGACATGTCCTCTCTAATGATCGATTTAAAGATAACATTATAAAGCGACAAGACTAGCTTCTTGCAGAAAAATGGGGTAGGAGAAAGTTGTTTGACAAATAGCTAGATAGTTCAAAGTGGCAACAGATAAGGATGTTAGAGTCATAGATAAAGGAGTGTGGGTAGTAAACAATTGGAAGTGTGTTTGGAGTTGGAGGAGAAATTTATTTGCAAGGGACAAAATATTGTTTTTCTGTTTGCCACTTCTTATTAACAACATCAACCCAACCAGAATAAAGAAGATGGATGGAAATGGACTGTGGATATATAACTGCGGAATTTATACTTCGAGATCAGGATATAAGAAGATTGAAGAAAGCTATTTAGAGATGCATGGTCCATGAAGTCTTAAATTCCGTTTGATGCAAATTTGTTTCCAGCAAAGCTTCAGCATTATGTTGGAAGCTATTCTTGAACAAAATTCCGACTCGTCGTATTATGTCAAAAAGGGTATTCGATTACTTGATGATAGGTTCCCTCTTTGTTTGACTGTATGTAAAACTTCAGAGTCATTTATTTAAATTCCTGATCGGTTGCACACAATATTTGGGTCAACTGTTACAATTTGTTCGCGGTTGCTTACATAGGCAATGTTAATCCCACCTCTCATTTTGAGCAGCATAGAAGAAGCTCTGAGGACTTAATTGAGTTAATTAATATAAGGCTTCGGTTTGGGGTATTAAACCTTTATCCTAGATTTTTTTAGTTTTAGTTTGGTGTTTCTACTAAATTTATCCTATAGTCGTCCGTAATTATGTCACAACCCCAAATCCTGAGGGACGACAAAAGCCGGGGTGCGACTAGGGGTTGGATTAAAGAAGCGGGGAAGAAGGGGGATGGATAAGATTGAATGAATAAACAGACATTAATAACAGAATGAATTACTATGAACAAGACTTCATTAAATGAAAGAGTTGATCTCGAAAGATCACTCGGCAAGTTGTTCAAAAGGAACTGAATTCATTGTACGGGGTTTAGACCCAATAGAAAGATACATTAACTTCAAAAAGAGTTTGGCAGCGGAAAGTGTAAAGCTTGAAACAAGTTCTTATTCTAGTTATGACTCTTAATTCAACATCAACCACCGCCGCTCCCGTCGCTCAACCTGCACATTTTATAAAACATATGCAGGGCTAAGTAAAAAAGCACTTAGTGGGCACATTGCCGAAAACATAACATAAGTATAGATAATTCAGGCATCTCATTTCTGTAGCACATCAGGGTTTTTCAATAAATACCCGTGTCTACTAAACATTTTCTTTCTCATTTTCACAATATAGCTTGCGCAATCATTTTTCTCATATGTTATCTTCAATCTTGCCCAATAATTATCACTGTGGCTGGCCACCCTTCAACAGGGTTCCACACACAACGGCTACTATGTACACTAACTTTGGATCGCAAGTCGGCTAACTCAAAGTCCGATCGTTTTAGTTAGCAAGTCGGCTAACTAATAATTCTGGATAGCAGGTCGGCTAACTCAGAAGGGTACAAGAGAACTCACATAAAGAGCAACTCAGGCCAGCTAATTTAGGATGGAAGATCAGAAGACGGAAGATGTGTCTTTGTTTTGTAATCTATAAAGTGGGCTTTTCTTTTATATATGAAACAAAACGAGCAATGCTCGAAAACCTTTTCTTATCGCTTTGATAATCGTGTTTTCAAAGTGATAATCATGGTATGAATTGTTTTGTGTTTTATGTGAGTTCTCTTGTACCTTATGAGTTAATCAAAAGGGGTTAGCAAACGATCGGCTTTGAGTTAGTCAAAAGGGGCTTTCCAGAGTTAGTGCACTTGTAGCCTGTGGTGTATGTGGTATCCTGTTGAGGGGTAGCCAGCCACGGTGAATTATGACTGGTCAAGATTTGAACGTAACATCTATGAAAAATGCTTGTACAAGCTACCTTATGAAAATGAGAAAGAAAATGTTTAGTAGACACGGGCCTTTAATGAAAAACCCCGGTGTGCTACAGAAATGAAATGCCTGATTATCTATACCTATGATTACGTTTTCGGCAATGTGCCCACTAAGTACTTTTGTACTTAGCCCTGCATATGTTTTCTAAATGTGCAGGTTGAAGCGACGAAGCGGCGACGGTTGAGTTAGAGTTGAATAAGAGTTAAGGAAGACTTTTGTATATAGTTCACAATTCCGCTGCTAGACTCTAAACTCATTTTGATGTTATGTACAATGATCACTGTAGTCTGAGTTCTGTAATATAACTTAGAAGCTTTTGAAGTACTTTGTCGAGTAATCTTTCGAGATTAACTCTTTCCTTTCGTCAATAAAGTTTTGTTCATAGAAGATAAGATGTTATGTATGTATGTCTATTCATTCATCCCATTTCTTCCTCACTTCTTTAATCCAATCCCAGTCGCACCCCGGCTTCTGCTGTCCCTCAGGATTTGGGGCTGTGACAGAGTGGTATCAGAGCAATTGTTTTTGCTCTGTATACAAGTCTTCTTTCGAGTAGTCATATAGAGTATTCGTTTATACTCTATACCCCAGTCTTCTTTCAAGTAAAAGTTAGGTCGTAACACTAAGATTAAGAGTGTAGACGACAACTCAACCTCCCGCTACGTCGACTCAACGAAAGAAAGAAAGAAAGAAAGAAAGAAAGAAAGGAAAGAGTTTCAAGAAATGTGATTCCTTTTAAGGAAATTTTTTTTTGAATAAGTATTAATGTCGACAATGAAATAAAAGGTGCCAAGTAAAGAATTGTTTGAAAGTATAAGAGATATACTTAAGATATTTTGTGATTATGTGATAGTACGAGTACTATATTATGTGAAATTATTTGCGCAATAAATTCTTTTAATTTGAAAAGTATGATGGCACGAGAATCTAGATTGATTCTAGGGATTTTTTCCCGGTTCGCTAAGAACGTAGACTTGAAACCTAAGATCTTTCTGATTCCTCGAGAACTTAGACGTTTTAAGAAACGTTAGTTCAAATGATTTTCAAAGGAGATCGTAAAATGGGAAGAACTTTTATAGACGAATGTCACGTGCGTATAGTGACATGAACAAAGACTCAGCAGAGTCGATTTTTGTTTTTGTAATTAAGAGCCGATAAGAATTTCCTTCAAGGAAATAAGATAAGTAATGATAAGGAAAGTTAATTCTGTACCAAGTGAGCGAAAGAAACGATTAGACGTTTGAGAGGCATTGGCTTCGAAATAAGAAAGAAATGATCGGTTCAAGAAGGACAGAATAAAGGGGATCAAAGTAAATAAAATAAATGAATGTTACTTCCGTAAAAGTAACATGAACGAATTCATTTTCAGTTAGAGTTCGCCTCGTTCGAACTTCAAGAAGAGATTTGTTTTAATTATTAAGACTCGAGCACGAATATTAAATGATCGATCGATTCCAACGACGACTAGAACATGGGTTCTAAAGTTATTTCTCCAGTAATTATTCCATTTTCTTTTTGGAATTTGTTTCATAATTCATAATCGAACGAAGAACACGATAAGTATGAGATTCAAGTGTCGAGAGGGACAAAATCTTTTGTAAACGAATGTTACTTTTGAATAAGTAACATGAACAAAGTAGACGTACTTTGTTTTAATAAGTGAGAATCGTTAAGAAATTTTCTTCAGGGAAGAAATAATAAAGAAAGAAAGAAATGAGGAATAAGGAAAGAAAGTAATAGGAAATAAAGTAAGAATGCAAAAGAATTTTTAGATAAAGGATGGAAATAAAATCTTGAAATTTTATTTCTATATATTGTTTAAGAGCAATTCTTTGTGAATTGTCAGATGTTAGGATAAGTTTGTAGGTTTAAGTGGAGACTTTACAATTGAATAAGAAATATTCATTTTGTAATTTAAGTATTTACGTATGATAAGTTATTCTCCAACCTGTTACTGATTCATGTTTCTTAAAAACATGGTAGGATGGATACTAGACCCGACACGGCTCATAAGAGTCAAATTCCGCCACAACGTACTTGGGCAGATCAGATATTAGATAAAGTAAGAACGATACGTGGTAATCGGTTAAGAGTTTTCTTCAAGAAAGTCAAGAAGTTTAAGCTAAGATGATTAAGAAAGTTAAAGATGATTAAGAAAGATAAGATGGTTAAGGTAAACTAAGAACCGTTAAGAGTTGTTTGCAATTTGAGAAATTGCTAGATGATTAAGGTAGGTTAATTCCGTTTTTATTGAACGGGACAGAGGTTCCATGTAATTGAGGGACTATTATGTGGACTTGATCAACCCACATAATAAGAAACTCAGTAATATGGGTCTTATGCCCCGTGAGCAAAAACCTCTTTTAGTAGGGTATATTTGGGACCTTCTTGTTTAAGAGAGCATTCTGTCGTAGAGCAGATTTATACGCGAGTACCTTATTTACGTGAATGACCTAGATCATGACATAAGACAGTTTGTCAACAATTTCGCATCACACTAATACTCGGCCAAATATTCTGTTGATAAATGGAAAACTATGGAGGACCTTATCGGTCGACTGCCTGAGGAATGGCAAGGATGGGCGAACAACACCGTCCGATACTATCGCACTTTAATGAGATATTCTGTAGAACCACATGAGACCTTGTAGGATTCGGGTTAGCAATCCAGGCACGATATCTACGGATTAGACTTATTGTATCTTCTCCTATACTACCCCATTACCTTTTCTTTTTCGCTACATTCCGGTTTTCCAGAACCAAGGTCACTCTTTGAGATGGACCTAGTGCTTGCCAAGTTGCTAGGGTTACCACCCGTACTTGCTCCATTTAGCAAATTCCTCCCAGAGTTAGCCTCGCTTGTTAAGGAGGTGGAATTGATATTGGATTTAGCTCGGTCTTGGACCAGAGATAGGGGACAGTTTGAGGCAGGACCATTAGGAGTCCCTACCTCAGAGGCATATATGTGCCTAGTTCGTACCATGAGCACCTGTTTCCTTCCGAGAGGAGGATCACAACGACCAACTTTGTCAAGTTGGTTCTACACTTAGAGAGGATCGTTCCAGAGATACCACTGCCACCACCTTCAGTGCAAATGGACAGCACTGTAACTAGGGTTGGCAAGATAGTTGCGTTAATCTTTAGACAAACTTAGAGAAGGACCCGGAGGAGGATCCGGGGGAGGACCAGAAGAGTTTCAGGCCGTAGAGGGCAGTATTGACCTGACCACAGCTTATTGAGCAGAGCATCTTAGATATGTAGTAGTAGTAGTAGTTTCCATTCGTTTTGTACATAGTCGGATCAGTAGAATTCATTTTTGAAGTACTTCCCCGGATATGATATTTTTACAAATCATTTCCATCCTACTACCTTGTATAGGTACAGAAATGCATCCGGTGGGAGCATTCTGTACGTAGATAGGCAGTTAGCCTAACTCAGACTAGTCGTGGTCTAGTTTCGTATAAGTCCTCATTGGAGGCAAAATGGTACTCATTCGACGAGTATATGTATGACCCATGAGTGAGTTTTGATCTCGTGAAAGTTTCTTCCAAAAATGCGATTAGAAGAAAGGTTTAAGTCGAATACCCTTGTTTAACTTGGGAAGTTTAAAAGATTAAAGAGCTTGTATCAGAATTATTTCTCTATTTTCTTTTCCATGAACTTGTACAAGTCGGAAAAAGTTTAGTAAGTAAGTAAAGGCTTAAACGCGAAGTATTAAATGAGAATTCTTGCTTTCATTTGTTTAAAATGCCGCCAATAGTAGCGAATAACAAAAGAAGAGGACCTGGTAAAGGTCATAGATAACGTGAAAAAGGAGAGGAACGAGAACGTGAGGAAACCCCTTCACCTACACCATCGCTATCTCTACCCTCACAACATCATAACATTGAGGATCTATTCCTCAAACGAAACCCACCCATTTTTAATGGAACCGATAACCTAGGCGATGATGAGCTTTGGGTACGAGCCATAGAGAGAATCTTTAAACTCCTTAGATGTTCTATTGAGAAACAATTGTTATGTGTCGCATTCCAGCTCTCCAAACCAGCTGACTACTGGTGGGAGGTTAGGCAGAAGATCATACCTGCGGAGCATTTGGCTCGTTTTACATAGGATGAATTTAAGGAGGCATTGTATGGAAAATACGTGCCTAAGACCTATAGAGCACAAAAGGAAGCCGAGTTCTATAATTTGAACAAAGGATGATGACAGACATGGAATATAACGCGAAGTTCTGTGAGTTGTCAAGGTATGCGCCGGCTCAGTTAGATACCAAGGATAAGATAGCAAAGAAGTTCCGTGGGGGACTTAAGCATGAATTAAGAATAGCACTAGCTAGTCACGGAGGACTGAGCTACACTAAGATACTAGGACGAGTCCTAGAGATGGAGGCAGTAGTGGCTGATGAAAGGAAAGTCGTAACACCCGCACTAGCCCCAAATCAGAAGAAAAGGAAATGGAAAAGAAGAAATAGCAGTGGCCACTATCCGCACTACAATAATCAAGGGGACAAGAATAACAAGTATGGCAAGAAACCATGGCAAGGAAACAATCAGTTAAGACGGAATGTACAAGGAAATAATCAAGCAGGACTATAGAAAGGAAACCACCAGCAAGGTCAGTTACCGGAACAACAAACAAATAACAACCAAGGAAGGGATGACCCAGGGAGGGTTATCATTCCTGCCTGTCCTAAGTGGAATATGACACACTATGGTATCTGACAAGCGAACTTTGGTGTTTGCTTCAACTGTGGACAGAAGGGGCATTTTAAGAAGGGTTGCCAGAAACCATTGTAAGCGGTAGAACAAAACCAGTATAGTCAGCCCCACCCTTTGAGGGCAATTCAGCCACAGCAGCAGTGTCAACAGCACGCCCCACAACAACAGAGTGCAAGGGCATTCATGATTAGGTAGAAAAGGCGCAACAAGGACGAAGGAAATTTGGGAGGTATTGGACGAACTTCTTAATTACTCTGTCATAATTTTGCCTTATACCAGAGCCTTGCATTCGATTAATCCTAGTACCTATCGACCCTATAGAATCAGAACTAGAGCGCGCTAATCATAAAATAAGAAATAACCACGTCTTGGGAGAAATTATCGTCACGTCATTAAGTTTTTCTCAAACATAAAATTTTTACTTAGGATCTTTTGAAGATCATAGCAAGCAATCGAAACGCAATAAAATATTCGACGTAGATACAATCCATGGGATGGATTGATTATCTATCAACTGCGCCATTCTATATGGAATATAGCCTCAGGAGTTAGAAGAGCTTTAGATAAAACTGCAAGAGTTGTTAGATGTTGGTTTCAGTAGACCAAGTGTATCACCTTGGGGAGCGCCCGTTTTTGTTCGATAGAAAGAAGGATGAATCTATAATGATGTGCATAGACTATCGAAGTTAAACAAGATCACCCATAAGAATGAATATTCTTTGTCAAGAATAGAAGACCCCTTTGATTAGCTCAAGGGCACAGAAGTCTTTTCAAAGATAGACTTAAGATCCGGGTATCACTGATTGAAAATCAAACCCAAGGATATACCTAAGACTACTTCCTGAACCAGATATGGTCATTATGAATTCCTAAGTTATGCCATTTAGTTGACCAATGCCCCGCAGTAATCATGGATCTCATGAATAGAGTTTTTTTTCCACCCGTACTTAGGCAAATCGTCTTAGTCTTCAACGACGACACTCTCATTTACTCCAAGAATGAGAAGGAGCACGAAGAACACTTGGGAAAAGTGTTAGAAACGTTTAGAGTCGAGAAAACTATATGCCAAGTTCAGTAAGGTACGAGTTTTGGGTGAAGGAGGTAATGTTTCTTGGGCATATAGTTTCAGCGAAAGGTATCAAGGTGGATCCTGCCGATGTAGAGGAAGTACGCGATTGGAAATCACCAACGAATCCAAATGAGGTTAGAAGTTTCTTAGGTTAAAACGACTATTATAGAAGATTCATCGAGGGATTTTTCTACAATTGTTAGATTTATAACGCAACTACTTCGAAAGGAAAAGAAGTACAAATGGACTCACGAGTGAGAGATAAATCTTAGACGCTCAAGAAAGAAAGTTGATCACCGCACCTATTAACTCCTTAGGAACAGATAAGAAATAAGTAGTATATACTGACATGTCAAAGAATGGATAAGGTGTGCATTGATGAAAAAAGGAAAGGTAACAGCTTAAGATTTACGACAACTTAGACCCCATGAAGTCAATTATTCAACCCATGATTTCGAACTAGCAGTCGTTAAGCATACGTCGAACAATTGAAGACACCATATCTAGGGTGTAAGGGTTGAGAATTTATATGGATCACAAGAGTTAAAGTACTTCTTCGAGCAAAAAAGAATTTAATTTGAGGCAAAGAATATGGCTCGAACTAGTTAAGGATTATGATTGTGGTATTGATTACCATTCGGGGAAAAAGCTAATGTCGTAGTAGACGCGCGGAGACGCAAGGCTCCAACTAAATTAGAGTGCCTCTTTATTGAGAAAGAACCACTTATACAAGAATTTGAGACAATAGATTTAGAGGCGTTTGATACAACTGGGACGATAACGAACCAGATAGCAGCACTAGTAGCTATATTGGACTTACGAGAGAAAAATTAAAAGTGTCCAGAGAAAGGACGAGACGATGGAGAAGCTATGCCTAAGAATAAGAACGGATAACCTAGACGGTTATTCCGAAGCGCTAGATAATGCAATTTTTTTGTTTGAAAGTAGACCTTATATCCCTAATAACGACGCATTAAAGAATGATATCATGAGTAAGGTTCGCGATACGCCATATATAGTACACTCAGGGAGTACGATGATGTATCAAGATGTAAGAAAAAATTTCTAGTAGAATGGACTGAAACCACATGTTGTCTCGTTTGTAGATAGATGTTTGGCTTACCAAACAAGTAAAAGCTTTACACCAACAATCACATAGGTAGTTACAGCCGTTAAGTATTCCAGAATGGAAATGGAAGGATATAGCTACGATTTTGTGACGGGACTTGCCCAAAATTAAGAAAAGATATGCTGCCATTGGATAGTTTTCATAGGCTCAAAATATCAGCTCAGTTTTACCGATCCTAAATTATCCATGGACCAAAGAAGTTAACATGACTATATATCCGTGAGGTAGTACGTTTGCACGGAATATCAAAGTCGATAACATCAGATAGAGATACCAAAGTCACTTCGAGATTTTGCATCACGATGCAGAAGAGTTAGATACCAAACTTAACTTTAGTACCGTTTCTCACCTCCAGTCGGATGAACAATCCGAGAAAATGATTCAGATACTCGTGGATATGCTATGAACGATAGTATTAAACCGAAGTGCGAAATAGAAGAATAAATTGCCATTGATCAAATCGTATAGCGATAGTTATTAAGCTTCGATAAGTATTGTGCCTTACAAGGCCTTGTAGAAAAAGAAGTTTTTGATGACTACCTTATTGTAATAAGGTAAGTGAAAGGAAGGATTTAGGACCAGATACGGTCAGTGAAATGATCGAGATCATTCGGTAGACACGAGTTAGAATGAAAGAAGCATAAAAGAATCGAAAGAAAGAAGTTTAAAGAAGATAAAAGTCTTAAGAAATATGTGCCGATCTAACTTAAATCTAGAAAATGAGGACGAGACTTTCCTCATGATTATCCTTGAGAGGATAATATCACTAATTCCATGTCAAGTATAGAGTTTCAACGAAGATTTATATGACTAGTGGATATCTTGAAAAAGATAGCTTCCAATACGAATAGTTTTGGCTTTATTGCCGAGTTTATGGAATGTTTATTATATATGTGTATCTCATTTTGAGAAGATATGTGTGTTCAATTCTACACACATAATTTTGTCAGCAAGACGTTGATCTTGGAACTGACTTAAGCTATGAAGAAAGACCGCAATCGATTTTGGATCGAAAAACGTGAAAGTTAAGAAGCAATTCGATACGGTTAGTAAAAGTGTTATAAGATTTTCATGGGCAAGAAGAAGTCACGTGAGAACTCAAAGAAGAGTTGAGAAAGAAGTACCCCGAACAGTTTAAGAAGATAAGCAAATTTCGGGACAAAATTTTTCGTAAGGGGGTAGGATGTAATACCCCAGACTTTTTCTACAGTCCTTAAAATGAAAGTTAATAATAATTATGGCTTTGCACGCCTAAGATCATGAATTTCAATTCTAAGATTTGCGGTGAAATCCGTTTCAGAAAGTAATTTCAAGAAGTCGGACGAACGACTACTGTATTTAGGATTTTCGCGTCCGATAGATTTTTCGTCCGAAAGCTCAGAATTAAATTCCGTCAGAATTTGCATTCACTTTTTCTTCGATACGAGTTCACCGGAAAAAGTTAGTTTTCATGATTTTTCGGACGAATTTTGGACAGTGATGTCCCGACTTTTTCTCGGATTTTGAAAAACGAATTAGGTTTTCCGAGTACGTAAATTATTTCCAATCTAACGGACGAATTAGATTTCGTTGAATTCGTAACCAACTAAGAAATCTTTTCTCGACTTTTGTAACGTCATTTAAAGTTCGGAAACGAGTTATTTCCGTCAAAATTTCACAAACAAACGGCCCTTAAGCGAGTCACCACCCTAAGGGAGATATTTTCTACTTTATACTATAGAAAATCACCTTATCATCACCTTCTCTCTCCCTCCCTCCCTCATAACTGAATTTACTCTCTCTCTCTCTCTCTCTCATTCTCTCTCAAATTCCTCCATAAAAACGTCATCTCCAATAATCTCAAATTCCTCTTTAAAAGAAAGCTCGAGTAATGGAATGTAGATAGACGACGTTTCATAATTAAAGCGTGAAGTGCTAAGATGTTGGTTAGTAGCATTAACCAATAATCGAATAGAGTTAATGGTTTAAAGACGAAAATACGAGATCTTTTAGAAAAGATAAAGCAAAGAGAGAAACGACTCAAGTAAAAGTCCTTTAGTTGAATCCAACGCCTTTTTATCCGTCTTTACGTATTGATGGTCCCGAAACGAGTTCTGGTGTATGGGGGGGGGGGGAATACACCAGATAAGACTTTTTAAAACAACCCCCTAAAAATAACGCAACCGAGTAATGCAACTCAGTTGGAATCACAACCGAGTAAGAAACACTCGGTTGGAAGTGAAGTGCTGTGCGGAATGTGGTGGAAAATAACTCGAATAAAATCAACTCACGCTTTTATGCACGGTTGGTCAATAACTAAAATAGTTGAGAAAGAATGCGGTTTGTATGCAGGTTAGATAGTCAGTTGAATATGCAATAAGATAACTAAAAATAAACACAACACACAAAGATTTAACGTGGTTCGGAGAGAACTCCTACGTCCACGGGGAGTTGTGAGTCCACACAACTCAGTCCAAGTTCTTATGGACAAACCACAAAGCTTACGCGGGCTTTGCAACCGTTGGGATAAGTTTGCGGGTACTTATCAACCTTACAGATTAGTTTTCGGGTACTAATCAACCTATCTACTCAGTTACGGGAAGAGTAGGGTCCTAAATCTTTTCAGGTGAAAGAAAGGGTGGGGTTCCAACTAAATAGCTTGAACAAGAAGTGAGCTAAGATCTAACACTCTACGAACTCTCAACAAGTGATGTTCTCAAGGTTGGATCAAAAACTACAAGGACAGAAACTAACTCTCTAGAACTCTCAACTAATGATGTTCTAAGAGGTTTTGCTTGAGTGCAGAATGAAGTTGTTCTTTCGCTTGATTATCTCTTCTCACTTGTCTGTCTCGTATTCCCGTTTTTCGTGTATCTTGTGAGTGAATGAATGCCTCTATTTATAGGCGGAGAGAATCAATTAGCCGTTGGAAGAGCTATTGATCTCTGTTCTTTGAAAGCGATGGCTTGTCTCTCATCTCTGCAGACTCTCCGGATTTGGCAACTGCGTACTTCTGCTTTCCATCTGAGACAGCCTTGTGTTGGGCCAAGTGAGGTAATGACAGAGAGTCAAACCTTCACGTGACTTCCTTATTTGAAATTCAAATCTTAACCTTTGACCTCCAACACTTGATAGTCGGTTGAGTCGTCTGATCTTCATCTGATTGGTTTTCAGCTGATGTTCTATCTGAACATGTGAACTCTCAGCTGACTTTGAACTTCAAGCTGTTGCTCTAACTGATTGAGTCTACAACTGATGTTCCATCTTGAACGCTCAGTTGTCCTTGTTGTATCTGACTCTGATCAGTTGGCTTCGAACGCTCAGTTGTCCTTGTTGTATTTGACTCTGATCAATTGGCTTCGAACGCTCAGTTGTCTTTCTTACAACTGATGTTCTCTTGTATCTTTCTTCCTTTGATACTTAGTCGATTTTTGCATCTTCCTCCTTGAATGCTCATCTGAAGAACGCTCAGTTGTCTTCCTCACAACTGATGTTCTATCCGAGTGAAATCTTGTTGACGTCTTTAGCTGGAGTCCTGTAAAGATAAAATCTTAACAATGCTCAAACAGCGAGCCTAACAGCTAACATTAGGTTCTGACAACATCTACTCGGTTGGGATCAGTTGGTTTTGGAATCAATCAAAACTTTTAATAAATTTCCCAACAATTTTCCCCTTTTTGATGATGCCAAAACCCCTACAGATCAAAACTCTAAAACTTTAAAACCCTTATAAAAATCTTACAAGGCAAACTGATCTAAATCCTACTGACCTATCCAAAATCTCAGCTGAAATTCTGGACAGTCTATAAGATTAAAACATCAAAGGGTTAGCACAGTTATAACATGATATTGAAATAACTTTGCGATTCAGAGCTTGGACAATGAGAGATTGTACGTCAAGTTGAATCGTATAACTGAATAGTTTTTATTACAACTGATGGTTACAAAGATAAGCACAAAACCAAAAAGTTACATCAGTTGCTTAAAAACTAACTGAGCTAATATTGAAGCCATACTTGCTAAAAATTCTAACAAAAATTTCTCTCTTTTCGGCTGACTCCTTCGAAATATCCACCCCGTGCTCTTTGCAGACTTGCCTTGCCTCGGCTGCAATCTTTGTCCTGTTGGGCGTGCGGGAGTCTGGAAGGAAGGGAGGCTTATATGTAACCTTCTGAGGGACGGGGACAGAGTTCAAATCCAGTTTTGCTTCAATCATCGCACGCCTGAACTGGCTGAACATCCCCGGGTCCCTAGAGTGCAGCTCGGTTAGCGCTTCCTTAAAAGCTTTCCTTGGATCGTCAGTTGCGTAAACCTTTCCGTAGTAGAAGTCATTTATGAACTCCTGCTTGAAAAGCTCCCATTCCTCGTTCCACTCGGTCGGCATCCATTTGTCAACATGCCTAAACCGACTTTGGAGCTTAGTCTTCCCTGGCAACCTCTGCTGTCTTAGCCGAGCTTCAGCCTTGACTTGATGTTTATCGATTCAGCGACGGCTGCGGGAGGCAATGTTTCGATCCAAGTTCTTGGTTATCTTGTCCAGCTCCTCTTCAAACTGGTTGACCCTTCGAGCTTGGCTGGCAGCGAACTTCCTGGTCCAGCTCAGGTTCATGTAATCTTTCTCCTCAACATCCATAGCCTTGGCAGCTGCAATGCACTCTTCGGTTGTGATACCGTCGAGTTCTGAATCAAGCTCGACTGCGATCTCGGCTATGGAGTTGTACGAAACTCCAAACTTCTCCGCCAGCTCCAAGTCTTTTGTCATTTCAGCTCCACCGATTTCGGTTGACTTGGGAGCGGACTTCTTCGTCTTCTTCCTCAGCTGAGATTTGGCTGTAGCTGGCATTTCTTGCTCGGCTTGGGTCTCTTTTTCTTCCTGCATCTCAACATCCGTCACTTTATCTTTCCCCTTTTTGGCATCAGCAACAAGGCTTGCTACTGAACCATCCAGAGAGGTGAGCTGCTGTTCGGTTTGTTGAATGCGGTTGAAGAGTTCATCGACCGCGCACTCGATCTCTACCTTCTTCGCCAGTTCAGAGTCACGGCGCTCTTGTTCGGCTTTCCTCAATCCAGCAAGAGTTTCAGATACCTCGGTCTGGAAAGCAACGAACTCAGCCCATACCTGTGTCTGTTGGGATTTAGCAAGGTTAGAATCAGACAAGGATTGGAATACATTCAGCTCAGACTTCATCCCCAGAACAGTTGTCTTCAAATTCGAAATTTCTTGACTGGTGGAGGAGGAGAAATCATCTAGCTTTATCTTCAGTGAGGCATTCTCCTCCACCAGCTGCTTGTTCTTCTCTTCTTGTGCTTCCAACATCCTCAGCTGATCGTCTTTGTGTTCCTGGAAGTTGGCAAGCAATTCAGTCCTCAGCTAGTTTACCCTCTCAGCTATCAGCTCACAGATTTCTTCAGATGAAGGAGCTGGCTGATCAGCTGGAGGGGCTTGTTCAATCATGGCTAGTGGCTCAACTGCAACCATGGCTTGTCGGTTGGCCAGGTACAGTTTCAGCTCCTCTTCTTCATGCTTTGCTGCGGTGGCGGCTGCGTCCAGGTCGTCGAGGAAGTCAGCTGACTTGATCAGCATGTTATCGAGGAAATCGATGCAATCTTTTCTAGCTGTTTCCCTCGTATCAGTGCCTTCTGCCTTGCTTTGGTCCATACGACGCGTCAGCAGGGCCACCTTGTTGTTGTAGGCCACTTCCAGGTTTGTATAGTTAAACTAGTCACGGATGCGAGACTCATCCGCCTTTAGTCTGTCCCAGCTGTGCACCCTAATTGTGTCTTCCTTCACGTACCAGTGACTGAAGATCAGGTTGAACTGGTACAACAACTCGGTTCCAAGAGTTGTGAAGATGGGCATGTCACGAGCTTCTGGGAACATCCCAATCAGCTTTTGGAAACAGTAGGCCACCTTGCCTTCGTGTTCCAATGCGACTGCCTAGCGGTCAGCTTCATCGTCTATTGGGGAGGGGGATAGATCATATGGTAACAGTTCAAATGTTTCATCAATGTTGGCCAAAGAATCGGTCACAACATCGGCATCGAGCTGGGAGCTCGGAATATCAGATTCAGTTGGGAGGGGGGTTTCAATCGGTTCCTCAACATTGGCCGAAGGAGCAGTTACAATGTTGGCATCGAGCAATGAGCTCGGAATATTTGACAGTGGTTCGGTTGAGTGAGCAAGAGGCTCTGGGGGCGGTACGGCATCAACTCCTGCAGTGGGGGAGGTTGGAACGTCTTCAATATCCTCAGAGAAGGAAGAAGCATCCGATGTTACGTCCGTCTCCATCCCCTTCCGCCTCATCGGTTCCAGCAATGCGAGGGATGATATTGAAGGCAGCGGCCTCAGCTGAGTGGCTAGACTCGGATGGCTCCTCAGCTGGTGTCGACTCAACTGGCGCCTCCTCCTCAGCTGGTGCATCAGCAGCTGGTTCCTCAGCTGGCTCCTCGGCATGCTCCTCAGCCGGCACCTCAGCTGGCTCTTCAACTGTCTCTACAACCGCCTTCTTAAACCTCACCTTCAGCTTTTTCTGGACAGGTTCAGCCTTCTTCTCTTTCTCCGACTCAGCCCTGCGTCGGCGTGCAGCTTTGGATTTTGTGGGGAGAGTGACAGCTGGTACCTCCTCTGCTGTGTCCTTGGGATCAGCAGTCTTCCCACCATTCTTCTTTTCCTTAGGAGTATACACACTCCTAATTACCTCCTGCGCCTTTTTCACTATTGGGAACATCATCAATCTCTTCACTGGGGTTTCTTCGCAATCCTCTCAGACCATGTTCCGACCCTCGGTTGCGATCAAGATCAGAGCTGAGATCTTGCAACCGAAATTGAGCGTCCCCTTGACACTCAACAGTTTCTCCCCTAAGTCGGTTGTGGTCTCGGAGATCTTTTGCTTCTCCTGGATCAGCTGGTTCAGAAAATATTGGAACCAGTTGATCTCATGCTTGTGCTCCAATGCCAACAACTGCTTCAGTTTTGGTCGGCTGATGTCGCCGAATGCTCCGCTGTAGCCGAACACGACTTTCGACACAACATCGAACAGGAGTCGATGTTCTGGCTTCAATTTCGTCCTTTGCATATTGCTCTTCAACCTCTCCGGCGTGATCAGAGTATTCTCCAGAAACTCATCTGCTTGCTCGTCGGTTATGTTTTCAATGAAGTCCGTGGCGGTGTGGTTTACTGGAATGACGTGGCGAAGGACGTCGGAAACTGTGATGGGGAAAGACACACGGCGAATGGTTCTAGCCGGAACATCGCGTTGGCGGCAGGAAACTTCCATAGTCACTCCTTCTCTGCTGTCGATGGACGACTGCAGATTGACTAGAATTCATCGACCTGGCGCCTGAGCAGGTGGGTGGGGTGAGCTTCGTCCATTCTAGGAGCCCGTTCTCCCTGAGAGTATTTGCAAGGGGAGCCAACACCGGCAACTCCAATTCATCATCGGAAAGAATCTGCTCGAAGTGAATCTTCAAAACAAGCAGGTCGAAAGATTCTTCATACGAGGTGGGAACAAGAGAGGGTCCGGAAGAAGCCATTTTCTTTCTTTTAGGAGCCATTTAAGATCACTGCGAAGATATATAAATAGGGAAGGAAAATCTTTGCAGAAAATGGTTAGACAAAATCTGAGAAGATGATGAATAGTAACTGCACATAAACACGAATGAGGAAGGTAAGAGATCACTTCCTGATTTTCCGCTATTTATAGGTTTTTGACTCGATTGAGATCGAAGGCTGGGGTTAAGTGGCGCGAATCCATCAACGGCTGAGATCACGCGACTGTTGACTATCTTTGACTTGACGTCATGAATCGAGTTCTAACATCAACGGCTAGAGGTTTGGTGAAGATATCAGCTATCTGAATCTCAGTTGGAATCTTCTCCATGGATACGTCCTTCTTCTCAATATGGTCTCGGATCAAATGATGTCGAATGTCAATGTGCTTCGTCCGAGAGTGATGAACAGGATTCAAAGAGATAGCAATGGCACTAGAGCTATCACATTGAATGGGAACCTGTCCAGTTACAACTTCATAGTCTCTCAATTGTTGCTTGAGCCACAACACTTGCATGCAGCAGCTACCGGCAGCCACATACTCTGACTCGGTTGTAGAAGTGGCAACACATGCTTGTTTCTTGGAGAACCACGAAACTAGCTTGCTTCCCATGAACTGACAATGTCCAGAAGTGGACTTCCTGTCCAACCGATCTCCGGCTAGATCTGCATCTGAGTATCCAGTCAGTTGGATATTGGCGTCGGTTGGATACCACAACCCAACATTTACAGTTCCCTTCAAATACTTGATGATGTTCTTCGCTGCCAACATGTGAGCTTCCCTTGGTTGAACTTGGGACTGAGCACACACTCCAACCGCGTAAGATATGTCTGGCCGACTGGCGGTTAGATAAAGCAAAGAACCGATGATCCCTCTATACTTACTGGCATCCACAAGCTTTCCCTCAGTTCCAGGTTCAATCTTCCAGTCGGTATTCATCGGGATCCTTGTGGTCTTACTTGTTTGCAATCCGAATTTGGTGATGAGCTCTTTTGTATACTTGGACTAATTGATGAAAATCCCTTCCGGTGACTGCTTAACTTGTAGTCCAAGAAAATAATTCATCTCGTCCATCATCGACATCTTGAACTTCTCCTTCATGAGATTTGAAAATTTTTCACATAGTTGCTCCGACTTAAAACCGAATATGATGTCGGCGACGTAGATTTGCACAACAAGTATATCTTCTCCAACTTTGATGGTGAACAGGATTTTGTCAACTGACCCTCGTTGAATCCCGAGTTCAGAAGAAAATCACAAAGAGTGTCATACCAAGCCCTAGGTGCTTGCTTTAATCCATAGATTGCTTTCTTCAACTTGTACACTCTTCCATCTCCAGTTTCAAAACCGGGAGGCTGTTTAACATATACATCTTCCTTGATATCTCCGTTAAGGAATGCACACTTCATATCCATCTGATAAACCTTAAACTTGTGAAATGCGGCATAGGCTAGAAAGATTCGGATGGCTTCCAGCCTTGCAACCGGCGCGAAGGAGTCCTCGAAATCGATTCCTTCTTGTTGGCAATATCCTTGAGCTACCAACCTTGCTTTATTCCTCACGATGAATCCAATGGCGTCTCTCTTGTTCTTGAAAATCCATTTTAATCCAATGACTTTGACACCATTTGGTCTATCTACCAACTCCCATACACAGTTGCGTAGAAATTCATTCAGTTCTTCTTGCATGGCTGTTGTCTAGTGAACACAATTGAGAGCTTCCACAACATTCTTCGGTTCTGGCATATCAGCTACGAAGCAAGAAATCATGGCAACATCTCCAGCTTGCTTGAACTCCAGAAGAATTGCCAACTCCTCAGCATATTGGGCATAAGTGTTGGAATCTTCCTCACTTTAATCTGGAATTGCAACTCTGCTTCTTGTACGCACACCTTCGGTTGGATCTCCGATGATGTTGTCAGTGGAATGATCTTCATACGATCTTCTGTTGCGTCTTCCTTCTTCTTCCAACTGTGGTTGTTCCGTGATCTGAGCTGTGGGAGATGCTGGATTCTTCTGAGCTGGTGATTTATCAGTTGTTGAGTCTGGATCCTCAACATTAATAACATTTCGAACCGGGCTCTGTTGGGCTTCAGATGTTGATGCAGTTGGAGAGGCATCAGCTGGAGTTCCCCCTAGAGATGAGCTGGGGTCCTCGCATTCATCTTCAGAGGAGTATGGATCATCATCCTCAGTGCCCATACCAATGGTTCAGCTAGATTCTTTTCCCTTAGTGCCTGTGATCTGGTGAGAACAGGTGGAACTTGTGAATCAACTTGTTGTCCTTTAGCCTGTTCCCTACACTCAAAAGTAGATTCATCAAAACTAACATGAGGTGTTATCTCCACAACACGAGAGCTGTTGTTGAAAACTCTATAAGCCTTGATTCGAGCGGCATATTCAAGAAATATGTCTTTCGAAGCCTTGGCATCAAAAGTTTTCAATTGAGTCTTCCCATTATTGTGAATATAACATTTAGAACCAAAAATGCGAAAATATAAAATATCTGGCTTCCTACATCTCCATAGCTCGTATGGTGTCCTTCCCAACCGCTTGGTTAGAAGAGACCGGTTCTGGGTGTAGCATGCTGTGTTGATGGCCTCAGCCCAAAATCTCTTTGGCAGAGCTGAGCTTGTCAACATGGATGTAGCTGCATCTTTCAGTGTTCGGTTTCTTCGCTCAGCTACTCCATTTTGTTGCGGAGTACGCGTAGCTGATGTTTGATGTGTAATTCAGTGCTTCTCGCAGTACTCGATGATGGTTTCATTTAGTAACTCAGTTCCACGATCTGATCGGATGGAAATGATTTTCATCTCTTGTTGGTTTGATATCCGATCCATCAACTTGGGTAGCTCATCTCGGGTTTCACTCTTGTGACGCATGAAAATGGTCCACGTGTATCTGGAATAATCATCAGTTACAACAAGGGTATACTCGTTGCCATTCATTCCTTTTTGGTGTGACTGGCCCAAAGAGATCCATGTGGATCAGCTGTAACACTCGGTCGGTTGAGGGAGTTATCTTCAACCGGAAGGAGGATCTAGCGAGCTATCCCAACTGGCATGCACTGCATATATGTGTTGTTGAAAACAATCGGTTTGGTATGCCTTTTGCATGTTCTTGTCTGGCAAGTCGGTTCATAGTCTTGAAATTCAGATGGTTGAGCCTTTTGTGCCACAGCCAGCTCACATCTGAACTGCTCTTTGATAACAAGCAGGTGTCAGGAAGACTACTGTTCCAGTCAGCATAGTAGACATTTCTGGTTGGCGATCGATTTCCAAACAATATGACCTGCTTTGATCCGACATTTTTAACCCTGCAACCCTGTGCATCAAACTTGACAGAGAAACCATTATCACAGAATTGGCTGATGGAGAGCAAGTTATGCTTCAATCCATCAACATAAGAAACATTAGAAATTGACACGTGATTAGTTTCAAGGGTACCGTAACCTCTGGTGTGACCTTTTGAGTTGTCACCAAAGGTAACTGATGGTCCTTCTTTCTCCACGAAACTCCCAAGAAAATCCTTCAGATTTGTCATGTGTTTCGAACATCCACATTCCATCACCCACATTGTTCGTGAAGCTTTATTCTTCCTCAGTAGTTTCTCCTGTTCCTGCACAGAGAAACTCGCTTAGGTCCCCAATGGAGGGTTCGAACCAGTTCCCCCTTGAACTATGGGTCGTTTTTCCCTGTATACTCGGATAGATTTATCATTCCAGATCACTTTTCCTTCATCATCAACTATAACAACGCCTCGGTTATCCTTAGGCTTGTTGTTAGCAGTGATGTTCTGTTTCTTGGGAGGAGTTGGATTTATCCCATTTTGAGTTTTCGGAGGAGAGGCTTTCCCCCTGCTTTGATGGCGGTTTTTATCCTGTTGGATTCGTTGTTGAGGATGGACGCCATGTCCGAATCTTTGTGGCTGATTCTGATTCCAACTCCCTGAATGTTGTCTATAGTTGTTCATGCCCTGTTGGTGGTTCATGTTGTGGCATGAATATCTCCAGCTGTTCGACCTGTTCCTTATCGGTTGACTCGGTTGGAACCTCTGGTTGAACTGATGATGGAACCGCTGTTGATTCAGATGGTTGGATCCTTGTCGGTTCTGCGGTCGGTTCCATTCTTTCTGATGTTGACTCTGAGGTTGATTCAAACGTTGGCTCTGGTTCTGAGTTCGGTTTCGATTGTGTCTCCGACGCCTCTGATTCCTCTTCTGACTTTTGGAACATTCCCCCTCGGTTAATGTCCTAACCGATGGAACATTCTGTCCTCCATCTACTGCTTCTTTTCCCTTCTCAGTTGTGGTTCTCTTGGTCGGTTGACTTGCTGAGAGGTGGAGGTTGGATTACTTTGGGGAGATTCAGGTTCAACTGTGTTAGGTTCGACAACCTTGACTTCCACAGCTTTGATGAAGGTCGCTGGAGGGATTCCAGTATCCTTGATTACATCATAACCGAGTCCTGACACATCATCCATTTGTCGGCTGTAACTGATGAGATTCTCGATGATCTTGGATGGCTGATATAGCTTTATTAAGTTGTCCTTCTCGGTTTGCAACTCCTTGAGGAGGACAGCTATATGCTCGGTTTGTCCGTCTGACTTCTTTATCAGCTGGTCGATCTGAGCCTCTTGATTTTTCAACTGATCTCACTGCTCCTTGATCTGCTTCGTCAACTCCTCATTGGTTGGAGCATTAGTTCGGTTGACCGCATTCAGTTGACTTTTAAGATTATCTATCTCTTCAGTTTGACTCTTGATCAGATCGTCCTTTTCGGTTAAGGATTCTTCAAGTTTGGAGAACTGTTCTTGAAGACTCTTAAACTCAACCGATTGCTGGTCGGTTCCAAGTGCCATGAGGCATTGATCCTGACTGATAGCGTTGTTGGTGGAAGTCAGCTCATCCTCATCTTCAGTGTCAGTGAAGATATCCATGTCATCAGCTGCTTCTTCTGCAACCATGGCCTTGTTCTTTCCAGCTTGCTTGGCCCTCAATGCTTCTCTCTCTTTCTTCGAGAGGTCTGGACAATCTTCTTTGAAATGTCCTTCCTTGCCGCATTCAAAGCAACCGTTGGTCGCAGGCTTTGAGTTATCTCGAGCTCGGTTAGATTTGTAGAACCTCTTGTATTTTCTGAACTGAGTGTCCATGTCAGCTAGCTTCTTTGACAGGGCGGCTATGTTCTGTTGCAGCTCTTCTCTGCTTGGCTCCTTCGTAGCTGTGTCCGCTAATCTTGTTGGCCTTGATATTCGCAGCTTTGAATAGTCAGCTCGGAGTGCTACTGAACCAACATCCTCATGTCGACTCGTCTGAACCGAGGACTGAGTTGACCTTCGTCGGTTCACCTTGTACTCATTTCCCTTCAGAATTGAGAACAATCTTTCAGTTCCCATCTCACCAAGGTCAGCTCGGCTCTCATGGATATTAGTGAAGGTATCCCACTCAGCTGGTAGAGCTTGTAATACTTTGAGGTTGATTTCTCTCAAAGTATATTTTCCTTTTCGGATGGACTGGATCCTTCTGATGATGTCCATGAACCGGAGCTCTAGCTGATCGATGGTTTCATCAGTTCTCAGGCAGAAGTTGTTGAAATCTTGACAGGCATGTGAGAACTTGTTCTCCTTTGTCTCGTCGCTTCCTTCACTCAGCGATGCCAAGATATCCCACATCTCTTTAGCGGTTTCACACTCCTCTATCCAAGGCAGATAATCTTGTCCAACTGTGGACATGATCGTGCTCTGAGCCTAGATGTCCAACTGGCTCACTTTGGCTTCCTCTGGAGTGTAGTCTTCTGGCTTCTTCTCCACTAACTCCACAGTTGCATCCCCATCATTGGGGTTTGTAGGAGTGCGAGTGATTCTCTCCCTGATGATGATCGGTCCGGATGTGAGTACTTGTTGCATCTGATGATGCTTTGACAGTAAGATCTTCTTCATCCGAGTTCTCCAGGATGTATAGTTCACAACCGAGAACATGACCACGATCTTATCCTTGACATCCATCTGCACACAATCAACAAAAAAAAATATGCAAGCAAAGATGCACTAGCGTGATAAAAAGATATGTTCAGTTGACCACTGAAGAAAACACCTCGAATTCACACCTTGTGAAACAGAGTCAGTAGTCTTTTGAACCACTGCTCTGATACCACTTGATGGTCCCGAAACGAGTTCTGGTGTATGAGGGGGGGAATACACCAGATAAGACTTTTTAAAATAACCCCCTAAAAATAATGCAACCGAGTAAGAAACACTCGGTTGGAAGTGAAGTGCTGTGCGGAATGTGGTGGAAAATAACTCGAATAAAATCAACTCACGTTTTTATGCACGGTTGGTCAATAACCAAAATAGTTGAGAAAGAATGCGGTTTGTATGCAGGTTAGATAGTCAGTTGAATATGCAATAAGATAACTGAAAATAAACACAACACACAAAGATTTAACGTGGTTCAGAGAGAACTCCTACGTCTACGGGGAGTTGTGAGTCCACACAACTCAGTCCAAGTTCTTCTGGACAAACCACAAAGCTTACGCGGGCTTTGCAACCGTTGGGATAAGTTTGCGGGTACTTATCAACCTTATAGATTAGTTTTTGGGTTCTAATCAACCTATCTACTCAGTAACAGGAAGAGTAGGGTCCTAAATCTTTTCAGGTGAAAGAAAGGGTGGGGTGCCAACTAAATAGCTCGAACAAGAAGTGAGCTAAGATCTAACACTGTACGAGCTCTCAACAAGTGATGTTCTCAAGGTTGGATCAAAAACTACAAGGACAGAAACTAACTCTCTAGAACTCTCAACTAATGATGTTCTAAGAGGTTTAGCTTGAGTGCAGAATGAAGTTGTTCTTTCGCTTGATTATCTCTTCTCACTTGTCTGTCTCGTATTCCCGTTTTTCGTGTATCTTGTGAGTGAATGAATGCCTCTATTTATAGGCGGAGAGAATCAACTAGCCGTTGGAAGAGCTGTTGATCTCTGTTCATTGAAAGAGATGGCTTGTCTCTCATCTCTGCAGACTTTCCGGATTTGGCAACTGCGTGCTTCTGCTTTCCATCTGAGACAGCCTTGTGTTGGGCCAAATGAGGTAATGACAGAGAGTCAAACCTTCACGTGACTTCCTTATTTGAAATTCAAATCTTAACCTTTGACCTCCAACACTTGATAGTCGGTTGAGTCATCTGATCTTCATCTGATTGGTCTTCAGCTGATGTTCTATCTGAATATGTGAACTCTCAGCTGACTTTGAACATCAAGCTGTTGCTCTAACTGATTGAGTCTACAACTGATGTTCCATCTTGAACGCTCAGTTGTCCTTGTTGTATCTGACTCAGATCAGTTGGCTTCGAACGCTCAATTGTCTTTCTTACAACTGATGTTCTCTTGTATCTTCTTCCTTTGAATACTTAGTCAATTTTTGCATCTTCCTCCTTGAATGCTCATCTGAAGAACGCTCAGTTGTCTTCCTCACAACTGATGTTCTATCTGAGTGAAACCTTATTGACGTCTTCAGCTGGAGTCCTGTAAAGATAAAATCTTAACAATGCTCAAACAGCAAGCCTAACTGCTAACATTAGGTTCTGACAACATCTACTCGGTTGGGGTCAGTTGGTTTTGAAATCAATCAAAACTTTTAATAAATTTCCCAACACGTATCTTATTTTTCTTTATCGATGTCGGTCTATGAATGATCAAGCCGGACGGAACATTAAGCGAGGACGAATAGCCCTTAAAACCACCTAGCTAGAATCTTCAGAAGTCAGGTGGGCTTTTCTGAACCAAAACTAGCGATGAAGTTATTATGCTATTGAATACTTATATGTTTCTAAATGCGATTGACTTGCCGTTTTTATTGAGTTTGGTATGTGTTATCATCTGTTTATGTGAAGATGTTATTATCCTGTGAAAGGCAGCAAACCCACGTGTGGTATGTTGAAGGTTGAGGTGACTGTGAGCCTTGTTTCGGCTAGGCCGGTCACAATGCTTGAGAAGGAGGCCTATTTCTCAGCACAATGAGTTAATTTGTGACAGATGATGCATACTATTGATATATGTTATGTTTGACTGCGCAGTCTATTTAAAAGAAAATGTTTTAGCATGCACAAGTAAAACTGTTTTAAGTTATTAAGTACTTGTGATGTTTCGGCAAGGCAAGTTCAACTGTTATAGCTTTTAAAAGCATCTTTATCCAAATGTTTTGGCATGTGTTCACTGAGTACGAAGTACTCAGCCTTGCGTGTATTTTCTAAACGTGCAAGTTGACTGGATGGTGATGGCATGGACGCTTGGTGGTGTGGTGTTTTTGGTTGAGTCGAGTCAAATGTCGGACTGGCATTCGTACGTCTTCATACGTGCGAGTGTTGGGTTTTGATTCAAGTTAAAGTGATGTTTGAATCATTAAGTGTTGAGAATTTCTTTTGAGTTATTTATGAGCTATGATGTTTAGAGATGAAAGTTGTTAAGTTGATTAATAACTAGATTGCTTTAGAATGCCCTCCCCAATGCGTGTTCGTGTGGAAAAATTGAAAAGGATGAAACGCGTGTGCGATTGGTTACGTGATTTGGAATTGCCCGAATTCATGAATGAAAATCCCCCTTTGGAACGCAAAAATGAGTATGTGGTGGAAATTCTAGTATGCTCGATTAATTGTTTAAGTGTGCTTATGCATTTAAAATTCGTATAGGATGGACGATAACGACTGGATGCAGGAGTACTTGCACTTGAGAAAGATGAGTACCAAGTCACTAGCGGAATTTCTAGCGCGTTATCATTCGATATGGGGAAGAGTCCAGTATATGGACATAGGACCGTTGGAAGGCATGATGCATCTAATCCAAGCTCTACCTCAGGAATGGAGAGATTGGGCAGCATGTCTTGTTCCACTATTTTTAGGCTATCGCTACTTCGACCGAACCTTGTACGGCGATGTGAATGTGTTTATCTCCGCGATATCAGCCCGTTTCATGTCCTACGGTGCTCCTCCGCCAGACCCATATGAGGATGATACTCCAAGCTTGCTAAATGAAGTTGTTCGTGCTCCTCCATCAATTCCTCAAGATGACCCCGTCTTCCTCCAAATCAATTCGTCGCCACAAACTGTGCTTGAACCTCAAGATTCCCACTCAGATTATCTAATTGTAAGTGGTGTGCTTTTAATTCATTTTTTTGACCCCTTTGCTTTGTCTAACCTACCAACATTGCAGCCGAGTGGATGCAATGGAAACCCTTCAGCGAATGAAGATTAGTTTGCCGTTTATATGCGTCGTCAGCAAGTAACTTTTTCAAATCATCCCGAAGCAGAATCTTCTAGGCCAGCCCGTTCAGGCATCGGCATTGAGAACGAAAGTGAGCCAAATGATGCAGCAACAGTAGGAAAAGGATATCTTCAAACCTTACCCAGCAATGTTTTTCCTACCCCTCTTGCTTGTGCATCTACCTCCCTAGCAAGGCCAGAAGACGAGCACAACTCTCAATTCGGTACCTCAACTGATGCAGCTTCTTACCTTCGTCAAGAAGAGAATCCCAACACCCCGCCATGGGTTGAATCTGAGCTAGCTGCAATGAACTACACTTTGGAAAACTGTGAGGAAGCCTTGAAGGAAGCTGAACGCGAGTGTTTCGCCATTGAGGATGACAACATTGACGAAGAAGACTAGTTTGTAAACCAGATGCTTGAGGAAGAGGAAAAAGAAGAGGACCCCGAGGAGGAAGAAGATCCCATAGAGCACTTTGGAGTAGACTCCGATGCGGAGCAATATGATGACAATGGGCCAAGCGAAAGCGATTCCTGCATGTAGAAGTGATTCAAGAAAGCCGTGGAAATTTAAGTCTTATCATGTGTGTTTGAGAGACGAACTCTTTTTTTTTCATTAGTAATGTAATTTGTGGTTTAAGACTTGCATAACTCGAGTAGGAAGAAGGGAAATTTTCAAGTGAATCCCCATTGTTTATAAGTGCTTAAAAGAGGCCGCCGTCGAGCGATTTAAAAATGAGCCATTAGGCTATTGAAATTAAAATTTGAGCTTCCTGAGTTATCAATTTGAATTGAGTATGTGAATACGAAAGTGATGATATTTTATTCTATGATTGATTGCTGAGAATAATGATTGTCTTGAGAATATGTGATGATGATATGAATGTTTGATGACTATTGGAATTTGAATGAGATGCATGTATATATGAGAAGTTGAAATAATGAAATTATTTGAAGAAAGTCCTTGATTGCTTTTTAATTGTTTAAGTATCGATCGGTAATCGTATTCCTCCCAAAAGATAAATGTTTTCAGAATTGAGAAAGGTTCTTAGTGAACTAAAGAATTGGAGTGGCTAAAATTTTCTTGTTGTAAATTTTTAGAATGCCACCGAGATGCAAAAACGTCAGAATCCTTGAAGATAACCCTGAGGGACAGCGTGATCCTACTCCGCCCCCTCTGAATGAGAGACGAGTCAAAGAACTTTTTTCTCCGACAGAATCCCCCAACCTTCGATGGTAAAGGCAGTCCAGTTGATGCTGAGGACTGGATTCGTTCTCTTGAACGAATTTTCCGTTTCCTTCGTTGCTCAGATCGTGAACGTCTGGAATGTATGACGTCCCAGCTGAAAGGAACTGCCGACTATTGGTGGGAAGCGAAGCAAAGAATGTACTCCCCCGAAGAGCGCGAGGACTTAACGTGGGATCAGTTTAAGGAAGCTTTGTATGAAAAGTATGTGCCGAGAAGTTATCGCAAGAAGAAATCCAACGAATTCACAAATCTGAAGCAAGGGAAGAAGTCTGTGGCCGAGTATGATCGAGAATTCTGTGAATTAGCACGATTTGTGCCTGACATGGTGGGTACTGATAAGAAGATGTGCGAGTTGTTTCGAGCAGGACTGAGGCAAGAGATCCGAGTAGTTCTTGCTAGTCAAAGTGATTTGACTTACGCTGAAGTCTTGAACCGAGCCCTTGATATGGAGTTGGCAATGCAACTAGAGAAGGGATCGCATCCTCCAGCGAATCCTCAATTTCAAAGCGAGACAACCACGACTGTATCTACCCAACAATCCCAGTTTGGTCAGCATGGAAAAAGGAAGAGAAGATGGAATGGTGGGAACTACCCGAACAAGAGACAGTGGCAAGGGAAAGGCCAACAGCAACCCCAGAAGGGAAAAGCTCCGCAGATCAGTCGAAATAACCTACCTATAGGACCCTTAGGATTCCCTCCTTGTGCGAAATGTGGCAAAATGCATCAAGGCGTCTGCAAGAGCGGGAGTAATGTTTGCTATACTTGTGGTCAACCTGGTCATTTCTCGAACCAGTGCCTGAGTAAGCAACAAGGTTTAAAAGGTGGAAGACCGAATCAGTTCCAGCCGTCGCAGATGAAAGCCATTGAGGCAACTCATCTGCAAAAGTTTGTCCAGCATCAACGTAAGCTGCCGCAGCCAAAGCAGCAATCTCTTCAGCAAGAGCCTCCGCATTTCCAAAGAGCCTACGCAATTGAGCAGAAGCTGCTAGAGAAGGACAAAGGAAATTTGGCAGGTATGGGAAAGCTTAATGGCATACCTGTTATTGTTTTGTTCGATACGGGAGCTTCGCATTCGTTTATATCTAGCATTTGCGTAGAGAACCTAGAATTGAAGGCAGAAGAATCAAACCAGGTGCTTAGTGTCGCAACCCCTTTAGGAAAGTCTGTGTTAGTTTTGCGTGTTTGCTCGAATTTAGAATTTGAGATTGGAAATCGTAAGTTGATCTCGAAATCCCTGAACGTAATCCAGATATGGGACGTGGATATAATCCTAGGAATTGATTAGTTAACCGAGAATTTTGCGACGATTCAATGCGACTTGAGGCAAATATCGTTCAAACCTCCTGGAGAAGAGTCAACCGTAGTTTTTGGAGTTGAGAAGAGAATGAGGAAAAGTGTGCCAATAATTTTGGCTATGAAAATGCAGAGATTGATGCGGAAGAAAAATACGCAAGTGTATCTAGCCTATCTGAATAAAGATGAGAATCAAGAGTTGAGTATCGATGATGTTCCGATCGTGAGAGAATTCAAAGATGTGTTTCCAGAAGTGTTACCAGGCTTACCCCCTGATCGTCAATTGGAGTTTACAATCGATCTAGAACCCAGATCAGCCCCGATATCCAAGGCCCCGTATAGGATGGCTCCAAAGGAACTTCAAGAGTTGAAGATCCAACTGCAAGAATTGTTGGACTTAGGCTATATTCGACCAAGTGTATCGCCTTGGGGTGCTCCAATATTGTTTGTGAAGAAGAAGGACGGTAGTTTGAGGATGTGCATAGACTACCGAGAGCTAAACAAGATTACGCTTAAGAACAAGTATCCTTTGCCAAGGATAGATGATTTGTTCGACCAGCTAAAAGGAGCCGGTGTTTTCTCCAAGATTGATTTAAGATCTGCATACCATCAATTGAAGATCAAGCAAGAAGATATTCCAAAGACTGCTTTCAGAATGAGATATGGACATTACGAATTTATAGTAATGCCATTTGGATTAACAAATGCTCCAGCAACATTTATGGATATGATGGACAGAGTATTTCACGAATATTTGGATAGGTTCGTGATTGTCTTTATAGACGATATTTTGGTTTATTCAAGAGATTAAGTCGAGCATGAAAAGCATTTGAGGATTGTGTTGGAAACGCTTAGAGCTGAAAAGTTGTATGCCAAATTCAGTAAATGTGAATTTGGTTGAAGGAGGTAAATTTCTTAGGACACGTTGTGTCGTCTGAAGGAATCAAAGTAGACATGGAGAAGGTGAAAGCTGTACAAGAATGGAAATCCCCGACATCAGTGCATGAAATCCGTAGTTTTCTCGGTTTGGCAGGATACTACAGGAGATTCATAGAAGGATTCTCCAAGATCGCGAAGCCGATGACGATTCTGTTGAGGAAAGAAACAAAGTTCGAGTGGACGGAAGAATGTGAAAGAATTTTTCAAGAGCTCAAGACGAGATTGACTACCGCTCCAGTATTAGCACTACCCGAGCAAGACAAAGACTACATCATTTATACCGACGCATCTGCTCAAGGATTAGGATATGTCCTAATGCAAGATGGGAAAGTGATTGTGTATGCTTCAAGACAACTCAAACCTCATGAAGAGAAGTATCCAACTCACGACATGGAATTAGCAGCTGTCGTTCATGCTTTGAAGATTTGGTGACATTATCTCTATGGAGCCAAGTATGAAATATTCTCGGATCACAAGAGTCTAAAGTACTTCTTCGAGCAGAAGGAGTTAAACATGAGACAAAGAAGATGGCTCGAGTTAGTGAAAGATTACGATTGGAAGATATCATACCATCCCGGTAAAGCGAATGTAGTAGCTGACGCGCTAAGTCGAAGGAGAAAGAAGGAAAATTCGGAAGGGACCAAATTAGGATTCCTTCTAACTGATGAAGTCGAGTTGATCGAAGAATTTGAAAAGATGAAAATTGAAATAATTATACCCCCAGCGACGGTAGATCAAATAATTGCTACTTTAGTAGTAATGCCTGATTTGAGAACCCGCATCACAGAAGGCCAAAGAAGAGACGAAGAGTTTGAAAAGTTACGAATGAAGGTGAGAAGATAAGAAGTTAAGGGATTCTCAAAGTCGAGTGATACTGCCTTGTTGTACCAAGGAAGAATTTGTGTGCCTAATGACAACAACTTGAGGAATGAAATAATGAGTGAAGCTCATGAAACCCCGTATACAGCTCATCCCGGCAGCACAAAGATGTACCAAGACTTAAAGAAACAATTTTGGTGGAATGGAATGAAGATAGATGTGGCATTGTTCGTTGAAAAATGCCTAGCTTGCCAGCAAGTGAAGTCTTTGCATCAAAGACCGTATGGACCTCTGCAACCCTTACCAGTCCCAGAGTGGAAGTGGGATGGAATCACAATGGATTTTGTGACGGGATTGCCAAGATCAAGGAAAGAAAACACAGTAGTATGGGTGATATTGGATAGGTTGATGAAGTCTGCTCATTTCATACCTATTCCACACACCTATGGATCAGCCAAGTTAGCTGAGATCTACATCAAAGAAATTGTGAAGTTGCATGGAGTGCCAAAGACGATTACTTCTGATAGAGATTCAAAGTTCACAGCCCGTTTTTGGGAGAGCTTCTACAAAGAGTTGAGAACTCAGTTGCAATTCAGCACTGCTTATCATCCCAGACCGATGGTCAGTCCGAGCGAACGATTCAAATTCTCAAAGATATGTTGAGAGATGTTCTGCTAGATAAAGGAGTTGAATGGCAGAAAGTCTTACCTCTTGTTGAATTTGCGTACAACAATAGCTATCAGAATACGATAAGAATGGCCCCTTACGAAGCTCTCTACAGAAAGAAATGTAGATCGCCGCTTTATTGGAATGAAGTGGGCGAAAGGAAGGTGATAGGGCCAGAAGTGATTGAGGAAATGATAGAATTTGTGCACCAAATTCGCGAGAAGATTAAAGAAGCTCAAAGTTGACAAAAGTCGTATGTTGATAATCGAAGATCCAAGTTGGAATTTGAAGCAGAAGATAAAGTATTTCTGAAAGTATCCCCTTCGAGAGGACTATATCGTTTTGGAGTTAAAGGAAAGCTTAAACCTCATTTTATAGGACCGTACGAGATCCTTGAGAAGATTGGATCCGTATCGTATCGTTTAGCGTTACCGCCCAGTTTCGGAAGCTCGCATAACGTTTTCCACGTATCGCAATTGAGAAAGTACGTCTTCGATCCAAAGCACGTCATACGCCAAGAGGATATCGAGATGAAGCCCGATCTAAGCTAAGAGGAGAAACCCGAAAGAATTTTAGATCATAAAGTTCAGCAGCTTAGAACGAAATCGATTCCCTTAGTGAAAGTCAAGTGGTGTCATCATGATCTCGAAGAAGCCACTTGGGAACTCGAGGAAAAGATGAGGGCAAATTATCCCGAGCTATTTTCTCAAGGTCAGTAAATTTCGGGATGAAATTTTTTTTTAGAGGGTGAGGATGTAATACCCTGAATTTCTATACCTTTAGAGAGCGTTTAAAATTAACCGAGTAAGTTTAAATGACGAGATTTGAAGAATAAAAATTTTCTTTTCTAAATAAACAGAAATGAGTGAAACGACTGGAATACCTTATGTGTTTTTGTGTGAAATTATCTGTGCTATTTCTTGAAATGATAATGTGACGTATATGTTGAGTTGTTTATATGAGAATGAGTACGAGTTTAATTTTCAGAAGAACCCCGAAGAGTTTGTTTAATTGAAAAAGAATAATGTTGATCGCCGAGAAATTTCTATGCGCCGATGAAATTAGAAAAGAGTTGAATTAAAATCTTGGAACCTAGAATTTCTTCTAAGGTCATTGAGGTAGGATAAGAGCTTATCTGTGATAATTTGAGAAGAGTTACGAGGATTTAACCTTTAAAGGATTAATAAACGGATTAATAAGCCGACTAATTTCTTTTAAGATTTAAAAGACTAGATAATCGGAATCGTTAATCTTTTAATTGAAATGTGTATTAGGTTTGAGATGTTTTAGTGTCGGAAACGAGACGAGGAGAGATTAGACCCGTTTGTAACATAAATGAATTAATACGGATCGTTTTATCCGGAAAACCTTTACGACCGGGTAATTAATACCCGTAACGAAACAACGAGGACAAGTGTCACTCATCTCTCTCCCCTCTCCACCGCCCTATCTCTCTATCTCTCTCCCTAATCACTCTCCACACCTATCTACAAGACTACTACATAGATGTCATCATGATTATTCTTAAGAATGAACAAAATACTTAGTAAATTGTGTAATCAAGATTTGCATGCAACAAACAACACATCAAACCATCCACCTATCTCTTAATACAATTTCCAACACCAAAACATCATCATTATTATTCCATTTTGTTGGATGAAAATCTTTACAAAATCAATGAGGTGGATGAATGCATGCAAACCACCTATTTCTCTCTCTCATTTTCGATCTCTCTCTCTTATGTCAAGGGAAAATTCTTTCATTTCTTTCATTTCATTCATCTAAACACTCTACAACTCTCCATCAAGAAACAAAAAAAAAAAAAAAAAAAAAACTCCCTCCCTCTCTCTCTCTAATGCCGTGAGGCATACACACCCACACACACTTGGAAATTCTTCCATTCAAGCCTTGAATTCAAAGCTTCAATCTCATGCAAATCAAGAAGATCATCACCACCATCTTAATCCTTCCAATCTCCAAGTGAAAGGTAATAATCCTTCAAGTTCTTGAGTTGAAATCCAATAATCATTCTCCATTTTTCTTCATTTTTGGCTCTTAAGCCCTAAAAATGGATGATTAATTATTGTATTGTATTTTCCTTGAGGATTCAAGTCAAATTCCTTCAAGAGGAATCCAAGCTAAGAAGTTGAGCCCATTTCCCCCATCTTTCGATCCCAAGAAGCCAAGAAGAGGAGATCCATTTTAATTTTCAAAGTATGATAATCCATTTGATTAATTGTATATATGTATATCTCTAAGCCCTAAAAGAAAGAAAACATGCATGCATGGTATTTATTTTATGTTTAGGCAAACTTAGGTTATCGATGTGAAAATTAAATGAGAAGAAATCAATAGGAGAATCAAACACTAGGATTTAATCGGTGAATTAAGAGAAGAAAAAGAAATTAAAAACCCTAAAATCATGTTAATACCGAAAATATTAGAGAAAAATAAGAAATTGTGAAATTCTTGAGTTATTGTTATTTTTATGCTTGATTTATGATTTTTATCATGTTTAGAATGGAATTATATGCATGAAAAATTGAGAAATAAATTGCCGCAAATGATGTATAATTGCCGTGAGTTTTAGGTGAAAAATAAGAATTTATTTTGTTGATTTTGTTGATGATTTAAGTGATGTTTTGATCATGAAATTAGTATATGATATGTTGAGGTAATCATATATGTTGTTAAGTATAAGAAAAACAAATTGCATGTAAAGTTATTAAAGAAAAGAATTTGTGATAATTTAAAAGATTTGATGGTTTTGATGTTAATGTGTGTTAGAATGTTAAGTTGATCCATTGATGAAAATAGAAATTTTTGTGAGAAAAGATTAAAGTTATAAAAGCTTTAAAAGTGTTAAAAATTGAGAAATGTATAGAAAAATATAGCTAATAAATGTTCTTGTAATAAAACTTGAAGATTTAAATTTTTAATAAATCAAATCAAAAAGAAACTTTGTAATTAAATTAATAAGATAAACTAGTTTTTATAAAAATTAATTGAAGAATAAAGGAAATTGTGAAATAAGAATTGGTCTTAAGTTAAGAACAAAGAAGAAAAGAAGTTATTAATTAAATAAATAAGAGTCGAGAAAATCAAGTTAAAAAGAATTAATTAATAAGGAAATAAAAAGAAGTTTTAATCAAGTCGAGGAAAGATGTTAGACGAGTTAAGTTAAATACTTGTATAGTTAATCAAGAAAATAATGGAATGAGATGTCAAGCAATGATGTTGAAAGCAATGATGTGGATTAAAAATAAATCGAGAAGGAATGTCGAGTTAATAAATGAGAATCGAGTTAGAAATGGAAAGGAAATTCCAATTTCTTAAGAAATTAATATAAATTAAAAAGAATTTTTATTAATTGAGTAAAAGTTTATAAAATGCTTCATAAGATAACGAATTTGGAAAAGCGTTGTTTATAAGCCGAGAAAAGACAAACTATATCGTTTGAGTTTTTATGAAAAGAAATGCATAATCGAATTAAGTTCTAAAGTATAATTGAATAAATGTTAATGTGTCGTGAAATGTGTTTGATTTATTTGGATTTGTTATGTAATTGAATAAATGTTTGAGTGCATGATATTAATTGTGACGTGAAGAATTACTAAGTTATTTGTATGCAAAATGATTGGGCTATTGATTAAAGCGTGAAGTGCTAAGACGTTGGTTAGTAGCATTAACCAACCATCGAATAGAGTTAATGGTTTAAAGACGAAAATACGAGATCTTTTAGAAAAGATAAAGCGAAGAGAGAAACGACTCAAGTAGAAGTCCTTCAGTTGAATTCAACGCCTTTTTATCCGTCTTTGCGTATCTTATTTTTCTTTATCGATGTCGGTCTATGAAGGATCAAGTCAGACGGAACGTTAAGCGAGGACGAATAGCCCTTAAAACCGCCTAGCTAGAATCTTCAGAAGTCAGGTTGGCTTTTTTGAACCAAAACTAGCGATGAAGTTATTATGCTATTGAATACATATATGTTTCTAAATGCGATTGACTTGCCGTTTTTATTGAGTTTGGTATGTGTTATCATCTGTTTATGTGAAGATGTTATTATCCTGTGAAAGGCAGGAAACCCACGTGTGATATGTTGAATGTTGAGGTGACTGTGAGCCTTGTTTCGGCTAGGCCGGTCACAGTGCTTGAGAAGGAGGCCTACTTCTTGGCATAATGAGTTAATTTGTGACAGATGATGCATACTATTGATATATGTTATGTTTGACTGAGCAGTCTATTTAAAAGAAAATGTTTTAGCATGCACAAGTAAAACTGTTTTAAGTTATTAAGTACTTGTGATGTTTCGGCAAGGCAAGTTCAATTGTTATAGCTTTTAAAAGCATCTTTATCCAAATCTTTTGGCATGTGTTCACTGAATACAAAGTACTCAGCCCTGCGTGTATTTTCTAAACGTGCAGGTTGACTGGATGGTGATGGCATGGACGCTTGGTGGTGTGGTGTTTTTGGTTGAGTCGAGTCAAATGTCGGACTGACATTCGTACGTCTTCATACGTGCGAGTGTTGGGTTTTGATGCAAGTTTCTGCTGCAACTCTTTGAAAAGATGTCTGTTTATTATATACTATGATACTTGGTTTTTGATTCCGAGCAATGTACTCGATGGCCTTGAATACTTGTTGAACTCTTAATCTCGTTAACTTGAAAAACTTATCGTATCTTTGTTAGAATGTGATTTTGAAATGCTCGGTTATTGCTTCATTATGCCTTAAAGCTTCATTCGAATACTGTTGCATTTTATTGACGATTTCCCCGAGCATGTTCCCCGTTTTTGAATTGAATGGTAGTTGATTAGGTTGTGTTGTTATTCGTAAGTCGCACCTCGAGAGTCGGGGCGTGACACTGGGCCTCTTTCATTCTAACTCTAATCCGACGAATGATCTCAATCATTTCACTGACCGCATCGGGTCCTAGGTTCTTTCTTTCACCTACTTTATCCCAATAAAGTGGTGATCTACATTTCTTTCCATACAAAGCCTCGTAAGGCGCCATTCCTATCGTCGCCTGATAACTATTATTGTATGTGAATTCAACTAAATGTAAGATATCTTCCCAATTCGCGCTTCGATCTAATACTACCGTTCTTAACATATCCACGAGTATCTGAATCGTTCTCTCAGATTGTCCATCCGTCTGGGGGTGAAAAGCAGTACTAAAGTTAAGTTCGGTACCCAACTCCTTCTGCATCGTAATCCAAAATCTCGAAGTGAATTTGGCATCTCTATCTGATGTTATCAACTTTGGTATTTTGTGCAGACGTACAATCTCATGGACATACAGCTGTGCTAACTTTTCTGACCCACAGGTAATCTTAATCGATAGAAAATGAGCTGATTTGGTGAGTCTATCAATAACTACCCAGATGGCAGTGTTTCCTCTTCTTGACTTAGGCAAGCTTGTCACAAAATCCATAGCTATATCCTCCCATTTCCATTCTGGGATACTTAATGGCTGTAACAATCCATATGGTCTTTGGTGTAAAGCTTTCACTTGATGACAAACCAAACATCTTTCTACAAACGAGGCAACGTCTCGTTTCAAACCGTTCCACCAAAAATTCTTTCTTCAATCCTGATACATCTTCATACTCCCTGGGTGTGCTGTATATGGCGTATCGTGAGCCTCACTCATGATATCGTTCTTCAATTTATCGTCTTCAGGGATACACAGTCTGCCTTCAAACAAAATTGCATTATCTGGTGCCTCGGAAAAACCGTCTGGTTTATCCGTTCTTATCCTCAGTCGAAGCTTCTCAGTTGATTCGTCCTTTCTCTGCGCACTTATGATTCTTTCTCGTAAGTCTAGTGTAGCTACGAGTGCTGCTATATGGTTTGTTATTGTTTCAGGTGCATCAAGCACTTCTAAGTCCAATTCCTCAAATTCTCTTACAAGAGCTTCCTCCTCAACAAAGAGACATCCTAACTTGGTTGGAGTCTTGCGACTCAGCTCGTCAGCTACCACGTTTGCTTTTCCTGGATGATAGTTGATTCCGCAATCATAATCCTTGACTAATTCGAGCCATCGTCTTTGTCTCATGTTCAATTTCTTTTGCTCGAAAAAGTACTTCAAACTTTTATGGTCCATAAAAATCTCAACCCTAACACCATAGAGATGGTGTCTCCAAATTTTCAGCGCATGCACAATGGCTGCTAGTTCTAAGTCGTGGGTTAGGTATTCAACTTCATGAGGTCGAAGTTGTCGTGAAGCATAAGCTATCACCTTTCTGTCTTGCATCAAAACACAACCTAATCCGTTCTTCGAAGCATCTGTATAGACAACGTATTCCTTGTTTGCTTCTGGCAGAGCCAACACTGGTGTTGTGGTTAACTTCTCCTTGAGTGTCTGAAAACTCTTCTCACATTCATCCATCCATTTATACTTGTTTTCCTTTCGAAGTAGTTGCGTCATAGGTCTAGCAATCGTAGAGAATCCTTCGGTGAATCTTCTGTAATAATCGGCTAAACTTGAGAAACTCCTAATTTTGTTCGGACTTGTTAGCGATTTCCAATCGCGTACTGCCTCTACCTTGGCTGGATCTACCTTGATGCCTTCTGCTGATACAATGTGTCCGAGGAACATCACTTCCTTCAGCCAAAACTCGCACTTACTGAATTTGGCGTAAAGCTTCTCGGCTCTAAGCGTTTCTAAGACTATTTTCAAGTGTTCCTTGTGTTCTTCCTCATTTTTGGAGTAAATGAGAATGTCGTCAATGAATACTAAAACAAATTTGTCTAAGTATGGGTGGAAAATTCTATTCATGAGATCCATGAATACTGCGGGAGCGTTAGTCAAACCGAATGGCATAACTAGGAATTCGCAATGGCCATATCTGGTTCGGAAAGCAGTCTTAGGTATGTCCTCGGGTTTGATTTTCAGTTGATGATACCCGGATCTTAAGTCTATTTTTGAAAAGACTCCTGCACCCTTAAGCTGATCAAAGAGGTCTTCTATCCTTGGCAAAGGATACTTATTCTTAAGGGTGATCTTATTTAATTCGCGATAGTCTATGCACATCCTCATAGAACCATCCTTCTTTCTGACAAACAAAACAGGTGCTCCCCATGGTGAATCACTCGGTCTAATGAATCCAAGGTCTAACAACTCTTGCAGCTGGATCTTAAGCTCTTCTAGTTCTTTCGATGCCATCCTATATGGGGCTTTCGATTTGGGGGTCGATCCTGGTTCTAAGTCAATCGGGAAATCTATGTGACGGTCGGGTGGTAAACCAGGTAAAATTTCTGGAAAGATGTCTTCGTATTCGTTAACAACTTTCACATCTTGAATGGTCTTCTCGGCTTCTGGTTCTCCAACTAGATACACAAGATAAGCGGTGCAACCCTTCTTCTTCATCAACTTCTTGGCTTGTAAGGCGGATATTATCGGTACTCTCTTGCCCATTGCAATCCCATGAAATTCTGTCAGTTCTTTCCCTGGTGGTTGGAAAGAGATTTTCCTTTCGTTGTAGAGAATCGTGGCATAATTCTCTGACAACCAGTCCATTCCTAAGATTATATCTACGTCCCACATTATCATAACGTTTAAATTGTTCGCCTTAACCTTAAGAGTTCCGATTTCTAATTCTAGGTTAGAGAAAACATGCGTAGAAGTAGTGATCTCTCCTGAAGGTGTAGCTACTCTCATGGCATGTTCAGCTCGTACAGGTCTGATATCTAAATTATCCGCACACGAACTAGCAATAAAAGAATGCGATGCGCCAGTATCAAACAGTATCTTAATAGGGATGTTGTGAAGTTTTTCCATACCTGCTAGGTTTCCTTTTCCTTTATTTTGCGCACCCTGTTTGATCGCACATGCCCTTACATTCTGTTGCTGTTGAGCATGCTGCTGAAATTGTTGTTGGGTCATCTGCTGCTACGGCTGCGCTTGAATCGCCCTCAGAGGCTGGGGCTGTCCATAATGGTTCTGTCCTGCCGCTTGCAGTGGCTTCGGGCATTCTCTTTTCATATGTCCTTTCTGTCCGCAGTTAAAGCAAACACCCATGCCTGCTTGACAAACGCCGGGATGCGTCCTATTACACTTTTGACAAATAGGAAAGGTAACCCTCCCTGGGTTATTATTTCCATGGTTGTAATTCCTTTCTTGTCCCTGTGGCTGATTCTATTGATTATTTCCTCTCCCTTGGCCTGCCTGTCTATTTCCCTGAAGAAACAAACCTGACTGATTGTTTCCCTGCCACGGTTTCTTTCCAAAATTATTGTTCTGATTCGGCTGCTGATAGCCTTGCTGATTGCCACTTCTCTGATTTCCCTGGTTATTATAATTCTGATTGTATCCACTGTTATTTCCCCCTTCCCACTTTCTTTTCCCTTGGTAGTTGTTGTTGTTGTTGTGGTTGTAGTAACCTCGGTTTTGATTCTGGGTTGGAGCTGGTGCGGTTGTTATTGCTTTTCGTTCGTCAGGCACTATGGCCTCCATCTCAAGGCCTCGCCCTAGAACTTCAGTATAACTCAGCCCTCCATGACTGGCTAATGCGATTCCAAATTCATGCTTCAGTCCCCCACGGAACTTCTTTGCTATTTTATCTTCGGTATCCACTTGAGCAGGCGCATACCTCGACAATTCACAAAACTTGGTGTCATATTCTGTTACCGTCATCTTTCCCTGTTTCAGATTGTAGAACTCAGCCTCCTTCTGAGCCCTATACGTCTTAGGGAAGTACTTATCATACAGTGCTTCCTTGAATTCTTCCTAGGTAAAACGAGCCAGATGCTCCGCTGGTATAACCTCTGTCGAGCTTCCCACCAGTAGTCAGCTAGTCCGAAAAGCTGAAATGCTACGCATAATAGTCGCTCCTCATTAGTACATCTGAGGAGTTTTAAAATCCTTTCGATAGATCGCACCCAAAGCTCAGCGTCGCTTGGGTTTCCCGATCCGTTGAACACAGGTGGGTTACGTTTAAGGAATAAGTCCTCAATGTCACAACGCGGTGGTGGTGGAGGTGGTGATGGTGATGGTGGGGGTGGGGTATCATGATGTTCCTGTTCTTCCTCCCTATAATTCTGAGCTGGACGTCTACCACGTCCCCTAGGCCTACCAGGTCCTCTACGATTGTTAACAACTCTCGGCGGCATATTTTCCTTTGAAACTATAAGAACAAAACTCTCATTAGCACCTTACTTTTAAGCCTTCTTTTACTTACTAACCCTTTTCTCAACTTAAACAAGTTCACGGAAAAGGAAAACTGATAAAATAGCTTCGATTCTTAGCTCTTTAAACTTTTAACTTCTCGGTTTATTCATCTAAACTTTTTCTTCTAATCGTACTTAGAAGAAACTTTCATAAGATTAAGCCCACTCTCGGGTCATCATATATATATTATATACACATAAAAAAGAATATTAGTTTTGCCTCCAACGAGGACTTATACAAAAGGTTAGACTACGACTAGTCTAAACTAGGCTAACTGCCTATCTATAAACTGGGTGCACTAACAAGTTGCATCTCCGTATTTACTGAAAATACTAGAACAGAAACGATCCCAAAAACTTCTTATTCGAATAGAGTACTACAAAAAGGATAGTTACTGATCCGACTATTTACAAGACAAAAGAACTTCTGCTACTACTATGCGTCTAAGACGCCCTGCTCAACAAGCTGCTGTCGAGTCACTACTGCTCTCTACAGCCTGCAACTCCTCGGGGTCCTCCTCAGGATCCTCCTCAAGGTCCTCCTCAGGATCCTCCTCCGGATCTTCCTCTGGATCCTCCTCCTCAGAATTTGAACCAAAGACGAGCTGAAGTGCCTCGTCAACCCCTTAAAGTAGTGCCGTCCAGAAGTGTAAGTGGTGGTGGTGAAGGCACGTCAAAAGTAGTCCTCTCCGAGTCTGATATCAGGTAGTCTGAACTGGATACCACTGCACGTTTCTTCAGGGGAAGAAGGTGCTCAGGAAGTGAACTGGATGGGTACACCTCTGCAGAACGGGCCCTAGATGGCCCCGCCTCAAACTGTCCCCGGACTCTCGTCGAATCAACACAGATCTCCTCAAGTGGTGTAAGAGGAGACGGTAACTCAAGCATCGCAGCAAGCTCTGCGTCTCTCTCTAGGTACTCGTCTCCTAGAACTAATCCCTCACTAGGTGACAACACTGACGGCAGCTCCAACAGTGCGGCAAACTCTGGGTCTAGGGCTAATGGCTCTGGCTCAAACTCGGCCTCAGCCTCTGTCGGAATGTGAAGGTAGGGTAAGTGCTCCTCACCCGGGATAATCCACATAACCCGACTGTGAAAGAACTGCCTATGTATGTCTAAGGCAAAACCAGCAAAGTCGCCGACCGGCTCAGGGTCATCGCCGATCAGTGCGATGTGGTACCAGGATATGGCATGAGCCCACCCGTGCCACTAGCCGGGCAGCCGTACCGTCAAGTCGGCCATCGCTTGATACTCCGTAACAAAGTGACGAGCTGCGTAGAAGCGTGCAGCGAAGTCACTAACCAACTGCCCGATATCATGATTCGGGTCCACCTCATAGTCATGGTACTCGTCTAAAATCTAATCAACTACTATACGCTGTCTCAAAGGTCGACTCTTTCGAGCCGTAACACGTGTAGCAGGCATCCTACAAAGTTTTAAGAGAACACAGATTAGTAACTGGTAGGGTAATAACATATCTTAAAGAATTCTTAAATTACAATCAGAATATTCCATTATTCAAAATTGCAATACTTAAATCACTTAATCACCACTTATCTTAATCATCTAGCAATTTCAAGAAATTGCACTCAACAATCATATATATATATATATATATATATATATATATATATATATATATATATATATATATAAATTCACGATTTTATTTTCACCCTTTTGCTTATTATTCTTTTACTTTCTTACTTTATTTCTTTCTCGAAGAAAATTTCTTGACGATTTCTTTTCATTCTTTTAACTTGTCAACTTATTCATTCTTATGCTTCTTGTTATTCTTTTATTTTATTTCCTTAAAAGAGTCGACTCCTTTTATTCTTTTAACTTGTCAACTTATTTCATTTTCAAAAACAAGTCGACTCCAACGAGTCGGTTGTTCATGTCACTTTACGCAGGTGACATTCGTTTAATCTCTTTATTTCCTTTTATTCTGCCCTTTCCGATCCGATTGTTTCTTGGAAATTTTGGAACCAACGCTTCTTAGAACGTCTATGTTCTCAAAGAATCGGGAAAGGCCTTAGAATTCGTCTAAATTCTCATGCCAATAAAACATTTGAATAAGGAAATTATAACTCATATAATTTCACATAGCAAAGCATTCATGCTTTCACATAGTTCACGCAATATAACAAAGTATAACTCTTATACTTTAATTAAATCATACTTGGCATACTTATTCTCATCATACTTGCATACTTTATTCAAAATTTCTTCTTAAAAGAAATCATACTTCTGAAATTCTTTCCTTACTTTTCTTTCTTTCTTTCTTTCTTTCTTTCTGTTGAGTCGACATAGCGGGAGGTTGAGTTGTCGTCTACACTCTTAAACTTAGTGTTATAACTTAACTTTACTTGAAAGAAGACTCGGGTATAGAGTATATACAAATACTCTATCTTACTACTTGAAAGAAATTCGTATGCAGAGCAGAAACGATAGATCTGATACCACTCTGTGGTATCACTAGAAGAAATAACTTACGACCACAGCAGAACCGACTGCTTTGATACCACTCTGTCACAGCACCAAATCCCGAGGGACGGCAAAAGCCGGGGTGCGACTAGGGGTTGGATTAAAGAAGCGGGGAAGAAGGGGGATGAATAAGATTGAATGAATAAACAGACATTAATAACATAATGAATTACTATGAACAAGACTTCATTAAATGAAAGAGTTGATCTCGAAAGATCACTCGGCAAGTTGTTCAAAAGGAACTGAATTCATTGTACGGGGTTTAGACCCAACAGAAAGATACATTAACTTCAAAAAGAGTTTGGCAGCAGAAAGTGTAAAGCTTGAAACAAGTTCTTATTCTAGTTATGACTCTTAATTCAACATCAACCACCGCCGCTCCCGTCGCTCAACCTGCACATTTTATAAAACATATACAGGGCTAAGTACAAAAGCACTTAGTGGGCACATTGCCGAAAACATAACATAAGTATAGATAATTCAGGCATCTCATTTCTGTAGCACATCGGGGTTTTTCAATAAATACCCGTGTCTACTAAATATTTTCTTTCTCATTTTCACAATATAGCTTGCGCAAGCATTTTTCTCATATGTTACGTTCAATCTTGCCCAATAATTATCACCATGGCTGGCCACCCCTCAACAGGGTTCCACACACAACGGCTACTTTGTACACTAACTTTGGATAGCAAGTCGGCTAACTCATAGTCCAATCGTTTTAGTTAGCAAGTCGTCTAACTAATAATTTTAGATAGCAGGTCGGCTAACTCAGAAGGGTACAAGAGAACTCACATAAAAATAAATCATTTCATGCTCTGATTATCACGTTGAAAACACAATTATCAAAGTTGTAAATAAAGATTTTCGAGCATCGCTCTTTTATTTTGTATAAAGAAAAGCCCACCTGACTGATTACAGAACTACTATTCGAGCTTCCGTCTCTGGTCTTTCGTTCTATCCTCGGTGCTGACTTCCCCCTTTTATCGTAAATAAACAGACTTAATAACCTTATCGCAATGATAAAAGAAACAGGAAATCGAAATCGGTTTAGTCTCTTTTAGGCTTTTGCACTTTACTACTTTTTTTTTATTAACTAATAAACGAGACTTCGATCAATTCTCATCTACAAACTGACTCGGCTCATTACTCGACACTTAGTTCAGTAGATAATGGATGTCGATAACTTATAACGACTTAAAAGTTCACAAGGAACGAAGTTGAAAAGGATTCAACTTAAGAAACTAAGCTTTGGAAACTTACTGCACATTACAGTAGTTCTGGAGTTCGCACAGAACAGAGCATTCTTAAACAGGGGATGAAATTCATACCAAAAGAAATCCATGGGTGTCTAGTTTACTCTTCAATTTACGGATCTCGATTTCGTTAAGCGAGCTAGAAGTTATGGCAGTTTCCGTGAAACGTCGCAAAACAGTCGTGCGAAACCCTAATGCTCGACAAAACTCGACGCACGATTCCCTAGGTTCGATTAATGCTATTACACTTTTATTTTCAAGAAATTTTCATCTTAATACAGTCAACATGCAGTATCCCTTAATCCGGTTCACATTCACGTCTTTTGATTAAACAAACGACGAGCATTTCCTCGTCATTTTCAACTAACCAATTATTATACCAAAACAAATTTCAATTTCTATTACGTTCAACAACTTCTCGTTTATTCACTAGAACTCTTATTATCTCGTATCTCGGATGGAAATGTTGTCAACTACAAACTCTTTCATCAACCAATAACAATCATTTTTATTAAAAAGGTTTTCCTTATTCGACATTTCTATCGGCTTATAATCTCGATTCTCCGTCTCTTATCAAAATCCGAACCTTCTTAGAATTCGTTCAAATTTTACGGTCACGATCATTAACTATCAAGATTATCAAAGGTTCGAATCACAATCCTAAATCATTATCTATTCTCGACTTATCGTCGATTGTTCGTCTCTTAACGAAATTCCTACGTTCTCCGTTTTCGTTCAAATTTTACAACAACGATCATCATCTAACAAGCATCACTAATATGCAAACCATATTCTCATATCATTAACGAGCTTCAACTTATCGATGGATTTCCGTCTCTTACGTTTTTCAATTTATTTTTAGAAAAATCTCAAATAAATATATATTCATCCTCAATCATCCTATATCTCATTTCCATTAATCAATCATGCATATCATAACATTTACTACACCAAATCATGCATTCTTTCTCTCTTACAATTCTATTTTTATTTTTAGAAAATTTTAAATCAATTATGTAGTCAATTAACAACATGTAGAACACTATTTTATCAATCAAACATCAAAGAAATCGAACTACGAAAAACCCCTAAAATTCCATAAAATTTTGGTATTAACATAGATCAAAGGGGGATGATTTTCTTCATGATTCGATCCATAGAACTTAATTCTAAACATACTAGAACATGATTTAAAAAAAGGTGCATCATCCTACTTCAATTCCTATGTTTCGAAAAAAATGAAAATGATGGGAAAGGATTTGTGTTCGGTTCATAACGTAGGAGAAGTTCTCACCTTGCGAAATATGAAGTCGGAAATGAAGTTAATCGGTAGATGAAAGACTTGTGAGCTTTGAGAAAGCTTGGATGATGAACTCTAATGGAGAAAATGAGAAAGAAAAATGAGAGAGAGAGATTGATGGGTGTGGCGGCAATGAGAATGAGGGAGGGAGAAGATGACTCATGTATTTACTATACATAAAGGTGTAAATATCTAACAACTAAGGTGGTGAGTCGTTAAGGCGCGTTTGGTCTCGAGAAATCATTTCTTAGATAGTTACATATTCGACGAAATCTAATTTGTCCGTTAGATTAGAAATAAATCACATACTCGAAAAACCTAATTCGTTTTTCAAAATCCGAGAAAAAGTCGGGATTAGACAGTCAAAAATTCACCTGGAAAAATCATAAAAACTAACTTTCTCTGGTGAACTCGTATCGAAGAAAAAGTGAATGCAAATTCTGACGGTTTTTCGTTCTGAGTTTTCGGACGATAAATTTGTCGGACGCGAAAATCCTAATACAGTAGTCGTTCGTCCGACTTCAGGAATTTATTTTCAGAAACGGATTTCACCGTAAATCTTAGAATCGAAAATCCTTAACTTAGGCGTGCAAAGCCTTAATTATTAATTAACTTTTTATTTTAAAGATGGAATAATTATCCGGGGTATTACAAATTAAACGAGATCAAAGTAGCATAAATTAATCAACCCAAGTCATCTCTCAAGGAAAACTTAATAGGGAAATTATTTGTATTGCAAAAAGAAAAGAAAAAGAAAGTAGTAAAATGAAGGGTTTTGATTTGTTTATAAATAGGTGAAAAGATAAATTAAGCACATATTAAACCTAGGCAAGAATGTAAATCTAATCTAATGAAAGCAATAAGAACATTGGAATTATGCATGAAACCAAAGAAATTAATTGCATCAAGAAATTGAAATAGCAAGAATAAATTAAACTCATAAACTTAACTTGAATTGAAAGAAATTTGAAATCGCAATTGAATTTGTGGTGGTTGTTGTTCTTCAATCCGGAATAAAATTACTAATCTATGAAAGCAATAAACTAAGAACAATCTAAGAGTGTTTTGGTGCTCAAAAACTGGAGAAAATCGCGAAAAGATGGAAAAACTGGCGGAAGGAATAAATCTGTCTTATTTATAGTATGTTTCACGCCTTCACGCTGCCATGTGCCAAGCGATAGCTTAAAGGGTCAAGCGATCGCTTGGCCCTGTTCTCTGTTTTCCCGAAGCACTCCGTCAAGCTATCGCTTAGAGGGTCAAGCGATTGATTGGCCCTGCCTCGCGCGCCCTTTTTGTTTCGATCATATCTCTCTCGTCCAAACTCCGATTTGCGCACGGTTTTCGCCAACGAACTCGTATTGAGACATACTTCAATCCTATCAAGTTCAACTCCTCAAATATTTGTCACACCATTTCTCATTTTCGTCCATCTCTCGTCTATTCTCGCGCAATTCTTACAAAACCAACATGTTAGCGAGATTAACTAGAACCAATGAATTTTACAATAAAATCCAACAAAATAGTTGTTGGGAAATTTATTAGTATGAGTTTTGATGAATTCCAAAACCGACTGACCCCAACCGAATAGATATTTCCAGAACCTAATGTTAGAATTTAGGCTCGCTGTTTGAGCAAAGTTGAGATTTTATCTTTACAGGTCTCCAGCTAAAAGATGGCAACAAGGCATCACTCAGACAGAACATCAGTTGTGAAGAAAGACAACTGATATGCAAACAAGGGGAAGTCTTCAGAACATCAGTTGTGAAGGAAACCAACTGAGCGTTCATCAGATGAGAAACAGTAGAAAGGAAAAGAACATCAGATGAAAAGGAAAGTCATCTGAGGGTTCAAACCCAACTGTGTAAATACAAGGAAGACAACTGAGTGTTCAGTTTCAGAACCTCAGTTGTAGAACTCGAACAAGAAGATCAACTGCTTGAAGTTCAAAGTCAGCTGAGAGTCCAACAGTTCAGAACATCAGCTGAAGACCACTCAGATGGAGATCAAGACTTTCAACCGACGAACCGAGGTTGACTGTCAGAAAGGTTAAGATTTGAATTTCAAATGGAAGTCACATGAGGGTTTGACCGTTCAGTCATTACCCTATCTGGCCCAACACAAGGCTGTCTCAGATGAAAAGCAGAAGAGCACAGATGCCATATCGGGAAAGTCTGCAGAGATGAGAGACAAGCCATCACTATCAACCGATCAGAGATCAACTGCTCCTCCAATGGCTAGTTGATTCTCTCCGCCTATAAATAGAGGCATTCTCTCATTCGAGAGAGAGACGAAAAACATGAGACAGACTGAAGCAAGAGAGAAAAGTGCAATCACAAGAGAATCAAACTAAAATCATATTCTAAGAACATCAGCAGCTGAGAGTTCAAGAGTGATAGAACATTAGTAGCTGAGGATTCATAGAGTGAAAATCTGTCTTTGATCTTAGGTTGAGTATTTATTCATTCAAGCCTTAGATCCAGCTCTCATTCGTGATCGAGCTGTAGTTGGAAATCCCACCCATTCTCACACCCTAAAAAGTGTGCTAGGACCTTACTCTTCCTGTAATTGAGTAGTCAGGTCGTCAAGTATCCGCAAACTTGACATAGGCTGTTTAGTGCCCGGAAACCAAACTGTAAGGTCGATAAGTACCCGCAAACTTATCCTTAACGGTTGCTCAGCCCGCGTAAGCTGAGTGGTTCTGTCCAGAAGAACTTGGACTGAGGTGTGAGGATTCACATCTCCCCGTGGACGTAGGAGGATTTTCTCCGAACCACGTTAAATCCTGTGTGTCTGTGTTTGTTCTTATTCAGTTGTTTTTGCATATTTATCTGATCAATCTAACCGACATACAAACCGCATTTGCACATTTTCAACCGAGCTGTTTTGGTTCTTGACCAACCGAGCTGTTTTGCGTGAGTTGCTTTTAACGAGTTTATTTTTCCACCACATTCCGCACAGCCTCACTCTTCCAGCTGAGGTCGCTTACTCAGCTGTGAAATTCCAACTGAGTCCTCTTTTACTCAGTTGAAGTGATTTTTCAGGTTTAAGTTTTTAAATCCTAACTGGTGTATTCCCCCCACCCCCATACACCAGTAACTCGTTTCGGGACCATCAAGTGATGAGAAAGATCACTTGATACATAAATACACATCAAAATGAGCATAAAATAAGGTGAAACATTTGGTAAATTGGATGTGCAATCTAACTCATTGTCTTGATTTATAACGTTTGTGCCTTTTGTTTCGGCTCACTTAAACTTTGTATCTCTCCTATTTGAGTTGCATGCATCCCACGTGTGTATTTGAAAAAAAATTCAATTACCCCAATTAGAATTTACGGTTGTCATCAAAATATGTAATGCTGTAATATATACAAGTTGCATTATAATAATAATAGATTTTTTCAACACATAAAATGTATTATCTTAAAATGTATTATTGATTGGTTACATGGAGATGTATTATTATGTATGTGTGAAGACGCATGACTTCTAGGTTTGTAGGAAGAAATAATTCTACTTGATCTCATCCATGTCGAAATTGGTTTCACAGTAGAATAGTATACATTTTCGCATATGTCAAATGCTATCTCCACATATACGATAATGTAGTTAAAGAATAAATATATTTTTATCACTATACATTTCTTATAATATATATTGTACAAATTCAATTAATTATATTGACTACTTATTAACATACACATCAAGTTATGGATAATGAAATGTCTAAGTCGAGAATGGACATCCGCTTAATATATTATTTAAAGCAATCCAAACGTACATATACTATACATCTATTACTTCAATAATAATAATAATAATAATAATAATAATAATAATAATAATAATAATAATAATAATAATAATAATAAAAAATAGAAGTAAAAAATTAATAATGTAATTTATCATAGACCTCAACATTTGCAATTAATTACAAACCAAAAAATTAATAATACTCCTTATTAAAAATTAGTTATAAACCAATAAATTAATGAACGAAAAGTATAATTAAGTTCCTTCAAAAGAAAAGGTATAAATAATGACAGAACAACATATATAATTACGAGAGGATAGTCACAATGTCACTTCTTAAGAGTGAAATTTAAAAAATGTCACTGTTTTTAGTTTGTTATCATTATGTCACTTTTGGACTATTTTACTCTTCATTTGACCAATAAACTACTAAAATACCTCATTCATATTAAAGTTTTTGATACCAAATACAAATTACATCTAATAGATTATTTGGTGATTTTATAGTTTCACATTTTTCAAAAATTTGTGATCCGCCAAAAAAATATGTGACTGATCAAAAACAAAAGAAACCGCCGCTCCGCCGCCACCATCGCCACCGCCGTCGGTGGTCACAAAAAAAAAATTGTGACTCACCGAAAAAAAAAATTGCCGCTCCATCGCAGCAACCGACGGTGGTCACAAAAATAAAATTGTGACTCGCCAAAATAAAATGTGACTCACGAAAAAAATATAACTTTAAGACATTCACATCCCAAACTTTGTGAGTAACATTTGTGAAAAATAGTGAAAAATGTATGTATATTCATGTTTTATAATATGGGAATTCACAAACAAATAATTGTGAGTCACAAAAAATTCATTGTCAATCAGAAAATATTCGATTTGAATTATTTAAAAATTCGTGAAAAAAAAATCATGTTAATGGAACAACAGAGTCAAAAACAAACTTTTACGTACAGAGTCAATTTTAAAAACTCGTGACATCACATCGTATGAAGATATAATTCACAATGAAAAAAAAGTGAAATAACAAAAAATGACATTCCCAGTAACTAAACAAAGTTTGTTACCTCACCAAAAACATTCAGTTAACAATTATTTTTTACAAAACAAGCTAGTACCATTTACAATTGTGTTCTTCAACAAACAACATAATGTGTTCTTGGTTTTCCTTTTCTTCGTGTTCCTATTCTTCTGCAACTACGGGATTTTCTTCGTCAGTGCCATCCGGCGTCAGAAGCGGCGCCTCCGCCAGCCTCACCTCCGCCTCCGTCCGCTCCTCCCCGTCGAAGAACGGCTGCACCGCCACGATCTGTATGCAATCGATTTTTAAAAACAAAAACAAAAAAAATTAGATAGATCTGTTCCATATCTTAAGAGACAAAATCACATTAAACCGTCAATATTTGTGAACAATTTAGAGCCCTCGTAAGAAGGAAAGAACTTACCTAAGTCAGAAATTCCCCCTACTCTTCCCCCTAATCCTCTTCCTTGGCTTATCGAAAGAGCTCGACGGCCTCGGCATCATCGTCGGAAGCAGACAGCGGAGGGGGCGGTGCCGGAGCCGATAAAGCCGGCGGCAAAGCGAGCCGAGGCTGGGCTCGGGAGAGGGTGGTGCTGCAGGAAGAGGCAAATCGGCTCGAAGTAGAGGAAGAAGATGGCAGAGAGAGCAGCAAAGCCGACTACGTTGATAAAGGAGTGACGGCGGCGGCGGCGGGGTGACGACTAGTTTTGAGAGAGAAAAGAGAGATAATCGAGAGAGAGTAGAGAGATAGAGAAGATAATAGAGGAAGACGACAGAGAGAGCAGCGAAGCCGACTACGTTGATGAAGGAGTGATGGCGCGGCGGTGACTAGTTTTGAGAGAGAAAAGAGAGATAATCCAGAGACAGAATAGAGATAGAGAAGAGAGAGAGAAAGAGTGAGATAGAATAATCAAAAAAAAAGTGTGTAAAAAAGAGTAAAGAGGGGTAAAAATATCTAAAAATGACATAATTATAAGAGATTATAAAAAGTGACATAATTTAAAAGTGATAACAAAGAGGTGCTATTTTGGAGGAATTCCTCTATAATTATCAATTATTATCGTAATACCGCCGCCTGTCGTGATATATGTTGATATGTAATGCATGGTTATTATGATAAACTTAATAGCATCTTCAATGCCATTTGTCATGATATTCGATTATGGTAATATTCTTAATTTGAGTTGCGCTACAAAATAATTAATTAGTGTACCGGCCTTCAAATGTTATAAGGTGAACGACATAAAGGTCGTAACTAGCGGGTAACGGAACATGTGCACGTCAACAAACACCAGAGTTGCTACATTTTTAATTATATATGTATGATTGACGTATCTATTCTACAATATCCTCTTTATAATATAGTATCAATGCAAGTGTTTAGTAATTTATTCGTTTCTTTATACTCTCTCTGTCCCATTTCAATGAGATCATTTTTCTTATTTGCACATCAATTTCATTAAGCCCTAAAATAAAACACAACACATAATAAATACTATTATTATTCATAAATTACCGTAAAAAGCCATTAATTCACTTCTCTTTTCTACTTGAGTTAATAGAAACACCTCGAAAAAATTATTTTTATCTTTCCAACATTATCATGAACAATTTATTTTTTATTACACTTATTGAAATAGGACAGAAATATATACATATATAGATATATTTTGAGGAAAGGATATATATATATATATATATGGGATTATGATCATGTAAGAATAACTCTTATCCTAAGAAATGAGAATTAATCTCAGCCACTCATCTGGTGTATCTAGCTAAGAAGGGCGGTGCATCCGGACGAAAAATTTCCCGTTTTTTTTTTTAAGGTTTGATTTTTCCATAAAGCTGGGTACATCTCATGTCAACGTATGGTGCATCTAGTTTCACAATGTGGTGCATCTCATTGTAAAGTGTGGTGCATCTACAACATTGTGGTTCATGAGATGCACTACTACGTGTACTGATATGCACGGGACAATGTAATCAGATGCATTACTAGGTGTAAGGAAATGCACTATGTTTTACGAAAATATCTTTTGGTTTGCTGCTTCTTCTTTGGTCAAGATTCGAGCGAGGGGAGCCGAAAGCCTCGGAGCGAGCCGAAAAATCCAAATTTTTGCCTGACGATTATCCTCATATTAGTAATCGGAGCGAAGAAGGAGCCGTAAAATCGGAGCTGAGAAAAAAAATCTTAAAAAAACCTGAAAAACAAAAAACTGAAAAAAAAAATCGGACATGCACCACAATGTGTAACATGATGCACCACACAGTATATCTAGATGCACCGTGTTTTAAGAAAAAATCGCCTAGAAAAAAAAAAAAAATATTGGCGCGTGAGCTACACGCGCCCGCTCTTTTTTGAGATGTGTGGTCCAGATTTATTCCTATTTCTCACTTTAAGGGTCATTTTCACCATAACCCATCCCTCTATATATATCTTAAATCGAGGGATTCGAGGTCTTCTTTTGAATTTAGGTCCTACGTGGCGTTCTCTCCATCAGGTAGTCCTATTTGTCTTAAATCGTTATTTTAAATATTTTTGTTCATATATTCTATTATGAGGTTATACTCTCTGTTGGGAAAATTAGTAAAGATTTTGATTTCTATCAAAACCTAACTAACCCCAACTGAATGGATATGCCTTGAGTCAGTATTTAGCTAGAGCTCACTGTTTGAGCGTAAGAATTTTATCTTTACAGGATCAAACTAAAGAAGACAATTCATGACCAAGGCAGTTCAAGTTCAGTCAGCCATTATCTCAGTCAACTCCAGAACTGAACTATGCAGTTAAGTATGTTAATAAGTTTGTTTAAATCACGTGTCCAGAAGACTGAAGAAGAAGACTTAGAAGATGAAGGAGAAAGAAGAACTTGAATTTGAAATTCAAAAAGCGAGTCTCGTAGTTACCATTTTAGGAAAGTTTGCAGAGGTTAGGTGAAGAGCCATGCTTTAAAGCAGAGTTCAAACGACTATTTCCAACGACTATATCGACCTCCTCTCTATAAATAGACACCTTTACCATTGCGAGAAGACTAATGAACGAGCCCATAAGCATATAGAGTAAGAAGCATTCAAATTCTCTCGTAGCAAGAAAAGTAAGTGATAGAGCAGTCGAATTCCATGTAGTAGTGTTTTCATCCCTCCTCCTTGAGATTTCCTTCTAACCTCTCAAGAAGAAATTTATTAATCGAGTCAAGAAGTTCCCTCCTTTGTTTAGTTCCTAAGCAGATTCACTGTAACTAGTTTGAGTCTGTACACCTTAAAAGAAAACCTCCACTGTAAAGTGTTAAGGGTTTCATAAGTTGGAAACCCAACCTATTTCTATGTCACTTCGAACTCACAATTGAAGACTCTAGGTCTCTTAGAACCCGTAAACTAAGAATAGGCTTTGTTCTTGCCCGCAAAAGAATTGTAGGCTTCTTTAGTACCCGCAAACTAACTACCTAGGCTGTTTGGTGCCCGTAAACCAACGTAATGCTTTGAAAGTAGGTGTAAACTTTCCTAGTTGATTACTAGCCTGAAAAGCTAGTCGTGGACGTAGGAGTTCATCTCTAAATCCCGTAAAAATAACTGTGTTTTTACTTTCTGTATTTTTAGCTATTGTTTGAGATACGAACTCACTAACTGCATACAAACAAGCTTTTGCATAATTGCACTAAGTGTTGCGAACTGACCTTCGCCCAAAAAGGATTTTCTCTTTACGTGACGAGTTTAATATTAACAACCACATTCCGCACACAGTCACTCTATTAAAACCTCAGTTAGGAAAATATAGTTGACCCCCAGTCCAAGAAGTCAACTGTATGTCGAACTGAGTGATCACTCTAACTGAGCTTTACAGTTGTCGAGCAACTCGAACTGAAGAGTTTGATAAAGTTTTTAAAAAATCCTTACTACTGTATTCTCCTGCCCCTCCCCCCCCACCAGTTAACTCGTTACAAGGACCATCAAGTGGTATCAGAGCAGTTGTTCAAAAGACTGCTCACTCTGTTTCACTCGGTGTGAGGCGAGATTTTTTAGTGGTCAACTGAACAAATCTTTTGAAAACCCCTTTCGTACATTCTGTTGCATATTTGCTTGTTTTCTCTCTTGACTGTTTTACAGGAAAGATGAACACTACGCTCATAGAAAGATGTCGGAGTTCATTGTGGATGATTACTCCACATGGAAATTCAGACAAAAGATGGCTTCACTGCCAAACATCCAAGGATGTGGGAGACCATCACCAACAGTCTTATCCTAATTACAGATGAATTCACAGTTCTTTCCACGATCCTAGGTGATGGTACAGTCGCTACCAAAGTGGAACTGAAGAGTCCATGAGATTACACCAATGATGAAAGGGCAATTTCTCAGTTAGATGGCGTTGCCAAGAGTGTCATCTCAGCCACTGTAGGCAAAGCCTACCTTCCCAAGATCATCGCCTGTGAGATGCCGAAAGAGATGTGGGATGCGCTTGCATCACTCTGTGAAGGATCGGACGAGATTAAGGAAAACAAGTTCACCTTGGCTTGTCAGAAGTACGAATACTTCACCCAGCTCCCCGATGAAAGCATAGATAAAATAGACCAAAGGTTCACAGAGATAATCATGGATATCGAATGTATCAGGAAGGAAAAATATTCTCAGCGTAAGATGAACTTGAAAGTTCTCCCCTCACTTGACGAAGACTGGTCTGTCCACCGTATCTTCCACCAGAACAGAAGTGACCTCAGTTCACTGAAGACTGAAAAGTTGTTCTCCACCCTCAAGGTGAATGAGTACGATATCTAGTGTCTAAAGCATTCTCAACTTCAGAGGACAAAATCAATGGAGCAAAGCTCAGTGACCAAGAATATGGCGCTTCGAGCTGAGTCAAGCAAATCAAAGTTTGCCAGACCCCCACGGTTCACTGACTCCTCAGCTAGGGATCGACCGAGCAGATCAGATTTTCAAAAGAAGATCAATGAGATGACTAAACATATGGAGAAAATAAACTCCAAGCTCGAGAGATACAAAAGGATGAACCAGAGCAAGTATAGCTCTAAAGAAACATCCTCAAACACTCAAGGTGACGGACACTTAAAGATAGATTGTCTAGACCTCTCCAAGAAGGATAGAGATGTCCTCCGAGAAAAGGCCAATGAAAAGACCAAGGCCATGATCGTTGAGGAAGAAGTCGACGACACCGACTTGTACATCAACTCCGAAGGAGATGAAGCTGACTCTCCATCAAGTTTTGTAGAAAAGGACAAATGTCTCATACCAGTGCCACAAGAGTCCACAAGAGAGGTAAACTCCTTAGGTATCCTAATTCTATTATTCATATAGTTAGCCATTGTGCAGGAGATCTGGAGGAAGATATATGTCCTTCATAGGATGAGGTCGAACAACTAAGTTGACTGTGTGATGCTCAAGCTGCTCAGTACAAGGCACTTAGAGCTAAGTTCGATGTAATGAACAACAAACTGATCATGAAGTATCAGAAGATTGAAAGACTGATAAAGTCTAATCGGAAGCTTCAAGAGGAAGTTTCTCAATCCACCAACAGTCATGTCATTAACTTCACCAACATGACAACGATGCAGGCTGACTACATCTCTTAGTTGTAAATGGAGCTCAAACATGCAAATGAGAAGATCATGTCGCTTCATGCTTCGAGTGCAGCTCTGGAAAGCATGATCAGCAACCAAAGACCTCCCAACTGCGTAGAAGGTCTTTGATACGATCTTGAACTTAACACCGAAAGGCAGTCAGGATCCTTCGTCAAGGCAAGTCATAACTCAATTAAGACAAACCAAGTTCAACCAGACTCAGTCGACACTACAGTTCAAGAGACTCCAGTCACTTCTCAGACTGTTAAGACTCCTGTAGCTAACAAAGGAAAGAAGGTTCAAGGAGTTGAACCTAAGGAAGATAAGCCGGTACGACAAAGGATGTTGAGAGATCCACTAAGAAGTTTAGACCCCGAGGTCGCAGAGCGAATGGGAAGACTCAACAAGGTCCTTCGCAGCCAAGGCAGAATCAGGCTAGGCACAGACCTAACAAATCAGCTCAACATTAGCCCAGACGCCATCCAAACTAGAACAACCACAACTTCTATGATCAGGTTCAGCCTTAATATCATCATGCATATTAAGGACATGGAAACTTCGGTGATCAGTATCATGGTCCAAGTTATCTATAATATGGATATGCACAAGGAGCAAGATAGTTTGGATCTTCTCCGTGATGGTTCTCACCACGAAGAAATTGACGAAGTCAGGAAGGTTAAAATCAAGATCAAAGAAGACAAGGCTTTCCACCAAAGAATCAGACTACCAGAGCTCCACAGTAAAATCAATCGGCTATTAGGACCGGTGTACAAGCTCGTGAAAATTACAAGGAAATGAAAATTGAACTAACAAGAACAATATTGGAAATACAATGAAATAATGTAAACAATGAAAACTAAACAAAACCAAGTTTAGAAGTCGCCAGAAGATTCCTTCTGCCCGCAAGACGAGAAATGCCCCGGTAGTGCTCATGGATTGGTGTATCATCCTCAAAGGTAAATGACTTTACGTCTCAACAGTAGCAGCACCGCAAACTGTAGAGCTCCGACGAACTGGACAAGAGACGAGAGCTGAGCAACAAATGAACTATATGTTGTTTTTGGAAGAAAAGAAGGAAATGCCGAAAAGCTTATAGAAAACCATGAAATGACAATCCTATATATAGGCCTCACTCACTACACGGGAAATAGAATTGTATTTAATAGCCATATGGTTGTTTCTTTGAAATTAAAGCCCTGAAATGGATGTTATGGTGTTTGAATATCATTCAATTAAACGAATTCATCACATGGCCGTTCAAGCCCACGTCGGTTTCAAGAAATTGAAATCATGTCATAATTACCAATTTCAATAAGCAAATATTGTATAATTTTGTGTTGGACGTGTACGATTCCTAAAACAATTAAACATAGTTTAATTATAAATTAACAATTGAACCTAGTTCAATATCCACTCATATGGGCTCGTCTTAGTTTATAACAACTTGGGCCAAATTAATTCATTATTATAATTAATCTAAGATCCAGCCCAATACCACCAACTCGAGCTTAAGTTGGTTTCTTCAACATAGGATAACTATGTTATGGAATTTGTCTTAGACAAGTTCAACTTCAACACACAAGTCATACAAATAATTTCTCACTCACCATTTAATAGTTTTGAGAACATAAACACCAGTCCAATATTTATTTAAAATATATTATCCACAAATTGATTTATCAAAACCAATTTCCTCATCTATAGTCTACGTGGATAAGGATGGGAAGATAATTTGAACTAACAATACAATTTGAGTATTGAAAGAAACACAGCCGGTCACTGACTAGCCAGGACCCAACTGAGTTTGGGTACCTAAAGTTTGTTTTGTTTGTTGCAGGAATAGGACAAACTGAGGAAGAGGTTGCAAAGTCAGTGTAGATCATGGATAGTGGATGCTCCAAGCATATGACGCATCACATGAGTCTACTAAAAAACTTCACGTTTCGAGAAGGATCAACTGTGACCTTTGGCGACCATTCTCGTGGTAGAACCAAAGGGTTCGGTACCCTCAAAACTGAATTTGTGACTATTAAAAATATTTCCTTGGTTAATGGATGGAAGTATAATTTGCTCTCCATATGTCAATTCTACGATAATGGTTGTTCTGTGAAGTTTGGTGCGCAGGGATGCAGGGTGAAAGACTCAAAGACCAAACAATCTTGGAGAAAACACCGGCTCCTTTCAGCTGATCGAACAAATCATCTATCCTTGGCAAAGGATACTTATGTTTTAGTGTAATCTTGTTGAGCTCTCGGTAATCTATGCACATCCTCAAACTACCGTCCTTCTTCTTCACAAACAGAATCGGGGCTCCCCAAGGAGAAACGCTTGGTCGAATAAAGCCCAAGTCTAATAGTTCTTACAATTGAATCTTCAATTCTTGGAATTCCTTTGGGGCCATTCTGTACGGAGCATTTGATATTGGAGCTAATCCGGGTTCGAGATCAATCGTAAATTCCAACTGTCTGTCGGGAGGCAGTCCTGGTAACACTTCCGGGAATACGTCTTTAAATTCTCGCACGATAGGCACGTCATCGACACTCAACTCTTGATTCTCATCTTTGTTCAAGTAAATCAGATACACCTTTGTATGCTTCCTTCTCATTAACTTCTTCGCTTTCATAGCCGAAATTATCGGCATCCTCTTCCTTACTTTCTTCTCAACTCCAAAGACTACAGTCGGCTCTTCTTCCGGGGGTTGAAACAAAATCTGCCTCAGGTTGCATCAAATTGTCTAAAAATTCTTGGTTAGCCAATACATTCATAAGATTATGTCTATGTCCCACATTTGAATTTGGTTTAGGGATCTCGCAGACATTTTGTGGCTTCCGAATTCGAATTCTAAGTTCGAGCAAACATGTGATATTAACGACGATTTACCTAAAGGGGTTGCCACTCTAAGCACCTGGTTAGATTCTTCTACCCTCAAACCTAGGTTTTCTATGCAAGCACTAGATGTAAACGAATGTGAAGCACCAGTATCAAATAAAACGATAACAGGTATGCCGTTAAGCTTTCCCAAACCTGCTAGGTTTCCTTGGTCTTTAGCTAACGGTTTCTGCTCAACTGCAAACGCTCTTTGGAAATGCGGTGGCTCCTCCTGAGCGGGTTGATGCCTTGGCGGCTGTGGTTTCCGCTGATGCTAAAGAAACTTTTGCTGCCGGATCATCTCAACTGCTTTCATCTGCGAAGGCTGAAACTGATTTGGCCTTCTGCCACACATTCCTTGCTGTTTACTTAGGCACCTGTTCGAGAAATGACCAGGCTGTCCACAAGTATAACAGACATTACTTCCGATTTTACCGATTCCTTGATGCATCCTGCCACACTTTGAACAAGGAGGGAGTCCTTGGGGTCCTACAGGCATATTACTTCGATTAGGTTGCGGAACTCTCGCTTTCTGGGGTTGCTGAGATTGTTGTTGTCCTTTTCCTTGCCATGGCCTCTTACTTGGGTGACTACCACCACTCCATTTTCCCTTCCTCTTTGCATGCTGATCGAACTAAGACTGATGGGTAGTTACGGTCGTCGTCGTTTGGCTTTGAAATTGAGGATTCGTTGAAGGATGCGACCCTTTTACTGGATGGATAGCCAACTCCATATCTAGGGCTCGATTAAGGGCTTCTGCATAAGTCAGACCACTCTAACTAGCTAGAACTACTCGAATATCTTACCTTAATCCTGCTCGGAACAGCTCGCACATCTTCTCGTCGGTATCTACCTTATCAGGATCAAAACGAGCTAATTCGCAAAACTCACGGTCGTACTCAGCTACGGTCTTCTTTCCTTGCCTCAGGGTTGCAAATTCATTTGCTTTCTGCTTATGATAACTCCTCAGTACATACTTCTCATACAACGCTTCCTTGAATTGCTCCAACGACAAGTTTTCACGCTCTTCTGGAGTATACATCCTCTGTCTCGCTTCCCACCAGTAGTCGGCAGTTCCTTTCAATCGATATGTCATACACTCGAGACGTTCGTGATCGGTGCAATGAAGAAATCTAAAAATTCATTTAAGAGAACGAATCCAGTCCTCGGCTTATGTCGGACTGCCTTTGCCGTCAAAGGTTGGGGGATTTTAGGGAAGAAAAAGTTCTTCTACTCGACGTTCATTTGGAGGGGGAGGAGTAGGATCTCGCTGTCCCTCTTCCTCATTTTTAACGTTTCTTCGTCTTGGCGGCATTCTAAAGAAATGCAAAAGAAAAATTTTAAGCCACTCGGAAAAAACAAATTATCTTACTCGGAACCTTTCTCGATTTTGAAAATATTTCCTCTTCGGAAGGAATATGATTCTTGATCGGTACTTATCAACACATCAATAGGAATTCAATTTAATAACCACTGCAAATAAATCAATCATCTTAAACTCACATATATCTCAATCAATTCATTCTCAACTCAAATAATCAATCATCATTAATATTGACAAGCATTCCAATCATATATATATATATATATATATATATATATATCCTCAAAAAAAATTATTTCTCCATATTTTAAACAATCATAATCTCAAACATAATTACGTCAACATTCACATATTTTCAAAATAAATCTTTCTCAATACTCCAAACAATCATGTACTCAAATATTATTATTTATAAAACTTTGTCAAAGAATAAGTTACTCAATTAACTCAACTCATATTTCTTTACCTGTTCTCGTCTCAATCATAATTTAGGAATCTCGGATATTCAGATTAATAAAAATTATATAGGAGACTCAAAGCTGATTTTAACGGCCTAACGGCTTCTCTTTTAAATCACCCGACGATGGCCTCTTTTGAGGACTTACCACAAAATAAGGGATTAAACATTTACAACGGAAAATTTCCCACACGTCAACATGACGGTCTACATCTCGAATCGATCTAACACGAGCTAACATTTTGCGTCCGATTCTACTAACTAACCATGCATCGAGTCATAAATATATACTTCACTGCGGAAAGGTATAAAGAGTTCAACTCTTAGACAGAAAAATAAATATTGTTCGAATCGGGATCCTAAACGGGATCATCCTCACTCGGGCCGCAATCATCATACTGTTCCTCATCAGGGTACTCCTCGGGATCCTCCTCTGGATCTTCCGCCTCTGGATCTTCCTCCTCTAGGTCTTCCTCCTCTGGATCTTCCTCTTCTACGCCATCATTTATAATGTCAAAACGCTCACGCTCAGCTGCTCTTAACTCCTCTTCAAAGTCACGGAGGGAGTAGTTGATGGCTTTCCAAGGATGGGTCATGTCTCCAGTGTCCTCGTCCTCAAATTGAGCATTGAAATCCTCCAATTCTGACTCGACCCACGGGGGTGTCTCGGGATTATTCTGGTTGCGTCGGAGGAAAGATGCCACGTTGGCTGGAGCGTCAAACTCTGGCTCACGTCCCTGATCGGGCCTCACTACTGGGGTCGGAGCAAACGTATACGGAGTAGAGAAGTAGTCATTCGGCAGGGCCTGGAGGTAACTGTTTTCCACGGTAGCTTTGGTTGTCGGATCTTCGAATGGCTCACCATTATCACTGCTGCCGGTACGAGTCAGCCTAGAGGGCTCGACTAAGGGCTGAACCGGAGAAGGTGTATGGTCATGGCACATAAATTCCTCAAGCTGATCATGTGAAGGCGGCAAGACTCCGATAGGGTTATGAAAACCGTTTGACTGCGGAGCGATCGAGCTAGACGAAGCAAAATGGTCAAAAGCACGGATAGGGAGCACACCTCCCGAGTATGGGTAGTCCTGATAGGCGGCTCGGGGCTCTGGCTCGAAACGGGGCGGTGAAGGGTCATGGGGAGGAACTGGGCTGTCCTGTAGCACAGGCGGGGGACTATGGACAAAACCATTCAGCACGGCAGGGAGATCAACATCATACGGTTCTGGAGGCGGAGTACCGTACTGCATATACTGCCCGGATATAGTAGAAATGAACACATTACAGTCACCATAGAGGTAGCCATCGAGGTAACGGTGTCTAAAAAATCTAGGCACAAGCAATGCTGCCCAATCACGCCGCTCTTGAGGTAAGGCCTGGATTAAATGTATCATCCCGTCTAACGCACCTACGTCCATGTACTGAACTTTCTCCCAAATCTTATGATAACGAGCTAGGAATTCCGCAAGCGTCTCGCGATACATCTTCCTCACATGCAGGTACTTCTGCATCCACTCTCGATCGTCCATCCTATACGAATTTTAAACGAGTTAAGCACACTAAAACAGTTAAACAGACATGCTAAAATTTCCAACCACCACATACTCGTTCTTGCTTTCCGTAGAGGTATTATTGCTCAAGGTACTTGGCAATTCCATTTCAAGAAATCGTTTGCCCAAACGTTCCATCATTTCTGATTTCCACAGGAAACACACATTAGGGAAGGCATTCTAAAACAATCTAGTTATTCAATCTACTTATAAAGCTTTTATCTCTAGACGAGCACAAATAATAATCTTAATAACTCAATTAATCATTTTAACTTGAAAGCTTTAGAAAATAAAGCGTACCTGGTTGCCGGATGAGAGGGGGGATTGCTTGGTGTGTTACTGACTCAAATCAGTCTAGGAAATAAATCAAGACTCGACTCATCAAAAAAAGTTAAGCTTCAGAGCAGACGACCTGCTCTGATACCACTATGTCACACCCCGACTCACGAGGTGCGACGAATGACACTAACACTACTAAACCTCATACAAACTCAACTCACATAAGGGTTCATGCTCGGGGAATCAAGTGATTATTGACTGAAAGCGATAACAAATAAGGCATGCTTCCAAGTCATAGATAAAACACCAAACGAGCATAGATAATTTACATATTAAATCCAAAAGGAATAAGTATGTCAAGTTCACATGAAACGAGAATTAAGGAAAGCGGTAAATTGTATCGAGCACATCGCTCGTGAATTTAAACAAAGTATCAGAGTATAATTCGAAAACATATCAACAAAAGCATCAAATAATACTGCAGCGGAGACTTCGACTCAATTTCCAACAACTACATGTATGAAGACATGTAATTGCCAGCCAACTTTCGACTCAACCAAAAGAACACACCACCAAGCCGTCCACGCCATCCACATCCTGCTAACCTGCACGTTTAGAAATACATGCAGGGCTGAGTACTTCGTACTCAGTGAACACATGCCAAATATTTGAAAAGTTGCTCTTAGAGCTATACAATTGAACTTGCCTTGCCGTAGCATCACAAGTATTAATGCAATAAAAAACGTTTACTTGTGTATTCAAAAACATTTTATTTTTCTTGAAACGACAGCACCGTCAAACATATTATGAATATACAGGTATGAATCATCTACACCTCATCTCTGTGTCGAGAAGTAGGCCTCCTTCTCAAACACTGTGACCGGCTAAACTGAAGTAAAGCTCACAGTCACCTCAAACAATTCAAATACCACACGTGGGTTCCTGTCTTTCACAGCGCAATAATATCTCAAGCAGATGATGAAGCATACCAACTCACATAAAAACGGCAAGTCAATTGTATTTAAAACTCAAATAATAATACTCAATAAACAGTAATAGCATTCATTGGAGTTTTGGTTTTAGAAAAGCCCACCTGACTTCCGAAGATTCTAGCTAGGCGGCTTACTCTTTTGAACGTCCTTGCTACTTTTCTGTCCCGCTTGGTCCTTCACAATTCGACATCGAATAAAGAATAAGACTCTCGACGTAAAGTAGATTTTGGTTTCGGCTGAAGGACTTCTACTTGACTCGGGTTGGGTCTCTCTATCTTTATCTTTTCTAAATCAATATCCTTTCTCGACTTTCTCGTTCTCGGTTATCGACTCTACTCGGTTACTAAATAACTTCGTCTCACATTCTCATTTCTAAATCATCTTTACTTTAGTATTTCTTGCTAGTTAAGGAAATGTTATCTATCTCGTCTACATTACTCGAATTCTCTTTCGAATTCTCAATTCAACTATCGTCATCTTAAATTATTCTCATCACATATAAGCATTCTCAACAAATGATCAAGTCATTTAACCATTAACGAAGCATAACCATTTCATTTATACACATAGGTTCATTCAAACATAATAAATACGATTTAAATATAATTAACAGTTATCTCGATACTGCTCGATTTTATTCTCGGAAAATATATTCTTCTAATAAGCATTAAAAACAATCTCGTCAATCTTAATAAGTCAAATAAGAATTCAATCAATACGAATTTTGAATTTAAAACTCAACTAGTCATTTAATATTTCTCGATTCAAAACACAACGTTATTTTCTAAATACATCGTCTTTTCTCAACTATGTACACAAACTCGTATACGTACTCTTATCTTAATTACTTATCTTATATTAATAAACTTTCTTTCTTATTCTCAATTAAACTCTTATTTTCTTTATTTAATAGAAATTCGTTTTCTTGATTTATAACTCGACTTTTAAATTCAAAACTCAACACTCGATAACTTCATCGTCTTATTTCATATTCAAAATTATTTGAAAACCAAACTCGATTATTCTTACTCAAGTATTATCAACCAATCATTTATTACTCAACATATTAAGAAACGAACATTCAATATTTGTGATTCTTTAAACTCGATTCTCGTATTTAAACATCATCATTAAATTTTCAACTCGAGACTTCATTTATTTAGCTATCTCTCACATAGCATTATTTAATCGTCTAATCTCAAACTTAATACTTACTCTTGTATTTACTATTTCTTATTTTATTAAGAAATTATTTCTGTAATTTATTTAATTCTAAATCTACTATTTTTATTTCAAAACTCTTTGATTAATCTCGCAATTAAACGAGTAAACGAACTCAAACTCGACTTAACTCTTCATTAACTTCTTGTGCTTGACTCTACAAATATTTTTCTCTTCTTAAAAGAGATTCTATTTAACTTAAGATTAATTCTTTTTCAATTCTCGTTCAATTGAACAACTTAACCTCGACTAACTCGTCTTAGACTTTATACTTGTAATACCCCAGACTATTTCGACAGTCTTTAAAAATAAAAGTTAATAATAATTATGACTTTACACACCTAAGATCATGAAATTAAATTGTAAGATTTACGATGAAATCCGTTTCCGAAAATAATTTTCAGAAATCGGACGAACGACTACTGTTTTAGGGTTTTCGCGTCCGTTAAGTTTTTCGCCCGGAAACTCGGAATTTAATTCCGTCAGAATTTACATTCACTTTTTCTTCGAGACGAGTTCACCGGAGAAAGTTAATTTTTATGATTTTCCGGACGAATTTTGGACTGTGATGTCCCGACTTTTTCTCGGATTTTGAAAAACGAATTAAGTTTTCCGAATACGTAAATTATTTCCAATCTAACGGACGAATTAGATTTCGTCAATTCCGTAACTAACTAGAAAAGTATTTCTCGACTTTTAAAACGATGTTTAAGAGCCGGAAACAAGAATTTTCGTATAAAATTTCCTCGCCAAACGAAACCTTAACGACTCACTATGTTTGTAGGATATTTTTCATCTACTTTATGAGTCACCTTTGTGACTCATCATCCCTCCCCCTTGTCCCTCTTGTCCGCCATCTCCTCCCTCACTTTCCTCTCTCATTTCTTCTCCAATCTCCTCCATAGAAGCTCAAGTCCAAGCTCTTCCAAGATCGATAACTCTTCCGTCTACCGATCAAATTCCAATCCGAGTTCATAAGATGAAAGGTAAGAGCTTCGTCTCTAGTTTGAACCGAACAAATCTCCTCTTCCCCATCTTTTATTTTTTTCGAAACTTTGGGGATATGATAGCATGTGATTTCTTTGATCGATACATGTTCTAAGATGTTTAGAATCGAGTCCTACAGATTAAATCATGAAGGAAAAATCAAGAACCCTAACCCCTATCATTACCGAAATTTTTCAGTTTTGGGGCTTTTCATTTGTGTTCGATTTCTTTGTCAAATTGATGATAGATTAGTGTTTCTTAGGATGTGAATTGATCGTATGAATTGTTTTAGATTTTTCTAAAAATAAAATCCAAAACCTAAGAGACGAACAAGGCTCGATTTAGGTTAGTAAATGTTATGATATGCTCGATTGCTTGATGAAAATGAATTATACGATGCATGAGGATGAATATATATTAAATTAAAATTTTTTTAAAAATAAAACGAAAAGTGTAAGAGACGAAGATGTATTGATAAGTCGAGGCTCGATAATGTTTTGATAATATGATTTGCATGTTACTAATACTCGTTAGATGATAATCGTTGTCGTAAAATTTAGATGAAAACAGAGGACGTAAAATTTTACGTAAGAGACGAATGACGGTCGATAAGTCGAGAATAGATGATGATATGAGGATATGAATTGCATATTTATGATTCTTGATAGATGATGAATAATGTTGTAATTTTTGAACGAATTCTAATGATGTTGGATTCTCTTAAGAGACGAACAAATGACGATAAGTAATGATAGAAAAGACGATTAATGATTCTTTTTGGATATTGGTGATTATTAATGATTAAGGAACAAGTTTGTAGTTGGCGACATGTTCGTTCGAGTTATGAAAAGATAAGTTGTAGTTATAATCGAGAAGTAGAAACAAGAAGTTAGGAATTTGAACGAGAACTTGAATTGGTTTAGTAATTGTATAGTTGAACGACGAGGTTTGGATCGTCGTGATTATAAACGAGAAATGAAAAGGGGACTATCACATATAACAATACGAGGTGACTGCCTTGGGTCAGTTTTTGTGCGAAATTAAAAGTGTTTAAGCTTTAATCGAACCTAGAAAAGCGTGCGTCAATTTTATCGAGCATTAGGGTTCACTCGGCAGTTTTTGCAACGTTCCACGGAAACTGCTATATCTCCTAGCTCGTTAACCGGAATTGAGATCCACGAATTGGAGAGTAAACTAGACATCCGAGGCTATCTTTTGGTACAGGGCACGACCCCTGTTTCGAAATCCCCTGTTCCATGCGAACTTACTGACCTGACTCTGTGCAGTGAATATCAAAAACCTAATTTCCTAAGTTGTTTTCTTCTCAACTTAGTTTCTTTCGATCTTTAAGTTCGTTATGAGTTAACGAATGCCTTTTTATTAGTGACCTCAGTGTCAAGTATAGAGCCTTGAGTGCTAAACGAGATGAGTTCGTATCTTGTATCCGTTTAAGTAAAGGAATTTAGTTAAGCGTGCAAATGCCTAAAAGCTTGAAAGCATAAAAGACTAAATCAAATTTGATTTCGATTTCCGTTCTCTGTTGTCGTCTCAACGACTCATCGAGGTTATATTTTATGTACGATGAAGGAGGAAGTCGACACCAAGGTTAGGACGGAAGATTAGAAGACAGAAGCACGTGTCTTGTTCTATAATCTATAAGGTGGGCTTTCCTATATATCAAATAAAACGAGCAATGCTCGAAAACCTTTTCTTTATCGCTTTGATAATCGTGTTTTCAAAGTGATAATCATGGCATGAACTTTTTTATGTTTTATGTGAGTTCTCTTGTACCTTATGAGTTAATCAAAAGGGGTTAACTAACGATCGGCTCTGAGTTAGTCAAAAGGGGCTTTCCAGAGTTAGTGCACTTGTAGCCTGTGGTGTATGTGGTATCCTGTTGAGGGGTAGCCAGCCACGGTGAATTATGACTGGTCAAGATTCGAACGTAACATCTATGAAAAATGCTGATCAACTACTTTATGAATGAAATGCAAATGTTTAATAGGCACGGGCTCTTTTAAATGAAAACCCCGATGCGCTATAAAATGAGATGCCTGTTTATCTATACCTATGATTATTGTTTTCGGCAACGTGCCCACTGAGTACTTTTGTACTTAGCCCTGCATATGTTTTCTAAATGTGCAGGTTGAAGCGACGAAGCGGTGTTGGTTGAGTTAAGGTTGAATAAGAATTAAGGAAGACCTTGTATATAGTTCACAATTCCGCTGCTAGACTCTAAACTCTTCTTTTTGATGTTGTGTTTTAACACTGTAGTCTAAGTTCTGTAATATAACTTAGAAGCTTTTGAAGTACCTTCTCGATTAATCTTTCGAGATTAACTCTTTCTTTCGTTAATAAAGTTTGTTCATAGAAGATAAGATGTTATGTATGTATGTCTATTCATTCATTCCCCCTTCTTTTCCGCTTCTTTAATCCAACCCCAGTCACACCCCGGCTTCTGCCATCCCTCGGGATTTAGGGCTATGACTGAGTGGTATCAGAGCAGTCGGTTCTGCTCTGGTCATAAGTAAATTTTTTCTAGTGATACCACAGAGTGGTATCATAGCAATCGTTTCTGCTCTGCATACAAGTATTCTTTCAAGTAGTCAGATAGAGTATTCGTTCATACTCTATACCCGAGTTTTCTTTCAAGAAAGATAAGGTCGTAACACTAAGTTTAAGAGTGTAGACGACAACTCAACCTCCCGCTACGTCGACTCAACGAGGAAAGAAAGAAAGAAAGAAAGGGAGAAAGAAAGAAAGAAAGAAAAGAATTTCAGAAATGTGTTTTCTTTTAAGAAAATTTTTGAATACGTATTCCAAGAAGTTAAGAATGATAATGGTGCCAAGAACGAAATTTGAAAATATGAGAATCATACTTGTTTACTGCTATGTGAATTACGTGAAATTATTTGCGCGATGATTTCTTTTATTTGAAAGTATGATGGCACGAGAATCTAGAATGATTCTAGGGATTTTTCCCGGTTCGTTAAGAACATAGACTTGAAACCTAAGATCTTTCCGATTCCTCAAGAACTTAGACGTTTTAAGAACGTTAGTTCGAATGATTTCGAAAGGAGATCGTAAAACGGGAAGAACTTCTATAGACGAAGGTCACGTGCGTATAGTGACATGAACAAAGACTCGGCAGAGTCAGCTTTTGTTTTTTTTTTAAAAATTGATAAGAAATTCCTTTGAGGAAATTAAGATAAATAATGATAAGGTGCGTTAATTCTGTACCAAGTAAGCGAAAGAAACGAATGTTACTTCCGTGAAAGTGACATGTACGAAGGTATTTTCAGTTGGAGTTCGCCTCGCTCGAACTTCAAGAAAAAGTTTGTTATAACTTCCACGAATCAAGTACGAATCTTAACTAATTTCCAACGATCGCTCGATCCGACGACGACTAGGACTTTGGTTCTAAAGTCGTTTTCCAGTTGTAATTCCTTTCCTTTGGAATTTATTTTATTTCATACTTCGTAATTAAACGAAGAATACGACGAGTAAGAAATTCAAGTGTCGAGAAGGACAAAATTTCTTTTTAAAACAGATGTTACTTTTAAATAAGTAACATGAACAAAGTAGACGTACTTTATTTTAATAAAGTAAGAATCGTTAAGAAATTCTCCATATGGAAGAAATAATGAAAGAAAGTAATAAGGAATAAAGAAAGAAAAGTTATAAGGAAATAAAGTAAGAAATGTAAATGAATAATGAAATAAAGGATGGAAATAAAATCTTGAAATTTTATTTCTACATATTATTTGAGTGCAATTTCTTGAATTGCTAGATGTTATGATAAGTAATTGTTTAAGTGGTGATATTACAATTGAATAAGGAATATTCATTTTGTAATTTAAGTATTTTATTAAGATAAGATATCTCCCTACCTGTTACTGATCCGTGTTTCCTTAAAACTTTTGTAGGATGGCTTCTAGTAGTGACATGACTCAGGAGAGTCAATCCCCACCACAGCGTACTTAGGCAGATCAGATATTGGATAGGTACCGAGATTTCGAGGCAGGCCCGAGACACGACGTAGGACAAATAATTAGTAATTTTTCGGCAGTTTATCATTCAGCCCGACATTCTATTTCAGAGGGTCAAGCTATGTTCGACTTGATTAGACGACTACCAGAGGAATGGCGTGGTTGGGCACACCACGTGGCGTGGTTTTTCCTTGGGGTTTTCGGCTACGACACAGAGCCAACAGGCAACTACACGGGATTCACTCTAATTATACACGAGCGTTTCTTTGACAGCAGAATCATGATTCCAGTTCCTTTTAAGCCACATGTTCCCTACCGTCACTTTCCAGCAGAGACCGAGCTAGAGCCTTTAGACTTGGACCCGGAGTTGGCCGCTTTGTTGGAGGTACCACCAGACTTTGTACCTAGTGAGGAGTCTGACCCAGAGTCAGAGCAGTTAGAGGAGGGCGAGGAGCCCGTAGCTACACCAGAGTTACCACTTCCACCTGGACCACTTGAGGAGGTGATCCCAGGACCAGGACTTGTAGAGATCGACGCAGAGACAGCTGCCCTATTAGGGTTACCTACTCCTTTCCTACCCGAGCCTAGTGTGAGGTTTCGAGGACCTTTAGAGACAGGACTGTTCCGAACAGGGTCAGAGTACCGAGGGATTGATGCGGAGCTTGCCGCCATGTTAGAGCTACCATCAAAAAAGGCGGGACCATCCAGAGTCCGCTCTAGTGAGGAGTACGAGTCAGGTTCTGGTTCCGTTCCTGAGCACCTTCTTCCTCTGAAGAAGCGTGCAGTAGAAGCTAGTGAGGACTACATTGTTTCAGACCTTGATGAGACAGTTTCAGAGGCACCGTCACCACCCCTACTTACACTTTCTGACGGCTCCACTCTGAGGGAGGACGAGGCACTCCAGCTCGTCTTTGGTTCAGAGTCTGAGGAGGAGGACCTGGACGAGGATCCTGAGGAGGACCCAGAGGAGGACTCTTAGGGTTTTTCAGGCCGTAGAGGGCAGTTTTGGACTCAACTGCAGTTAGTTGAGTAGAGCATTGTAGACGCGTGTTAATATCAGTAGTAGTAGTAGTTTCTTTTGTCCTGTACATAGTCGGATCAGTAACTAGTTTTTGTAGTACTCTAGCGGATACGAAATTTTATGAATCGTTCCGTTCTAGTACTCCCAGTAGATACGGAGATGCATCTTGTTAGTGCACCCGGTTCAGTGATAGGCAGTCAGCCTAGTTTAGAATAGTAGTAGTCTAACTTTTTGTATAAGTCCTCGTTAGAGGCAGAATCAATATTTTTTTTGATGTATATATATATACATGACCCGTGAAAGGGGTTTTGATCACAAGAAAGTTTCTTATAAATCATGAAGTAAACCAAAATGTCAAATGAACTCGTGTAATGAGAAGTTAAGTTTAACTTGAAAAGTTAAAAGATTAAAGAACTAATATCGAAGTTATGTTCGACTTTTCTTTTCCGTGAACTTGATTAAGTTGGAAAGAGAGCGAGTAAGTAAAAGAATGTTTAAAAGAAAGGGCTAATGAGAGTTTTCTATTCCCCATAGTTAAGGAGAAATGCCATCGAGAAATGTTAACAATAGAAGGGGACCTGGTAGGCCCCGAGGACGTGGACGACGTCAGCCTGAGAATGAAAGAGAACAAGAGCAAGAACATCATGATACCCCTCCACCATCCCCTTCACCACCACCTCCACCACCACCCCGTAGGGACATTGAGGATGTCTTCCTCAAACGAAACCCACCCATATTTAATGGAACGGGCAACCCTAGCGATGCTGAGCTATGGGTACGATCGATTGAGAGAATTTTCAAGCTCCTCAGATGTACTGATGAGGAGCGACTATCATGCATAGCATTCCAGCTCTCCGGACCAGCTGACTACTGGTGGGAGGCAAGACAGAAAGTGATACCCGAGGAGCACCTGGCTCAACTTACATGGGACGAGTTTAAGGAGGCGCTGTACGACAAGTACGTGCCGAAGACGTATAGGGCTCAGAAGGAGGCTGAGTTTTACAACTTGAAGCAGGGAAAGATGACAGTGACAGAATACGACGCTAAGTTCTGTGAGCTATCCAGGTATGCGCCTACTCAGGTCGATACCGAAGAAAAGATTTCAAAGAAGTTCCGTGGGGGACTGAGACACGAATTGGGGATCGCCTTAGCCAGTCATGGGGTACTAAGCTATACGGATGTCTTAGGACGAGCTTTGGAAATGGAGGTCGTCGTGCCTGATGAGAAGAAAACAATAACAACCACACCAGCTCCAACCCAAAACCAAAATTGAGGCTATAATAACAGCAATAACAACAATTTCCAAGGGAAGAGAAAGTGGGAAGAAGGAAGTAGAGGTGGCTACAATAAAAATTTCAACAACCAGGGGAATCAGAGAAGTGGAAATCAGCAGGGCTACCAGCAGCTGAATCAGAACAATAACAAAAGACCGTGGCAGGGAAACAATCAATCAGGATTGTTTCTTCAGGGGAACAACCAAGCCGGACCCTAGAAAGGGAATAATCAGCAAAGGTAACCTCAGGGACAAGAAAGGAATTTCAATCAGGGATGGAATAACCCAGGGAGGGTTACAAATCCGGTATGCCCCAAGTGCAACAAATCGCATTCCGGTGTCTGTCAAGCAGGCACTCCCAACTGTTTCAACTACGGACAGAAGGGCACATGAAGAAAGATTGCCCTAAACCACTGCAAGTAGTACCTCTGAAGGCCATACAAGCACAGCCACAACAGCAAATGAATCAGCAACAGTTTCAGCAGCACGTGCAATAACAGCAGAATGCAAGGGCATGCGCGAATAGGCAGACTGGGCAGCATAAGGGAAAAGGAAAAGGAAACCTTGCAGGTATGGGAAAACTTCACAACATCCCAATTAAGATATTGTTCGATACGGGCGCATCGTATTCTTTTATTGCTGGTTGTTGTGCGGATAACTTAGACATCAGACCCATAAGAGCTGAACATCCTATGAGAGTAGTTACACTTTCAGGAGAGATCACTACTTCCACGCATGTTTGCTCTAACCTAGAACTAGATATCGGAACTCTTAAAGTTAAAGCGAACAATTTGAATATTATGGTAATGTAGGACGTAGACATAATACTAGGGATGGACTGGTTGTCAGAGAATTATGCCACAATTCTCTGCAACGAGAGAAAAATCTTTTTTCAACCCCCGGGTAGAGAACCGACCGAATTTCATGGGATTGCAATGGGCAAGAGAATACAGGTAATATCCGCCTTACAAGCCAAGAAGTTGATAAAGAAGAAGGGTTGCACAACCTATCTTGTGTACCTAGTTGGAGAGGAGCCGAGAAGACCATTCAAGATGTGAAAGTTGTCAACGAGTACGAAGACGTTTTTCCTGAAATTTTACTTGGTGATGGTCTTGAAACGAGTTACTGGTGTATGGGGGGGGGAACACACCAGTTAGGATTTTAAAACTTAACCCTTAAAAATTACTTCAACCGAGTAAGATGGACTCAGTTGGAATCTCACAGCTGAGTAAGCAACCTCAGCTGGAAGAGTGAGGCTGTGCGGAATGTGGTGGAAATTAAAACTCGTTATAGCAACTCACGCTTTTTAGTGCAGGGTTGGTCAAAAACCAAAACAGTTGAATATGCAAAACTGCAGTTTGTATGCTGGTTAGTTTGATCAGATAAGAATGCAATAAGCAACTGAATAAAAAGAACACAGACACAGGGGAATTAACGTGGTTCGGAGATAACCCTCCTACGTCCACGGGGAGATGTGAATCCTCACACCTCAGTCCAAGTTCTTCTGGACAGTTCCACATAGCTTACTCGGGCTGTGCAACCGTTGCAATAAGTTTACGGGTACTTATCAACCTTTACAGTTAAGTTTGCGGGTACTTAACAACCTATGTCAAGTTTGCGGGTACTTGACGACCTAGCTACTCAATTACAGGAAGAGTATGATCCTAACAGACACTTTTTAAGGAGTGTATGTGGGTGGATTTTCCAACTACAGCTCGATCACGAATGAGAGCTGGATCTATGGCTTGAACGAATGAACACTCAAACTAAGATCTAAGATAGATTAATACTCTATGAACCCTCAGCTACTAATGTTCTATCACTCTTGAACTCTCAGTTACTGATGTTCTTAGAATATGATTTTTCGCAGATTTTTCTTGCGCTTGATTTTCTTGTGATTGCACTTCTCTATCTCTTGTCTCATGTGTCTCTCGAATGAGAGAATGCCTCTATTTATAGGCGGAGAGAATCAACTAGCCGTTGGAGAAGCTGTTGATCTCTGATCGTTGAAAGCGATGGCTTGTCTCTCATCTCTGCAGACTTTCCTGATATGGCATCTGTGCTCTTCTGCTTTCCTTCTGAGACAGCCTTGTGTTGGGCCAGATGGGGTAGCGACTGAATGGTCAAACCCTCATGTGACTTCCTTTTGAAATTCAAATCTCAAACCTTTCTGACAGTCAACCTCGATTAGTTGAAAATCTTGATCTTTATCTGAGTGGTCTTCAGCTGATGTTCTGACTGAACCATTGAACTCTCAGCTGACTTTGAACTTCATGTTGTTGATCTTCTTGTTTGAGTTCTACAACTGAGGTTCTGAAACTGAACCCTCAGTTGTCTTCCTTGTATTTAGTCAGTTGAGTTGGAAACTTCAGATGACTTCCTTTTCATCTGATGTTCTCTTCCTCTCTACTGTTTCTTATCTGACGAATCCTCAGTTGGCCTTTACAACTGATGTTCTGAAGACTTCCCCCTTATTCCATCCGAACAAATAAACTCTCAGTTGTCTTTCATCACAACTGATGTTCTGTCTGAGTGATGCCTTGTTGCCATCTTTAGCTGGAGACCTGTAAAGATAAAATCTTAACTTTGCTCAAACAGTGAGCCTAAATTCTAACATTAGGTTCTGGCAACATGTACTCGGTTGGGGTCAGTCGGTTTTGGAATTCATCAAAACTCTTACTAATAAATTTCCCAACAATTTCCCCCTTTTTGGTGATGCCAAAACCACTTACAACTTTAAACCACTATTGATCTCAGCTGAAATTCTAGACAGTCTATAAGATAAAACATCAAAGGGTTAGCACAGTTATAACATGGTATTTAAAAGACTGCGATTCATAGCTTGGACAATGAGATATTGTGCGTCAAGTTGAATCGTATATATACTTTGAAGTTTTTGTTACAACTGAAGGTTACAGGGTTAAGCACAGAACAGATAAAGATACAACAGTTGCTTCAAAAACTACAACATCCAAAAAAAAACTTCATCAGCTCAAAAACTTTGATAGCTCAAAAATACTGTTGACCGTACTTGCTGAAGATACGGTCAAAGATCTCCTTCTTCGCATCCGACTCAATCCCAGTATTGACACCATGTTCCTTGCAGACTTGTCTCGCCTCAGCCATGATCGCATTTCTGTTTGGCGTGCTCATGCCTTTGATCATCTGAGGGCGGTACCTGCACATCTGCGGAACTGGAACGGTGTTGGGATCGAGCTGAGCCTTCAGCATGGCTCGCTTGAACTGACTAAACATTCCAGGGTCTCCAGATCTGAGTTCCCATAGGGCTTCCTTGAAGGCTTGCCTTGGGTCTTCAGTCGAGTAGAGTTTCCTGTAATAGAAGTCATTGATGAATTCATGTTTGAACTGCTCCCAGTCATTGTTCCACTCAGCATTCATCCACTTGTCAACATGTGGGAACCGAGACGGGAGCGGGACGTTCTTCTGCAGCTGTTGGGTCGACTTCCTAGCCTCAGCCTTCATCTGGTGCTTGTTGATTCTTCGCACGCTCCGGCTGGCTTTATTTCTGTCGACGTTCTTCTCCACCTTGGTCAGCTCCTTCTCGAACATGGCCACCTTCTTGGCCTGATCGGCAACGAACTTCTTGATCCAAGAGGGATTCAAGTACTTCTCCTTGGACTCCCCCATAGCTTTGGCAGCTTCGATGCAGTCTTCAACAGATATCCCGTCAAGTTCAGCATCGAGCTCGGCCGTAAGCTCGGCTACGAGGTCGTGGGAGATTTCCAGTTCTTGCTGCGATCCTTCAGCTGCTCCTTCAGCTTCAGTAGGCACTCCTTCCCCTTGCTGAAGAACAGCTTTCCCTTGTCCAGCAACAGCTGCTGGCTCCTTGTCTTCCCCTTTTTTGGCATCATCCAAAAGGGTGGCAACAGTGCCATCCAGGGAGGTCAGCTTGGCCTCAACCTGTTGAACGCGGGAAAAGAGTTCTTCGACAGCATCCTTCTCTGCCACCTTCTTGGCCAACTCCAGGTCTTGGCGCTCCTGCTCAGCTCGCTGGAAGGCTGTAAAGGTCGCAGAGACCTCTTTGTGGAGGGTGACGAACTCAGCTCGGAAATTTGCGAACTGAGACATCCACTCCTGGTCTTGAGTCTGCTGGGACCTAGCCAGATCAGATTCAATAACGGTTTTGAAAACGTTGAAGTCCGAGCAGAGGCCCTGAACTGCTTTCCTTAGAGCCGTGACTTCCGAGCTGGAAGAAGTAGAGAGATCTTCGAACTTCTGCTGCAGGGAAGAGGAAAGGTGTTCCAGCTAATTCTTCAAGCTGGTATTCTCTTCCATCAGCTGATGCATCCTGTCAGCATCCTCCTCCTTGCTTAGCTGGATCTTGGATAACATTTCCTGCCTCAGCTGGTTGACCCTCTCGGAGATCAGCTCACAGATGGCATCGGTTGAGAGTGCTGGCTAATCTGAGGGTCCAGGCAGGTGTTGTGGTTGTGGCTGGGCAGATGGCTGCATGACAACCAAGGCAGATCGGCTGGCGAGGTAGGCCATGCAGTTGGCATTCTTGGCCAGCATATCGTCAAGAAACTGAACAGCTCCAGGATTGTTGCACAGCTCCCTAGTGTCTGTCCCTTCTTGGATGCTCTTGTCCAGACGACGACGTAGCACAGCCACCTTCTGGTTGTAGGCCACCTCCAGGTTCTGGTAGTCGAAGTATACCCTCAGGTTGGATTCTTCAACCTTCAACCTGTCCCAACCATGGATCCTAAGGGTTTCCTCCTTGACGTACCAATAGCTGAATATGACGCTGAACTGGTAGAGCAGTTCCGTCCCGAGTACGGCAAATATGGGCATCGAGGCTGCCTCGGGGAACATACCAATCAGCTTGCGGAAGCAGTAGCTTAGCCTTCCTTCATATTCAGCCAAGATTGCCTGGCGGTTGGCTTCTTCATCAATTGGAGGGAGGTCAATATCGAAGGTAACGGGTTCGATGGTTTCATCAACGTTGGCCAAAGGAATGGTCACAACGTTGGCATCGAGCGAGAGGCTCCGAATATCTGACTGAGGACCAGTTGAGAGAACTGGATCCTCTTTGGGTGGTGAGTCGGCTGGCTCATGTGTTTCCTCAGACACAGGTGGGATTACCTGGCTGGCATCAGCTCCAGTCGGACTGTCGTGGGACTCCTCAGATGAAGAAGACTCATCTGAGGAGGAGTTGGATTCCTCCACGTGTATCTCCACTCCGTCAGCCACTTCCTCAGCTACTTCCTCCTGACGAGGTTGAAGAACAAACCCAGCTGGGTCAACCGACTGGCTTGATTCGGTTGACTCCTTCTCCTCAGCTGGCTTTACCACCACTGGAGTTGTTGTAGATGGTTGAGCCGCTGGCTGGATGATGCGAATCCTGGGCCTCTTCTGGAAGGGTTCCTCCTCTTCTTCTTCTTCTTCATCATCTTCCTCTTCCTCAGTCACCTCCTCCAACTGGCGCTTCGCAGGCTTGGACCGAGAAGGGCGTCGTGCTGCTGAGACTGACTCCACTGCTGGCTTGGGGGCACCCTTGGGAGTGTAAACGGCCTCCACAACGTCCCTATGGCTGTGGGTAACAGCATCAGCTTGTTGAGCGGTGGGTCCTCACTACCTTCCCAGGTCAGCTGTTGTCCCTTTGTGGCTTGGAGGATAAGGGCAGAGATTTTTGTGCCGAAGTTCAGTGTCCCCTTGACACTCAACAGCTGCTCTCCGGACTCAGCTGACGTCTCAGAGATTTTCTGCTTCTCCATCAACAGCTGGCTTTCAAGATAGCCCAGCCAATCAACCTGGTGTTGTTCCTCCAGGACCTTCTGTTGCTTGAGCTTCGGTCGGCTAATGTCACCGAATGCTCCTCCATACGCGAAGGCGCATTTAGAAATCACGTCGAAAAGAAGTCAGTGCGCCGGCTTCAGTTTCGTCCTTTACATGCTCCCCTTCAATGGTTCGGGAACAAGAAGTATTGTTTGAAGGAAGGCATCAGCTTCCTTATCGGTAAAGTTCCCCAGCACATCTGTGGCTTCGCGATTTCTGGGGATAATCTTCGCCAGTTCCTTGGATACTTTTATTTCCACGGTGGTGTCTTCTATCATCCGGGAAGTTGTGTTTCTTTGCTTGCACGGGATGATGGTGACAAGCCCGTCTTCTGCAACTCGCTACAGATTCCTGTAGAAATGTACAACCTGCTTCCTGAGCAACTTGGATAGAGAGAGGGTTGCCCAGTCGAGCAGACTGTGGTCGGAAAGAATGGCGGCGACTGGTGCAAGTTCCGGTAAGGTCAGGGCATCCCTGGAAAGAATCTATTCGAAATGAATCTTCGACATCACCATGTTGAAAGATTCTTGGAAAGTAGCAGGTTCTGCGGAAACCATCTTCTTGGAAGCTTTAGATTTAGGCGCCATCTCAAAGAGATATATGTGCAAAGAAGAAGGAAATCTTTACTGAAAATGGTGAAACAAATGTGGAGAGGATGATGAATAGTTAGTAAAGATATGCACGAAAAGAGAAGGTAAGGATCACTTCCTTATTTGCCGTATTATATAATCTTTGACTCGGATAATATCAACGGCTAGGGTTAAATGGCGCGAATCCATCAACGGCTGAGATTACGCCACTGTTGGGTAATTTTGACTGACGCTCCACGCGCGAGTGAGAAGATGAATAGTTTAAGGTGTCAGCCCAGTCGCACTATAAAGTAAGGCTATAGGAGTTCAGCAAGACTTTACATTAAATGCGATATGATGGCTTGTTTAGTTTAGCTGACATGTTCAGGAATGTTTGAATTTATTTAAACATTCTCATTTAATATCATAACACCTTCAGTCATAAATGTTACCTGCCAGCTGATGTCGAGATCAGCTGTATACCTTAGTCGAGTTCCTCAGTTGCCGCATACCATCAGCTGACTCGAGTTCGTCTGTTCAGCTGATGTTTGATGTCTTCAGTTGGCAATTCGTATCTGAGATTCCCCCTTCGTCTGAGCTTCCCCCTCAGATGGATATTTGACTCTTTGTTAAGTATGCTTATGCGTTTAAAATTCGTATAGGATGGACAACGTCAATTGGATGCAAGAGTATTTGCACGCGAGAATGGAAAATAACGAATCTTTAGCAGAATTCTTAGCACGATACCATAAGATTTGGGGAAAAGTTCAATATATGGACGTAGGACCGTTAGAAGGCATGACGCACCTGATTCAAGCGCTACCACAAGAATGGAAGGACTGAGCAGCATCTCTTGTCTCTCGATTTCTAGGCTACCGTTACTTCGACCGAACCCTTTACAGCGACGTAAATGCTTTTATCTCCGCGATTTCAGCTCGTTTTATGTCCTATGGCGCCCCTCCGCCCGAACCTTATGAAAATGATACCCCAAGTATGTTGAATGACTTTGTTCGTAATCCTTCACCAATTCCTCCAAGTGGAACTGTTTCTCTCCACATCAATTCGCCGCCACGAACTAATCTTCAACCTCAGAATCCTCTTGCAGATTACCCATTTGTAAGTGGTGTGCTTTTAGCTTAATTTTCTTGATTCCTTTGTTTTTCTGACTTATCAACATTGCAGCCGTATGGATGTGATGAAAATTCTTCTTCAAATGAAAACCAAATAACTGCTTATATGAATCATCCGCAAGCAACCTTTGTAAGCCATCCTAGAGCAGAATCCTCTAGCCAAACCCGCTCAAGCGACGATAAAGAGAATGGAAACGAGCCAGTTGATGCAGCGACTGTAGGAACCGGATATCTTCAGCCTCTACCTAACAATGTTTTTCCTACCCAGCCATGGATCGAATCTGAGCTAGCTGCGATGAATTATACCCTAGAAGAGTGTGAAGAAGCCTTGAGAGAAGCCGAACGCGAGTGTTTCGCCATAGAAGATGATAATGTTGAGAAAGATGACGTGTTGTTTGAAGGACAAATGCATGAAGAAGAAGAAGAGGAGGAAGAAGACCCGGAAGAACATGAGGAGATTATAGAGCTCTACGGAGTGGATTCCGAAGCGGAAAAGTATGATGATAGCGGACCAAGTGAAGATGACTCCTATGCGTAGGAATGTTCCAAGAAAGCTGTCGAATTCAATCGTTTTTAATTCGAGTGTGTTGAGAGTTGAACTCTTTTATTTTTCTTTAGGTTGTTTTGTAACCTGTGATGAAGACTATCATAATTTGACTAGGAAAAAGGGAAATGTTTTCCAAAGTAAATTCCCTAAGTGTTATAAGTCCTAGAGAAGGCCGCTGTTAAGCGTTTGGAAGTTGAAACATTTAGTTCTTTGAATTGAAATTGAATTTTCTAAGTTATTGAATCGAATTGAGTATTTGAATATGAAGTGATGATATTTGCTCTCTGATTATGACTAATCGTTTCAAGAATCTATGATGATGATATGAATATATGATGATATGAATATATGATGATATGAGTATGTGACAATTATTAGAAACTGAATGTGATGCATGTATATATGAGAAATTGAAGTAATGAATTGCTTAAGAAAGTTTTAAGTTGATTTATTTATCTAAGTACCGATTAGAATCGTGTTCCTTCCAAAAGAGAAATGTGTTCAGAATCGAGAAAGGTTCCCTGTAAGCTAAAAACCTAGAGTGGTTAAAGTTTTTCCCTTGTTTTAATCTTTAGAATGCCGCCAAGACGTAGAAACGTCAGGATTCCCGAAATTAATGCAGAAGGGCAGCGTGACCCTACTCCGCCCCCTCAAAATGAAAGACGAGTCGAAGAGTTGTTTCTCCGACAAAATCCCCCGACGTTCGACGGTAAAGGCAGTCCGGCTGACGTCGAAGATTGGATTCGTTCTTTAGAGCGAATTTTTCGTTTTCTTCGTTGTTCCAATCGCGAGCGTTTGGAATGCATGGCGTATCAGCTTAAAGGAACAGCCGATTATTGGTGGGAAGCAAAGCAAAGGATGTATTCTCCCGAAGAACGCGAAGAGTTGTCATGGGATCAGTTTAAGGAAGCGTTGTACAAAAAGTTTGTGCCAAGAAGTTATCATAAGCAGAAATCCAACGAGTTTACCAATCTGAAGCAAGGAAAAAGATCTGTAGCCGAGTACGACCGGGAATTTTGTGAATTAGCTCGTTTTGCGCCCGATATGGTCGACACCGATGAGAAAATGTGCGAGTTGTTTAGAGCAGGACTTAGGCAAGATATTCGAGTAGTTCTCGCCAACCAAAGTGGTTTGACGTACGCCGAAGCTTTAAACCGAGCCTTAGATATGGAATTAGCAATGCAACTGGAAAAAGGATCGCAACCCCCAGCGAATCTCCAACCCCAAAACCAGATGATCACGACCACGTCTGCTCAACAACCCCAGTACGCCCAATACGGAAAAAGAAAAGGAAAGTGGATTAGTGGAAACCAACCAACCAAGAAGCAGTGGCAAGGAAAGAGCCAACCGCAGCCACAGAAGGGAAAGGCACCGCAAACGAACCGAGGCAACCTACCCATCGGACCTTTAGGATCCCCTCCCTGTGCGAAATGCGGAAAGATGCATCAAGGCATTTGTAAGAGTGGAAGCAACGTTTGCTACACTTGTGGTCAGCCTGGTCATTTTTCGAACCAGTGCCCAAGTAAGCAACAAGGGTTTAGAAGCGGAAGGCCAAACCAGTTCCAGCCATCGCAAATGAAAGCTATCGAGGCAGCCCCTCTTCAGAAGTTCGTTCCACGTCAACGTAAGCCGCCGCAGCCAAGGCAGCAACCTCCTCAGCAAGAACCGCCGCTTTTTCAAAGAACGTACGCGATTGAACAGAAACTGCAGGAGAAAGAGAAAGGAAATCTGGCAGGTATGGGAAAGCTTAACAACATACATGTTATTGTTTTGTTTGATACCGGAGCTTCGCATTCGTTTATATCTAGTATCTGCGTAGAGAACCTAGAACTAAAAGTAGAAGAATCGAATCAGATGCTTAGTGTCGCAACCCCTTTAGGAAAGTCTGCGTTAGTTTCGCGTGTTTGCTCGAACCTAGAATTTGAAGTCGGAAACCATAAGTTAGTCGCGAAATCCCTGAATGTGATCCAGATGCGTGACGTCGATATAATCCTAGGAATGGATTGGTTAACCGAGAATTTTGCGACGATTCGATGCGATTTGAGACAGATATCGTTTAAACCCCCTAGAGAAGAGTCAACCATAGATTTTGGAATAGAAAAGAGAGTGAAGAAGAGCGTGCCGATAATTTCAGCCATGAAAGTGCAAAGATTAATGCGGAAGAAAGGAACCCAAGCGTACCTAGTCTATCTGAATAAGGACGAAAATCACGAGTTAAGTATCGACGATGTTCCAATCGTGAGAGAATTCAAGGATGTGTTTCCTGAAGCGTTACCAGGTTTACCCCCTGATCGTCAGTTAGAGTTTTCAATCGATTTAGAACCAGGATCAGCCCCGATATCCAAGGCACCGTATCGAATGGCCCCAAAGGAACTTCAAGAGTTGAAGATCCAACTGCAAGAATTGTTGGACTTAGGCTACATTCGACCGAGTGTATCACCTTGGGTGCTCCGATTTTGTTCGTGAAGAAGAAAGACGGTAGTTTAAGGATGTGCATAGACTACCGAGAGTTAAACAAGATTACGTTGAAGAACAAATATCCTTTGCCAAGGATAGATGATTTGTTTGACCGGCTAAAAGGAGCCGGTGTTTTCTCCAAGATTGACTTAAGGTCTGGATACCACCAACTGAAGATCAAGCAAGAAGATATTCCGAAGACTGCTTTTAGAACGAGATATGGACATTACGAATTCATAGTAATGCCATTTGGATTAACAAATGCCCCGGCAGTGTTCATGGATATGATGAATAGAGTTTTTCACGAATATTTGGACAAGTTCGTGATTGTCTTTATAGACGATATTTTGGTGTATTCAAGGAGTGAAGCTGAACATGAAGAACACCTAAGAATCGTGTTAGAAACGCTTAGAACGGAAAAGCTATATGCCAAATTCAGTAAGTGCGAATTTTGGTTGAAAGCAGTAAATTTCTTAGGACATGTAGTTTCTTCCGAAGGCATCCAAGTAGATATGGAGAAAGTGAAAGCTGTGCAAGATTGGAAGTCCCCGATGTCAGTACATGAAATCCGTAGTTTTCTTGGTTTAGCAGGATACTACCGGAGATTCATTAAAGGATTTTCTAAGATCGCGAAACCGATGACGAGCCTGTTGAAGAAAGAAGTGAAGTTCACATGGACGGAAGAGTGTGAGAAAAGTTTTCAAGAACTCAAGACGAGATTAACAACAGCCCCAATTCTAGCCCTACCCGAGCCAGATAAAGATTATGTTGTTTATACCGATGCATCTGCTCAAGGACTAGGATGTGTGCTAATGCAAAATGGAAAAGTGATTGCATATGCGTCTAGGCAACTCAAACCTCATGAAGAAAAGTATCCAACCCACGACCTAGAATTAGCAGCCGTCGTTCATGCTTTGAAGATATGGCGACATTACCTTTATGGAGCGAAGTGTGAAATATTCTCAGATCACAAAAGCCTGAAGTACTTCTTCGAGCAGAAGGAGTTAAACATGAGACAAAGGAGATGGCTTGAGTTAGTGAAAGACTACGATTGCAAGATATCTTACCATCCCGGTAAAGCGAACGTAGTAGCCGACGCGTTAAGTAGAAAGAGAAGGAAGGAAAAGTCGAATAGGATCGAGTTAGGATTCCTTTTAACCAATGAAGTCGAGTTGATTGAAGAGTTTGCGAAGATGAAAATTGAAGTAATCGTACCGCCAGCGACAATAGATCAAGTAATTGCTACCTTAGTAGTGATACCTGACTTAAGAACCCGTATCGTAGAAGGCCAAAGAAGAGACGAAGAATTAGAAAAGCTACGAAGGAAGGTGAGGAGTGGAGAAGTTAAGGATTTTGCAGAATCAAGCGATAATGCGTTGTTGTATCAAGGAAGAATTTGCGTACCTAACGATGACAAGTTGAAGAACGAGATAATGAGTGAAGCTCATGAAACCCCGTATACAGCCCATCCCGGCAGCACAAAGATGTACCAAGATCTAAAGAACCAGTTTTGGTGGAATGGAATGAAGACGGATGTGGCATTATTCGTTGAAAGATGTTTAGCTTGCCAGCAAGTGAAGTCCTTACATCAAAGACCGTATGGACTTCTACAACCGTTACCCGTCCCAGAGTGGAAGTGGGATGGAATCACAATGGATTTTGTGACAGATTGCCAAGATCAAGAAGAGGAAATACAGTAGTATGGGTAATAGTGGATAGGTTGACGAAGTCTGCTCATTTCATACCTATTCCACATACCTATGGATCAGCCAAGTTAGCCGAGATCTACATCAAAGAAATTGTGAAGTTGCACGGAGTTTCGAAGACGATTACCTCAGATAGAGATTCAAAGTTCACCGCCCGTTTTTGGGAAAGTTTCCATAAAGAGTTAGGAACCCAATTGCAGTTCAGTACTGCTTACCACCCTCAAACCAATGGTCAGTCCGAGCGAACGATCCAAATTCTCGAAGATATGTTGAGAGCCGTCTTGTTAGATAAAGGAGTCGAGTAGGAAAAAGTTTTACCTCTTGTTGAGTTCGCATACAACAATAGCTATCAGAATACGATAGGAATGGCCCCGTATGAAGCTCTTTACGGAAAGAAGTGTAGATCGCCGTTGTATTGGAATGAAGTCGGTGAAAGGAAAGTGTTAGGGCAAGAAGCGATTGAGGAAATGATAGAATCTGTACGTCAGATCCGTGAGAAGATTAAGGAAGCTCAAAGTCGACAGAAGTCGTATGCCGATAATCGAAGATCTAAATTAGAATTTAAAGAAGGAGATAAGGTGTTTTTGAAAATATCCCCCTCGAAAGGAGTTTATCGTTTCGGAGTTAAAGGAAAGCTTAGACCTCGTTTTATAGGACCATACGAGATCCTTGAGAGGATTGGATCCGTATCGTATCGTTTAGCGTTACCGCCTAGTTTCGGAAGTTCGCATAACGTGTTTCACGTATCGCAGTTAAGAAAATATGTCTTTGATCCGAAGCATGTAATACGTCAAGAAGATATCGAGATGAAGCCCGATCTAAGCTACGAGGAGAAACCCGAAAAGATTTTAGATTATAAAGTCCAGCAGCTTAGAACGAAATCGATTCCCTTAGTGAAAGTTAAGTGGTGTCATCACGATCTCGAAGAAGCCACTTGGGAGCTCGAAGAAAAGATGAAAGTAAAATATCCCGAGTTATTTTCTTAAGGTCAGTAAATTTCGGGACGAAATTTTTTTAAGAGGGTGAGGATGTGATACCTCGAGTTTTTATCCCTTTAGAGAGCGTCTAATTAACCGAGTAGTTCAAAGATGAGAATTTAGGAGTAAAATTTTTCTTTTTTAATCGATGAGTTTTGAATAAAACGTTTAAATTGCCTTGTGAATCTTGTGTGAATTTATCTGTTCTGATTATCTGAGATGATGATGATGTGATATGTTTGTTGAGTTGTTTATATGAAAATGAGTATGAGATTAAATTCCGGAAAAATCCTGAGAAGTTTGTTTAAATTAAGATAACATAACGTTAATCGCCGAGAAATATGTTTACGCCGATGAACCTAGAATAGAATTAAATTAGAACCTTCGAACTTAGAATTTCTTTTAAGATCACTGAGATAGGGTAAGAACTTATCCGAGAATGGAGAAGAGAAATGAGGCATTAGTCTTGAGAAAGATTAATAAACGGAATATTAAGCCGATTAAATTCTTTTAAGAATTAAAGGACTAAAATGATCGAAGCCTTTAATCTTTTAAATTGAGACGTGACATAGGATTGGGACGAGTTAGTGTCAAAAGTGAAACGAGAAGAGGTTAGACCCGTTAATAGAACAAAACGGAATTAATACGAATCGTTTTACCCGGAAAACCTTTATGACCGGATAATTAATACCCGTGACGACACGACGACGACACGTGTCAACCACCTCTCTCCCTCTCTCGCCACCTCACAACCCCTCTCCCATCATCCCTCAATTTCCAAGACCAACAAAACATAGTGATGTCTTGTACATGGTTTGCTTGAAGTATGCTTACAAGTTAACTTCAAATCACCTATCAAGTCTTGTTCTTTACAATTTCCAACAAAGTATACTTTTTCTCTTTATTGGATTTCAATTTTGTTCATCTAAGACAAGAGAGGAATGCAGCAACTCATTCATAACATTCCATCTCTCTCTCGCCATCGAAAACTCTCTCTCACAAAATAAAAGAAAAACTCTCTCAACCTCTCAAACTCTCTCTACTCTCGGCACTCCCTCTCTACACACACACTTTGATTTTTCTTCACATGCAACCATGGATTCAAGCTTATCATCCATGGAAATGAAGTAAAGAACACCATCCTCCATCTATTCCATCTATATTTTCAAAGAAAGGTACAAATTTCCAAGTTCTTGAAGTTGAATTCAAGAATTTTCCAACATTTTTCTTTATTTTGATTCCTAAAACCTATGGATGATTAATCCTATATTCTTTCTTTTTCTTTGAGGATTCAAGAAGACATCCTTCTTCTTTTCAAGATCCAAGCTTTGAAGCTACCATTTCCATCCATTTCAATCCCAAGAGCCAAGAGAAGAATTTCCAATTATTTAAGTATGATTTCATTTGATTAGTTGTAAAAATGTATGTCTATAAGTCCTAAAGGAAAGATCTATGCATGCATGTTATTTAATTTATGTTTAGGCAAACTTAGGATATGCATGTGATAATCGAGTGAGAAGAATTCGTTAGGAGAATCGAGCACTAGATGTTAATCGATGAATTAAGAGAAGAAAAAGAAACTAAAACCCTAAAAAAATGATAAATGCCGAAAAATATAGTAAAAATAGGAAAAATGTGAATCTTTGAGTTATTGTTATTTTGATGCTTGAATTGTTATTTTTATCATGTTAGTAATGAGATTATATGCATGAAAAATTGAGAAACAAATTGCATAAAAATAGGCATAAATGCCGTGAGTTTTAAGCAAAAATGGAGAAATTATTTTGTTGATTTTGTTGATGAATTGAGTGATGTTTTGATCTATGAAATGATTGTATGTTGTGTTGATATTATCATACATGTGTTTAAGTGAAGAAAATAAGATTGCATGTTGAAATTTTTAAAAGAAATTAATTGTAGAATTAAGTGTAAAAATAATAAAAAGGATTGGATGTTTAAGTGCATATTAGTGATTAATTTGAAGATGGAATAAAAATAGAAGTTTTGATAAAAGACTTAAAAAAATTGAAAAGCTTTTAATTAAATAAAAGATGTATGAAAAGATTTCTTAATTAAGTACCTTGTATTAAAATTTAAAGACTTGAAATTTTTACTAAAAATATAACAAAAAGATCTTTTATAATAAAGTGAGTTAATTCATAAAAATGTTTATCAAAAGATAAAGAAATCATTAAGTAAGAAATAGCCTAAAGGTTTAAAACAAATAAAGTAGAAATTATTAAAGAAGTAAACAAAATAGAGAAAACCGAGTTTAATAAGAATTAATCGTTAAGAAGTAAAAGGGAAGTTAATTTGAGTAAAGAAAAGATGCTAGACGAGTTAAGATAGATACTCGTATAAGTTAACCGAGAAAACAAGAATAAAATAAGATGTCAAGAATTAAAAAGAAAGAAGATTAATTAAATAATTAATTTAGGAACGTCGTTCCAATCAAGCGAAGAAAAGATAAACCGAGATAATAATTAAAGGAATAATATTCGAGTCAAGAAATGAGAATCAAGTTAGAATTGAACAAGAAATTTATAAATTCATAAGAGTTTATTAAGAGCTAAGAGAATTTTTGTAAAATAAATAAGAGTTATAAAATACCTTATAAGATAGCGGATGTAGAACGAAGCGTTGTCTATATAAATAAGAAAGATAGAATTAATAGTTTAAGCCTTCATAAAAAGAAATGCATAATCGAGTTAGACCTTAAAGTTCAAAATGGAATGCATGTTAATGTGTCTTGAAGTATGTTTGTTCTATAAGATTTTATTGTATGTGTGAATATGTGTTTAAATGCATGATAATGTTATATTGTGAAATATGATTGAATTTGTATGATAAATGATTGATTGTTAAATTGAGAATGAACTAAAGTCTGTGAAAGAAAGCTCGAGTAATAAATTGTATCAATGAAGTTATTAACTAGAACGAGAAAAGTATACGATGTTAAGTAGTAGAGTTAACCTTTTCAAATAGAGTTAATGAAATAAAGACGAGAACGTGAGATCTTTAGAAAAGTTAGAACTAAGAGAGCGACGACTCAAATAGAAGTCCGTCAGTTAAAGTCCAACGCATTTGTGTTCGTCTTTCATATATCTTATCTATCGATGTCGAACTATGAAGGATCGAGCCGGACGGATCGTTAAGCGAGGACAAATAGCCCTAGACCACCTAGCTAGTTCTTCGGAAGTCAGGTGGGCTTTTCTGAACCAAAAACTATCGATGAAAATTAGTATGCTATTGAATATTATGATATGTTTTTCAAATGTGATTGACTTGCCATTTTATTGAAGTTAGTATGTGTTATCATCTATTTATATGAAGATGTGATTATCCTGTGAAAGCAGGAACCCACGCGTGGTATATGTTGAGGTGACTGTGAGCCTTGCTTCGGTTAGGCCGGTCACAGTGCTTGAGAAGGAGGCCTACTTCTCGGCACATGAAGTTAATTGTGATAGATGATACATGCTATTATATTATATGATATTTGACTGCGCAGTCCGTTTTAAATAAAAATGCTTTGACATGCACAAGTAAAACCGTTTTTAAAACTGCTTATATACTTGTGATATTTGGCAAGGCAAGTTCAATTCATATAGCATTAAGAAGCATCTGTATTCAAATGTTTTGGCTTGTGTTCACTGAGTACGAAGTACTCAGCCCTGCGTGTGTTTCTAAACATGCAGGTTGACTGGATGGCGATGGCGTGGATACTTGGTGGTGTGGTTTGGTTTTGTTGGTTAAGTTTAGTTGAATTTCAGACTGGCATTTGTACGTCTTCATACGTGCAAGTGTTGGGAGTTGATGCTAATTTCCGCTGCAATCTTTTGATTTAATGTCTGTTGATGTCAGTACTCTAATATTCATGTTTTTGATTCCGAGTGTTGTGCTCGAAGACTTTGAACGCCTGTTGATTTCATAACCCCTTTATCTAGTAATCCCGAGCAATGGGCTCGTAACTTGACTTGTTGTTTGAACATGATTTCCTTATTTTGATGTATATATACTCGTATGTTTTTCCCTTTTGTTGGAATCCCCTTCCCATCAGCATGATTTACTTGTTTGAATTCCCGTTCAAAGTGAAGTTGAGATGTTCGGTTGTTATTCTTTATGCTTTTGAAAACCAAATTCGATTGCCTTATATTCCGCCTTTGTTTTCCCCGTGCATGTTCCCTTTGTTTGAGTTAGTTGTTAGTTGTTTAGTTTGTTGTTGTTCGTAAGTCGCACCTCGAGAGTCGGGGCGTGACACCTTGGGTGGTGCCTTGGGCACTGGTTCAGGTAATGTCCTTCCACTTTTCATGGTCACAACATTGACCTGATCCTTATTGATCTCCACTTCGTCAGGAAGTCGCCTATTCTTCTCTTCAACAAGCTTAGACAATGTTTGAGTAATTTGAGTTAGTTGAGCTTGAAGGTTGTTAGATGTTCCTCGACTTTCCATTTGAAAGTTCTCAAAATCCTTCCGAAAGCGATCCATGTTGTCCCTCATGAATTATCCTCTGTTCTGGTCATGATGGGAAGGTACATATGGTTGCTGCTGTTGGGCAGGTTGATGAGGTTGTTGATATGGAAGTGGCACTTGGTAATGGTTGTTGTCATATCTCAGATTCTCATTCTGGTGGTCCCCAAAGTTGTTGTTTTGCCCGAAACCGAATCTCTTTGCCTATGGCCACCTTGCTGATTTCGCCCCATCGACTTGACTTCTTCTTTTATGTCCACCTTTCTGCTTATAGCTTCCATTCTATCATCTATTTCGGCCATGAACTCTTTCATAGTATGGACTAGAGCATCTTTGTTTCCACCAAGGTCATGAGAACTCCCCGTAGGAATGTCATCTTCATCTGTCGATTGCTCGGCCATGGTAGCTATTTTCTTAAATACTTCTGCTGGTGATTGATCAATAATTCCTTCTCCACAAGAAGCTATAATCCACTTCCTTTCCGATGCACGCAATCCACGCATAAAATACTCAACAAGATCAATCTCCTCAATCCGGTGTTGAAGGCAACACGACAACATCTTCTTGAACCTCTCTTAGTACTCATATAATGACTCATTAGCTCCCATCTTGATTGAAGAAATTGCATTCCTTACGCTTTGGATGCGACCAACAACAAAATATTAATCGAGGAATGCCTGCTGCAATTTCTTCCATGTATCCATATTTCCCTCAAGCAAGGTATAAAGCCACTCATGTGCTCCATCAAGTAGTGAAAGGGGAAACGTGAGAAACCTTACATAATCTTCAAATCTCTCGTGAGGGTTGTTGACCCGGATGGTGCTGCATGCCATCTCAAAATTTTGAAGGTGAGTTTGAGGATCTTCCCCTGGATGTTTGCTGAACTTGGGCAAGATCTGGATCAATGAGTGTTTAAGCTCCCAATTTCCGGTGATCTCGGGCAGCTTGACAATCGAGGGCTTGATGCCCTTATATTCAGGGAACATGATCTCTCTTATGGTCTTCTCCGCCATCTCTTTTTGTTCAGATCCTTCACTCTCTTGGTCAGAGTAAGAATCGTCTTGCTCAAAGCTGCTTCTTGAAGAGAAAACTATCGTATTTCCAAGATTACTATTCGGTTTAACACTCACTCAGTCATTTGTGCAAAGATATTAGTCAAATGCAATTACTATTCGGTTTCCAATTAGGTTAATTCTAACCCTATGGTCACGAAGTCACGACTAGAATACTCTACTCTTCATCTATCCTTTTAACTTAGATTATGCCAGAGACACTCTAGACAAAACTCCTTCCGTGGTCATGACAACCATGCAGACTGTTCAGCAACTATCTTGCCCAAGAAGCTTTAGGAACGTTTAGACCCAAATCAGCCAAGAGATGCCCAAGACACGACTGCTCTCCAATACTCGTTATACTTTACAGGCACAAGAGACTCTCTATGTGAACTCCTGATTACTATTTGTACTTTTATCTTGTCCAAGCAATTAACGGCCTATTAACTACTCGAGTTTAATAAAAGCATTGGTCAACAAACCTAGTATTTCAGGAATAAAAGCATGCAAGTAATTAATTCAAATTAGACCTCTCGAGTGTTTCTGTTTATGCTCAACTCATCTCACCAATCCAGGTATAGGAATTTAGCTAGACATAATATAAATTGAAATCAACGCAAAAGATATAAAGGAAAACATACTTGGAATTAAATCTGAAATAAGAACTGTACTCCAGCAAAATAGAAAACGTCTTGGCCATGATGGCCAACAGAAAGTAGTGCAGAAAAATAAAGGGTGTTGCCCGTAGGACTTGTCTACTCATTCTAACACTCAAAGTAAATTTGCTAAACGAACAACTAAACTAAAGGTGTGATAAAGGGTGCTGCAAAAGATTCTTAATAAAAGAGAATGCGACCATATATATAGGCATGAATTAGGGTTGAAGTCGGTTTCCTTATGGGCTTGAACTTCTTCCCTTGTTAGGCCTCCTTTTCTTGTTGGGATAGATTTGGATAATTTTTCTTCTCCTAGATGGATTAGACTTTGACCGAACTCTTCATGATAAGGATTGAAGTTTCCTTCCTCATCTTCTTCCTTGGAGATGAAGTAACATCCGCTACCCACGGCCCACATTCCTTCTGTCTTGGTCACGGCTGTGTCAATCTTGCCCATGACGCGCGCAATTTTGGGTACTCTGCTGCTTTGGTCAAAATGATATGGGGAGGTACTCTTTCACCTGTAACTTGCTCAAGATATGCCTTTTCATTCCCATCTACAGACTTCAACCCTATGCCCATATTGCATGGTATCGTTGCCCAATGCTAGAAAAGCAGTTTTTCACCAGATTATGCCCACAATCGCACCTGTTCTGCCCTGCACCCACTTCCTCCAACTTGTGTCCTTCCAGACACAAAAAGTCTAAAAAATGACATACAAGACAAAACAAAAAGACACGTAAATTGTACAAATATGGGTTTATCACATGCTCATCCTCTAGTTCTCCTAAGCATGCTTCTAACGTTGTAAAATATATTAAAACAAGAATTAAATGAAAGTTAGCAAGGTACCTAGTCTCCAAAACTATCAACTTTCGATTTCTCCCTCTCAATCTCTCACGACCTCTCACTCTCATCCATCTGCCGCTACTGCTACTCCTCCTACACCATACTCCACGAGTTTTAGCCATCGATAGTCGTGGCCTCGAAGTGGTGATGGTGAGAAGATGATGGTAGTTTTGGTGGGGGAAGATGATGGGAAAAATAGAGAGGTGGTGAATGTATGTGATTGCCGAGAATGTGAAAAGTGAAGAGATATAATCTCGCTTTTATCCTTGCTCATGATGATGTTGTTGTCTATTGTCATGTTTGTAGTGAGGGTGGGTGATGTTTGCTTCCTTTTCTTTCCCTAATCATTACTATGCAGGGGATTTAAGTGGAGGTAGATGGTGGCTGACTTTAGGAAAACTGAGACTCATTATTACTCTTATTTTTCTCAATGCAGTAAAAGCTTTTCATCACTCAACCAAGAACTAATTCTCTTTCCTCTCTCTAGCATTTTTTTTTATCTTTTTCTTGTTTTTCTTGTTTTTTTCTTTTAAAATGCTAGATGTAAGTCATCCTCAAATATATCACTCAGAAGATGAACTATGATTGGGATGAAGCTGGCCAAACCAGGAAGCTTCAACTGCAGGAGCTTGAGGAAATCAGACTCAATTCATATGACAATGTTGTATTGTATAAAGAGAAGATGAAGAAGGCTCACGATGCGTTGATCAAGGTCAAGAAGTTTACGCCAGGGCAACAAGTGCTTCTATACCAGTCCAAGTTTAAGCTCATATCAAGGAAGCTATCAACCAAGTGGGTTGGTCCGTTCGAAGTGCAAGCCACATATCCAAATAGGGCTGTGGAAGTGAGGAATGCAAGATCGGGGAAGACTTTTAAAGTCAATGGAGAAAGACTGAAGGCCTTCTATGGCCAGGCCATGGAGAAACCAACCTGGTATGTTTTCTTTTACTTTTCTTTAATTCTCACATAATATTTGATTTCACAAAAAAAAAATGGTGAGATAGGGATTAAAATAGCCACAATTTTAATTTTATTCATTAAATTTAGGCGTATTTTAGTTCCATTATGGGTAGAAATGTGTAACCATAGGATATAGTGTTTTTGTCGTGTGCATAGGAGTGTGTTGGTGAGTCGCAGGAAACAGGTATTGGGCAAGAGGAAGAATGAGGATTGGACACTTTGCTTTGAGCAAAGTGTGTGCGCAGAAGGGCAAGAGCGGCGCTCTGGGCTAAGCAGGTGGCTTGGGCAACACAAATGATAAGGCATTAACTGCCATGTCACGTGCGACGTGACAGCCGCACTCAATACCTACCCCTAGCCCTATAACCGTCTGCCACCCTACTACAATTCTCTCTCCAACTCTTTCACTTCCCCACGTAAACCATCACTTCAAACCGCCATACACCACTTTCCCTCCTCAACCCCTCAATTTCAGACAATCTGCAGATTTTCTTTCCTAATTCTAAACCCTAGAATCATAATGGTATCAACCCGCCCCAAGAACAAGCTAAATAAAATCCCTCACGGCACCCACATTGACCTAGAAGAACCAGAAATGCCACCATCAGAGAACCCTGTTGCCGAGCTAGACCCGTTGTGTTGGGTCGTTCCATACCCGCTTACAGTCGAAGCAGAGGAGAGTATCAGCAAAGCTCTTGTTGAAACCATGGTGGTACCGGAGAAAGAGTGAGAAGAAGAAGCTGTACCGGTGGAGGAGACCTTTGTCACACCGGAGAAAGGAGCTACAGAGGATGCTGTAGAGGAAATCACGCCGGAAAACACGCAGTAGGAGCCTGAGAAGAAAGTAGCGCAACAGGACGACGACGTGGAGATGGAGGTGCTAGATGAAGAGAAAGGTCAGGAGAAGAAGGAATCCGATGATTCCTTCGATAAGCTTTGTGCTGAGGTAGCGCGGGACTCCAAGAAGAAGAAGAAAGAGAAAGGGAAATGAAAGGAAACCCAGAGGAAGAAGACGATGAAGGTTGCCGTGTCTGAGGCTGTTTCGTCAGAAGGAGAGTCGTCCATAGAGGAGAAGAAGGTCGCCACGCCTTCATCTAAGAATCTAGGAAAGAGACAGAGGATTGTGAAGTCGGAGGACGATGAAGATGTCTAGATAGTGGGGAAGAGAATCACAAGGTCAGCCGCTCGGAAGGTCAAGAAGGAGGATTCCGAGTCAAGAGGGAAGAAGAGGGCCAAGAAGGTGGAAGATTCATCCTCCAGAAAGATTTTTGTGCCCAGGGAGGTCTCTTTCGATGACCTGGACATTTTGGGCATCGTATGTGATGTGAGGGCCCTGTATGAGGGATGTGGCTGGGAGAGATTTCTGATACTGCCCTGCCACATCTACGCAGACTTGGTGAGAGAGATGTACGGCTCAGTGGAGTTCATGCTTGATGGAGAAGAAAACTCGTCTTCGATCGAGTTTACATTGAATGGGCAGCCTTATGAGGCTAGATTGAATGACTTGAACTAGATTTTGGGGTTCGCCACCATGATGGAGCTGCAAAGGCCGGAAGTTTAGGAGGGTAGTCAAGAAGGTGCTAGTGGATTTGTCCAAGGAAGAATGGATCCGGATGTGGGAGGAAGTCAGCATGGGGACAGAGTTCAAGTCGAGAGACAATAAGGCCTCGGAATTGAAGACGCCAGCCTAGCGTATTGCTCATAGGATTCTTGCCTACAACATGTTTGGCAAGGGAGATAGTGGGAATTCGCTGGCCAACAAGGAGATATACATACTTTATTGTATATTGACCAAGAAGAGGCTGAATTTTGCAGCCTTCTTGATGGAGCAGCTGAAGGCGGTTGTGGCTAAGGCGAGTCAGAAGTACTCATGTGGGCACATTGTGACGGCCTACATTGAGGGATTGTAGCTTCACGATGAGGTGAAGAATTTTGAAGTGACACCGGCTGACGTGCTCAACATGGAGAGGTTGAGCAGAATGAAGGAGGTGGTGAAGCATGGGAAGGGATGGCGCCTGCTAGAGGCGTATGAGAAGGATCAACCAGTCTCAGCTCGCCTGCCGCCCAAGAAGTCAGCAAGATTGGCCAAGAAGTCTGAGCTCGAGGAAGGAGAAGAAGAAGATAAGGAGGAGGCTGGATCACTTTCCACCCAGCTGAAGGAAGTATTGGAGAGGATGTGCAAGACGGAGTGATTGCTCAGGGAACTCTAGGATGGGTAACTGACCATGCAAGCCACTCTCAACAGCCTTGCCCGCCACCTAAAATTAGGGTCAGCTCCTGATTCTTCTGCTTAGATTATGTCCTCCTGTGTTGTTTTTTTTTTTTTTGTGTTCTTGTGTTTTTAGTTTTTTGTTGTGTTTTTGTTTTGTGTTTTAGTGTTTTAGAAGTTTGTGTCTGTGGAGTTATTCGAATACCTCACCCACATTTTGCTTTGCAAAATGTGTGGTGAGGTAGGCGAATTGTTCATGTTTGTTAGTGTCTTGACCTTCTTACTTCCATTACTTTGCTATAAGCAAAGTGTGTGAGTAAGAAGACCATTTGTTTGTCAAAATTTGTGTTGAGTCCAAGGTTGAGGCCTCCATGGATAGACTTTGCTATAAGCAAAGTGTGTGCGTGGGGTATCTGTGCCGTGTGTTTTTTTTAATTGTGTTGATCAGCATGGAGTTGTTAGGCAAGATGATATTATAATTGTTGTGCAAAATTGATGCTTGTCGAACAGTGCTAAGTTTTTTGCATGCTAGAAGATGAGTTGTATGATAGATTGAGTTGTGAACATACCCTGTGAGGATTTTGAGCTTAATTGAATTAATTCTTGTGTGTGATTTGAGACATCTTGATTAGGAGGAACTAGAACTTGCCTGTACTTTGGTTTATGATCTCTGAACTTAGATGATTTAGGCCGTTCTTTCATTAGCCCTTATTGAGCTTGAACTGACTTCCTTAAATCATTATCCTTTCATAACCCTTTTGAGCCGAATTAATTCCTTCTATCACTTATAAACTGCCTTTAAGAAATTGTTTGATTTGGTTTTGGGAACCTGGGCAGTATGAAGAAGATAAGGGGAAAGGATGAAATGATTAGGGGTGTATCCTGGGCAAGAAGTTTTGTGTTGACAGTTGGGTTATGACTCAACTAAGAAAAATGAAAGATGTGGGGAGAAGAAAAAAAGAAGAGAAATGAAAAAAAATTATAAGTTCCCCAGAAAAGAGTTAAAGCTTAGGCCTGGAAAATAAAGGCAAGGAATTGAAAAGAAGTTGGGAACCCCTATTGCCCAATACAAGTTTGAATTGTCCTTAGCCAAGATCTAAGTACTTCCTACCTATTGTCTTAAAGCTTTAAACCTAAAAAGACCTAATGATGAGTTCTGAGATTTATGATAAGAACTTTAGATTTAAAGGGCAGGCAAGCCTATGGTAATACCGAAGTCAAGATGGTCTATGAGTGTGAAAAAGAGCCCAAACACATGAGTGATGAGTGTAGAAAGGATATCCCATAAAGTTCAAAATTCTATCTTGACTTGTTTGATAGCATAGCATTCTCTTTTCCCTTCACTTGCAGATTACTATGAAAAAGTTGTTATGTTGCCTTGACTAACTCTTCCGTGTTCATCATGTCTGAGTCTTTTATTCTTCTGTTTGTGTCTTGGGCGAGTTGTCTGTGCACACTTGAGGGCAAGTGTGGGTTAAGTGTGTGCGCATGATGAGTCCATATTTTGTATCTTTTTAGTGTTGTTTTTAGGTAGTTTAGATCGAGTCTTTGTGTGTGTTTTGCGTTGTTTCTATGTTTGAGAGGACATATCTTGGGCAGGAGGGATATCTGCTGCCTTGCAGGTGGAAGTTGAGCAGAATAGGGAAAAGAAGCAGCATTTATGGAAGCAGGCTAGGGAGAGCTATATTGATCAAGACAGATAGGAGGAGTGTGGTGGTCAACATGCGAAGTTTCTCTCCTAGGTCTAGAAGGATAAGGAAAAGATGATCTAACTTAAATATCTTTCCTTATCCGACTAGATTTAGGATCCGCAAGGGATCTCTTGGAGATAGATGTGACTTGCCTTGTTGGGGTCGAGCTTATCAAGTGATACTTGCATCCCAAGGTAGCTCGTGGATTCCTTCCATGTTAAGGACTAGGGGGCCCAAACCCTAAGCACTCACCTATATAAATCGAAGCCCTGCTGCTGCATGCATACGCCGTCTTTCACGCTTTATTTCCCTGTAATTTCATCGAGAGTTTGTGAGGAGAAAAACAAGTCCTAAGGGCATACTTTATTTCGTTCTTAGTTTATCGGCACTTTTGGCCGTGTTTAATTCCTGCAAATACTTCGTAAGTTTTAATATAGTGTTTATGATTTTCTTCTATTCGCAGTTGAGTGTTAACTTATGCTTGAGAGGTCTAAATTGTGCTAGATAATTGCATACATGTGTTCCCATAATGTTAATGAGCTTGTTCCAATATGAGATAATACGAATAAGAGATTAATAGGCCGTTAATCACTTAGGATATATTAGATCGCCAATCAATTGAGAAGTAGGAGTGTTTTCCGCATCTTCTTGGTTAAGATCGATTGACATTAGAGGAAGGTGTCTAGACGTGATGATTCCTTGTTGGGCCTTTCTAGAGATAAATGCTCCTTGGGCAAGAAACTGAACGATGACTCCGATAGAGGTATTGCCCAAGGTAGGGAGCCGGCGGTGCGTCGCCAACTAAGTAAGGATTGGTAAGAGAAGGGTTTGTTGAGAGTGTGACGAGTAAAAAGGGATCTCAGCATTCAAGTCCCATAACTAACGATGTATGCGTGTAATGAATATATTTGCACCAATGACCAAGCAGAGTTTTCACTTAACAATGTCTAGATCCAGACCAAGTCCTTTTTATTATTGATCAAAGTTCCTTATTTACTTTTCAGTGTTTATTGAGTTCTCGAATTGGGCAAGAGAGCCCTCGTGACCTGATAGCAAAACCAACTTTTCTGAACAGGTGGAGTGGGTTTTAAGAGACAGTGACATTCAACTCCTTGTGGATCGACCCTGTACTTACTTGATAACTATATAGCTGTGAGGATAGGCTACAAATTCATTTTGAGAGTGCGAACGATAGCCTCGTCAAATGGATTTTGTAATACCCCGGAAAATTTCTTCTGCGTTAAAAATTTAAAGTTAATAATAATTATGGCTTTGCACGCCTAAGCTCTTGATTTTCAATTCTAAGACCAACGGTGAAATCCGTTTTTAAAAATAATTTCCAGAAGTCGGAGGAACGACTACTGTATTAGGGTCTTCGCGGACGATAAAAATTTAAGTTCGAGAACTCAGATCGGGAAACCGTCTGATTTTTACATTCACGAAATTGCGATACGAGTTCGTCAGAGAAAATTCGTTTTTATGATTTTTCCGGACAAAATTCGGACTGTGATGTCCAGAATTTTGTTTAGTTTTTAAAATTTATAAAATTTAAAATATACTTTCCGAGTAGGAAAAATATGTCGGAATTAATGGTCGAATCGAAATTCGACGAAAACGTGCCGAATACGTATTTTTTTTTATTTACGCGATTTTTATAACGTTGTAACGAGCCGGAAAACGCGGTGTTTAGAGGAAAAAAATTCCTCTTGACCGACTTCTTACACTTACATACTTAGGATATTTGTATTCTTTATTCACTCTACTTTATGACTCACATTAGTTTAATGATATAATGTGACACCTATGTACTAAGTTGTAGGATACTTATTAATTAAATAAATTAGTCATCACTCCCTTTTCTCTCCCTCAAACTCACGCAGCCAACACACACACACATTCTTTCATTTTGTTCTTCTTTCCACCATTGAAGAGTTTGAAGCTTTGGACAAGGATTTTCACCATAGATCATCAACCATCCATCTAATTCTCTTTTTAATCCTATAATCCTCAAGGTAATCATCTCCTCTATCTTTCTATCCAAGTAGAATCTTAATTCCTTAATTTTCTTCATGACCGATTTTTGGGGGAATTAGAATTAGGATGATTCAAGCCTTAATTCAAGTTATTAGATGGATAGAAATGGATTTCTATAGTTGAATTGATGAGAAAAATCAAAAGTCCTAAATCCTATTAGTGACCGATTTTTAGGGGTTATTGAGGGTTGATGTTTTGAGCTTAATTAATTGGATAGTTAAGCTTAGGATTGGTTTAATTGGTGAATTATGCAAAGAAGGAATCAATTTCCCTAATTTTTAATGATGACCGAAATTGAGGTGTTAGGGTTTGAGTTTGGATGTCTAGTTATGATGTTGGAGGTAATAGATGATGTTATAACCTAGTAGTTGATGAAATTGGTGATAGATTATGAGGTTTGAAATCGATAATTGGAGAAATAGATTAAGTATATGTGAATTGGGATAATGTAGTAAGTAGTAATTGAAATCAATGAGGAATTGGTGTAGTAATTGATGTTAATTGTAGGAAATGATAATAGAAATGAGATGTAGCATGATGATGGATCATTATACAATTTAATTGGAATTTTCTAAAAAAATAAGGAAAATTGTAAGAGACGAAGAATTGGAAATAAGTCGAGACTAAGTAACGAATTGAAGATATGAGATACGTAGTAATGATGCTCGATAGATGATGATTTATAACGTAGAATTTGAACGAAATCCGATAACTTTGGAAATTTTGGTAAGAAACGAAACGACGAACATAAGTAACGATAGAAATGTCGAATAAGGAAAATGATTGGTGATTGATGAATGTTGTCGATAAGTGATCAAGTTCGTAGTTGACGACGTCTTAGTCCGAGATGAAATGATATAAGTTGTAGTTGTAATCGAGAAGTTAGGATTTGAAACGAGAACTTGATTGGTATAGTAAATGGTTAGTTTGATAACGAAGTTTTTAATCGTCGTATTAGTAATCGAGAAATGAAAAGGAGATCATCGCGTGTGAGGTTACGTGTTGACTGCCATAAGACAGTAATTTCGTGAGAAAAACAGAGGAAAAACATAAGTCGAACCTAGGAAGCCGTGCGTCGAGTTAACGAGCCCTAGGGTTAAACTCGGACTGTTTTGCGCAGTTCCACGGAAACTACAATATCTTTTAGCTCGTTTATCGGAATCAAGATCCGCGAATTGGAAAGTAAACTAGACTTCCCAAGCTTTCCAACGGTACAGGCTCATCCCCTTTTTCCAGTTTCCCTGTTCTGGGCAGTCCCCAGAGTTACTGCCTTGCGCAGTGATTTTTCAGAATTTATTTTCCTAAGTTGTTTCGTTCGCAACTTAGTTTCTTTCGATCGTTTAAGCCGTAATAACTTGACGACTATCTTCCTACTGACCTCAGTGTCAAGTATGGAGCCTTGAGTGCTAAACGAGACGAGTTTGTATCTCGTATCCGTTAAAGTAAAGAAATTTAGTTAAGCGTGAAAGTGCCTAAATTGTCTAAAGTACTAAAACTTAATTTCCTAAGTTGATTTCTTTTCAACTTAGTTCCTTATGATCTTTTAAGTCGATATAAGCTATCGACTACCATTAATGACTGACCTCAGTGTCGAGAAAGAACCCGAGCAAATGCTAAACGAGATGTGTTCGAGTCTCGTTCCCGTTTAATTAAAGAAGTTAGTTTAACGTGCAAATGCCTAAAGCTTAAGAACTTAAAAGATTAATTCGATTTCAGTTTCGAATTCCATTTTCTTCTATCAACTCGGCAAATAATCGTTGTTTTATTATTTGCGTTCCAAGGAGGAGAAAGAGAATAGAAGATAGGACGGAAGACAGAAGTACGAGTAATAGTTCTGTAAACGAACGAGGTGGGCTTTCTAAAACCAAAACTACGTTGAATGCCATTACTTGTGAAGTGATTTTATGCGAGCCTTGCTCGAAGGTGTTTATTTATATGCGAGCGTTGCTTGAAAGTATTTACATGTTGCTTTAATAAATGAGTATTAAAGTATATATCAGTGCATAATGAATTGTTTTATGAGAACTCTCTTATGCCTTTCTGAGATAGCCAAAAGGGTGCTTTCCAGAATTAAAAGTTAGCCAAAAGGATGCTAACTAAACGATCGGACTCTGTGATAGTCAAAAGGGTGCTTTCCAGACTTGTTAAGTTAGCTAAAAGGGCGCTAACTAAACGATCGGATGTGAGTTTAAAACCCACAGTGTGTCATTCGGAAATTAAATGTATATATATCAGTAAACGTTTTATGCGAGTATTTATGAAAAGATGCATGATTTGATTTAATTGGGTAAGCACAGGCCTTTTAAAGAAAAACCCCGTTGCGTTACATATAAATATTTTCGGCAGTGTGCCCACTAAGTACTTTTGTACTTAGCCCTGCATGTTTGTTTTTGAATGTGCAGGTTGAGTGACGACGGCGGAGGAGGTTGAGTAAAGGTATTTTCTCAGGAAAGAAGTTTAGTTGAGCCTCGATATCACATTCGATATGTGATATCATTTCTATGTTTTCCGCTGCCAATTCTGTAAACTAGTTTCAGTTAGTATATAACTTTAGAACTAAGTTTCATTCCTTGAACTTAGTCTCTTCTAAGAACAGTTATGTCGAGTGATCCTTCGTGATCAACTCTTTCTTTCGCTAAGTAAAGTCGGTTCTCTTTTTTTTTTTTTTTTTTTTTTTGAACAACATTGCAAGGAAATTTAAATACCGCATGACGGAGGACTTGAACCCGTGACCTTTGGCCCGGACATTAACCTCACTACCACTAGGCTAACACACACACACACAAAAAGTCGGTTCTCTTATTAATGTAAATCCTTTCGGTTTAAGTTGTTTACACTTTAAACCTAGTTTTCTCTGTATACAGTTTGACGAGCGATCCTTCAAGATCGACTCTCTTTTATTCAATTCATCGTAATTAGTGTTAAGTTAATGTGTTTTATTCATTTATTCTCTTCTTTTCTGTTTCTTTATTCCAATCCCTAGTCGCACCCTGGCTTTGCCGTCCTTCGGGAAGTCGGGCTGTAACAGATTCTAAGTATTGAGCATATTTTTCGGATACATTATGTGTCCGGAAGATGAGAAAGTAGCATGTGCAACCTAACAGTTAGTAGAATAGGCTGATTATTGGTGGGAAGCCGTTAGACATACGATGTCCGATGAGGAAAGGAAAGAGTTTACATAGGAGGATTTCAAAAATAAGTTGTACGAAAAGTACATTCGTGATTGCTTTCACCAAAGAAAAGTTAACAAATTTTGGAATCTGAAATAGAGAAAGGGAACTGTTACAGAATATGATCATTTGTTCAATCAACTTTCTCGTTATGCACCTCATCTTGTAAGCACCGATGTTGAACGAGCTCAGAAATTTAGAGGAGGGCTTCGCACAGAAATTGCAATATCTCTGGCAAGTGTAGGACCACTCACATATGCCCAAAAATTGAGTCGAGCTCTTACTATCGAGTCTATGATTCATGTGGAGAAAGAAAAGGGACCTGCACAGATGCACCCTCTAGGAAAACGCATATTGGAAAACCGTGGCCGAAACAACAACGGTGGAAAGAAACCATGGAATGGGAATCAACCACGGTATCCATTATCACTTCCAAACAAGAACCAACAGCTATGCCCGAAGTGTTAAAAGCCTCATTCTAGAGAATGTCCACATGGACTAAATGTATGCTTCATGTGTGGACGTTCGGGACATTATGCTAATACTTGTCCTACCCTAAGAAACATAGGAGGAGCACAAATGGCATGGAGACCACCAGTCAATCCTATGCCGCAACCCCTAAGACAAGTACTGGCTAGAAATCTACCACAAAACTAGAGACAACCCCAGCAGGCAAGAGCCTACGCCTTAAACCAGCTTGTCACACCTCGACTCCCGAGGTGCGACGAATGACACTAACACTACTAAATCTCAAACTAACTCAACTCACATAAGGGTTCATGCTCTGGGAAATTAAGGGATTATTGTCTGAAAGCGATAATAGATAAGGCATGCTTTCAAGTCATAGATAAAACACCAAACGAGCATAGATAATTTACATATTGAATCCAACAAAGAATAAGTATGTCGAGATCACATCATACGGAAGTTAAAGAAAAGTAGTAAATAGTATCGAGCACATTGCTCGTGAATTCAACAAAGTATCAGAGTGCTATTCAAAAACATAACAAAAGAAACATCATATAATACTGCAGCGGAGACATCAATTCCCAACAAATACATGTATGAAGACATGTAATTGCAAGCCAACTATCGACTCAACCAAAAGAACACACCATAAAGCCATCCACGCCATCCACATCCTGCTAACCTGCACGTTTAGAAATACATGTTGTAATACCCCGGAAAATTTCTTCTGCGTTAAAAATTTAAAGTTAATTAAAATTATGGCTTTGCACGCCTAAGCTCCCGATTTTCAATTCTAAGACCAACAGTGAAATCCGTTGCAGAAAATAATTTTCAGAAGTCAGAGGAACGACTACTGTATTAGGGTTTTCACGGACGATAAAAATTTAAGTTCGAGAACTCAGATTGGGAAACCGTCTGATTTTTTACATTCACGAAATTGCGATACGAGTTCGCCCGAGAAAATTCGTTATTATGATTTTTTCCGGACAAAATTCGGACTGTGATGTCCAGAATTTTGTTCAGTTTTTTAAAATTTATAAAATTTAAAATATACTTTCCGAGTAGGAAAATTATGTCGGAATTAATGGTCGAATCGGATTTCGACGAAAACGTGCCGAATACGTATTTTTATTGCCCGATTTTTATAACGTCGTAACGAGCCGGAAAAATGGGATTTTTTGGGAAAAAAAATCCCATGTTGACCGACATCATCACCTTAGTTGTAGGATTTTTCCATTTTATATTATTTCCAACTTTATGACTCACCATGTCATGAATTTTCTAATAATATTTTTGGGACACCTATTAAGTTGTAGAATAGTATTATATCCTAAAACTAAGTCATCTCTCTCCCTCCCTTCTCCCTCATTCACGGCACACACACAATATCTCTCTCTCATTTTCTTCTTCATTCCTCCATTGAAGACACAAGGTTCCTTCAAGTTCTTGAGATCATATCACATCACTCATCCATCAAATTCCATTTTCTACTTCAATAATAATCAAGGTAATAAGCTAATCTATCTATCTATCCATGTAGAATATTTATTTCTTTAATTTCTCTATGACCGAAAATTTGGTAGATGGATTAGGATGATGAATTAAGTCTTAATTCATGTAATTAAATGGATAGAAATTAATCCCTATGGTTTAATTGAAGAAAGAAATCAAAAGCCCTAATTCTAAGTGTAGACCGAAATTTAGGGCTATGTAGTAGGATGTTTTAAGCCTAAAATTGATTGGATAAATAAGCTAAGATGGTGTTTAATTGATGATTAGTACAAAGAAGAAATCGATTCCCCTAAGATTTGATGAAGGACCGATTTTAGCTTAGGGTTTCACTTGGAATTCATAATCAATGGTGTAGTAGTATGATCAATGATTAAATTCATGTTGTAGTAATGTTAGAAATGAATTAATGGAGCTAAATAATGAAGAAATTCATCCCTCTAATTATTTTGGTTGAAACCGATTTTTAGTAAGAATTTAGGGGTTTGGTTGTAGTTGGTTTTAATTGATGTTTTGATAGTGGAATGATGTTCCTAATGATACTAGTTGATGTTGTGAATTAAATAGAAATTTTCTAAAAATATAATGAAATTTGTAAGAGACGAAGAATTGGAATTAAGTCAAGATTAAGTAACGAATTGAAGATATGAGATACGTATTAGTGAATCTCGATAGATGAGGAACCATATCGTAGAAGTTGAACGAATTCCGATAACATTGAAATTTTGGTAAGAAACGAAGTAACGATCATAAGTATTGATAAAAAGGGCGAATAAGGAAGGTAATTAGATAATAATTCTTATTAATGATTAAGGAACAACTTTGTAGTTGTCGACTCGACAACTAATCGTTGTTTTATTATTTGCGTTCCAAGGAGGAGAACGAGAATAGAAGATAGGACGGAAGACAGAAGTACGAGTAATAGTTCTGTAAACGAACGAGGTTGGCCTTCTAAAACCAAAACTACGTTGAATGACGTTACTTGTGAAGTGATTTTATGCGAGCGTTGCTCGAAGGTGTTTATTTATATGCGAGTGTTGCTCGAAAGTATTTACATGTTGCTTTAATAAATGAGTATTAAAGTATATATCAGTGCATAATGAATTGTTTTATGAGAACTCTCTTATGCCTTTCTGAGATAGCCAAAAGGGTGCTTTCCAGAATTAAAAGTTAGCCAAAAGGGTGCTAACTAAACGATCGGACTCTGTGATAGCCAAAAGGGTGCTTTCCAGACTTGTTAAGTTAGCCAAAAGGGCGCTAACTAAACGATCGGATGTGAGTTTAAAACCCACAGTGTGTCATTCGGAAATTAAATGTATATATATCAGTAAACGTTTTATGCGAGTATTTATGAAAAGATGCATGATTTGATTTAATTGGGTAAGCACGGGCTTTTTAAAGAAAAACCCCGTTGCGTTACATATAAAATGTTTTCGACAATGAGCCCACTAAGTACTTTTATACTTAGCCCTGCATGTTTGTTTTTGAATGTGCAGGTTGAGTGACGACGGCGGAGGAGGTTGAGTAAAGGTCTTTTCTCAGAAAAGAAGTTTAGTTGAGCCTCGATATCACATTCGATATGTGATATCATTTCTATGTTTTCCACTGCCAATTCTGTAAAGTAGTTTTAGTTAGTATATAACTTTAGAACTAAGTTTCATTCCTTGAACTTAGTCTCTTCTAAGAACAGTTATGTCGAGTGATCCTTCGTGATCAACTCTTTCTTTCATTAATTATAGTCAGTTCCCTTATTTATGTAAATTCTTTCGGTTTAAGTTGCTATTACTTTAAACCTAGTTTTCCCTGTATACAGTTTGAAGAGCGATCCTTCAAGGTCGACTCCCTTTTTATTCAATGAAGTCAAATTCATAATAGTTTATGTTACAGATATCGTTTATTCAGTAGTTTTTCCTTTCTTTCCTGTTTCTTTATTCCAATCCCTAGTCGCACCCCGACTTTGCCGTCCACCGGGAAGTCGGGCTGTGACACATGCAGGGCTGAGTACTTCGTACTCAATGAACACATGCCAAAAACATTTGGAAAATTGCTCTTAGAGCTATACAATTGAACTTGCCTAGTCGTAGCATCACAAGTATTAATGCAATAAAAAACGTTTACTTGTGTATGCAAAAACATTTTATTTTTCTTGAAACGACAGCGCTGTTAAACATATTATGAACATACAGGTATGAATCATCTACACCTCATCTATGTGTCGAGAAGTAGGCCTCCTTCTTAAACACTGTGACTGGCTAAACCGAAGTAAAGCTCACAGTCACCTCAAACATTTCAAATACCACACGTGGGTTCCTGTCTTTCACAGGGTAATAATATCTCAAGCAGATGATAAAGCATACCAACTCACATAAAAACGGCAAGTCAATTGAATTTAAAAACTCAAATAATAATACTTAATAAACAGTAATAGCATTCATCGGAGTTTTGGTTTTAGAAAAGCCCACCTGACTTCCGAAGATTCTAGCTAGGCGGCTTACTCTTTTGAACGTCCTTGATACTTTTCTGTTCCGCTCGATCCTTCACAATTTGACATCGAATAATGAATAAGCTTCTTGACGCATAAGACATAAAGTAGATTTTGATTTCGGCTGAAGGACTTCTACTTGACTCGGGTCTCTCTATTTTTATCTTTTCTAAATCAATATCCTTTCTCGACTTTCTCGTCCTCGGTTATCGACTCTACTCGGTTACTAAATAACTTCATCTCACATCCTCGTTTTTAAATCACCTTTACTTTAGCATCTCTTAATAATTAAAGAAATATTATTTATCTCGATTACGCCGCTCAAATTCTTACTTGAATACTTGATTCAACTATCGTCATTTTAAATCAATCATATAAGCATTCTCAACAAATGATCAAGTCATTTAACCATTAACGAAGCATAAGCATTTCATTTAAACACATAGGTTCACTCCAGCATAATAGATTCAACACGATTTGAATACAATTAATAGTTATCTCGACACTGCTCGATTTTATTCTCGGAAAATATTATCTTCAAATAAGCATTAAAAACAATCTCGTCAATCTTAATAAGTCAAGCAAGAATTCAAGCAATAAGAATTTTGAATTTAACACAAATACTCATTTAATATTTCTCGACTCAAAACACAACGTTATTTCAAAATACGTCGTCTTTCCTCAACTACGTGCACAAACTCGTATGCGTACTCTTATCTTATATAATTATTATATCTCTTTTCTTATTCTCAATTAAACTCTTATTTTCTATACTCAATAGAAATTCGTTTTCTATTTATAACTCAACTCTTAGAATTTCGTTTTCTTTAATAAAATTCTCGTTTTCTTTATTCTATGAAAACTAGACTTTTAACTTAAAGTTCAAAACTCAATAACTTCATCGTCTTATTTCAAATTAAAAAGATTTGAAAAGCAAACTCAATTAATATCACTCAAGCGTTAGCAATCATACGAACACTTATACACTCACCATTTAATAAACTCGATTCTCATATTAAAACGACTCTTATTAAGTTTTCTCTCGTTTTTCTAACACTTCTTATTTAATTAAATATTTAAAACTCTTTTAATTCGATTTTATTATTTTAGTGAATAACTCTTACTCGATCATTACTCATAAGATTCTCTTACTCGGCTTATGTCTTCATAAGTTATTATTTAATTATCTAAACTCAGCTAACTCTTTATTTAACTTCTTATGCTCGACTCTATAAGTATTTTTTTTTCTTTTAAAGGATATTATTCAACTTAGGATTAAATTATTATTATTTCTCATTCGATTGAACGACTTAACCTCGACTAACTCGTCTAAAATTTTATACTCAACTTTTTAACTCTATTTTCTTAACTCTAACTCCTCTTTTAATTTTCTCAATTATTATTTCTTTTAATTTCTATTATTTAAATCACTAAAATTTCTCTTCTTAAATTCTAATTATTTAATAATTTTTCTTTTTATTTTTCATTTAATTTTATTCTCAAAATTTTCGATTTTTTTTTAATTTATTAAATAATTAATTTATTTATTTTAAGATTAATTTTATTAATCTTGAAATTTTCATAATTCTCACCAAGAACACTAAGAACACACACTCAAAAATTCAAGTTTTCACCAAGAATACCTAGAACACACACTAGGCATTCAAAACTTATTTCCATCAATTTTTGCATGTTTTTGTACTTAAAATTCCATTTTCTTCATATCAAAAATTTCTATTGAACATCTAACACTCTAAATTAAACACAAACACATTCATATCTTCATATCATCAAAATTATCAAAATTCATCAAAATATCATTTCTTCCATAAACTTATCAATATCGATTTTTCTTACAAAATTAACATAATAATTTATATCACTTAATCCATCATAATCTCATACTCAAGATAAACTCATAAACATCATTAAATCATCAAACAATAAATTAAATCAAATACTCCTCCATAAACCCCTAACTCACGGTTTCTACATAGGAATAGGATAAATAATTTTCTTCATTTTCTCATGCATAATATATCATTCCAAACATCATCATAAACACATATAAACCATAAATCATCAAGAAATCATGGAAATCAATTTTCTTCTTCCTTTTTCCCTATTTTCGGTTTTCATCATTTTCTTAGGATTTTTATTTCTCTTTTCTCTTTTAATTCTTAGATTAATTTCTAGGGTTCGATTTTCTAGTAATTTCCTCACATCGATTTTCACATCTTAAACCCTAGTTTGCCTAAACATAAATTAAAGCATGCATATTTTCTTTTCTTTTAGAGCTTAGGGCTTACATATATACAAGAAATCAAATGAATAACATACTTAAAATGATTTAAATAAATCTCCTTCTCTTGCTCTTGTTTGGACCGAAAATGAAGGGATTGAGGGCTCAAATCTCTAGCTTGGATTTCCCATGGAGGATTGCATCTTGAACCTCAAGAAAAATAATAACAATAATTAATCACCTCTTCTAGGGCATAAGTGCCGAAATTTAGAAGAAATAGGAGAGATGATTTTTGTGTTGGAATTAAACTCAAAGCTTGAAGAATTAAGTTACATTTTAATTTAGGGTTTGAAGGATTAAAGATGATGATGTTCTTCTTTGGAGTTGGAAACTTTATTTCTTGAGCTTCAATGGAGATTTCTTTTCTACTATGTGTGTGTGTGTTTACGGTTTGGAGAGGGAGAGAGAAGAGAGAATTTTTTTCTTTCTTTCTTGGTGAAGCACGGTGGAGAGAGAGAGTTGAGAGAGATGAATGTATGATAGATGAATGAATTGTTTAGCTTCTTAGTTAAGGTAGAAATGAAATAATTTAACTAAGAGGAATGTGATTATATTCCATAATAGGGTAGAAAATAGGGTACCTAGGGAGAGAGAGAGAGGGATGTCAGTGTGAGAGGGAGAGAGAGAAAGAGAGAGATTCTTATTTTATTTTTATCTGATATAATTTTCCCCGGATGAAAAAGTTTTCCGGTAGAATATATCCGTATTATTCCGTTTAGACTGAAAACGGCTCTAAACTCTCCTTGACTCGATTCCGACATCAAAAACACCTCAACTCTATCTCGTATCCCACGAAATAAATCAAGAATTCCGAATATTTAATTTTTAGGTTAAAATTCCAAGTAACGAAGAAAAACCTAAAATCGGTCGGTTAATTATTCCATTAAGAACTAATTTCTTAAAATTCTCTCATATGGTCTCGGATGAGCTTCTAACATATCTCAGGGATCTTAGAATTAATTCTAGATTCAAAAGATACTAATTATGCTAAATTCGGAGTTCATCGGTGATTAGTGATTTCTCGGCTTATCGGCACTAATCGTCAAAAGTGAAAGTTCTCAGAATTCTCCGAAATTCATACTCATGCTCATTCTTATCGGCACTCAATCAATGCATCACACACTCGATTTGAATAATTGAAACGAGAAAAATCACATTTAAGCACACAAGGGCATTTTGGTTATTTTCAAGAAAATTTATTCCTTGAAAAATTTTATCACTCAATGCACGTTAATTAAATATAGAAACACATTTTAAAACGCACTCACGGACTTATATTAGCTCGGGGTATTACATTCTCACCCCCTTAAGAAAAATTTCGTCCCGAAATTTACTAACCTTGAGAAAATTGCTCGGGATACTTCGCTCTCATCTATTCCTCGAGTTTCCACGTAGCTTCTTCGTGATCGTGATGACACCACTTAATTTTTACTAGGGGAATCGATTTCGTTCTAAGCTGTTGAACCTTACGGTCCAAAATTTGCTCGGGTTTCTCCTTGTAGCTTAGATCTGGCTTCAAAGCCACATCTTCTTAGGGAACTACGTGCTTTGGATCGAAAACGTACTTCCTCAATTGCGATACGTGAAAAATGTTATGCAAATTCTCAAAACTGGGAGGCAAAGCTAATCTATACGAAACGGCTCCAATCATTTCAAGGATTTCGAACGGTCCTATAAAACGAGGCTTTAGCTTTCCTTTAACACTGAAGCGGTGCACTCCTCTCGAAGGGATACTTTCAAAAAGACCTTATTTCCTACATCGAACTCTAACTCAGATCTTCGGTTGTCGGCATACGACTTCTGTCGACTTTGGGCTTCCTTTACATTCTCGCAAATCTGACGAACAAATTCTATCATTTCCTCAATCGCTTCTAGCCCTATCACTTTTCTCTCGCCTACTTCGTTCCAATAGAGCAGAGATCTACACTTCTTTCCATACAGGGCTTCATAAGGGGCCATTCCAATCGGATTTTGATAGCTATTGTTATAAGCAAATTCGACAAGAGGTAAGATTTTCTCCCACTCGTCTCCTTTGTCTAATAACACAGCTCCTAACATGTCCTCAAGAATCTGAATCGTTCTCTCTGACTGACCGTCCATCTGAGAATGGTAAGCGGTACTGAGATGCAACTGTGTTCCCAATTCTCTTTGGAAACTTTCCCAAAAATGGGCTGTGAACTTCGAATCTCGGTCGGAGGTAATCGTACTCGGCACTCCATGAAATCTTACGATCTCTTTAACATAAATCTGAGCCAACTTATCCGATCCATAGGTGTGGGGTATAGGTATGAAATGAGTGGACTTCGTCAATCTATCCACTATCACCCACACAACTGTGTTTCCTTTTCTTGACCTTGGCAAACCGGTCACAAACTCCATCGTAATACCATCCCACTTTCATTCTTGGACTGGTAGCGGTTGCAAGGGTCCATACGGTTTTTGGTGCAAAGACTTCACTTGTTGGCAAGCTAAACATCTTTCAACTTACATGGCCACGTCCTTTTTCAGTCCTTCCCACCAGAACTGTTTCTTCAAATCTTGATACATCTTTGTACTGTTGGGATGGGCTGTATACGGGGTCTCATGAGCTTCACTCATTATCTTGCTTCTTAACTTCTCGTCATTTGGCACACAAATCCTTCTTCAAAACAACAAGGCATTGTCTCTTGACTCTGAAAAGTCTTTGACTCATTCTTTTCTAACCTTCAATCTCAACTTCTCCAAATCCTCATCTTTCCTTTGACCTTTTATGATACGAAACCTCAAATCTGGCACTACTACCAAGGTAGCAATCATTTGCTCTACTGTTGCCGGAGGTAGAACTACTTTGATTCTCATTCTTCCAACCTATTCGATCAATCTTGCTTCTTCAGTTAGCAAAAATCCTAACTTGGTTTCTTCTAAAATTTCCACCTTTCTTTTTCTGCTCAACGCATTGGCTACAACATTAGCTTTCCCGGGATGGTAAGATATCTTGCAATCATAGTCTTTCACCAACTCAAGCCATCTCCTCTGTCTCATAATTAGTTCCTTCTATTCGAAGAAATACTTCAGACTTTTGTGATCCGAAAAGATTTCACACTTGGCTCCATAAAGATAGTGTCTCCAAATTTTCAAAGCATGCACTACGGCTGCTAATTCCAAATCATGAGTCGGATACTTCTCTTCATGGGGTTTGAGTTGTCTTGAAGCATATGCTTTTACTCTGCCATCCTGCATTAACACACATCCTAAACCTTAAGCTGATGTGTCTGTATAACACACATCCTAAACCTTAATACTGGAGCTGAAGTCAATTTCGTCTTAAGCTCTTGGAAACTTTTCTCGCATTCTTCTGTCCATTTGAACTTTGATTCTTTCTTTAACAAACTCATCGACGACTTTGCAATTTTAGAAAATCCTTCTATAAATCTCTGATAGTAACCTGCTAAACTAAGAAAACTACGGATTGCATGAACTGACGTCGGCGATTTCCAATCTTGCACAACTTTCACCTTTTCCATGTCAACTTTAATTCCTTCGGACGACACAACGTGTCCTAGGAAATTCACTTCTTTCAACCAGAACTCACACTTGCTCAATTTGGCATATAGCTTTTCTGATCTTAACTTTTCCAACACGATTCGCAGATGCTTCTCGTGTTCTACTTCATCCTTATTTTCTGATCTTTATAAGAAATTAGTGGGAAACATTACATTTTTTTGTGTTAATAATTACTACAAAACAGGATATATTCATAATCCAAATATTATTTAGTATGTATTTTAAATCTTAAAATATGATATATTAAATCATAATTAGGATATAATAAATTATTATTTAGTATGTATTTTTGATGAATAATTTCAGTGTTTTGAAAAGTAAATATCATTAGCAATAAAAGTTTCACCTTTTGTGAAGAAAAGTAATATTTAAAATCATTAAAATCATTACTGCATAAAATGAAAATAAAAAAAATAGGTAAGTTGACCATTAGTTCTTGTTCAATAATTAAATTAATAGATAAAGGTCCCGTTTCACAATAAAAATTTGAAAGTGCAAAAAAATTTGAGATCTTCTAACTGAAGACAAAAATAGTTAATGGTGCTAATACATACATAATTAAATATACGTTGCTTTCAATCCTAATTTCTTATAGCTGTAAAATCAGTCCCCTGCACATTATAGTTAAGTGAAATTAGTACATAAGAAACGTATGAAATATTATATGATGCAACATATCAATGAGAAAATGAAATTATTTTATAATTAAAAATTATAAATTTTACCTATCAATAAAAATATATTCAGTCGAGCTTTCTAGAATAAATGTTGATTTGGAGTTTTAGAACCAAACTCATTTGGCCTAATTGAATTTGATTCCCCTGAACTCTTCCTTTTCTTCCTTTTATTTCTTTCAATCTGTCCTTTTATTCTTTTCTTCCTCCCCTTGTTCACTGATTTTAAAGGATCTTTCACACTAATAACCGATACAGATGATCTGACATCCTCTTCGCTTTCATTTATTTCAGTTAATGCAGTGTTCAACTCTGCAATTGCTGCTGATTTTGTAGCTTGGAAACCATCTTCAAAGATTCTCCTTGCCTTTTCGTTTTTCTGCACTTGTAGAATCAGATTCAAGCAGTATCTCATCATTTCATGCCTCCAAGGTCGAACACTTGTACTTTGCTGCTCAGAACTTTTATCACACAGAGCTTCTTTTGCACTTTTAGTCCACCTTTTATTTATGTAGCAATCTGGTATTGTGTTTATGGAATGAATGCGTAATATCCTCAAACAATGACTGCACAGTATTCCACATTCCTCAAACATCTTGCAGTTACAAGTTACCAAAGGATCTACTATATAATAACTGACTTGGTAACTACCCTCAACATCACTGACTTCATATAGTTTGAAATCATATTCATCGCTTAAAAGAGAAGATGATTGAAATAGACATTTCATGAACTAATTCTCAAAGTCATTGAAAAGGGTAAGTGTGTGTACCTCAGCAGCATGTTTGATCATTCCATTCATGGGTAATGAAGAGGCAGGTTGTGCTCTTGAACATTGGAACTCATCATTAAATTTGGTGCTTCTCCAACGCTTGACTGTCTGCTTGAATATTTCATAGAACTCGGTCAAGCTTGTTGTTTTCTTTGCTTTGAAGCTCAGAGATTGGTTAGTACTTTCACTGCGCTGTGATGATAGAATCCCTGCAGGGAAGTACTCTTTATTGAATTCATTTGACCACTTTTCTCTCAAATCATACAGCCTTTGCATCCATGAGTTGTTTTCCAATTTATGTTCTATAACCATTTTGCTCCAAAACTGCTCAAATTCATCTGCACTTTTGCAACCTGTTATGCATTTCTGAAATGCATCTCCAAAAGTTTTATCACTTTTCAGCTTGCCCAAATGTTCTTGTGCATTTTGGTATAAATACCAAATGCACAGCCTATGTCTTGTTTGTGGAAATACCTTTCCGATGGCTTTTGTCATTGCCAAATCTTGATCTGTGAACAGAGATGAAGGAGTTCGACCACCCATGCATTTCTTGAAAGTCTCAAATAACCACATAAATGTTTCAATCATCTCATTTGATAGGAATGCACATGCAAACATATCATTCTTATGATGATTATTGACACCAACAAATGGAGCACATATCAAGTTATACTTATTTGTTCTATATGTTGTGTCAAATACCATGACATCTACAAAAATCATGTAATCATCTTTCATCGTCGAATCTCTCCAAAAAACGTTACTTAATCTGCCATCTTCATATAATCTAACTCTATAAAAGAAGTCAGGTTGTTCAACAGCCTGTTCTTCTAATATATCCATGAGTGTTAGTGCATCCCCCCTTCTATAGCTAAAATTTTCAACCAATTCACGAAATTTAGTTGGTCTTTTTTTGTATGACCAACCATATCATCACCCCCTGCTTTTTGTGCTATATATCTATACACATCGGTGGGTCTCAATCCAGATGACACCATATCTTCTATAATGGTTGCATCTTCAATGCTAATTTTTCTGTTAGATCGATGCATGTAACTTAATTCTTGTCTCAAAGTGGATGGTTGTGCTCTAAAACATGTTCTATAACTTCATAAACTCCATCATTAGGTTTAAAGTTAATCTTCAAACATGCTTTACAATCTGTCCTAGTGTTTTGTCTTTTTATCTTTGCAGATTCATTCCATTTCGAACTCCTTGATATGCACAAACCAACATTCTATAAACCAACAACCTAACAACATTGCATCTTGTGTTTGATTTTCTTTCACTAAATCCCACTTTTAGAGAGTGTCTTTCTGTACAAAACATAGATATCTTCAATTTTCTCTCTTTTTATACCAATCAAAGAACCAGAAATGCAATCAAGATCACCTACATATATTAAGTTCAATTTAGACTGCAGCATATAACATTCTCAAAATTTATACTTTCGTTAAGACCAGCATTCTACTTTCATTTACTGCAATTATTACTTTTCAAGATCTTTTTTTATGAAATCAATAAGAACATATCCATCCATACACACACAAAACTGTATAAAATCGAAACAGAAATATACATAAAAACATTATAATAAACAACTCCATCATGAATATCAACCAACAACCCAGCAACCCAGCAACATTGCATCTTGTGTTTGATTTTCTAACACTAAATCCCACTTTTATACTAAGTTCAGTTTACACCACAGCATATAACATTCTCACAATTTATACTTTCGCTAAGACCAACATTTACTTTCATTCACTGCAATTATTACTTTTCAAGATCATTTTTTTATCAAATCAATAAGAACATATTCTATCCATACACACAAAACTGTATAAAACGGAAACAGAAATATACATAGAAACACTACAATAACCAACTCCATCATGAATATCAACAGATAAAAAATAAACATGTTATTTTCTCATGCATGCATTGATATGTGTTTTAGAATATTACCACATTCATTCTCAACCCTTTCTTTATTGTTCAGTCTCCCTGATTCATCATCTTCAGCATTTGAATGAGCTTCCACAATGTTTGTATTGTCATTTCTTTCATCATCTCCATCTCCAATATATGAATTAGCTTCCACAATGTTTGTATTATCATTTCTTTCATCTACATTATCAATTTCCGTTCTTCCACAAATCTCAATTTCTACTGCAGAAACAAAGAAAGTTACAAATAATCATCCATTTTGAAAAGTAATCATTCTAATGCATAAAACTATCATTTACAGTAATACAATGTAACAATTTAATTTCACCTCAGCTTCGATATTTCTATGAATATTGCTTTATGATCTAGTAAATTAGGTTGAAATTAAAACCCCCACATTCCATTTTAAATGAAATATTGAACAAAAAAATCATACGTATAGTAATTGAAATTAGTAAATTAGGTTCAAATTTCTTAGAATTTGTATGTTCTTTTTGTATTTGTTGATTGAATGAAACTTCTTCAATGATTGCGACCTCCGACAGCTGGAATTCGAGCTTGAATGGTTGGAATATGTTTCCAGATTTTCAATTTCTCGGAGGAGTTGCAGCTTCGATTTCAAGAACAAAACTGAAGATATTTTGGATGATTTTGACCTCCAAGTGTCGAAATTTGAGCTGGAATAATGTTAATTTCTTGCTTGATTATTGTCGTGGAGTTCGAGCTTTGAGATTGAAAAATTCTCCGTCGTCGAGCTGCGAGAAATCGCGATGAAGAAATAAATGCGGTTTTTTTCTTTTTTTTTAATTGCTAAGTTGGGTCGCGGGTACGGGCTCGGGTTGGTCGGGTTTCCGGGTGAAAATCGGTTGCAGTGTATGCAACCAGTTGCACTCAGGTCCATCTCTTTGTTATTTAGTTCCGTCTACGATATGATTGTCACTTCCGTTTATAGTTGTAGAGTTCATATAATATAATATATTTAACCTTATATTTTCCACTACTTCAGTCACATTTGTAGTGGAACTCTTACTTTACTCACAACAATACTCATTTTAATCCACTACTACCCACCAATTTCTTAACACTCATATCGTCCACAAGGTGACAATCATAGAGTGGACGGAGGGAGTAACAAAATCGCTATCTTTATTGGGTATTTAATTCAATAATTTAAATGATTATTTGTAAGGGTGAAATGATTATGAGGAAGAAAGGAATTTGTTACTGCTCTAGTTTGAATGGTAACATTTTGGGAGTTTGTATTAGTAACGTCCACCACCCGACCTATACGGATTGACTGGACCTCTACTTATACTTAGAATTGTACAGAAAACCGTTGAAGGATTCAAATTACAAGAAGAATTTAGATAAAGGGTCAAGAAGATAACTTTGTCAAATATCGCCATCGTCCAAGGGTTATCAGGAGTACAACCTCTGGTGCTTTTCACAAAAAGTATTATCTTTACTTTATTATCAACAATAAAATATTCTATACCAACTACATTAAATACACCTTTTATAATTAATCCTCTTTTTCTTAGTCTGTGTGTCGAAAAGAACTAACCCAAGTTCAAGGGATAAAGGGAGTATACTAGTCGATGAGCAAAAGTATAAGAGTTTGTAATTTGAATTAATACATGTAAACGTGAATCATCCAAGATTGTCATCTAAATGATTTCAAATGCCAACATACCTTCGTTTCGACCGTCACTCATCCTGCATTAGGAAAAACAATGCAAGTAGTTGAGTATAAAGGAACTCAGTGGTCTCATGCGTCCTTTGAAAATATTTTCATGATAACATGCAAAGTTATCGAATGCTTATTTTTATTCTATTTCAAATGTAGGTTAGATTCCCACAAGTTAACATTTCGGGTATTAAGCTCAAAAGTTTTTGAATGGAGATATGCATGCTAAAAGTTTTATGCTCAATTACTCGTGTTTACCTCATGTTGTGGTTGCCTCCTGCCAATCTAATTCGATTGGCCTTGGCTCTGATCAAGCTGGTGCACCCAGGAAGTTATGACAATTCAATTGTGTGGGTCGGTAACATGGTAAGGTGAGATATGTTACGTGCAAATTTATGTTATGATAATGGTTGTACATCTATAAAGGGGCAAAATTTTCTTGTGTAAGAGCTCTCTTTGTACTCACCTCTTATCCTTGACGTAAGCAATTTTTGAGTTTAATAACCTGAAATGTTACCTCATGAAAATCTAACTTACACTTAAAAATAGAATAACTCACCTCTTGTCCTTAACTTAAGCTTAGCTCTTTGAGCATTCACACTACTTGATGCCTGTGACAAGACTATCTATGAACTTATGTTTCTATATTAATATAAAATATTTTATTGATAATTATAAAATATAGTTTTCATTTTCTCATTAAGATGAGATAACTTATTCTTTTTAGTCATTTGCAAAAAAGGTCTTTTCTTATTTATTATTTGGATTTTTGTAGTCCAAATTTTCAGGGTATTATATGGTTATGTTCAAGTAAAAGTAATGAGTAACTGCTACCGAAGCCAAACAAAAAAGAATAAATTCAGTTTATTGAATACACGCTTTTATGCCCCAAAAAACTCAACCAAACATAAGCTAATGTTAATTTTCAGGTTGACTGTAATGCGCCATTTAGAATTTTGAAAATGCCTCCACTTAGGCACAATTTTCGTCTTTTCATATATAAACAAAATCAAGCATGATTTTCAACAAAAAAAATGCAAGTGTAGTTCAAACCAATAATAAGTGATGATATAAAATGCCACTATGACTAAGCTAAAAAGTATGAAAAATCGAACTAAACACAAACCATACTAAAATCGTTCCAAAAATATGAGTTCATCTTTCAAACATAAGATTCGAGTATGTTAGCTCAATCTTGATATCGACGTTCAAAGAACCGAAGGTTATACCAATCATGAAATACCTATAAATAATTAAAAATTAATAATTATTAATAAAATAATATTTAAATATTACTTATTATTGTACTCGGTCACTTTTGTAGTCAAAGGCCTCGCATATTTGCTCACCTAAGCATCCAACAATAATATAAGTACTGCAACAGAGAACAGCTACGCACTGGACAAAGTTCAACAAATTTAAATATTTGAAATCAATAATCCACTTGATCCAACTTTACTGGTTCATTGCAGGAAATCAAGAGGCAAAGGATACTATTATGATTAAAAATTAGAGAAATCTAACGCGGTATAGGAAGTTAAACTTGCATATAATCATTCTACGACAGATATGAACTTACTGAAAACCGTTTTGACGTTCTTTTTGTTTTTGTTTTTTTTTTTTTGGCAGCCGAATCGTATTCACCCCTAAATGTGACTTCTTCATGTGACACAAGGGAAAATACACACCCATAACAACTACATATCAAATTGTTCTACTCGTTAACGAACGTTGGGTGCAGCAACAAGATACCCATTTCTAGATTAACAAATTTGGTAACCACCCAACAAAAAAGGGCTAGATAGTTTGGTTAATGTTGTCGAGATGAACCAGTCGAAACCTCAAAACCCGGAGGGATGAAAACTACATCCTCCCATGACGAGACTGACATATCCTGCAAAGAAAACAGAAATTCTGGTGATACTTGCTGTCAAATGCACCAAGGATATATGAACTTCAGCTATAAAGGCATCTAAAACTAATCATAACACTGAATAATGATGAGATCGATACAAGATAAGGTACAGACTGAATTTCTGTGAAAACTCCTCACCTTCATTCCACGAATAATATCCTCGAGAACAGCAACCTACGACATAACCAGAATAATGTGAATAACTACTAGCTAAATGGTTCAATAAGACGGTGTTCAAGAGACAACGACAATTTGGATATTGAACCTGAATGTCTCCTTGCCTCAGACGGGGATTCATTTGCCTCTGATCACTCGATGCTCTTGAAAAGGACTTATCTAGATCCTCCTATGCATTTCCATAAAGCGAAAAAATTATAAATGTAAGCAAAGTGCAAATTTACAAATGAGGATTTAGTTTCATTTCCAACCTTCCTGAAAAAGACAGGACGATATGTCTTATTTTGGCTCCTCAAAACCAAGCTTTTCGACTGCAATAGATAACACAAGTGTGGATAAGATGGTGGCGAATGGAAAGAAAATCCTACCCCATCGAAAATTGAAATAAGATATGTAAGAAAACCTTATTAGCAGCCTTCAAGAACTGCCCAAATATACAGAGTATCATAACACAGTGATATCATGGTAAGAAAAAAAAAAACAGTAATATTGTATTAATAGTTCGTTTCAAGCAAAGCACGAGTGCTGATAGCTAACCACTTTACTCGAGCATTTCACAAGTTCAAAACATGAAAAGATTATTCTAGTACATACAATATTAAAACAGATAAGTGCATCTCTTTCTCTTGCTACATTGATAAAACTACTTCCCATACTAGCAATAGATGAGCCTCTTATTTTGTGGAACATTCATTTGAAGACCGACTCTCTTTGGATCAAATGGATGCATAGTGTCTATCTCAAAGGAGAATGCATTTGGGAGTGGCAGCCAAAAGTTAGAGATTCACGTCTCATGAAGTCGCTATCAAAGATCCGAAATTCTCTTCTTGGGCACTACGGCGATCAGCACAACACGTTAAGGAACCTTTTAACTCTTTGCCATAATCGAGGTCTTAGAAGTGCGGCAATTTATGATGTCTTCCGAGCAAGATGTCAAATTCAGCCTTGGAAGAAGACAATTTGGAGAGATTTCATCCCCCCAAAATACTCCTTCATCACTTGGTTGGCATTTTGTGACAATTTGCGGACGAAGGACAAACTGAGTCGTTTTGGAATTGAGGATCAAACGTGCCCTTTTTGCACAGCCCGGAGAGCTCCCACAATCTATTTTTTAAATGTGGCTTTTTGGAGGCGAATCAATTCGAGATTGACTTTCTTTGCCACAAAGATCAACAATGCTGTGGATCAAGAAAAACCGTCAAGCAACAGCAATTAAGAAAAAGGCAATGTGGATCAGCCTTTGTTGTTCGATTTATTTATTGTGGAAAAGTCGGAATGAAGCAATCTTCGAGGTGAGACGGCCCTCCCCAAACGAGCTCCTCTTCAAGATCAAGGTACACGTTTACATGATCCTTCACACCCTCTTCCCTCCGAATCTCATAAATTTTTAGACACTGCCCGCTTGGTAGAAAGTGTGCGCCTCGGTCACCCGCACCGTCATTTTATCCAAGCATCGCCCGCTCATGCTTGAGCGTGCGCCTTGGTCACCCGCACCGTCATCCTAATCTAAGCACCGCGCGCTGATGCTTGAGCGTGCGCCCCGGCCAAGGCGCCCTCTCTTTTGACTCAGCTCGCCCGCCCTTCCATGAGTGTGTGCAACGGTCCTTGATCCGTCAACATTTCATTCACAATCCGGACTTCATCATGTAAATTTTGCACCACCCGCTCATCCGAGAGGGTGTGCCGCGGTCATCGAGCACCGTCATATCCGCCCGCTCTTTTCATGGGCGTGTGCCATGGCCATTGCACACCATCAATTCTTGTAGCACCACCCGCTTGACACAGAGTGTGCCACGGTCTCAGCACCTCCAAAACCATCAGCTCCGCCCGCTTGTTTTGGACGTGCGCCATGGCCATTGCGCGTCATCGATTCCCGCCCGTGTCTGGCACGAACTATCTCACGTTGAAAACCTTGGAAATTCGCCGAAACGGTGGTGGCACCATCGTCCCACTTCAGTTCGGACATCCCTCGCAACCATCTGTGTCCTGTCGAGCCAAGGATGGGGTGGTGCCATGACCCTTCACAACACCTCACCCCCTATAATAGTCTTACCAAGAAAATCCTCGGGGGCACTAGTAAATATTGAAAAGGCTGTGGGGCGTCATGTTTTTTTCAAGCCTTCATCCTTTGCTAAATCTCGACAATGGCACCAACCATACTGTGGAGTGGTTTGAGTTTTCTCGACCACGACGATGCCAAGTGCATGCATGGCCGAGGATTGACGAGGAACTCGCCCCGGACGATGCAAGGGGCACATGCAGCACCATCTCACCACCAGGGTAACCTCACAGCGCCAATGCAAGACCCACGTCTTCATTAGCGTGCGTCGGACAGCTGAACGCCCCTAGTAAGGGGTGCTTCCCCCCGTTTTTAAACCTCAGCCTTCTTATTTTGTTAATTTCATTTGCTATGTTTCTTTTATTTTCCCAACAATTGATGGTACTGGTATCCTCCTTTATGGATCCTAGTGCCATCAATATCAGCCATTGTGTTAGGCTTCGCTTCGTTTTTGTCTTGCCACTTGGCACCGTTAGAGTAGCATTTCCGTTCGTTTGAGGCCTTTCTCTTGGCATTCCTCATGGTATGCCCGCTACTTTCGCAGCCAAGCTGCTTGTATCTCATTTCCATCATATATATACAAATTTATTTACCAAAAAAAATATAGATGAGCCTCTTAAGATGTTAACTTGCGTTGTCGTTCAATTAAAACTGCATAAACAAAGGGCTTATGCCAACTTATACCGTCACAATGTCGAAAAACTTCTGGTTGCCATTTTACTATTTTAGCATAGGAAGGCGAAAAAATTATGAAGGAAAGAGGTCAAGAACAAAGAGACTTTAGCTGATTTGGAATCTCATAAGGAAGCATTACAATACAAACCCAAGAAAGTCGTTCCAAAATCATGTTTAGAGCAAAACGAGCCACTACACCAAATCCGCCAGGATGGCACGTTACAGAACTCACGCAACAAAGCCATGTCTAGATCGTAGCCTCATGGCAATAAAGTTGTACGTCTCTGGTCTGGTTCTAATGAAGGGACTACCAAGCGCTCCATCACACTCTTGAGTAGTTGCCCCATACATTAGGTCGGCAATTCAGTCAAGAATGAACCTCAGAGTGGAGAGTGAAATGTGAGTTGGAGATACACTAAAGGCAGGAAAGAGTATGGCGGAGCATAGTCAAGAAAAGAAGATGTACAGTAGCATTTGCCATACAGAGAGATTGACGAGAGGGAATGTTTACCAAAGGTTGCACATGATTAGATGACTAGGCATGTCTAGTAATAGCGGTTCTCTACTTTTTTGTGGGGATCAACTGAGAGAGCATATCAACCCAACAGTCGTTTCCCTAAGATTGCATTAGGATAGAAAAATTTGACTTCAGATGAGGATTTAGATCCCATCATGAAAATCCATAGAAGTAGTAATTAATATCAAATTTTATCATTTTGGTTGGTCTACTTACAATAATAGATTACAACATGGAAGAGTAAAACTAGTATCTGCATTTTTCAGAAGGAACTGTTCTACACTTGATAAAAACATTGATTCTTACATAATTGCAGAAATGAGGATTTAATACAAACTCAGAAAGTAGAAACAATAAATTGTGAGCAAGTCAAATGAACCTGGAAAACTGGGACACCACGGAAGCTTTCATCTTCAATACCGACCTTTTTCCTCTCCTACATACAACACAATAATCAATTCAGGCGCGGACAATTAAATAAATGTGCAAGACCTAACTCCCATTTGCAAACATCGATGGCTTGAGTGAACAAGATCTTTACAGTGAGTGCCAAGTTTCATCAATGAATCAAAAAACAAAAGATCATATAGGAGGAAAAAACTGTATAACTATACTGCCAAGAGTACCTGCAGCGCGTTCTTTATCTGAGAAGCTTCAGGTAACAATCTCAAAGCCACGCCATTAACTTTAAGTTCAAAAACCTGAAACCGCCACATTTCTATTACTCCAAAGGCATAACTAACCAAATATTGAAAACTCAACAAACAACGAATGCATAAAACAATTAACAATGATTTTCATTTCGAATTCATAAATTATCGAAATTTTGCGCATTCACAATGAATTAGTCAGCTAAAAGCTTTCCAATAACTAAGCTACCACTTTTGCAGATAAACCTAGTAAAAAAGAATCCATAATCAAACTTCCAAACATAAGCCTGCCACATGCTCGATTAAATGCTTAAAGGAGTATATTTCACGGTCGAAGTTAAAGATATCCTTCAATTATACCTTGCTTAGGGAAACTGGAACAACTTGTGAGCCAGAACTCATAGATGAATCAACAGATTTCATGTGTTTAAGGAGTGCTTTGGCGTCGGCTTCGGTGAAGAAGAACAAACCAAGATCTTTACGCGATTGAGTGCCTGAAACCAAAACAAATTCCTCAGAGCCGTTGCTTAGGGCGTACACCGGCACTCCAGCCAGCCGCTCCTCGATGACCTCCGGCGACATGGCACAATTCTTGGCAGTTGGATCACTGCTGCTGCTGCTGCTGCTGCTGATGTTGGTGGGACTGGATTTGCTCTGAAGCGTGTTGTTTTCATTTGAAATTCTGGCGAAGAAGGGGTTTTTGAGAGGAGGGTTGGTTTGAAAATTGTTGAAGAAGGTTGAGAATTGGGTCTGTAGGGATGTGAGGGCTCGGTGGAGGAGCAGCGGAGGCGAAGGCAGTGGCGCCGCCGGCTGCTGGAGTTCTCTGGGTTTATAGAAATCCATGGGTTTGGGTGCTGTGGGTTTTGGCGGAGGAGTCGAGCTTTAAATTGGTTTAGATAATAAAGAGGGTATCCGTCCAAAATCGATCCGAAATTATTAAATGTCATGTTGGTTCCATCCCGTCGAATATGACTTAGTTCATATGAGGACGGAAATAAAACAAAAAAACCTTAAATATAAAAAAAGTGTTTAGTACAGTATAAATACAATATTTTTATAATACTAATAAAATTATAAATGATATAGTTGAGTGTGTAGTGAAAGTAAGTTAATGGGAGTTAGATAACATGGTGGAATATGTATAAATTAATTGTTTCCTTCAAAGAAAATAAGCTAAGTATAGTGGAACGTCTCAAAATGGAAAACAAGCTATATTCGGTGGGACGGAGGGAATATACGATTGTATAAAAAGGTTGTTAATTAGTATTTTTCTTATTTTTGTTGATCTCGTTAGTAATATATATTGAACATATCTTAAATTTGATTAGAAATTACTTTTAGTACATGTTATTATTCATAACACATATTGTCATATCCATTAATTATTTAAACTTAATCCACCCTCAATTTTATAGATAAAAATCAATCTCTCTTTCTTCTCAAAATCAATGTGCGGCAAAGCATATTTGGTTCTCAAAAAAGTTGTACAATGTTGATTTCGTATGAGAATTGTGGTGGATCTTTTTTAACAGCAAATAACTATTTGTCCTTTATTGATTTCGAGAAGTTTTTTTTTTTGAAGATTGTGCCGACCATGGTTTTGAGGGTCTGAACTAGATCCATGGTTCGGGGTCAGAATCAGCCCGTTGACCACGGTGATGATTGAAGTTAACCTGTCTACCCCGCTGTTGTGACTCAAAACTGAAAATTGACTATAATTGACATCGATCTTATGCATTTATATTGACTCTTTAAGAATAAAGTCTTATTTAAAAGCAATTTGGGATAAAATATTCAACAACTCGAATTAGTTGCAAATATTTATTTTTTAATATGTTTTCTAAAAGAATAAATTTACATAAGAATAACACTTGGATAAATTTCAATCATTCTATTATATTTTATTCTATAAGAAATTCAACTTAAATTGTGAAGAATAATATTAATTGCGTTCATTCTTTTTGCATCCATATAATAATTAATATGGTTTCAATTACCATTGACTCTTTTCGGAATTGAGGATTATAAAAAAATTATATATAAATCTTAATACCTATATTAAGTCTTTGTACCAATATAATTTATGAGAGAGAGAGAGAGATAAACGTGGAATATCTCAAAATTAATATTGAGAAGTACAAATTAATGAAGGGATCTTTGTATGAGTGTACAAAATTACAAATTAAAGTGTCTTCTTTTGTATGATTGAGGATTATTGAGAATAAAGCTATCAAATCTAGGAATAAAATTGAAGATTTGATCTTGTTAATCTATACCATATATATTTTTTAATATAATATGATAAATATTGATTTTTGATTCAGAAAATTTGATAATTTAGATAAATAGGAACCGAGAAATATGATGGGTGCCAAATAGGATTATTTTTACGTAGAGTCGTTTTCGTTTATATAATATATATAGATATAGATATAGGAGGAAATCCAACCATATAGCTACTTTGACTAGGTGGACTACAATGTTTGTCAAGGAACTTAATATGGTCAAATTTTAGCCAAAGATGTGTTTTTTGGTCAAAATACCCTTTCTTTTCACTTTTTCTCCTTTTCTCTCTCATCTTTTATCTTTTTTTCTTTTTTCTCTTTCTACTCTTTTTTTCTTCTTTCTCTGCGTTTTTTCTTCTTCATCTTTTTTTTTGTTTTCTTCCCGTCGTCGCCGCTGTTCTTCTTCTCTCTCTCTCCACCGCCGTTATCCTGTTCTCTCACGCCGCCACGATCATTGAGCTCTCTCTCGGCTCGTCGTTCCGTTCTATCTCTTGTGGGCAATACGATCTCCTTTCTCCCGATGTTGATCTTTTCTCGCCATCATCGTCTTCTCTCGCCTCGCGTCGTCGTCGTTGTCCAGACGAATCTCTTAGATTTTTCTTCTCCGATTTCGCGACTTGAAGTCGGTTTTGAGGTATTATTTTGTATTTTGTAGCTTTTTAAGTTTGATTGATAGTGTTGGGAAATTTATTAAATGTTTTGATTGATTCCAAAACCAACTGACCCCAACCGAGTAGATGTTGCCAGATCCTAATGTTAGTAGTTAGGCTCGCTATTTGAGCATTGTTAAGATTTTATCTTTACAGGACTCCAGCTGAAGAAGGCAACAAGGCTTCACTCGGATAGAACATCAGTTGTAAGAAAGACAACTGAGCGTTCATCAGATGAGAATTAAAAAGCAGGAAGATGCCAAAGTCAACTAAGGAAGATGCAAGAGAACATCAGTTGTAAGTAAGACAACTGAGCGTTCGGAGCCAACTGATCAGATACAAGAAAGACAACTGAGCGTTCAGTTTCAGAACATCAGTTGTAGGACTCGAACCAAGAAGATCAACAGCATGAAGTTCAAGTCAGCTGAGAGTTCAACTGTTAGCATTCAGATAGAACATCAGCTGAAGAACAAGTCAGATAAAGATCGAAACTCTCAACCGACCATCCTTTGTTGAAAGACTAATGTTGAGATTTGAAATTCAAACAAGGAAGTCACGTGAAGGTTTGACTCTCTGTCATTACCTCATTTGGCCCAACACAAGGCTGTCTCAGATGGAAAGCAGAAGCATGCAGTTGCCAAATCCGGAAAGTCTGCAGAGATGAGAGACAAGTCATCACTTTCAAAGAACAGAGATCAACAGCTCTTCCAACGGCTAGTTGATTCTCTCCGCCTATAAATAGAGGCCTTCATTCATTCACCAAGATGACCTACACAAGATAGACAAGTGCAAGAAAGAACCAAATACTTCACACAAGCTGAACAACATTCAATCTCTAAGAACATCATTAGTTGAGAGTTCTAGAGTGTTAGATTCTGTCTTAGTGTCTTTTGATCCAACCTTGAGAACATCACTAGTTGAGAGTTCGTAGAGTGTTAGATCATAGCTCACTTCTTGTTCGAGCTATTAGTTGGAACCCCACCTTTTCTCACATCCTCTCAAAAGAATTGTTAGGACCCTACTCTTCTCGGAATTGAGTAGACATGTTGATTAGTACCCGTAAACTAATCTGTAAGGTTGATAAGTACCCGTAAACTTATCTCAACGGTTGTAAAGCTCGCGTAAGCTTTGTGGTTTGTCCAGAAGAACTTGGACTGAGTTGTGTGGACTCACAACTCCCGTGGACGTAGGAGTTATGTCCGAACCACGTAAATCCTTGTGTGTTTGTGTTTATTTTTCAGTTATTCATTGCATATTCAACTGTCTAACTAACCAGCATACAAACTGCATCTTTTCATATCAACTATCTTGGTTATTGACCGACCTTGCATAAGCGTGAGTTGCTTTTATACGAGTTAATTTCCACCACATTCCGCACAGCACTTCACTTCCAGCTGAGTGTTTCTTACTCAGTTGTGATTCCAACTAAGTTGCTCTACTCGGTTGTGTTATTTTTTAGGGGGTTGTTTTTAAAAGTTTTATCTGGTGTATTCCCCCCCATACACCAGAGCTCGTATCGGGACCATCAAGTGGTATCAGAGCAGTGGTTCAAAAGACTACTGACTCTGTTTCACAAGGTGTGAATTCGAGGTGTTTTCTTCAGTGGTCAACTGAACAGATCTCTTTATCACGCTAGTGCATATCTGCTTGCATTTTTCTTCTGTTGTTGTGTGCAGATGGATGTTAAAGACAAGATTGTGGTCATGTTCTCGTTTGTGAACTATACATCCTGGAGAACTCGGATAAAGAAGATACTACTGTCAAAGCATAATCGAATGCAACAAGTACTCACATCCGGACCGATCATCATTAGAGAGAGTCACTCGCACTCCTACAAATCCCAATGATGGGGATGCAACTGTGGAGTTAGTTGAGAAGCAGCCAGAAGACTTCACTCCAGAAGAAACGAAAGTGAGCCAGCTGGACATCTGGGCTCAGAGCACAATCATGTCCACAGTTGGACAAGACTATCTTCCTTGGATAGAAGAGTGCGAAACCGTTAAAGAGATGTTGGATATCTTGGCATCTCTGAGTGAAGGAAGCGACGAAACAAAGAAGAACAAATTCTCCCATGCCTGTCAAGACTTTGACAACTTCTATCTGAGAACTGATGAAACCATTGATCAGTTAGAGCTCCGATTCATGGACATCATCAGAAGGATCCAGTCCATCCGAAGAGGAAAATATACTTTGAGAGAAATCAACCTCAAAGTATTACAAGCTCTGCCAGCTGAGTGGGATACCTTCACCAATATTCATGAGAGCCGAGCTGACCTTGGTGAGATGGGAACTGAAAGATTGTTCTCAATTCTGAAGGGAAATGAGTACAAGGTGAACCGACGAAGGTCAACTCAGTCCTCGGTTCAGACGAGTCGACATGAGGATGTTGGTTCAGCCACAAAGTCAGTAGCGCTCCGAGCTGACTATTCAAAGCCGCGAACATCAAGGCCAACAAGATCTGCGGACACAGCTACGAAGGAGCCAAACAGAGAAGAGCTGCAACAGAATATAGCCGCCCTGTTAAAGAAGCTAGCTGACATGGACACTCGGTTCGGAAAATACAAGAGGTTCTACAAATCTAACCAAACTCGAGACAACTCAAAGCCTGTGAACAACGGTTGCTTTGAATGCGGCAAGGAGGGACATTTCAAAGCAGATTGTCCAGACCTCTCGAAGAAAGAGAGAGAAGCAAACTGGAAAGAACAAGGCCATGGTTGCAGAAGAAGCAGCTGACGACATGGACATCTTCACTGACACTGAAGATGAGGATGAGCTGACTTCCACCAACAACGCTATCGGTCAGGATCAATGCCTTATGACACTTGGAACCGACCAGGATGATACTGAGGTACAATCTAGTCCTGCTAATTTAAATTCTTCCAATATTTCTAACATGCAGGAAACACGGGATGAAGAGTTGGAACCCTCCTGGAGTGACTTTCAAGAACTCAGTGAGGAACTGCATCAGCAATCGGTTGAGTTTAAGAGTCTTCAAGAACAGTTCGCCAAACTTGAAGAATCCTTAACCGAAAAGGACGATCTGATTAAGAGTCAAACTGAAGAGATAGATAATCTCAAAAATCAACTGAATGCGGCCAACCGAACTAATGCTCCAAGCGATGAGGAGTTGAAGAAGTAAATCCAGGAGTAGCATGATCAGTTGAAAAAGCAAGAGGCTCAGGTCGACCAGCTGATAAAGAAGTCAGACGGACAGACCGAGCATATAGCTGTTCTCCTCAAGGAGTTGCAAACTGAGAAGGACAACTTAATAAAGCTATATCAGTCATCCAAGATCATCGAGAATCTCATCATACAGCCGACAAATGGATGACGTGTCAGGACTCGGTTATGATGTGATCAAGGATACTGGAATTCCTCTAGCGACCTTCATCAAAGCTGTGGAAGTCAAGGTTGTCGAACCTAACACAGTTGAACCTGAATCTCTCCAAAGTAATCCAACCTCCACCTCTCAGCAAGCTCAACCGACCAAGGGAACCACAACTGAGAAAGGAAAAGGAGCAGTGGATGGAGAATAGAACATTCCATTGGTTGGGACATCAACTGAGGGGGAATGTTCCAAGAGTCAAAAGAGGAACCAGAGGCGTCGGAGATACAATCGAAACCGAACTCAGAACCGACCTCAGAGCCAACATCAGAAAGAATGGAACCGATCGCAGAACTGACAAGGATCAAACCATCTGAATCAACAGCGGTTCCATCATCAGTTCAACCAGAGGTTCCAACCGAGTCAATCGATGAGGAACAGTTCGAATAGCTAGAGATATTCATGCCACAACATAAACCAACAACAGGGCATGAACAGCTATAGACAACATTTAGGGAGTTGGAATCAGAATCAGCCACAAAGATTCGAACATGGCGTCCAACCTCAACAACCACTACAAAAAAACAGCTAATTACCGAGAAAATTACCGAGGGCAATCTTATCCTCGGTAATTACCGACCAATTACCGACGGCAAAAAACACGGGTCGGTTTTGGCGAATTTACCGACCATTTACCGACGGCAACTTGGCGGGATGGTTCCCGCCGAAATCACCGACGGTATTACCGAGGGAAACTGCCCTCATTAAATTACCGAGGGAAATTGCCCTCGGTAATAAATTAAATAAAAAATTAGGTAAATTTAAATGTAATTACCGACGGCAATGTCCCTCGGTAATTACCGAGGGTGTGATTGCCGTCGGAGATTATCGAGGGCGTAAGCCGCCGTTGGTGATTACCGAGAGCTCCTTCCGTCGTCGGCAATTTATACGGGTCGGCGGTTTACCGAGGGCATTTTCCGTCGGTAATCTTTCAAATCAAATTGGGGCTTCCAGTCCTAATTGCCCATTTCTGCTCCCGCCCTCCCCGTCGTCCTCCATCGCCGTGCCATCGCCGTGCCGTCGCCGTGACTTGGTAAGTTCTCTCTCTCGCTCTCTCTCTCCCCCTCTCTGTCTCGCTCTCTCTCTCTCTCTCTAACTCCTCTCTGTCTCTCTCTCTCAGCCTAGCACGCCGCCGCCGTTGCCGCTGCCGAGTTGCCATCGCCATCGCCGGTAAGTCTCTCTCTCTCTGTGTCTCGCTCTCTCTCTGTCCCTCTCTCTCTCTCTATCTCGCTCTCTCTCTGTCCCTCTCTCTCTGTCTCGCTCTCTCTCTCTCTCCCCCTCTTTCTCTGTCTCGCTCTCCCTTTGTCTCTCTCTCTCTCTGTCTCTCTCTCTCTCTGTCTCTCTCTCTCTCTAACTCCTTTCTGTCTCTCTCTCTCAGCCGCACGGCACCGCCGTTGCCACCGTCCGTGCCGCTCCGTCCCTGCTGCTCGCTGTCGCCATCCCCGCTGCCCGCTGCCCGCCGCCTCCGCTATCGACGCCGCCCCCGCTGCTGCTGCCGGTAATTACATTAATTTGCGCTCGATTTTTTGTGATATATATATATATATATATATATATATATGTATGTATGCATATTTGTTTGCTAGTGTAGAAATTATGAATGAATGTAGAATTTGTTTGCTAGGTTTGATAAGTATGTTGCATACGTGTTTTATAAATATGTTTGTATTTGATGCATATTTTCACTTAATACATGCATATTACATGTTAATTTATGTGATAAGAAATATGATTACATATATGTTATACAATTGTTGGATAGATTTAATCAATTTCTTAAGGATCTTCTCCCTTTGGGATAGATTTTGATTATTTCTTAAGGATCTCCTCCCAACAATTGAATGACTATTTGTAATTTTATTAATTATTGTATTTTTTATTGCTTATTTTATATTGTATTTGTTGAAAACTTGGGGGCCGGGTCGGGTAGACTTAGTAAATTAGAACCATTATGGTTAACATAGCTGGTAGAGTCGAGCACTTGGTAGTTAGGATAGTGGGGTTATGCTGTCGAAATTTTGTCTTATTTATGTCTGATGTTCTTTCTGTTTTTAATTAGAAATTACAGCAATGAATGATAATCGTCAGTGGATGCATGCGAGATATAATGATCGTTCTGCATTTGAAATTGGATTTGAGGGTTTCCTTGAGTATGCCATAAATCAAACAGCTTACACAGATGGAGTAGGTAACATTAGGTGTCCGTGTAAGAAGTGCAAACACTTGAAATTTTTATGTGTGCCTACAGTTAGAGAACATGTTACTAGGCATGGGTTTGTCCACAATTACACAACATGGGTTTATCATGGAGAAACACCAGTGGCTAGTCGGCTAGAACATACTAGGATGGATGAGGATGATGCGTCATACAATAACTATCAAAGGATGGTGTATGATCATGCTGGTCCTAGTAATTTTAAATGTCCTTCAAATATAGAAGAATCGCCCAATTCTGCTGCTCAACAAATTTATGACATGTTGAACAAAGCCGATAATCCATTGTACCCTGGGTGTGCTGCTTACTCACAATTGTCCTTTATGACACAATTCATGAGCATAAAGGTTGAAAACCACATATCAGAGAGAGGCTTCAATCAGTTGTCTTCGTTTTTTAAATCGGCATTACCCAAGGATAACAAGTGTCCCGACGACTTCTATAGTACGAAGAGACATCTGCGCGGTTTGGGTTTGCCAGTAGAGAAGATCGATTGTTGTGTTTATAATTGCATGCTGTATTGGGGAGATGATAGTGAGTTGGAGAGTTGTAAATTATGTGGTGAATCACGATATAAGGAGAACTTTCGTGCATCTAGAAGCCGCCGAAAAAAATGAGTGGCGGCTAAGCAGATGCATTACTTTCCTTTGATGCCACGACTGCAGAGGTTGTTTGCATCTCCAGCAACAGCCGAAGACATGAGTTAGCATGAGACTTCTATAGATGATGGCGTTATGCGCCACCCGGCAAACTCTCCGGCATGGAAACACTTGAATTCTGTTCATCCTGATTTCGCTCAGGAGACAAGAATGTGAGATTGGGACTCTGTACAGATGGTTTTGCCCCGTTTGCACAATCAGGACGTCAGTATTCTTCTTGGCCAGTTATCGTCACACGTATAACTTGCCCCCGTGGTTGTGCTTGAAAGAACAATTCATGTTCCTCACAGTTTTCGTGCCTGGACCATCTAACCCGAAGATGAAGTTGGACGTCTTCTTGCAGCCGCTGATAAAAGAGTTGAAAGATTTGTGGGAGGTGGAGTGAATACTTATGATATATCTTTAAAGCAAAATTTTCAGATGCGGGCATCTCTTATATGGACTATTAGTGATTTTCCAGCGTACGCTATGTTGTCTGGGTGGGGCACATCTGGAAGATTGGCCTGTCCATATTGTATGGAGGATACAGAAGCATTCACTCTACCGAAAAGTGGAAAACAATCGTGGTTTGACAATCATCGGAAGTTCTTGCCTCCTGACCATGTATTTAGAAGAAATAAAACTTCATTTTTGAAGAATAAGATCTGTAGAGTGGATCCACCAGAACAGAGATCGGAAACAGAGCTGTTGAATCTAATTGAGGGTTTGCGCTTCGTAAAGGTTACAGAAGACTACGATGGCATAAATGCCCAACTTGCGAAAGATCAATACATTGGGTGGAAAAAGAGAAGCATATTTTGGGATCTTCCATATTGGAAAGATCTTCTGATTCGACATAATTTGGATGTAATGCACATTGAAAAAAATGTGTTTGATAACGTGTTCAACACTATCCTCAATGTTAAAGGGAAGACGAAAGATACAGAGAAGTCGAGAGACGAATTAAACATTATCTGTCGGCGGCCGGAATTGAAGAAAAGGGATGGGGATCGACATTATCCAAAAGCATGTTATACGCTTGACAGGGATGAAAAAAAGATTTTACTTCAATGGATTAAGAGTCTTAAGTTTCCCGATGGACTTGTGTTAAATATTAGTAGATGCGTTGACTTGAATGCCCTGAAGATGCACAACAAGAAAAGTCACGACTGCCACATGTTCATGCAAATACTGCTACCGGTTGCCTTCAAAGAACTTCTTTCTAAGAACGTGTGGCAGGCGATTACAGAGTTAAGTTCCTTCTTCAAGGAATTAACATCCCGTAGTATCTCAATACAAGATATGGGATTGCTTAGTGAGAAGATAGTTGTTACTCTATGTAAACTTGAGCGTATATTTCCACCGAGTTTATTTGACTCAATGGAGCACCTACCTGTTCATTTGGCCGATGAAGCACGACTTGCTGACCCAGTTCAGTATAGGTGGATGTATCCATTTGAAAGATATTTGAGGACATTGAAGAACAATATAAAAAACAAAGCCAAGGTTGAGGGATCCATCAGCAATGCATATATATTAGAAGAAATGTCCATTTTTTCTTCGTATTATTTTGAGGATCATGTGACTACAAAGTTGAGAAATGTGGCTCGTAATACTGATGGGTCTGTTGGTGTTGAGAATGATGATCCTAACGAACTCTCAATATTCAAACTTCTCGGACGTCCAATTGGCTAAAAGGGTACGAGATACATGGAGACAAAAGAATACATTGCTGCACATATGTATGTTTTGAGCAATTGCGTGGAGGTTATAGACACATATGTCAAGTAAGTAAACTCGTTCAATTGAAGTCTATGCATATTCATCCTATATAAGTAGTAACATAATTTGTTGTTTCTTTGTATAAAAGGGTTTTCGAAGAGGAAATGCGATGTGCAAATCCTTCAATCAACGGAGCGGAGTTAGATGCTTTGTATGACAACGAGTTTGCTGCGTGGTTTAAATTTTATGTAAGACGCCCTTCCAACAGCGATTTGAACCATTATATTAAATCGCTTGCAGCTGGACCCTTAACTGAGATTGAAACGTACTCGGGGTATTTGGTAAATGGATATAGATTTCACACAATTGATCATGACAGACATAGTGCGACCGTCAACAGTGGCGTTTGTATTAAAGGTTCGGTATATGGCAGAGATGTGCTAGATTTTTATGGGCGTCTAGAAGAGGTGTGTGTGCTGGAATATCAGGGTTGGCCAATTAAGAAGACAGTTTTGTTCAAATGTGAATGGCTTGATTTGTCTAGTCAAGGAATGTCTATTGATACAGACTTCAAGATGGTTTCAGTGAACCACACTAGGAGATATAAAAAGTATGATCCATTTGTCTTAGCAAATCAGGCAATTCAAGTGTTTTACTGTCCCTATCCCAGTACGAATCAAGCAAAAAAAAATTGGTGGGCTGCATGCAAAGTGAACGCAAGATCAAATGTCGAAGCCCCTACTGTCACATCTAACTCAACATTAGATCAACCATTTGAAGAAGAAGTTGTTACTATTATGTCTACCAACACAATCGTAGATGATGAACCGCCACGTGTTGTTCATCCCCGTGGTGGAATGGTTGAAATTGAAGAAAATGAGGATGAATCAAGCAACGATGAAGACATAAATACATCCTCTAATGATGAAAGTAGTGATGGTTACGACACAGATTTGTGAGACTTGGTAATGTAGGTGTTAATCTATTTTGAAAATGTCCATTTTTAATATGTTTTTTTTTTTTGTTTTTTTATATGTGTTTTTTGGTTTTTTTATATGTTTTTACGTCTTTTTTTTTATTTGTTATTATATCGTCTAAGCTTAATTCTGATTTTTTATTTGAAACAGGTACAATGTCGAGCACTCGTAGAGGTTTTCGTCTTTCCACTGCACAACAGACTCCTTCTGGGTCTGCACAGCAGACTCCTCCTGGGTCTTCACAGCAGACTCCTTCCTCGTCACAGCAGGAGTCGACTCGGCTAGGTACGACTCCTCCTTCTTCACCGCACGTTTCTGAGACTCCTCCAGAGTCTTCTTCTATACGGCCGAAAAGGCCCAGAGTCGTACCAGTTGCCGAGCTGAAGCGGCAATGGCCTAAGGGCCCCAATGGGAAGCTTCTCTTTCGGAGACTGCCGAGTGGGTACGTCATTTGTTATTATTATTATTATTATTGTTGTTGTTGTTGTTGTTGTTGTTGTTGTTGTTGTTGTTGTTGTTGTTGTTGTTATTATTATTATTATTATTGTTATTGTTATTTTTATTATCAATGTTATTTTTATTATCAATATTATTATTATTATTATTGTTATTATTATTATTATTATTATTATTATTGTTATTGTTATTGTTATTATCAATGTTATTTTTATTATCAATGTTATTATTATTATTATTGTTATTATTATTATTAATGTTATTATTATTGTTATTATTATTATTATTATTATTGTTATTGTTATTTTTATTATCAATGTTATTTTTATTATCAATGTTATTATTATTATTATTATTAATGTTATTATTATTGTTATTATTATTATTATAATTATTATTGTTATTGTTATTGTTATTTTTATTATCAATGTTATTGTTATTATTATTGTTATTATTATTATTATTATTGTTATTATTATTATTATTATTACTGTTATTATTATTATTAATGTTATTATTATTGTTTATTAATGTTATTATTATTGTTTATAGAGAGTTGATGGAGACACCAGGCATCGCAAGCAATGCCTTTCAAGCTTTTAAGAGGATTCCTAACCCTGGGTACAATTGGAAGTCGACTTCCGAGGAGGTGAAGGCTGCATACTGGGCCGAATTTGGGGTAATTGAATTTTTATTACAAATAATTATTATAATTATTGTTATTCTGTTATCTACTGATTTAATCATTTTTATTCAACAGAAAGAATATTGTTGGGAGCCTGAGGATGAGGCCGATGTGAAGAAGATGTGGGAGGCCAAGGCCCGTACCAGGTTCAGTGACAACTTGAGCATCGTGAAGCAGAAGTGGAAGAAGAAGACTGCTGCGGGCCAGACGATGGCCAGACCCGACGGCTTCACTGACGAGTACTGGACAGGGATCCAGGCGTACGGGAGGATGTTGAGGCGGTTTCCCAGCGACACAGGCAAAACCGTCTGTCTGAGCCCGACGGACCAGGTACAGGGATAGCAAAGCACGTTGGAGGGTCTCAGTCCACTCGTATCCTGCAGCAGAGTTTGGTTAGTAATTATCAATTCATTTCTTAAGTGTATATATATATATATATATATATATATTATATCTTTGTTAATAATTTATTTATCTTATATACACGTATTAACAGAGCTTGCAGAGTGGACTGCCGGTGACTGCCTTGAACTATGAGACTTTCCTGAGCATCCACACAAAAGAAGACGACACCTATGCGACACAGAGGGATGAACATCTTGATGTAAGTATTTAAATTTATTTAAGTATTAGTTAAATATATTGTAATGTATTTAATTTCTAACAAATATGCAATGTTATGTATCAATTAGGCTTAAATTCATCGCATTGCTCGGGAGTCACAACGAACGGACCTGAACGAGATTTACTTGGAGCTCGTACATTTCGACAGGTCACGGCGTTACGGTACTGGAAGTGCCGGTGCCAGCCAGATCAGTAGGGGGTCTACTAGTAGCACTGGCACTTCAGCCATGACACAGGAGATGTACGAGACTCGGATCTCCACGTTGGAGGAGCGACTGCAGCAGTCTGAGGCGGAACGTGCTGCAGAACGTGCAGCCCTGGAGGCGCAACGTGCAGCAGAACGTGCAGCCATCGAGGAGGAGCGAGCAACACGTATAGCGTTGGAGGCGCGCTTTGCTCAGTTCGAGCAATTATTGATGCAGTCGGGCCAGCTACCTCCTCGTTCTCCCCCTAGTTGATTAGGTCGTTCGTTCGTTTTATCTTGTAGTTACTTATACACTTCGTACATTATTACACTCGTATTTTACATTTATCTTCGTTTATTACATTTGTTTATATGATTTGAGATATTGTGATACCCTGTTTTGATATTTGCTTTGTTATAGTGTGTGCCGTGTAATTGAATCGTGAAGCAGGGGTTACAAAAAATAAATAAAAAATTATAAAAAAAAATAAATTTACCGACGGCAAATAATCCCCTCGGTAATTACCGAGGGCGTTTACCGTCGGTGATCTCTTTGCAGCAAATAGTGAAATCACCGACGGCAGCACTTTCCTCGGTGATTACCGAGGGCGTTTCCGTCTGTGATTTCACCGAAAAAAAACCTACTGTGTGCCATTGTTTACCGATCGAATTTACCGACGGTACCGCCGTCGGTAATTACCGACGGTCAACTTGCCATCGGTAATGTGCTCACCGATCGGGTGATCAACGGCGGTCTATTGTCGTCGGTAATTAAATTACCGACGGGATTTAGTAAATTACCGACGGTATTTACCTATTTTTTTTGTAGTGAACGAATCCAACAGGATAAAAACCGCCATCAAAACAGGGGGAAAGCCTCTCCTCCTAAAGCTCACAATGGGAGAAATCCATCTCCTCCCAAGAAACAGAACATCACTACTAACAACAAGCCTAAGGATAACCGAGGTGTTGTTATAGTTGATGATAAAGGAAAAGTGATCTGGAATGATAAATCTATCCGAGTATACAGGGAAAAGCGAATCACAGTTCAAGGGAGAACTGGTTCTAACCCTCCAGGACCCAACTAAAATTGGGTACCTAAGCGAGTTTCTCTGTGCAGGAACAGGAGAAACAACTGAGGAAGAATAAGGCATCACGAACCATGTGGGTGATGGATAGTGGATGCTCGAAACACATGACAAATCTGAAGGATTTGCTTGGGAGTTTCATGGAGAAAGAAGGACCCTCAGTTACCTTTGGTGACAACTCAAAAGGTCACACCAGAGGTTATGGTACCCTTGAAACCAATCATGTTTCGATTTCAAATGTTTCATATGTTGATGGATTGAAGCATAACTTGCTCTCCATCAGCCAATTCTGTGATAATGGTTTCTCTGTCAAGTTTGATGCACAGGGTTGCAGGGTTAAAAATGTCGGAACAAAGCAGGTCATATTGTTGGGAAATCGATCCCCAACCGGGAATGTCTACTACGCTGACTGGAACAGCAGCCTCCCTGACACTTGCCTATTATCAAAAAGCAGTTCAGATGTGAGCTGGCTGTGGCACAAAAGGCTCAATCATCTGAACTTCAAGACTATGAACCGACTTGCCAGACAGGAAGATGCAAAAGACATACCAAACCGAGTGTTTTCAACAACACATATCTGCAGTGCATGCCAGTTGGGAAAGCTCGCTAGATCCTCCTTTTGGTTGAAATCAACTCTCTCAACCGACCGAGTGTTACAGCTGATCCACATGGATCTCTTCGGGCCAGTTACACCAAAAAGCATGAATGGTAACGAGTATACACTTGTTGTAACTGATGATTATTCCAGATACACGTGGACCATTTTCATGCGTCACAAGAGTGAAACCCGAGATAAGCTACCCAAGCTGATGGATCGGATATCGAACCAACAAGAGATGAAAATTATTTCCATCCGATCAGATCGTGGAACTGAGTTTCTGAATGAAACCATCATTGAGTACTGCGAGATGCATAGAATTACTCATCAAACATCAGCTGCGCGTACTCCGCAATAGAATGGAGTAGCCGAGCGAAGGAACCGAACGCTGAAGGATGCAGCTACATCCATGTTGACAAGCTCAGCTCTGCTAAAGAGATTTTGGGCTGAGGGCATCAACACAGCCTGCTACACCCAGAACCGGTCTCTTCTGACCAAGCGGTTGGGAAAGACACCATACGAGCTATGAAGACGCAAGAAGCCTGATATTTCATATTTTCGCGTTTTTGGTTCTAAGTGTTATATTCACAACAATGGGAAGACTCAGTTGGAAACTTTTGACGCCAAGGCTTCGAAGGGCATATTTCTCGGATATGCCGCTCGGATCAAGGCTTATAGAGTTTTCAACAACAGCTCTCGTGTTGTGGAAATAACACCTCATGTTAGTTTTGATGAATCTACTTTTGAGTGCAGGGAACAGGCTAAAGGACAACAAGCTGATCCACATGTTCCACCAGCTCTCACCAGATTGCAGGCTCTAAGGGAAAAGAATCTAGCTGAACCATTGGTATGGGCAACCGAGGATGATGATCCTTACTCCTCTGAAGATGAATGCGAGGACCCCAGCTCATCTCAAGGGGGAACTCCAGCTGATGTCACTCCAACTGCATCAGCATCCGAAGCCCAACCAAGCCCGGTTCAAAATATTGTCAATGTTGAGGATCCAGACTCAACAACTGATCAATCACCAGTTCTGAAGATTCCAGCATCTCCTACGGCTCAGGATTCACCATCAGTTGAAATCCTAGAACAGCCACTGTTGGAAGAAGAAGGAAGACGCAACCGAAGATGGTATGAAGATCATTCCACTGACAACATCATCGGGGATCCAACCGAAGGTGTGCGTACAAGGAGCAGAGTTGCAAATCCAGATTCGACTGAGGAAGATTCCAACACTTACGCTCAATATGCTGAGGAGTTGGCAGTTCTTGAGGAGTTCGAGCAAGCAAGAGATGTTGCCATGATTTCTTGCTTCGTAGCTGATGTGCCAGAACCGAAGAATGTTGTGGAAGCTCTCAACTGCGTTCACTGGACAACAGCCATGCAAGAAGAGCTGAATGAATTTCTACGCAACTGTGTATGGGAGTTGGTAGAAAGACCAAATGGTGTCAAAGTCATTGGATTAAAATGAATTTTCAAGAACAAGAGAGACGCCATTGGATTCATCATGAGGAATAAAGCAAGGTTGGTAGCTCAGGGATATTGCCAACAAGAAGGAATCGATTTCGAGGACTCCTTCACGCCAGTTGCAAGGCTGGAAGCCATCCGAATCTTTCTAGCCTATGCCGCATTTCACAAGTTCAAGGTCTATCAGATGGATGTGAAGTGTGCCTTTCTCAACGGTGATATCAAGGAAGATGTATATGTTGAACAGCCTCCCGATGAGACTGGAGATGGAAGAGTGTACAAGTTGAAGAAAGCAATCTATGGATTGAAGCAAGCACCCAGGGCTTGGTATGACGCTCTTTGTGGTTTTCTTCTGAACTCGGGGTTCAAACGAGGGTCAGTTGATAAAACACTGTTCACCATCAAAGTTGGAGAAGATATACTTGTTGTGCAAATCTACGTCGACGACATCATATTCGGTTCCAAGTCGGAGAAGCTGTGTGAGAAATTCTCAACTCTCATGAAGGAGAAGTTCGAGATGTCGATGATGGGCGAGATGAACTATTTTCTTGGACTTCAAGTGAAGCAGTCACCAGATGAGATTTTCATCAATCAGTCCAAGTATACAAAGGAGCTCATCACCAAGTTCGGATTGCAGACAAGTAAGACCACAAGGATCCCGATGAATACTAACTGGAAGATTGAACCTGGAACTGAGGGAAAGCTCGTGGATGCTAGTAAGTATAGAGGGATCATCGGTTCTTTGCTATATCTAACCGCCAGTCGGCCAGACATATCTTACGCGGTTGGAGTGTGTGCTCGGTTCCAAGTTCAACCGAAGGAAGCACACATATTGGCAGCAAAGAACATCATCAAGTATCTGAAGGGTACAATTAATGTTGGGTTGTGGTATCCAACCGACGACAACATCCAACTGACTGGATACTCAGATGCAGATCTAGCCGGAGATCGGTTGGACAGGAAGTCCACATCTGGACACTGTCAGTTCATGGGAAGCAAGCTAGTTTCGTGGTTCTCCAAGAAACAAGCATGTGTTGCCACTTCTACAACCGAGTCAGAATATATGGCTGCCGGTAGCTGCTGCATGCAAGTGTTGTGGCTCAAGCAACAGCTGAGAGATTATGAAGTTGTAACTGGACAGGTTCCCATTCATTGTGATAGCTCAAGTGCCATTGCTATCTCTTTGAATCCTGTTCACCACTCTCGGACGAAGCACATCGACATCCGACATCATTTCATCCGAGATCATATTGAGAAGAAGGACGTATCCATGGAGAAGATTCCAACTGAGATTCAGAGAGCTGATATCTTCACCAAACCTCTAGCCAAAGCGCGGTTCAAAATGCTATGTGATCTACTTGGATTGTTGGATCCATCAGATGAGGAACCAGCTGAGGTGAAGAGATAGATATCCATCTGAGGGGGAAGCTCAGATGAAGGGGGAATCTCAGATGCGGATCGCCAACCGAAGACATTAGACGTCAGCTGAACAGACGAACTCGAGTCAGCTGATGGTATGCTACAACGTTGGATCAGACATCAGCTGAACAGACGAGCTCGAGTCAGCTGATGGTATGCCGCAACATTGGAACACAGCTGATTCCAACATCAGCTGACAGGTGAACACAGCTGATTCCGACATCAGCTGGCAGGTATCATTTATGGCAGAAGGTGTTATGATCTTAAATGAGAATGTTTGAAATAAATTCAAACATTCCTGAACATGTCAGTTACATTAAAATAGCCATCATACCGCATTTAATGTAAAGTACGGCTGAACATCAATAGCCTACTTTATAGTGCGACTGGGCTGACATGAATAATTGTCCACCTTCTCACGCGCTGGTTGGAACTCGGTTTGTGACGTCAAGTCAAAGCTAGTCAACAGTCGCGTAATCTCAGCCGTTGATGGATTCGCGCTATTCAACCCTAGCCGTCGATTTCAACCGAGCCTAAAACCTATAAATTGTGGAAAATCAGGAAGTGATCTCTTACCTTCCTCATTCGTGTTTATCTGCAGTAACTGTTTATCATCTTTTCAGATTCTGTCTAACTATTTACTGCAAGTTTTTCTTTCCTTCTTATATATATCTTCTCAGACTCACTAAATGGCACCCAAAGGAAAGAAAATGGCTTCTTCCGGACCCTCCCTAGTCCCCACATCTTATGAAGAATCGTTCGACTTGCTGGTATCAAAGATTCATTTCGAGCAAATTTTATCAGACAATGAATTGGAGTCACCGGTGCTGTCTTCCCTCGCCGATATTCTCAGGGAGAACGGCCTACTGGAATGGGCGAAGCTTTTCTCCTCCCACCTGCTCAGGCGCCAGGTCAGAGAGTTTTACATCAATCTGCAGTCGCCCATCGACAATAGAGATGGCGTCGTTACAGAGGTTTCATACCGACAACGGGACATTCTGGCCAGAACCATCCGCAGGGTCACCGTCCCCATTGTTATTTCCGACTTCCTTCGCCAAGTCATTCCGCCGAATCATTCTGCCACAGACACTCTTGAGAATATAACCGACACAGAAGCCGATGAGTTTCTGGAGAATGCTCTCATCACTCCGGAGAAGTTGAAGAGCAATATGTAGAGGAAGAAGTTGAAGCCGGAGCATTGACTTTTGTTCGATGTTGTCTCCAAGGTCGTGTTCGGTTACAATGGTGCTTTCGGCGACATCAGCCGATCGAAGCTCAAGCAATTGATTGCTTTGAAGCACAGACACAAGCACAACGTCGACTGGTTCAAGTATTTTGAACACTAGCTGACTGTGGAGAGGCAGAAGATTTCTGAGACCACAACCGAATCCGGGGAGAAGTTGTTGAGTGTTAAGGGAACTCTCAACTTCGGTTGCAAAATCTCCGCTCTGATCCTGCTCGCAACCAAGGGTTAGAACATGGTCTGGGAGGACTGCGAGGAGACCCCGTGAAGAAGTTGATGCTGTTCCCAACAGCAAAGAAAGCTCAAGAGGTGATTAGGAGTGTTTATACTCCTAAGGAGAAGAAGGATGTTGGGAAGACAGCTGAGGCAAAGGATACAGCTGAAGAGGTACCAGGTGTCAGCCGCCCCACAAAATCGCAAGCTGCTCGCCGACAACGAGCTGAGTCGGAGAAGGAGAAAGCTGAGGAGCCTGCCAAGAAGAAGCTGAGAGTTCGCTTCAAGAAGACGGTGGCAGCACCAGCTGAGGATATTCCAGCTGAGGAGCCAGCTGCTGATGTACCAGCTGAGGATGTTTCAGCTGAGGAGCCAGCTGCTGATGTGCCAGCTGAGGATGTGCCAGCTGAGGATACGCCAGCTGAGGAGGAGGTACCAGCTGTGGAGGCGCCAGCTGAGACGGCACCAGCTGAGGAGCCATCCGAGTCGAGCCACTCAGCTGAGGCAGCTGCCTTCGAGATCGTTCCTCGCGCTGCTGATGAGGCTGATGGGATGGAAACAGACCTGACCTCGGATGCTTCTTCCTCCTCTGAGGAAATTGAAGACATTCCAACCTCCCCCACGGCAGGAGCTGATGCCGTACCGCCCCAAGAGCCTCTCGCTCTCTCAACCGATCAACAGCCAGAGATTCCGAGCTCATTGCTCGATGCCAACATTGAGACCATCTCTTCGGCCAATGTTGATGAACCTGTTGATACCCCACTCCCCACAGAATCCAATATTCCGAGCTCCCAGCTCGATGCCAATGTTGAGACGCCTCTTTGGCCAACATTGATGAAACTTTTGAACCATTGCCATATGAAAATCTTTTTCCCTCCCCAATCGATGACGAAGCTGATCGTCAGGCTGTCGCAATGGAGCATGAAGTCAAGGTGGCCTATTGCTTCCAGAAGCTGATCGGGATGTTCCCAGAAGCTCGCGACATGCCGATTTTTGCTACACTTGGAACTGAGCTGCTGTACCAGTTCAACCTAATCTTCAGACACTGGTATGTGAAGGAAGATACTGTAAAGGTACACAACTGGAACCAGCTGAAGGCGGACGAGTCACGCATCCGAGATTACTTCAACTACACTAATCTGGAGGTGGCCTACAACAACAAGGTTGCGCTGCTCACGCGTCGTTTGGACCTGAGCAAGACGGAAGGCACAGATACCCGGGAGACAGCTAGACAAGACTGTGTTGACTTCATCGACAACATGCTAATCAAGTCAGCTGAGTTCCTTAATGATCTGGACACAGCCGCCGCCGTAGCGAAGGAAAAAGAAGAGGAGCTTCAACTGTACCTGGCCAACCGTCAAGCCATGGTTACAGTTGAGCAGCCAGCTCTGATTGAACACCAAGCTCCAACTGATCAGCCAGCGCCCTCAACTGAAGACATTTGCGAGCTTATAGCTGAGAGGGTGAACCAACTGAGGACGGAGATGCTTGCCAACTTCCAGCAAAACAAAGAAGATCAGCTGAGAATGTTGGAAGCACAAGAGGAGAAGAACAAGCAGCTGATGGAGGAGAATGTTTCACTGAAGATAAAGCTGGACGAACTCTCCTCCTCCACCAGCCAGGACATTTCTGATCTGAAATCAACTGTTCTGGGGATCAAGTCTGAGCTGAATGTCTTCCAGTCCATTTCTGATTCCAACCTCGCCAAATCACAACAGACTCAGGATGAAGAATGGGAGTCTCGGTTCGAGTCATGCTGGGCTGAGTTCGTTGCTTTCCAGACTAAGATAACTGAAACATTCGCTGGATTGAGGAAAGTTGAACAAGAGCGCCATGACTCCGAACTGGCGAAGAAGCTCGGAATAGAGTGCACGGTCGATGAACTCTTCAACCGCATCCAACAAGCCGAACAACAACTCACCTCTCTGGATGGATCAGTAGCAAGCCTTGTTACTGATGCCAAAAAGGGGGAAGATAAAAAGGGGGAAGAGGAGTTGGATGTTGAGTTGCAGGGGGAAGATGAGACCCAGGCTGAGGAAGCTGCAAAATCTCAGCCGAGGAGGAAGACTGCCCAGAAGAAGAAGTCCGCTCCCAAGTAAACTGACGTAGGTGGAGCTGAAATGGAAAAAGACTTGGAGCAGGCGGAGTAGTTTGGAGTTTCTTACAACTCCATAGCCGAGATCACAGCCGAGCTTGATTCAGAACTCGACGGTATCACAACCGAAGAGTGTATTGCTGCTGCCAAGGCTATGGATGTTGCTGAGAAAGATTACATGAATCCTAGCTGGATCAAGAAGTTCGCTGCCAGCCAAGCTCGAAGAGTCAACCAGTTCGAGGAGAAGCTGACCAAGATAACCAAGAACCTGGATAGGAACATTGCCTCTCGCAGCCGACGCCGCATTGACAAACATCAGGTTAAGGCTGAAGCTCAGCTGAGGCAACAGAGGTTGCCAGGGAAGGTCAAGGTCCAAAGTCGGTTCAGGCACCTGGACAAGTGGATGCCAGTTGAGTGGAATGAAGACTGGGAGTCATTCAAGTAAGAGTTCGTGAATGACTTCTATTACAGAAAGGTCTTCTCAACTGACGATCCGAGGAAAGCGTTCAAGGAAGCCCTAACTGAGTTGCACTCCGGGGACCCGGGCATGTTCAACCAGTTAAGACGTGCAATGATAGATGCAAAACTGGATCTGAACACAGTCCCGGTTCTTAAGAAGGTTACCTATCTCCCTCCCCTCCTTCCAGACTCTCGAAACCCCAACCGTCAAAAGATATCAGCTGAGGCAAGGCAAGTTTGCAAAGAGCACGGGGTTGATATAGCAAAGGAGTGAGAAGCGAAGAGAGAGATTTTTGTTAGAATATTTAGCAAATATGGGCTTAAGTTTTAGCTCAGTTAGTTTTTGAGCAACTGATGTATCTTTAGTCTTTTGTGCTTATCTTGTAACCATCAGTTGTAATAAAAACTATTCAGTTATACGATTCAACTTGACGTACAATTTCTCATTGTCCAAGATCTGAATCGCAAAGTTATTTCAATATCATGTTATGACTGTGCTAACTCTTTGATGTTTTAATCTTATAGACTGTCTAGAATTTCAGCTGAGATTTTGGATAGGTCAGTAGGATTTAGATCAGTTAGCTTTATAAGAATTTTATAAGGTTTTTGGCATCATCAAAAAGGGGGAAATTGTTGGGAAATTTATTAAAAGTTTTCATTGATTCCAAAACCAACTGACCCCAATCGAGTAGATGCTGCCAGATCCTAATGTTAGTAGTTAGGCTCGCTGTTTGAGCATTGTTAAGATTTTATCTTTACAGGACTCCAGCTGAAGAAGGCAACAAGGCTTCACTCGGATAGAACATCAGTTGTAAGAAAGACAACTGAGCGTTCATCAGATGAGAATTAAAAAGCAGGAAGATGCCAAAGTCAACTAAGGAAGATGCAAGAGAACATCAGTTGTAAGTAAGACAACTGAGCGTTCGGAGCCAACTGATCAGATACAAGAAAGACAACTGAGCGTTCAGTTTCAGAACATCAGTTGTAGGACTCGAACCAAGAAGATCAACAGCATGAAGTTCAAGTCAGCTGAGAGTTCAACTGTTAGCATTCAGATAGAACATCAGCTGAAGAACAAGTCAGATAAAGATCGAAACTCTCAACCGACCATCCTTTGTTGAAAGACTAATGTTGAGATTTGAAATTCAAACAAGGAAGTCACGTGAAGGTTTGACTCTCTGTCATTACCTCATTTGGCCCAACACAAGGCTGTCTCGGATGGAAAGCAGAAGCATGCAGTTGCCAAATCCGGACAGTCTGCAGAGATGAGAGACAAGCCATTGCTTTCAAAGAACATAGATCAACAACTCTTCCAACGGCTAGTTGATTCTCTCCGCCTATAAATAGAGGCCTTCATTCATTCACCAAGATGACCTACACAAGACAGACAAGTGCAAGAAGAGACCAAAGAGCGAAAGAAAAAACCAAATACTTCACACGAGCTGAACAACATTCAATCTCTAAGAACATCATTAGTTGATAGTTCTAGAGTGTTAGATTTTGTCTTATTGTCTTTTGATCCAACCTTGAGAACATCACTAGTTGAGAGTTCGTAGAGTGTTAGATGATAGCTCACTTCTTGTTCGAGCTATTAGTTGGAACCCCACCTTTTCTCACATCCTCTCAAAAGGATTGTTAGGACCCTACTCTTCCCGGAATTGAGTAGACAGGTTGATTAGTACCCGTAAACTAATCTGTAAGGTTGATAAGTACCCGTAAACTTATCTCAACGGTTGCAAAGCCCGCGTAAGCTTTGTGGTTTGTCCAGAAGAACTTGGATTGAGTTGTGTGGACTCATAACTCCTCGTGGACGTAGGAGTTATCTCCGAACCACGTAAATCCTTGTGTGTTTGTGTTTATTTTTCAGTTATTCATTACATATTCAACTGTCTAACTAACCAGCATACAAACTGCATCTTTTCATATCAACTGTCTTGGTTATTGACCGACCTTGCATAGCGTGAGTTGCTTTTATACGAGTTAATTTCCACCACATTCCGCACAGCACTTCACTTCCAGCTGAGTGTTTCTTACTCAGTTGTGATTCCAACTGAGTTTCTCTACTCGGTTGTGTTATTTTTTAGGGGGTTGTTTTTAAAAGTTTTATCTGGTGTATTCGATTTTGCATTATTTTGCAATTTGTTACGATTTGTTGATTTCGTAACCGCATCATCATATAGTATAGTGTTACGATTTTGTAGTTGTTACGATCTTATTACTTTCGTTACGAATTTTGTCACGCCCACATTTCCTAAGAAAGGCACGAATGTCGAGACGTGACTAGGGGTTGGAATAAAAAAACGGGAAAGAAAAGGGGAACAGTAAATATGGGGATTGGTGAATAATATAAATTACTAATCGGAGTTATATATATATATATAGAAGTCATTACAAAAAGGTCGTAAATTCTCTGAATATTTTACGACAAATCTCGAATTAGTAAATATCATTGTGTCAAATAAAGCGGAAGCATAGAACCTTGGTTTTTAAAAAATAGAGGTGTTCAAATACTTAAAGTTAAAACATCAAAAGATGAGAAGAGTCTATGTTGACAGCAACCAACTCCTCAACACCTGCACCTCACAGCAACCGCTCATTCTGCAAAATAAGAGAAAACATTTTGCAGGGCTGAGTACTAATGTACCCCGTAGGCTTAGCCATTTGATAAAACATTTGATAAAAGAATATTCATGCTTTCAAGTATAACATAGATACTTTTAAAAAGGCAATCTATGTATACCAAATCACTTTAAGAGCTCATCTCCATAGTTCTCATCTATTGGTGCTTATTAAACTATGAACATGTGGGTGCAGCCCACAGAGGCCCATTTTGAATATTCTGGAAATGAGGAATTGAATCACTCAAATCTCTTCGAACATTGAGAGTAAACTCAATCCAAGTACGACTCATAGGATTATTGGGTTCAACCTACTTAATCCAAACTGTGTACACTAGCCCTGATTTAGCACGAAGGCTAATCTCAGGACCCAATCGTTCTCATCTCATAAGCACATATCCAATAGAGAGTTAACTAAAACATTTTAAGCATGAAAATTCATTGGTAGAGCTTAATAACTCAAAAATATTTGTACTGAAAAGTAAAGCCCACCTGCAGTTTGATCACTAAAATCTTAGAAATATATACCGCAACTAAATGGTGCAATTGTAGACAGTTAGTAAATCGAGTATCGTATCCACAGGGACTATAAATCGAAAACAAAGTGGGAAATAAAATTTAGAAACTTGTTTACTATTCAAGCACTTGGGGGTTTAAAGATAGGAAGTTTTATCAACTAATAGCAAACAAACCAAATATAAACAAAATTATAAAATATTATCAGAGATAAAAGAATGATCCTAGAGAATGTATCGACTCGATTTCGACAACAAAATTAATCTATTATCATATAAACAAATTTTAATCCAATTCAAGTGAAGAAATCACAATATTATTTACCCATCACCGCTAAGTCTCAAGATAAAAGTTGATTAATAATTCACCTATCTCCGCTAGGTCTCAAGATGAAAACATTAACTCCAAAACGAACACAAAGATTTATAGCCTCCTATAAACAAACTAATCTCCGCTAGGTCTCAAAGTTCATTTATATTAATTTCTTGTTTTCCATGAACATACAAACCTATTAAGCATTTATACGAACACTGAGCATGCATAAAAAGTGGCCAACAATTCATACATGAAATTAACACTCAAGAAATCAAACAAGAATTAGAGAGCAAATAAATTCAATAGATTAAAAACAAAGTCGAGATCGAATCTTATAAACCCTAGGATCAACAAGAAAATTAGCTACTCATAATAAGAGTTTCAACAAAGAAATCAAAGAAAGACACAATTATAGATACTAATTATAAAACCGTAAATTCGAATTCTCAATCTCGTCTTGAAAGCTTCAATCCTCGATCACAAATCTTCTCCAAAAGCTAAAAGAAACTCAAGCAAATTATAGGGTAGTAAATGTTCGCTCCCAAAACACATCTAAATGGCACTCCAAACGTGAAGTGCCGATCACTTTAGGCCTCAATTCGTCCAGCAAGTTCGGTAACCCAGACGGCGGTCGCCATTTGGGTTGTCGAATTATGTTCTGATTTTGGCTTCATCGGCAATCCAGCCCTTGTGGGTTGCCGTTGGATCCTTCTTCATTCCAAGCTCGTTTTTTCGCTCTCTTTGCTCAATTCTTTGGCCTAGACCTCACCATTTATCAACATGAATTTCTCCGCAACCTTGAGCACACTCCAAGACACTCAAATGCTGCATAAAACACGTAGAACTACACACAAATGTGATACCATTCCAAATCAACAAAATCCAACTATAACACATCATAAGTGTGCATAATTCGTATCAAACGTGCATCTAAAAACACTATGAAACCATGCAAAATGAGTGTTTATGAACTCCTCCAAACTCAAGCCATTGTTCGTCCTCGAATAATGAGTAGAACAAATAATAATAAACACGAAGGGAGCATACTTAAGATCATTAATGCCTCAAACTACAAAAACAATTTTAATTCGAAACTAAGCATAACTTTCATCAATTCCACACAAGCCAATAGCAAAAATCAACCTCGACATTTCAAACAATTGAATCTCACAAGATAGTGTATCACTCAACGCTAAAGTGTTTGGCTAATATCGCTCATAAAATCAATACAAAACAAATCTCTTACCATATGCTTGCATATCGTCTAATTTCTCCATCGCTTAAGCATGTGCAAGAACAAAGGATCAAATAGGACTTTTTATAGGGTAATAATGTAGGGACATTGGTTAAGGTAGGGAAGTTTGGCTAAGTGACTTATTCAAGTATCAACCTTATTTCTACTTTAAAACGAGTATGGAATAAATCCATCTTCCTTCTCAACCATCCACCACTCATCAAAGGTCACACATGCACAAAAAATAATGATAAAGTGCATCTATTTATTCTCTTATGCTCACTTTTTTTTTCAAAGCAAATAATTGACTAAGCAAATAATCTCAATTGCTTATAATTTTTCAACTCTTGACTTTTTTTTTTCTTTCTCTAATGAGCTTATGAGAATTTATAATCTTCAACAATGGACCCTCTAATATTATCACCATCCCCTTACATTCATCAATCATCAACTAAGCACAACACTTGGGGTACCCATATACTCCATCAACCCCCTTTCATCCGGCTAAGAAATAAACGCATAAAAAACTCAAAGTGAGTAACAAAGGATAAAGGTAAGAACAAGGTAGTATTTGGGATAAATACGTGGCTAAAAAATGATGGCCTAACATCATATCCATGTCCTTTGCACATTATTGCAATCTCGAAATAGAAACTAAAGCAAGTTCTAGAAGAAAATTCGCAAGTGTGATCAAACTCTCATGAATGAAACAATAAATAAAATAATAAAAGGCTCAAATCCTCACGGGTTTCATTCAAAGTTTGTAAGTCGAGATCAATAATCACTATCAATAATCGAATCAAGAAACATTCAATTTTGAACTTTTAACAAAAATATAAAATTATCATCATAGGCATTTCACTTAGTACACAAATGGGCTCATGCAAACGACACAAACAAAAGGCACAAAATAAATAAAACATATTTTTGGTTTGTTAATTTAAAGAAAAAAAAACAAAGAAAAGTGAGACACATATCTTATTCTATCCCCCCTCCCCCAAACTTATTCAAGAGCATAAAGCTCGAAAATAAGTTTGGAGGGAAATAAAAATAAGCTATGTGGAACACGACACACAAACTAAATGCAAAAAAAAAGGAAAATAAAAAAACAAAATAAAAAACATTGGGTTGCCTCCCAACTAGCGCTTAATTTAACGTCTAGAGCTCGACGATACCTCATGTCTTCAAGGAGGTTGCTGCTCTAGCGGCTTCGTCTTCATAGAGTCATGAATAGAGATGGTCATCTTTTCATCATTCACCCTAAGAGTGATATCTCCCTTTTGCACATCAACCAATGCACGTGCGGTGGCTAAAAATGGTCGACCAAGAATCAACGGAATGTTCTTATCCTCCGGCATGTCAAGGACCACAAAATCTCCAGGGAAGATAAACTTGCCAACTTTGACAAGAACGTCCTCTACCATTCCTTTAGGATACTTCATGGACAGATCCGCCAATTGTAGAGAGATAGAGGTTGGCTTCATAGTCCCTATTCCCAAACGATTGAAAATAGAGAGGGGCATCAAATTCACGCCCGCCACCAAATCATATAACGCCTTATCGAAGGCTTGTCTTCCAATCTCACATGCAATTGTGATGCTTCCTGGATCTTTCGACTTCAAAGGGAGCTTCTTTAGCAATTGGTCAGTACACGCCTCAGACAAATTAATTGTCTCATGCTTCTCAAACCTCCTCTTGCGTGAGACGACATCCCTCAAGAACTTAGCATAACCCGACATATCTCGCAACGCATCAAGTAAAGGAATATTGATGTTTACCTTTTGAAACATCTTCATGAACTTGGCAAACTTCTCATCCATCTCCATTTTAGTCGACTTTTGGGAAAAGTGAGCAGGAACATAAGGTATCACTTTTGGGGGAGAGTACGACTTCTTGGTTAGCACCTTAGATCGTCCATCTCAACGAAATTTTTAGATTCACAATTTGCACACACCACATGATTTGCATGACATTGATTCTTCGGATTGATTTCCGTGTTGCTTGGAAATTGTTCGGACTTGTGCTGAGCTGCGGCTTGATTAGCCATCTGACCCACTTGTCCCTCAATCATCTTCACTTGCTTGGAGAGAGCAGACACATTTGTCTCTATAGTAGACATCTTTTGGTCAGTTCGAGCTATGAAGTTGTTTTGAGAAATTATCATCTGCTGCATGATCTCTTCTAAAGACGATTTCATCGGCTCATTGATGACTCCATTCTTGACAGAAAAACCAGGAGGTGGTTGTAGAGCATTGTTCGGTTTGGTGTAGGAAAAATTCGGAAGCGGTCTATTATTTGGATTGTACGCCGGATTTCCTCCTTGATAACTCTGATGAGTGTTATCAAAATTCCGCTGGTTGACATAATGAATCTTCAATGTACCGCGGTTCGATACTTCCTTAAGGCTACAACACTTTAAGCTCGTTCACTTTCTTTTCATTGGCATAGTCCTGCTTGAGTCGAGCCACTTCAGCTACAATACTTTCATACTTTTCATCGGAGACACTAGCAATTCTTCTTGTAGGACTTTTCTCCATTGGCCACTGATAACTGTTAGAGGCCATCTCCTCTATGATTCTAAAAGCTTCATCCACATCTCGGCTGGTTAAACTTCCACATGTTGTGGCATCAACCAAGGTCTTGGTATATGGAATAAGACCGCAATATAAAGTGAAAATTCTCTGACTTCTACTCAATCCATGTTGTGGGCATCTTCGAAGCATCTCTCTAAACCTTTCCCAAGCTTTATAAATAGACTCGTCTCCCAATTGAGTAAAGTGGGAGATTTCTTGAATAAGCTTCTGCACTTTGGAAGGAGGAAAGTATTTCCCCAAAAATGTCTGGCACATCTGCTCCCAAGTAGTGATGTTGGAGCGATCCAGAGATTTGAACTAATCCTTGGCTTTGCCTCTCAACGAAAATCCGAATAGTCGCAACCGGATCACATCACTTGAAATTCCTTGTTGCTTGATTGTCTCACAAATATCCATAAATGCCCCAAGATGGGCATTTGGATCTTCAATATGCCATCCTCCGAATGTCTCAGCTTGCACCATATGAATAAGACCAGGTTTCAACTCAAAGTTCTGAGCATCTTCCCGAACTCCCCATCCTCCATCTTGAAGTTGGTTGACTCGTGGCTGGGACATTTGGTTAAGAGGAGGTGGAGGAGCTCGATTAAGTAACCTTTGCTGCTCCTCAATCTGAGCTCGCATTTCTTGCATCTGTCGTAAGAGATAGGCTTGCACGAGAGCTTGTTCCTCCTCCATCTCTTGCTTTCTTCGTTCCCTTCTTATTTCTACAAGTGTTCTCTCAATTTTCGGATCCAAAGAAGTTAATTGCTCTCCTTTGGCTCTTTTGCTCATACACGACCAGCTAAGAAAATTCGAGATAAGAAGTTAGCAAGAATAGAGAAAACTTAAAAAGAAAATAAAACAAAAAAATTGCTTGAACTAATAATTCCGAATCAAGATTATTATCACTGTATTTTCTATACAGTCCCCGGTAATGGCGCCAAAAAGTTGATCACTAAAATCTTAGCAATATATACCGCAACTAAACGGTACAATTGTAGACAGTTAGTAAATCGAGTATCGTATCCACAGGGACTATAACTCGAAAACAAAGTGGGAAATAAAATTTAGAAACTTGTTTACTATTCTAGCTCTTGGGGGTTTAAAGATAGGAAGTTTTATCAACTAATAGCAAACAAACCAACTATAAACAAAATTATAAAATATTATCAGAGATAAAAGAATGATCCTAGAGAATGTATCGACTCGTCTTCGACAACAAAATTAATTTACTATCATATAAACCAATTTTAATCCAATTCAAGTGAAGAAATCACAATATTATTTACCCATCACTGCTAAGTCTCAAGATAAAAGTTGATTAACAATTCACCTATCTCTGCTAGGTCTCAAGATGAAAATATTAACTCCAAAACGAACACAAAGATTTACAGCCTCCTATAAACAAACTAATCTCCGCTAGGTCTCAAAGTTCATTTATATTAATTTCTTGTTTTCCATGAACATACAAGCCTATTAAGCATTTATACGAACACTGAGCATGCATAAAAAGTGGCCAACAATTCATACATGAAATTAACACTCAAGAAATCAAACAAGAATTAGAGGGCAAATAAATTCAATAGATTAAAAGCGAAGTTGAGATCGAATCTTATAAACCCTAGGATCAACAAGAAAATTAGCTACTCATAATAAGAGTTTCAACAAAGAAATAAAAGAAAAACACAATTATAGATACTAATTATAAAACCGTAAAGTCGAATTCTCAATCTCGTCTTGAAAGCTTCAATCCTCGATCTCAAATCTTCTCCAAAAGGTAAAAGAAACTCAAGCTAATAATAGGGTAGTAAAAGTTCGCTCCCAAAACACATCTAAACCCTATTTATACATTAGGAAATAAATATCTCCTCAAAAGGTAAGGAAAACTCGAAAATAATAAGTCTCGCATAAATCGGCACTTCAAACGACACTCCATCCCGGGTTGCCGATTTTTCTTCACAAAACAGGAAATTCGGTACTCCAAATGGCACTCCAAACATGGAGTGCCGATCACGTTAGGCCTCAATTCGTCCAGCAAGTTCGGTAACCCAGACGGCGGTCGCTGTTTGGGTTGTCGAATTATGTTCTGATTTCGGCTTCATCGTCAATCCAGCCCTTGTGGGTTGCCATTGGATCCTTCTTCATTCCAAGCTCGTTTTTTCACTCTCTTTGCTCAATTATTTGGCCTAGACCTCACCATTTATCAACATGAATTTCTCCTCGAGCTTGAGCACACTCCAAGACACTCAAAAGCTGCATAAAACACGTTGAACTACACACAAACGTGATACCTTTCCAACTGAAAAGTACTGCCTCAGATAGTGACAAGTCTAGGGGATCTCAACTAGAGGGCCTACACAAGTAATACTTATTTGAGTATAAATCTCTAACATTAATTTCTTAGCGAAAATTCTAATTGATTTACTTCACTTGCTTTTTATCGAAACTCAATTGATTTCTTATTGGGCACCAACATGCCCTTACTTCACTTTTAAAGTATGCATGATCAATTCACAGTACTCAATCACATGTCATTACTCAAGCATACCATATTTCTCTATATTGACCATACTTTATTACTTTCAAATCAATTCTTAAAAAAAAAATACATAAATTATCAAGGATAACTTCTAATGATTATTATATTTCTTAATCAATAACTATATCACTTTGAAGACACAAGAAACAAAAATTATAATTATAATTATATATATATATATATATATATATATAGATATATATTTCGAACTCTATGGAGTTCGGAAAAGAGAGACCATAACTACTAAAATGTGTAATCAATTAATTCGAGAAATTCATACTGAAACAAAAAGACTTCTTAATTAACATGCATGTAAATTTTCAGTCATCTAAAGTCGTTTGATATTTTTAATCATTTTAATAGATTCACACTTAGCAGCAGATTTTTATCAGCACAGACTATAAAAATCATAATTAAAAAACTACTCGTTCAAAAATCATGAAATTTGACATTTGAGCTCCTAACATCAGTGTCTATAACATATTTTAAATTTCATACAAAATGGAATATTACAAGTAATCCGATTCTAAGTTCAGTAGTTTTTTTGTTTTTGTTTTTTTTTTTTTTTTTTTTTTAACACAACTACACACATAAGGTTTTTGTGAAATACCTTGAACTTGAAAATGCTAAGATGAATGCAAGAAGTCCTAAGGGCAATCCACTTCCTTCAAATCCTTCTTGGAACACTTATGTATGGAGAAGGTGGAAGAAAAAGAAAAGCAATGTAGAAGAGTGGCTTGGAGAAGAGAAATTCCTATCCTTCACTAAAACTTTCGAACTTGTATGAAATGAGAGGGAGAATTTTGCAGTTGTTGGTGTGTGCTTCTCAACTCCCCAAGAAGTACTATTTATAGAGGAGAAGAAGTGGCTAAAGATGAGGGAGGGAGACACGCACACATGAGATCATATTCATTAGGATTCCACATTTATTGAGAATCATAAATTTTGATATGTGAATCCATGAATATCTGGGATTTTGTAACAAAAATCTGGTCTAAATCTTTGTACAATGATGAGGGATGAAAAAAAATGTGGATAGGATATGGCTACAAAGATTTGTTTGTTGTTTGCTTCAAAATTTGACGTAATCCTACTTCATGCATGCAAACTCATGCTTTTTATTTATTATTTTATTACTTCTCCCTTTTCTATCTTAGCATATGTCGCCATATGCATGTGTTTTACATCATTTTAGGTTGTAAATAAACATATACTCCTGTATTGACTATTAGTATACTATATATATATATATATAGATAGATATAATTCTTTATCTTCCTTGTGCATTGATCAATTCATAAATGCATGCATGGACGACAATGAGGAGAGGGGAAAACATTGGTCAAAGATTGATGAAGGATTAATGAGATTTTCTTTAAATGTAGGATAATGAAATCCCACAACTTTGGGGATAATGTATGCTATATAAAAAAAATATTTTTACTTTAAATCTTAACAAATGAATATTTTCTAAAAAATGATGGACGCAATCTAGTAATGATAGCACACAAAAGATATATTCATTTATTCCTTGTTGATGTAATAGCTATGTATACATATATATACATCTTATATTTTATTTTCATTTGTTTGTCCAATAGACACAAGTCTTTGTATGCATGTACACATTATTTTAGAATTGTTCCGGGGCGTAGATAAACTTACTTTTGACCTAGTAAAAGTAGAAAATATTCTAATTTCTAGGAATAAAAAATTTGGGTTATCACATTCCTCCCCCCTTAAATAAATTTCGTCCTCGAAATTGACATACCTCTAAATGGTACTTCTAGATATTGGGCTTTGAATTTCTCCTCTAGTTCCCACATAGCCTCTTCTTGTCCGTGGTGTCTCCACAGAACCTTAACATAAGGAATCTCTCGATTCCTTAAAACTTGAACCTTACGGTCCACTATAGCCTCAAGCTTTTCTTCATAAGTTAAGTCTTCACGGAGAACTACTTCTTCATGTGTGATCACGTGCTTTGGATCATACACGTACTTTCTCAATTGTGAAACATGAAAAACATTATGAACACGTGCTATATGATAGACAACTAGGCCTACTTTATCTAGGATCTCAAAAAGTCCTATGAATCTAGGGCATAACTTCCCTCTTTTGCCAAAACGAACTATCCCCTTGGAAGGAGAAACTTTGAGGAAAACTCAATCAACATTGAAATGTAAATCAGTTCGACACTTATCTGCATAAGATTTCTACCTATCTTGCGCCTCTTTGATTCTTTGCTTGATTTGGTTGACTATCTCTATCATTTCTTGGACGATTTTTAGTCCCAACATTTTCTTCTCACCAACCTCATCCCAATGAAGTGGCGTCCTATATCTACAACCATAGAGAGCCTCGTACGGTGCCATTCCAATCATTGCTTAATAACTGTTGTTATAAGCAAATTCTACTAAAGGTAGAATACGTTCCCAATCTTCACCTCAATCTAACACTACTGCTCGTAGCATATCCTCAAGGGTATGGATCGTCGTATCTGATTGTCCATCAGACTGTGGGTGAAATGCTGTGCTGAAATTTAGTTGTGTTCCCAACGCTTCTTGTAAGCTTTTCCAGAATAGGGAAGTGAATCTAGTATCTCTATCCAAAGTGATCGACGCAGGTACACCGTGAAGTCGTACGATCTCTTTGATATAGAGTTCTACGAGTTTTCTTAATCCCAGAGTCATGCGAATAGGCAGAAAGTGAGCTGACCTAGTCAGTCGATCAACAATTACCCAAATCGCAGTGTTACCTTGTTTCGTCCTTGGAAAGTTTACAACAAAATCCATGGTTATATGCTCCCATTTCCACTCATAGATTTCTAAGGGTTGTAAAGCTCCAAAGGGTCGCTGATGTAAAGCCTTGACTTGTTAACAAGCTAAGCATCGCTGTACAAAGGAAGCTATATCGTTCTTCATCCCTTCCCACCAAAAGTTTCTCTTCAAGTCCTGGTACATCTTCGTTCTTCCGGGATAAGCTGTGTATGGAGTATCGTGAGCCTCACTTATGATCTCATTCCTTAATTCTTTATTGTAAGGTACACAGAGCCTCCCTTCGAATAAGAGGGCTTTATCTGCTTCTTCTGTGATTCCCTTAGGATCATAAGATTGTGCTCTAAGACGCAACTTTTCTAAGGACTGATCCTTTTGTTGTGCCTTCACAATTCTTTCTCTTAGGTCCGGTCGAGCCACTAAAGTTACAAAGTGACCATCCACCTTATCACTTGGATGGACCACTTCTATCTTCAGGTTCTCAAATTCGAGAATGAGTAGATCTTCTTCCGTAAGTAGAAAACCAAATCTGGTAGAAATTTTCCTGCTCAGGGCATCTGCTACAACATTCGCCTTCCCTGGATGATAGTTTATTGTACAATCATAATCCTTCACCAGTTCAAGCCATCTTCTTTGTCTCATGTTTAAGTCTTTTTGCTCGAAAAAGTACTTAAGGCCCTTATGATCCGTGAAGATCTCACACTTTGCTCCGTCGAGGTAGTGTCTCCATATTTTAAGCGCATAAATCATGGCTACTAACTCTAAATCGTGAAATGGGTGGTTTAGTTCGTGAGGCTTTAGCTGTATGGAGGCATAAGCTATGACCTTGTGATTTTGCATCAGAACACATCCAAGACCCAATTGTGATGCATCAGTGTAAACCACGAATCCTTCATTTCCTTTTGGAATGATTAGTACTGGCGCTGTCGTCAATCTTTTCTTGAGTTCTTGAAAACTTGCCTCACACTCTGGTGATCAAACGAACTTCACCTTCTTTTTTAGTAGTTGAGTCATTGGTCTTGCCAACTTTGAAAATCCCTCGATGAATCTTCTATAGTATCCTGCCAATTATAAGAAACTCCTTATCTCATTTGTTTTTGTCGGAGTTTTCCAATCGTGTACTGCTTCCACTTTAGCAGGATCAACTTTAATCCCATCGGCGGATACTATATGTCCAAGAAACATAACTTCTTTCAGCCAAAATTCACACTTGCTGAATTTAGCATAGAGTTTCTCCAAATGAAGTGTTTCTAGGACTATTCGCAAATGTTTTTCATGTTGTTGCTCGTTCTTTGAATAGATGAGAATGTCATCTATGAATACTAAGACAAAACTGTCTAAGTATTGGTGGAACACTCGATTCATCAAGTCCATGAAGACTGCTAGGGCGTTTGTAAGCCCCAATGGCATTACTACGAATTCATAATGACCATAGCGTGTTCGAAAAACAGTTTTGGGCATATCTTCCTTCCGTATCTTCAATTGGTGGTATCCAGATCTGAGGTCAATCTTTGAAAATACTCTAGCTCCTTTTAGCTGATCAAATAGATCATCTATCCTCGGTAATGGATATCGATTCTTAATGGTCAATTTGTTTAGCTCTCTATAGTCGATGCACATTCTCAATGTACCATTCTTCTTCTTCACAAAGAGTACAGGGGCTCCCCATGGTGAAACACTAGGTCGGATGAATCCTAGGTCCAATAACTCTTACAGTTGTATCTTGAGTTCTTGAAGTTCTTTCGGGGCCATCATGTACGGCGCCTTAGACACTGGGGCTGCTCCTGGTTCCAAGTCGATAGTAAACTTCACATGCTTGTCTGGCGGCAAGCCTGGTAAGTCTTCTGGAAAAACATCCTTGAAGTCTCGTACTATCGACACGTCTCTTATCTTCTTCTCAATTCTAGTCTCTCCATTAAGTAGACTAGAAAAGCTTGAGAACCTTCTTTTCTTATGAGTTTAGTGGCTTGCAAGGCAGAAATTATGGGTACTTGCCTACCTATCTTAATAACATAAAAGGTCGTTTCTTCCTTTCTCAGAGGTTGGAAAGAAATTTTTCTATCACTACAAACTATCATGGCGGAATTCTCGGCTAACCAATCCATGCCTAATACTACGTCAAATTCCCATATAAGAAGGATATGTAAATTCGCCTTAAGTTTATCAACTCCTATTTCTAGTTCTACGTTCGAGCACACACGTGTGGAGTTCATAGCTTCTCTTGATGCAGTGAGTATTGTTAAGGCATGGTCAACTGGTTGTGATTTTAGTTCTAGTGTGTCACAACAAGCTCTAGATATAAAGGAGTGAGATGCTACGGTATCAAAAAGTGCAATTATAGGTACACCAAGCACATTGATCATACCTGCCAGGTTTCCCTGATTCCTTGCAGCCTTTGTTGGGTTAAGAACATATGCCATAGAATTCTGGGGCTGCCTCTGGCCTTGCATAGCTCTTGCATTCCCACCTTGATTTTGGTTCAAGTTTTGCCTTGGTTGGCCCTACTGGTTCGGCTTAGCTTGCATTCCTTGCTGGTTCCCTGTGCAATCCTTTGCAAAGTGACCTGGATAGCTACACTTGTAGCACCCGTTTGTGCCAGCCCGACACACTCCAGGGTGGTTTCACTTGCAGATCTGATAGTAGGGCTTCTGCTGGCCATTCTACCCTCCTTGTTGGCCTTAGGGCCTTTGTTGACAGTATTGATTGTTTTGGTTGTTTCCTTGCCATGGCCTCTTGCCATTGCCATTTCCATGGTTGTTCCCTCCGTTGCTATTGCTGTTGCCATTGCCGTTGCCGTTGTCGTTTCCTCTATTTCCCATTTTCTTTTGTTATCATTAGCCTGGTGGGGTGTAGTTTTCTCAACATGCATCATTGCCTCAATGTTGAGTGCTCGACTTAGTGCATGAGCATAACTCATCATTCCTTGACTAGCAAGAGACATGCCAATCTCATGACGCAGTCCCCTTCAAAACTTCTCGACTCGTTTCTCCTCAGTATCCACTAGATGTGGAGCATAGCGTGATATCTGGCTAAACATCCTATCGTATTCCGTTACAGTCTTCTTTCCTTGTTGAAGGTTCCAGAACTCCGATTCCTTCTTCACTCTGTACGTCTGTGGGACGTACTTCTCATACAATTCAGCCTTAAAATCTTCCCAAGTTAATCTAGCAAATTGCTCCTCAGACAGAGTTCTCCTGATGGAATCCCACCAATATTCCGCTTCCTCGGTAAGTTGAAACAATGCACAGGACACACGCTCGGCATCAGTACAACCCAAAAAGTTGAAAATTCGCTCTAGCGATCGATTCCACTTTTCTGCATCAATTGGTTCTCCCATTCCATCAGACTTAGGCGGGTTTTGCTTAAGAAACTTATCTTTGGCCCTAGATTCTACTCTAGGGGCTTCTTGGTGTCGATCTTGTTGCCTTTGATTTCTTATCCTAGGCGGCACCTCAAGCAGTAATATTGTTAGGTTAAAAACAATGGTTTGCATAAGGTACTCAACAATAAGTATCTCAAGAGAAGGTTTTTAATAGAAAGTAGAAAGATAAATTGATATTAATAAAAATCCCATAATATTTACACATATAAGGGAAAATTGCCTCATAGAGGTCTTACAAGGGCATACAATACAAACATACATACGTGGAGTCTGGTTAGGTAGTACAAATGTCCAGCTCCCTCTAATAACAACAAACGGGGTTGGTTGGGTCCAAGAAGGAAACAACCTTACCAGCTATACTGCCATCCTAAGCCACACAATACTAAGAAATACTAAGTCAGAACTGCTCAATGCAAGAGCAAAGGTTCCAACTATCTTAAGTACTACTACTATTACTACAACATCACTTTAAACCACTCAGAGGTGTCTATGGGTCTTTTTCCGGATCCTCCTCTGGATCATCTTCTTCTAGTTCGTTTTCTTCTGATGCATTTTCGTTGTCGGTGTAATCGCTATAGTATCCAAAATCGTCAGGAAAGGGAAATGGCGGCATTACTAGTGGGGCATTTTTGCGAGCCGTTCGACAGGTTCATAACAATTTCACATTGCGGATTGGAGAAAATACTTCGTGCATGACGAGTTTGTCGCTCTCTGAATCCGAAATGTGAACTCGGATCCTCAAGGTCTGGCGTGCCTCATCATGCTCATCATCAGCATCCTCACCATTGTCAGCCTTGGTAGAAGAGAGACCAGCCTCATAGTCATGCTTGCCCTTGCAAATTGGTAGCGGCTTGTAAGTAGGCATTTCTTCATCAGATGAGATCTCTATCACATTGTGATCCTGCATCTCGAGGTCCTTTTGTAGTGACCCAATATTAGGTTCGTACCATGGGCAGAATGGATCTGGTAAATGAAACGTCTCTAGTGGCAGACGAACGAACCCTGGTGGTTAGGGGTGAATAAACGGGTACCCGTGGATACCCTTACCCGCATTTGCGGGTACCTGTACCCAAATAAGCAAAAAATGAATACCCATACCCTTTTCATTTTAGTTAAAAGGGTACCCAATACCCGCCCGGGTATACCTGACCCGGGTATAGGGTACCCGGTGTACCCGTTTAGAAAATAAATAAAAAAGATAGAAACTAACTATGTAGCAACCACTAGTCGACAATAATAAATCAATACTAAACGTAGTTCAAACATTTAAGTTCAACAAACAAAATACGAAGTTGAGATGGAGATGGTAACTAGGTGACTGCCAATATTTACGTTAATAATGATTAATGATTATAGTGCACCATGTTCTAATTAACAATATTAATAATGATCTATTACATCAAAGATAAAATCAGTAAATTGTTCATCAACAAGTTGAAGATTAATTAATTAATTGGACGAATCCACCTTCTACTAATTTTTAAAGGTTCGTAGAGATAATTTTGTGGATTCCAACTCCAATCTACATTCTGTTTTTAAAATTTTGCAAACCCCTAAACTAAAAAATTGAAGTCCTAAATATTATTCCCTTAATTTGGAATTGGAAAATGGGATGTTAAGAAATAAGGATGTAGATAGAAGTTAGAACAATAGAATTGGTGTAAGATGAAGACGGAAGGGTATGTAGAGTTATGTTTAGTTTTAGGTTTTAGCTTAAAAATGAATATATATTATTAATATATTTATAATTTATACTTATAAAATTAGTAAATATATATAATATATAATTGTATATTGTTGACCGGGTACCCAATATCCTAACGGGTACCCATTAGGGTATTTTCTAAAAATTTCATACCCATACCCATTCAATACCCGCAAATTATGGGTATTGGGTACCCAATACCCTGATGGCTTTGCACGCCTAAGTTTACAATTTTTTTTTGAATTCTAAGGCTAACGGTCGAATCCGTTATTAAAAAAAATAAATTACAGAAGTCTGCTAGACGGCTACTGTATTTAAGGGTTAGAACGTACGAAAAGTTCTTAGTTTGTAAACTAAGAACGGAAAACCGTTTAATTTTTACGTTTACAAAATTGCGATACGAACACGCCGAGAAAGTTTGTTTTTATGTTTTTCCGGACGAAACTCGGACTATGTCGTCCCGAGTTTTTGTCAAAATAAATTTTGTAATTTATTTTCTAATTAAGTTCATACGTTAGAATTTTTAAATCAAATAGAATCGCGACGATTTTGTACCGAACAACGTTTTTCGTCGTTCGTTTTTCCATAGCGTCGGATTGCGCCGGAAAAACCGTAACCCTCTTAATTACATGCATGCAGCCGCCACATCATACTCATTAGGTGTTAACATGCATGTGTTGACTTTGTTAATTACATGACACCTAAACTACCTTTACACATTATCAACATAATCATCATATCACTCTTGAACAAAACAATCCTTTCCATCTCTCTCTCCCTATCCATCGGCTGCATCACCCTCCATTTTCATCTTTTTCATCTTCATCTCATCATCCATTCTCCATTGAAGACCTTCCAAGAACAAGAAGAAAGAATACAAGTCACAATTCATCCAACAAAACTCTACACATCCTTTGTTAATTCTCTAGGTAATGATCTTCTCCACAATCCTATCCATTTAGATTTCTTTTCTTTTTCTTTTTCCTTCTTGTTCGAAATTTTAAGGTTTGGTTTAGATGTTTTGATCTTAGAATGATGAAATTAGATATGTTAGATATGATAATTATGGATTAAAAATGATCAAAACCAAGAATCCTAAAACCTATGTGAATGCAGAATTTTTTTAGGATTTTGTAGGATTTTTGTTTTTCTTCTTTTAATCATGGATTCATGCTTCATAGATGTTTAATTAGTGTTTGAAATGAAAAGGAAACGAAAGCCCTATGTGTGTTAGTGAAATTACAATTAAAATTGGATTGAATTTAGGGATTTTATGCATGTTAGTTGTTTTTGGAATTATAATTGATTAATGGATAATATAAGATGTTGATTAGTGAATATATGTTGTTAATTAGAGAAGAAAATCATCCCCTTAACATATGTTTAAAACCAGAAATTATAGAGTAATTGGGGGTTTATACATGTTTGATATAAGTGATCATTTGTTAGTTGTTTCATGTTGCAAATCATGTTAGTTGATAATAGAAATTAAATGAGAATTTTCTAAAAATGTTTAGTGAGACATAAGAGGCAAAGATCACCATATAAACTGAGTTATAATGATGTTAAGATGTGTTTGCATGCATGAAAATGATTCACGTTAGACGTAGTTTAACGTCGTAAAATTTGAACAAAAACCGACAACTTTTGAAAATCGTATAAGAGACGAACATGTAGTTGTAACTAATAATTGAAAAGTTGGATGGGAATTCTAACTTGATATTATTGTTTATAATGAAATTTAGAACAACTTTCTAGTTGACGTTATAAGCTTTCGAGTTGATATAATATGGGTTAAAGTTATAGTCGAGAACTAGAACGCGTTTGGATTTTTCTTTGTTGGTTTAGTACTTGGTAGTTGAAATAAGACGTTAGAACGTCGTGCTTTTGAGCGTTTTGGGAAGGAGTTCGTCACGTACAGAGGTACGTGATGACTGCCTTAAGAGTTCAGTTTCTAAAAAAATGAATACGAGAGCTTAGAACGAACCTGAAACATTATACGTCGAACCTTCAAGCAATTAGGGTTTTGTTCGGCAGTTTTGCGACCCTTGCCGGAAACTGTAATATCTTCCAGCTCGTTTATCGGATTTGTGATCCGTAAATTGGAGCGTGAACTAGACTTCCTAAGATTTCTAGTGGTACAGGGCTCACCCCCTGTTTCCAAGTCCTCTGTTCTGGACAGCCTCCAGAGTTACTGGACTGTGCAATGAAATTTCAGTTTCTTGTTTTCTAAGTTGTTTAATTCACAACTTAGTTTCTTTCAAACGTTTAAGCCGTTTTTAGCTAACGAACATCTCCCTACTGACCTTAGAGTCAAGTACAGGACCTTGAGTGATGGAAACCAGTCGAGATCTTATCTTTTATCCTTTCATTAAAGAAGTAATAAACGAGAAATTTCATAAGTCGTTCAAAGAACTAAAATGTAAATCGCCTAAGTTGATTCTTTCCAACTTAGTTTCTTTTATTCTTTAAAGTCGTATTAAGACACCGACTACCTTCTCTACTGACCCGAGAGTTGAGTATGAGATCTTTCGAGTTCTAAACGAGATTGGTACGAGTCTCGTTTCCTGTTTAAGTAAAACAAATCTAGTAAGCGTGCAAATGCCAAAAGAATAAAATAACTAAAACTTTCTTCGATTCTCTTTCTTCGATTATTCTTTTGCGAACCGTTTTTAAGTATGTTTATTTTACGATGAAGGAGGAAGCCAACTGTAGAGAAAGGACGGAAGATCCCAAGTGGGAAGCTTTTGCGTTAAGTTCTGTATTTACAAGGTGGGCTTTTATATACAAATAAAACGAGCAATGCTCGGAAAATCTATCTTTATCGCTTTGATATCTGTGTTTTCAAAGTGATATTATGGCATGAACTGTTTTATGTTTTTATGTGAGTTCTCTTGTACCTATCTGAGTCAACATTCGTGTTTTCCAGATTTAGAGTTAGTCTATTTTAGATTAACTAACGATCGGCTCTGAGTTAGCTGCTAAGTGCTTTCCAGAGTTAGTGCACTTTGTAACCTGTGGTGTATGTGGTATCCTGTTGAGGGGTAGCCAGCCATGGTGAATTAGTTTTGGTCAAGATTGAACATAGCATACCTGAAAATACTCGGCCGAGTGATTTTTGAGAAAAAGTCAGAAAATGTTTAGTAGACACGGATTCTTTCAATAAAACTCCGATGTGCTACATTTATAAAATGCCATATTTATCTATATTTATGATTATATTTTCGGCATCGTGCCCACTAAGTACGTTTGTACTTAGCCCTGCATTGCTTTCTAAATGTGCAGGTTGAAGCGACGGTGAACGGCGACGGTTGATGTTGAGTAAAGGATAGGATGCTTAGTTAGAACCCCTTCCGCTGCCAAACTTTGAATTCCTTTTGATGTACTCTTGAACAATTTTCAGTAGTCTAACTATGTAAATTTGAACCGAGTTTCTTTTTGTACTTTTGTCGAGTAATCCTTAGGGATTAACTCTTTCTTTTATATTCAAGTCTTGTTCATCGATGTTTATCATGTATGTTTAGTCAGTTAACCCCCTTCTTCCCCGCTTCTTTAATCCAACCCCAGTCGCACCCCGGCTTCTGCCGTCCCTCGGGATTTGGGGCAGTGACATATCAAGATTCACTAATACGAAAACCACATACTCAAATTATTATCGAATCTTAACTTATTGACGACTTTTCGTCTCTTACGATTTTTATTTTATTTTTAGAAAATTTCCAATAAATTATATATTCATCCTCCTACTTACTACATATCATTTCTATCATCATATCATGCAAATCATATCCAATACTACATCAAATCCTCACTTATTTCTCTCTTACACTTTGGTTCTTAATTTTAGAAAAATACCAATAAATTCATAAGTTCATCTATCAAAGCATAGAACATGAATCCACCAATCAATCCTCAAAGAAAATCGAACTAACATCAAACCCCTATTTCTTTAAAATTTTCGGTAATATCTAAATTATTAGGAGGGTGATTTCCACATGATTTCTATCCATTTAATCCATTCCTAAGCATACTATAACATGTATTAAACATAGAGCATCATCCTATTCCATCTCCAAATTTTCGAAAAAAATAAAGTTTGATGGAAAAGAATTTTGTTCGGTTGGAATGGAAGCTTAGATCATTACCTTGTCGATTATGGATTCAGAACTAAGATCGATCGGTAGATGAATGACTTGTGGAGCTTTTGAAAGCTTGAAGGATGAACAACAATGGAAGAAAGTGAGAGAGAAAAATGAGAGAGAGAGTGGCGGTAAAGGGGAGGAAGAAAGAGAGAGATGATGAGGTGTTATGTTTGTAAAGAAATAAAAATCTAACAAAGGGATGAGTCATAGGGTAAGGTGGCATGGGAGGCGGTTTGGTTGTGATTTTTTTGCCGGAAATATCTCGTTTACGGGTTTAATACGACGTTATAAAAATCGAGAAATTAAAACCCTAGATGGTTATGTTTTCGACGAAATCTAATTCGACCGTTAGATTAGAAATAAATCATATACTCGAAAAGCATATTTCGATTTACGAAATCCGATGAAAAGTCGGGATAAGACAGTCCAAAATTCGCCCGGAAAAATAATAAAAACTGACTTTCTCTGGTGAACTCGTATCGAAGAAAAGGTGAATGTAAAGTCTGACGGTTTTTCGATCTGACTTTTCGGACGAAAATTTTATTGGACGCGAAAACCCTAATACAGCAGTCACTCGATCGACTTCTGGAATTTATTTTCAGAAACGGATTTCACCGTTAGTCTTAGAATGGAAAATCCTTAACTTAGGCGTGCAAAGCCTTAATTAATTAAATTTTTATTTTGACGACAAAAGAAATATCTGGGGTATTACAGTTCTCTCTCTCACCTCGGTATCGTCGTTCTCTCTCTCGCCTCGGTGCCATTGCTGGAAACGATCTTCTCTCTCCCATTGTCGATCTTCTCTAGCCGCCATTGATCTTCTCTCTCCTCGCGTCGCCGTCATTGTCGAGGCAAATCTCATGGTTAGAGATCTGTGTGTTGCTGTATTTCACTTTGTTTTCGTTTTGGTTGTTGTTGTAGTTTTGGATTGGGTTATTTTTTTCGATTTTTTACTGTGTTTCGATCTGTGATGATTTTGTTTTTGTGTTGAGATTTGTTATTTTCGTAACTGTTTTATTACTATTTGTTGATTTCGTAACGAAACAATTTGTTACGATTTTGTTTTGGTGTTACGACTTGTTTTTTTCGTAACTGCGTTATCATGTAGTCTGGTGTTACGATTTTGTAATTGTTACAATTTATTAATTTCATTATGAATTTAGCTTTTGATACAATTTAGTATGTTACGATTTGTTTGTTTCGTAAAAAAACGGGTTTTTACGTTTTTGTGTTATGAATGAATTTGTTACGTTTTTGTGTTTGTGTTACGATTTTTTGTTTTCATAACTGCTTTATTATGTAGTGTAGTGTTACGCATTCATATTCGAAAATAACATGGAATCATGTCCAACTGATATGAAATCATAAATTGGTGATAGAGAAACAAGACACATCTGATTCGAAATATTGAATTCGTAACATGGAATCATGACAAACTGATACGAATTCATAAAATCGTAACATGGAATTATGACAATGTGATACATAAATTCGTAACAGAGAAACAAGGCATATTGATTCAAAATGTAAAGTTCGTAACAGAGAAACAAGGCATATTGATACGAAATGTAAAATTCGTAACATGGAACTGATACGAAATGATAAAATCTTAACAGAAAATCAAGGCATAATGATACGAAAGGACAAAATCGTAACAAGGAATCAAGGCATATAGAAACGAAATGCCAAAATCTTAACAGGAAGTCAAGGCATAGTGATACGAAATGCCAAAATCCTAACAGGGAATCACGACATAGTAATACGAAATGACAAAATCTTAACACGGAATCAAGGCATAGTAATACGAAATGATGTTACGAAATTATAATGTGTAACAAGGATTACAACACATGTAAAAGGTATACAACCCACAAAATGTTACGAAATTAGAAATCGTAACTTAATATGTACAACACACAAAGCGTGTTACGAAATTCATAACAGCAGAATAAACGGTGTTACTAAATCTCACAAAAGAACGCAAGAAGCATCAAATGACGATACGGATTACGAAATTTCGTAACACGGATACAAAATTGCCAATACAAAAATATAAAATCATAACAAACATGTTACAAAATTCACAATTCGTAACTTCATAGTTGCATCTCACACAGCAGAATTAGTTACGAATTACAAAATTTGTAACAGCAGAATAAACGGTGTTACTAAATGACGATATAAATTACGAAATTCGTAACATGGATAGAAAATCTTCAATACAAAAATCTAAAAATGTAACATAGTTATAACCTTATTATGAAAATCACATTACAAAAATATAAAATCGTAACAGAATATTCAATACGCAATTCCTATTTTCGTAACCTGGGGAACAGAACTGAGAAAAAATCAGGTGACAATAACAAGATTCATATTAATTCACCTATCAATTCAACAACAAATTGTATCTTCTTCCTCGTTCATTTCGCCGGCGTCACTGGCGGCACTGTCTTTAGAATCGTTGGCGTCATTTTCTTCCTCTGGTTTCTTCTTCGCTTTTTTCTTTTGCTTCTCTTCAGCATGTTCTTCTTCTTCTTCTTCTACTGCTGCTGCTGCTATTTGTTTCTCTTCTTTCCTCTTCTTCCTTCATTCTCTTTCTGCAGCGACGGATGCAAGATTCTTTCTTTTAAAAATCCATTTGTTCTACAATAAACAAACAACAAAACCAAATCAATAATTCAGAATGTAACCAATGTTACGAAATTGCAAACAACGGTACGAAATTATAATTTTGTAACAGGTGTTTTAACACATATAAAAGGTATACAACTTACAAATGTTACAAAATTATGAAATAGTAACAACAGAATTTACAGTGTAACTAAATCTCACAAATAAACACAACAAGCATCACATGACGATACAAATGATGAAAAATCGTAACATGAAATAACATATCTTCAATACGAAATTTTCAAATCGGCACAAATATGTAACGAAATTTAATATACACTTCTCACATTGCAGAGTTAGTTACGAATTACAAAATTCGTAACACCAGCTACGAAATTCGTAACAAATGTAACGAATCACGAAATTCATAACAGCAGAATTTACAGTCTAACTAAATCTTACAAAGAAACAAACATCACATGATGATACGAATGATGAAAATCGTAACATGAATAGCATATCTTCAATACGAAATTTTCGAATCGGCACAAATATGTTACGAAATTCGAATTTCGTAACTTAATATACACTTCTCACATTGCAGAGTTAGTCACGAATTACAAAATTCCTAACACTAGCTACGAAATTCGTAACAAATGTTATGAATTACAAAATTCGTAACAACAGAATTTACAATGTGTAATGCCCCGTAAATTCCTTACGTTCTTAATATTTAGAGTTAATTAAATAAATGCCCCGTAGGATTTTTGTTTTTCTTCTTTTGATGGTTGATTCATGCTTAGAAGATGTTTAATTAGTAATTAGAATGAAAAGGAATTGAATGCCCTATGTGTTTGTAAATTTTCAATTAGGGTTTTGAATTGAATTTGGGGATTTTTGTATGTTAGTTGATAATGGAATTGCAATTGATTAATGGTTGTTATAATAGGTTGATTAGTGAATAAATGTTGTTAATTGGAGAAGAAAATCATCCCCTTAATATATGTATAAAAACAGAAATTTTATTAAGTGATTAGGGGTTTTCATGTATTGATGTTAAGTGATGAATTGTTAATGGAATATAGTTGCAAATTATGTTAGTTAATTATAGAATTTAATTAAGAATTTTCTAAAAATATTTAATGAAACATAAGAGATAAAGATCACTTTATAAGCTGAGTTATAATGATGTTATGATATATTTGCATGCATGAAAATGTTTCACGTTAGACGTAGTTTAACGTCGTAAAATTTGAACGAAATCCGACAACGTTGAAAAATCGCGTAAGAGACAAATATTTAGTTGTATCTAATAATCGAGAAGTCGGATGGAAATTCTAATTTGATATTATTGTTTATGATGAAATTTAGAACAACTTTCTAGTTGATGTCATAAGCTTTCGAGTTGATCTAATATGGGCTATAGTTATAATCGAGAACTAGAACGCGTTTGAAAGTTTTCGTTGGTTTAGTAATTGTTAGTTGAAATCCGGCGTTTAGAACGTCGTGCTTTTGAGCGAGTTTTAAGAAGGATTTTGTCACGTACGGAGATACGTGATGACTGCCTTAAGAGTCCAGTTTCTAAAAAAAAGGAATACGAAAGCTTAGAACGAACATAAGACGTTATACGTCAAACCTATCAAACAATTAGGGTTTTCGCGGCAGTTTTGCTACCCTCGCCGGAAACTGTAATAACTTCCAGCTCGTTTATCAGATTTGTGATCCGTAAATTGGAGCGCGAACTAGACTTCCTAAGCTTTCTAATGGTACAGGGCTCACCCCCTGTTTCCAAATCCTCTGTTCTGGACAGCCTCCAGAGTTACTGGACTGTGCAGTGAAAATTCAGTTTCTTGTTTTCTAAGTTGTTTAGTTCACAACTTAGTTTCTTTCGATCGTTTACGCCGTTTTATCTAACGAACATCTCCCTACTGACCCTAGAGTCAAGTACAGGACCTTGAGTGATGAAAACCAGTCGAGATCTTATGTCTTATCCTTTTGTTAAGGAAGTAATAAACGAGAAATTTCAAAGATCGTTCTATGATCTAAAACGTAAATCGCCTAAGTTGATTCTTTCCAACTTAGTTTCTTTTAATCTTTAAAGTCGTATTAAGATATCGACTACCTTCTCTACTGATCCGAGAGTCGAGTATGAGATCTTCCGAGTTCCAAACGAGATTGGTACAAGTCTCGTTTCCCGTTTAAGTAAAACGAATCTAGTAAGCGTGCAAATGCCTAAAGAATGAAACAACTAAAACCTCTTCGATTCTCTTTCTTCGATTATCTTTTACAATCCGGTTTTAAGTATGTTTATTTTGCGATGAAGGAGGAAGCCAACTGTAGAGAAAGAACGGAAGATCCAAAGTTGGAAGCTTTTGCTTATAAGTTCTGTATTTACAAGGTGGGCTTTTATATACAAATAAAACGAGCAATGCTAGGAAAAATCTTTCTTTATCGCTTTGATATCTGTGTTTTCAAAGTGATATTATGGCATGAACTGTTTTATGTTTTTATGTGAGTTCTCTTGTACCTATCTGAGTCAACATTTATGTTTTCCAGATTTAGAGTTAGTCTTTTTAGATTAACTAACGATCGGCTCTGAGTTAGCTGCTAAGTGATCTCCAGAGTTAGTGCACTTTGTAACCTGTGGTGTATGTGATATCCTGTTGAGGGGTACCAGCCACGGTGAATTAGAATTGGTTAAGATTGAACGTAACATTAGTCAGAAAATGCTCGCGCGAGTGATTTATGAGAAAAAGTCAGAAAATGTTTAGTAGACACGGATTCTTTCAATAAAACTCCGATGTGCTACGCTTATGAAATGCCATATTTATCTATATTTATGATTATGATTTCGGCATCGTGCCCACTAAGTACGTTTGTACTTAGCCCTGCATTGTTTTCTAAATGTGCAGGTTGAAGCGACAGTGAGCGGCGACGGTTGATGTTGAGTTAAAGGATAGGATGCTTAGTTAGAACCCTTCCGCTGCCAAGCTCTGAATGTTTTTTTTGAGATGTACTTTTTGAACAATATTCTGTAGTCTAAGTCTGTAAATATGAACTTAGTTTCTTTTTGTACTTTTGTCGAGTAATCCTTAGGGATTAACTCTTTCTTTTATATTCAAAGTCTTGTTCATGGTTTATTAATGTTTATCATGTATGTTTAGTCAGTTAGCCCCCTTCTTCCCCGTTTATTTAATCCAACCCCAGTCACACCCCGGCTTCTGCCGTCCCTCGGGATTTGGGGTTGTGACAGAGTGGTATCAGAGCAGTGTTCGTTTTCTGCTCTGCTTCTGAGTCAATCTTCTAGTATGAGTTAGTATGAGTCATTCTTTCAAGTACGAGTCATTCTTTTAAGTAATATCATAAAGTGGTATTCGTATACAAAGTCTTCCTTTGAGAAATAATATAGAGTATTCGTTTGTACTCTATATCGAGTCTTCTTTCAAGTCATGAGACATGGTATTTGTGTATACTCTGGATCAGAGTCGTCTTTCCAAGTATGAGATAAGAGTTAGATTATGATGCTAAGATTGAGAACGTAGAAGTCAACTCAACCGCCCGCTACGTCGACTCAACGAGGAAAATTGAAAGAATTTTATAATGAGATTTCTTTTAAATAAGGAATTTATGAGCAAGCATTCAATAAAAATTTGAGAACAAGAATGAGTTGTGTTTTAAAAATGAGAATTTTACAAAAGTATAATTTTTATACTTACATGATTATGCGATAGTACAAGTACTATCTTATGTGAAAATATGTGCGCAATGATTTCCCTTTGTATGAAAATTATGCGGATACGAGAATATAGACGGATTTTAGGGAATTTTTCCCGGTTCAATGAGAACGTAGACGTGGAACCTAAGAACTTTCCGGTTCTTCCAGAACTTAGACGTTTTTAAGAAATGTTGTTTTGGAATGATTTCGAAAGGAGATCCCCAACGCGAGAAGGACTTCCTCTGATGAATGTCACGTGCGCTTAGTGACATGAGTAATGACTCGGCAAAGTCGAACTTGTCGTCTAAGAATTTCCTGCGAGGGAAAAGAAATAAAATGAATAAAAATAAATCAATAAAACGTGTTAGTAAAAGAAGGGAGCGATTAGACGTTCGAGAAGCTTTCGGCTTCGAGTTAAGAAAGATATGAACGAGACGACAACTAGAACTTAGTTTTTCAGGAAATTATTCTTAAGTTATATTTCTTTTTCTTTTTATGGAATTAAATTCCATATTTTCGTTTTGAGCGACGATTACAATTAGTACGAATATCAAGAGTCGTAAACGACAAATTCTTTTGAAAATGGATGTTACTTTTGAATAAGTAGCATGAACGAAGTAAATATACTTTGTTTTAATAAGTGAAAGTCGTTAAGAGTTAGTGAGTTAAGAAATAAAAGAGATAGAAGAATTTAAATGAGTAATAATATGGTGAAACAAAAAGAATAAAAATAAAATCTTTAATTTTATGAATGTAATATATATATATATATATATATATATATATATGTTGTTGAGTGCAATTTCTTGAATTGCTAGAAGTCTTAATAAGTGGTTGGCTTAAGTGTTGATGTTACAATTGAATAAGGGATATTCATTTTGAAATTTATGTTTTCGTTAAGATAAGTTATCTTTTCTTTCCCTACCTGTTACTGATCCGTGTTACCTTAAACCTTTTGTAGGATGGCTAGGACTCGTGTTACGTCTCGGAAGAGTCGGCCGTTGGTAGAGTGCGAGCGCACCATAGTTGATATGCTGCAGGATGAGTATTACGAATTCGAGGTAGACTACGGAGAAGAGGATGTGGGACAGATTGTCAGTAATTTTTCTTCGGCCTACTACCCAGTGCGACACCTGATCAAGGAGAGTCAGGCAATATTAGATTTGATCGTACACCTACCGGACGAGTGGCGCGGATGGGCGCACCGTGCAGCTTGGTACTTTTTGGGGATTTTCGGCGACAACACGGAGCCGACTGGCAACTACGCTGGATTTGCCCTGTGTGTGCACAAGCGTTTCTTTGAGAGCAGGCATATGCTTCCCCTTCCTTTAGAGCCACACATCCCCTACAGTCACTTTCCAGCCGAGACGGAGCTTGAGGAGCTTGACTTAGACCCGGAGTTCTTAGAGTTGTTAGAGTTGCCACCAGACGGTGTACTGGAGGAGGAGCCTGAGGCTGAGTTAGAGCAGCCAGAGGAGGACGAGGAGACGGTAGTTCCACCAGAGTCACCGCAGGCTGCACAGCAGATTGAGGAGTTGATCCCAGGCTTGGGTTTTGTAGAGGTTGACGCTGAGACAGCCGCAGTGTTGGGGTTGTCTTCACCGTTTGTGCCGGACGTTTGTGTTAGGGTCAGGGGACCGTTGGAGACGAGACTGTACAGAGAGGGGCCAGACTACCGAGACTGGTTTTTGGTTCGGAGTCCGAGGAGGAGGACCCGGAGGAGGATTCGGAGGAGGACCCGGAGGAGGACCCTGAGGAGGACCCAGTGGAGGGTTGTTAGAATTTTCCAGACTTCGGGGTAGTTTTTGGATTCTTCTGCAGTTTAGTTAGGCAGTGCTTCATAGACATGGGTAAATATCAGTAGTAGTAATAGCTTTTTGTCCTGTATAGAGTCGAATCAGTAACTAGTTAGTTTTGAAGTACTCTAGCGGATACGAAATATTATGAATCGTTTCCGTTCTAGTACTCTGGTAGATACGGAGTGCAGCTTGTTAGTGCACCCGGTAAATAGTAGGCAGTCAGCCTAGTTTAGACTAATAGTAGTCTAACCCTTTTGTATAAGTCCTTGTTGGAGGCAAAAGTAATATTCTTTTTGGATGTATATATATATATATATATGACCCGTAAAGAGAGTTTTTAATCAAGTAAAATTTCTTATGAATCGAGTAATAAAAAAACGAGAATGTTAAATGAACTCGTGTAACGAGGAAATGAGCTTAACTCGAAAGTTAAAAGATTAGTGAAATAATATCAAAGCTATGTTCGATATGTTATTCCATGAATTTGATTAAGTCGAAAATGAGCTAGTAAGTACTAAGTAAAGGAAACTAATGAGAATCTTCAATTCTTCTCTAGACTAAAGAAAATGCCGCCAAGAAATGTTAACAACAGGAGAGGTTGAAGACCTGGAAGGCCGAGAGGACGTGGTGGACGTCAGCCAGAAAATAACCAAGAGCAGGAATATGAGCGGAATATCACTCCATCCCCATCTCCACCCCCGTCACCATCACCACCACCTCCACCACCGCCCCGTAGAGATATCGAGGATCTTTTCCTTAAGAGGAACCCTCCAATGTTCAATGGAACTGGAAGCCCTAGCGATGCTGAGCTATGAGTAAGGTCGACCGAGAAAATTTTCAAACTCCTCAGATGCACTGATGAGGAGAGAATGTTGTGTGTCGCATTCCAACTGACAGGATCGGCAAATTACTGGTGGGAAGCAAGACAGAAGGTGATACCTGCTGAGCATCTGGCTCGTTTTTCGTGGGAAGAGTTTAAGGACATTTTCTTTGACAAGTACGTTCCCAAGACGTATAGGGCACAGAAAGAGGCCGAATTTTATAATTTTAAGCAGGGAAAACTAACTGTGACGGAATATGACGTCAAGTTCTGCGAGTTGATGAGGTATGCGCCGACATTGGTCGACACTGAGGAGAAGTTATCAAAGAAATTTCAGTGAGGTTTACGTCATGAATTGGGAATCGCTTTGGCTAGTCATGGAGGACTAGGTTATTCAGTCATACTGGGAAGAGCATTGGAAATGGAGGCCGTCGTGCTTGACGAGAAAAATATTGTACCAACTGCGTCAGCACCAGCGCAGAGTCAGAATCGAGGTTACTACAACAACAACAACAGCAATTACCAAGGGAAGAGAAAATGGAACGGAGGAGGTAGCGGAGGCTACAGTCAGGGTTACAACAATCAGGGAGGACAGAAAAGGGGCTATCAGCAGCCTGCCAACAACAACAACAACAATGGCAAGAGGCCGTGGCAGGGAAACAACCAAATGGGGTTGTTCATTCAGGGGAACAGGCAGAACTTGCCATGGAAGGGCAGTAATCAGTTAAACCAGCCGCAAGGGCAATAGAGGAATATTAATCAGGGAGCGAATAACCCAGGGAGGGTTACCATCCCTGTCTACCCGAAGTGCAATCGAGCCCATCCTGGAGCTTGCCAAATAGGTACCCCCAACTGTTTCAACTGTGGACAGAAGGGGCACATGAAAAAGGACTGCCCTAAACCGCTTCAAGCAGTACCTCTCCGAGCATCCAAGCACAGCCGCAGTAGCCGCCTAAAAACCAACAACAATTTCAGCAGCATGCACAGCAGCAACAGAATGCGAGGGCATGCGCTATCAAACAAAGCGGTCAGCGCAAAGGAAAAGGCAATCTAGCACGTATGGGAAAACTTCACAATACCCCCATTAAGATACTGTTTGATACTGGCGCATCGCATTCTTTCATTGCTGGCTCATGTGCTGATAACTTACACATCAGACCTGTAAGAGCTGCACAATCTATGAGAGTAGCCACACCTTCAGGAGAGATCACTACTTCCACGCATGTTTGCTCTAACCTAGAATTAGAAATCGGAACTCATAAGGTTATAGCGAACAACCTAAATGTTATGATAATGTGGGACGTAGATATAATCCTAGGTATGGATTGGTTGTCAGAGAATTACGCCACGATTCTCTGCAACGAGAGAAAAATTTCTTTTCAGCCGCCGGGTAAAGAACCAACCGAATTCCACGGAATTTCGATGGGTAGAGGTGTACCAATCATATCGGCCCTTCAAGCCACAAAACTTATGAAGAAGAAAGGTACCACAGCCTATCTTGTGTACCTAGTTGGAGAACCAGGAGCCGAAAAGACCATTCAGGACGTAAAAGTTGTGAACGAATATGAAGATGTTTTTCCGGAAGTACTACCAGGATTGCCACCAAATCGTCATGTGGACTTCACGATCGATTTAGAACCAGGAGCAGCTCCTAAGTCTAAAGCCCCTTACAGAATGGCACCAAAGGAACTGGAAGAGCACAAAATCCAGTTACAGGAATTACTAGACCTTGGTTTTATCAGGCCAAGCGTTTCACCTTGGGGAGCACCCGTGCTGTTTGTTAGAAAAAAGGACGGATCGATGAGAATGTGCATCGATTACCGAGAACTGAACAAGATCACTCTCAAGAACAAATATCCTTTGCCAATGATCGAAGATCTATTCGATCAACTTAAGGGTGCAGGAGTCTTCTCCAAGATAGATTTGAGATCAGGATATCATCAGCTCAAGATCAAACCTGAGGATGTACCAAAGACCGCTTTTAGAACTCGATATGGCCATTACGAATTTTTAGTGATGCCATTTGGTTTGACTAACTCTCCAGCCGTATTCATGGACCTTATGAATAGAGTTTTCCACCCCTACTTGGATAAATTTGTTCTAGTATTCATCGACGACATCCTCATTTATTCTAAGAATGAGACGGAGCACGAGGAACATTTACGGATAGTGTTGGAAACACTAAGAGCTGAGAAACTCTATGCCAAATTCAGTAAATGCGAATTTTAGCTGAAGGAAGTAATGTTCCTTGGACGCATAGTATCGACAGAAGGAATCAAGGTGGATCCAGCCAAAGTAGAAGCAGTGCAAAACTGGAAGGCACCAACAAGTCAGAATGAGATCAGAAGTTTCTTGGGATTAGCTGGTTATTACAGAAGATTTATCGAGGGATTTTCTACAATCGCTCGCCCGATGACGCAGCTACTCAGGAAGGATACTAAGTTTAAGTGGACGGATGAGTGCGAGAAGAGTTTTCAAACTCTTAAGGAAAATTAACTACAGCGCCAGTACTAGCACTTCCAGACGCAAACAAGGAATATGTGGTTTATACTGATGCATCGAAAAATGGATTAGGTTGTGTCTTGGTGCAAGACGGACGAGTGATAGCTTATGCTTCACGACAACTTCGGCCCCACGAAGTTGAGTACCCAACCCACGATCTAGAACTTGCAGCTGTAGTGCATGCGCTAAAGATTTGGAGACACCATCTCTATGGTGTAAAAGTTGAGATATTCACCGATCACAAGAGCCTGAAGTACTTTTTCGAGCAAAAAGAACTGAACATGAGACAAAGATGATGGCTTGAATTAGTCAAAGATTATGACTGTGGAATTAACTACCATCCAAGAAAGGCTAATGTGGTAGCAGACGCATTGAGTCGCAAGGCTCCAACGAAGTTAGGATGCCTTTTCGTAGAAGAAGAAACCTTAGTACGAGAATTCGAGAAGATGGATATCAGAGTGCTTGACACGCCAGCAACGATAACAAGTCAAACAGCAGCACTAGAAGCTACACCAGATTTGAGAGAAAGGATCATTAGTGCTCAGAGAAAAGACGAGTCAATGGAAAAGCTACGAGTAAGGATAAGGACAGATAAGCCAGAAGGATATTCTGAAGCTTCAGACAATGCAATACTTTATGAAGGCAGGATTTGTATTCCCGACAACGACAACAAATTGAAGAACGAAATCTTGAGTGAGGCTCACGATACGCCTTACACAGCACATCCAGGAAGTACGAAAATGTACCAGGATTTGCGAAGAAACTTTTGGTGGAATGGAATGAAACGAGACGTTGCCTCGTTTATAGAAAGATGCCTAGCATGTCAACAAGTTAAGGCTTTACACCGACGGCCGTATGGATTGCTACAACCGTTGGATGTCCCAGATTGGAAATGGGAAGGCATAGCTATGGACTTTGTCACAGGCTTGCCTAAGTCGAAAAAAGAAAACACAACGATTTGGGTGATAATAGATAGACTTACGAAGTCAGCTCACTTCTTACCGATTAAGACTACATATGGATCAGAGAGACTAGCTCAGTTGTATGTCAGAGAGATTGTACGTCTGCATGGAATACCGAAGGTCATAATATCAGACAAAGATGCTAAGTTTACCTCGAGATTTTGGATTACGATGCAGAAAGAGTTGGGAACAGAGCTAAATTTCAGTACGGCTTTTCACCCACAGACAGATGGACAGTCAGAGAGAACGATTCAGATTTTGGTCGATATGTTAAGAACAGTGGTTTTGGACCGAGGCACGAATTGGGAAGAAATTCTACACTTAATCGAATTCTACACTTAATCGAATTCTCGATAGGAATGGCACCGTTTGAGGCTTTGTATGGGAGAAAATGTAGATCACCGCTTTATTGGGACGAAGTAGGTGAGAGAAAGAACTTAGGCCCAGATGCAATCAATGAAATGATTGAGATAGTTCGACAGATTCGAGATAGAATGAAAGAGGCCCAGAGCCGACAGAAGTCGTATGCCGACGATCGTCGAACCAACCTTGAGTTTGAAATAGGAGATAAAGTTTTTCTTAAGATATCCCCGACCAAAGGAATCCTTAGGTTCGGAGTAAAGGGTAAGTTAAGACCCAGGTTTATAGGACCTTATGAAATCCTCGAGAGAATAGGATCAGTCGCGTATAGATTGGCCTTACCGCCAAATCTAGGAAGCGTGTTTCTCAGTTAAGAAAATATGTTTATGATCCTAAGCACGTTATTAGTCAGCAAGACATAGTTCTTGAATCTTACCTGAGTTACGAAGAAAAGCCGATATCGATCTTGGATAGAAAAGTTCAAGAATTAAGGACCAAATCGATACCAATAGTTAAAGTGCTATGGAACCATCACGGGCAAGAAGAAGCCACGTGGGAACTCGAGCAGAAAATGAAGGAGCGATATCCTTATCTTTTTGCAGAAGGTAAGCAAATTTCGGGACGAAATTTTTCGTAAGGGGGGTAGGATGTAATGCCCCGTAAATTCCTTACGTTCTTAATATTTAGAGTTAATTAAATAAATGGCTTTGCACGCCTAAGTTTACAATTGTTGAATTCTAAGGCTAACGGTCGAATCCGTTATTGAAAATAAATTACAGAAGTCAGCTAGACGGCTACTGTATTTAGGGTTAGCACGTACGAAAAGTTCTTAGTTCGTAAACTAAGAACGGAAAACCGTCTAATTTTTACAATCACGAAATTGCGATACGAACACGCCGAGAAAGTTTGTTTTTATGTTTTTTCGGACGAAACTCGGACTATGTCGTCCTGAGTTTTTGTCAAAATAAATTTTGTAAATTTATTTTCCAATTAAGTTCATACGTTAGAATTTTTAAGTCAAATCAAATCGCGACGATTTTGTACCGAGCAACGTTTTTCGTCGTTCGTTTTTCCGTAACGTCGGATCGCGCCGGAAAAACCCGTAACCCATTTAATTATATGCATGCAGCCGACACATCATCCTCATTAGGTGTAAGCATGCATGTTTGACCTTGTTAACTTAATGACACCTAAATCTACCTTTACACAATTTCAACATTTTCATCATTTCAACAACTTGAACAAAACAAAATCTTTCCATCTCTCTCTCACAACTCTCGGCTGCACCACTCCTCATTTTCCATCTTCATCTTCTTCACTCCTTCCATCCACCATTGAAGCCTTCTCCAAGAACAAGAAGAAAGAACACAAGTCAATCCATCCATTCAATTCCATACTTCTTTCTTTAAATCTTAAGGTATTTCTCTCCTCCACAATTCTATCCAAATGGATTTCTCATCTCTTAATTTTCTTTTTGTGTTCGAAATATAAGGTATTGAAATAGATGTTTTGATCTTAGAATAATGAAATTAGATATATTAGATAGGATAATTGGAGATTAAAATGGAACAAAAACAAGAACCCTAATTTTTGTGCTAATACTGAAATTTTTAGGCTTTTTGTAGGATTTTTGTTTTTCTTCTTTTGATGGTTGATTCATGCTTAGTAGATGTTTAATTAGTAATTAGAATGAAAAGGAATTGAAAGCCCTATGTGTTTGTAAATTTTCAATTAGGGTTTTGAATTGAATTTGAGGATTTTTGTATGTTAGTTGATATTGGAATTGCAATTGATTAATGGTTGTTATAATAGGTTGATTAGTGAATAAATGTTGTTAATTGGAGAAGAAAATCATCCCCTTAATATATGTATAAAAACAGAAATTTTATTAAGTGATTAGGGGTTTTCATGTATTGATGTTAAGTGATGAATTGTTAATGGAATATAGTTGCAAATTATGTTAGTTAATTATAGAATTTAATTAAGAATTTTCTAAAAATGTTTAATGAAACATAAGAGATAAAGATCACTTTATAAGCTGAGTTATAATGATGTTATGATATATTTGCATGCATGAAAATGTTTCACGTTAGACGTAGTTTAACGTCGTAAAATTTGAACGAAATCCGACAACGTTGAAAAATCGCGTAAGAGACAAATATTTAGTTGTATCTAATAATCGAGAAGTCGGATGGAAATTCTAATTTGATATTATTGTTTATGATGAAATTTAGAACAACTTTCTAGTTGATGTCATAAGCTTTCGAGTTGATCTAATATGGGCTATAGTTATAATCGAGAACTAGAACGCGTTTGAAAGTTTTCGTTGGTTTAGTAATTGTTAGTTGAAATCCGGCGTTTAGAACGTCGTGCTTTTGAGTGAGTTTTAAGAAGGAGTTTGTCACGTACGGAGATACGTGATGACTGCCTTAAGAGTCCAGTTTCTAAAAAAAAGGAATACGAGAGCTTAGAACGAACCTAAGACGTTATACGTCAAACCTATCAAACAATTAGGGTTTTCGCGGCAGTTTTGCGACCCTCTCCGGAAACTGTAATAACTTCCAGCTCGTTTATCGGATTTGTGATCCGTAAATTGGAGCGTGAACTAGACTTCCTAAGCTTTCTAATGGTACAGAGCTCACCCCCTGTTTCCAAATCCTCTGTTCTGGACAGCCTCCAGAGTTACTGGACTGTGCTGTGAAAATTCAGTTTCTTGTTTTCTAAGTTGTTTAGTTCACAACTTAGTTTCTTTCGATCGTTTACGCCGTTTTATCTAACGAACATCTCCCTACTGACCCTAGAGTCAAGTACAGGACCTTGAGTGATGAAAACCAGTCGAGATCTTATGTCTTATCCTTTTGTTAAGGATGTAATAAACGAGAAATTTCATAGATCGTTCAATGATCTAAAACGTAAATCGCCTAAGTTGATTCTTTCCAACTTAGTTTCTTTTAATCTTTAAAGTCGTATTAAGATATCGACTACCTTCTCTACTGACCCGAGAGTCGAGTATGAGATCTTCCGAGTTCTAAACGAGATTGGTACGAGTCTCATTTCCCGTTTAGGTAAAACGAATCTAGTAAGCGTGCAATTGCCTAAAGAATGAAACAACTAAAACCTCTTCGATTCTCTTTCTTCGATTATCTTTTACAATGCGTTTTTAAGTATGTTTATTTTACGATGAAGGAGGAAGCCAACTGTAGAGAAAGAATGGAAGATTCAAAGTTGGAAGCTTTTGCTTATAACTTCTGTATTTACAAGGTGGGCTTTTATATACAAATAAAACGAGCAATGCTCGGAAAAATCTTTCTTTATCGCTTTGATATCTGTGTTTTCAAAGTGATATTATGGCATGAACTGTTTTATGTTTTTATGTGAGTTCTCTTGTACCTATCTGAGTCAACATTTATGTTTTTCAGATTTAGAGTTAGTCTTTTTAGATTAACTAACGATCGGCTCTGAGTTAGCTGCTAAGTGCTTTCCAGAGTTAGTGCACTTTGTAACCTGTGGTGTATGTGATATCCTGTTGAGGGGTACCAGCCACGGTGAATTAGAATTGGTCAAGATTGAACGTAACATTAGTCAGAAAATGCTCGCGCGAGTGATTTATGAGAAAAAGTCAGAAAATGTTTAGTAGACACGGATTCTTTCAATAAAACTCCGATGTGCTACGCTTATAAAATGCCATATTTATCTATATTTATGATTATGATTTCGGCATCGTGCCCACTAAGTACGTTTGTACTTAGCCCTGCATTGTTTTCTAAATGTGCAGGTTGAAGCGACAGTGAGCGGCGACGGTTGATGTTGAGTTAAAGGATAGGATGCTTAGTTAGAACCTTTCCGCTGCCAAGCTCTGAATGTTTTTTTTTAGATGTACTTTTTGAACAATATTTTGTAGTCTAAGTCTGTAAATATGAACTTAGTTTCGTTTTGTACTTTTGTCGAGTAATCCTTAGGAATTAACTCTTTCTTTTATATTCAAAGTCTTGTTCATGGTTTATCAATGTTTATCATGTATGTTTAGTCAGTTAGCCCCCTTCTTCCCCGTTTATTTAATCCAACCCCAGTCGCACCCCGGCTTCTGCCGTCCCTTGGGATTTGGGGCTGTGACACAATGTAACTAAGTCTCACAAAGAAACACAACAAGCATCACATGACGATACGAATGATGAAAAATTGTAACATGAATAGCAAATCTTCAATACAAAATTTTGAAATCAGCATAAATGTGTTACGAAATTCTAATTTCGTAACTTCATATACACCTCTCACATTGCAGAGTTAGTCACGAATTACAAAATTCGTAACACCAGCTATGAAGTTCGTAACAAATGTTACGAATTACGAAATTTGTAACATGTATAATACAAAATTTCCAACACGAAAATTTCAAATCGCCACAAATATGTTACGAAAATATAAAATAGTAACAGAATACTCAATACAAATTTCAAATTTTGTAACATGGGTAACAGATCTGAGAAAAAATCGTAAAATACCAATACATCCAAATCAATCGGAAATCACCCCAAATATACCACGAATCACAGGGAATCATATGAACACTTGTAAATCATAAAAAACAAATATGAAAATAACATTATTTTCAGCTAGATCTAGGATTTTTCTTGAGGGAGAAAGATGGAGAAAGAGGAATAAAATCGAGAAAAAGAGTAGGGAAGATCTCGAACCTTAGTTCTGTCGAGAATATTACGGGCTCCATGGTGGTTTTGAGGTGGTGCGACGGCGGAAATGGCGGTGGCGGAGGAGAGGAGATGGTAGGGTTGAGAGAATTTTTAGAGAGAGAGAGAGAGAGAATTGAGGGGTGGAGAGTTGCAAAGAGAATTTTGTTGAGAGAGAGAAAGTGGATTACGGTTTTTGAAAACAAAATGGTAAATAAATGGGTTTTATGTTTTTGGATGAGTAAGGGTATAATTATCAAAAACTCATGAATGTGGCTAGAATTTTACCATATTATGTTGCATGACAAACATTGTAATCTAAGGGGCATTTGGCTATATCACTCCTTCACTCAATAGATATTCTCTTTGTCCCCAGAAATATCCGTATTTCTCACTATTTCACTTATATTTAAGGGCTAGACTTCCATGTACCGTGGAGCACCCCAATTTAAAAGAAATAATTGTCATATTTCGTTTATAATAGTATGGCCTACATAATACATTATATTTAACCTTATATTTCTTAATACTTCACTTATATTTAAGGGCTGGACTTCGAAGAGAAACTTCCCACTGAGCTACCACCACTTTCTTTACTACTTATTATGAAGGAAATTTATTTATAGTATACAAATACAGTTCTATTTCTTGTAAAAATTCGTTTTTTATTTTTAGTGTCACAGCCCCAAATCCCGAGGGACGGCAAATCCGGGGTGCGACTAGGGGTTGGATTAAAGAAGCGAGGAAGAAGGAGGATAAATGAATAAACAGACATTTATTAAACGACAATTGATATCTATGAATAGATTTTATTGAAAGAAAGAGAGTCGACCTTGAAGGATTGCTCGACAAATTGTTCAAAATGGAACTAAGTTCATTGTACGGGACTTAGACAAAAAGATAGGTTTATACATCAATACAAAAGAGTTTAACAGCGGAAAGCGTAAAGCTTGACATACAGTTGTTCATTCTAATTACAACTCTATACTCCTTACTCAACCTCCACCGCTCCCGTCACTCAACCTGCACATTTATAAAACATATGCAGGGCTAAGTATAAACATACTTAGTGGGCACATTGCCGAAAACATATCATAAGTATAGATTAATCAGGCATCTTGATAAATAGCGCATTGGGGTTTTTTAACAAATACCCGAACCTACTAAACATTTTCTTTCACTTTCACAAAATAGCTTGCAAGCATTTTCTGACAGATGTTACGTTCGATTTTCCCAACATTCCTCACCGTGGCTGGCTACCCCTCAACAGGGTACCACACACATCGGCTACCATGTACACAAACTCTGGAAAGTCCCCCTTGCATACTAACTCAGAGTACGATCGTGTCACAGCCCCAAATCCCGAGGGACGGCAGAAGCCGGGGTGCGACTGGGGTTGGATTAAAGAAGCGGGGAAGAAGGGGGCTAACTGACTAAACATACATAAAAGACAACATACATTCAATGAACAAGACTTTACTAATAGAAAGGAAGAGTTAATCGCTAAGGATTACTCGACAAAAGTACACGAAAGTATATAAGTTCATGATTACAGACTTATACTACAGTGATTTGTTCAATAAACATATTCTCAAAAGACTTAGAGTTTTGTAGCGGAAGTAAGTCATAAGCTAAAGCATCCTATCTTCTCAACTCAACTTCAACCACCGCCGCTATCGTCGCTTCAACCTGCACATTTAGAAAACAATGCAGGGCTAAGTACAAAAGTACTTAGTGGGCATGATGCCGAAAACATAATCATAGGTAGAGATAATATGGCATTTCATAATTTGTAGCACATCGGGGGTTTTATTAAAAGGGGCCCGTGTCTACTAAACATTTTCTGACTGATTTTCACAATTTACTCGGCCGAGTATTTTCTGGTATGCTATGTTCAATCTTGACCAATTCTCATTCACCGTGGCTGGTACCCCTCAATAGGATATCACATACACCACAGGTTACAAAGTGCACTAACTCTGGAAAGCACTTAGCAGCTAACTCAGAGCCTATCGTTAGTTAACCTAGTTAGATTAACTCTAATTCTGGAAAACACGAATGTTAACTCAGATAGGTACAAGAGAACTCACATAAAACGTAAAACAGTTCATGCCATAATTATCACTTTGAAAACACAGATATCAAAGCGATAAAGAAAGGTTTTCTGAGCAATGCTCGTTTTATTTTATATATGAAAGCCCACCTTTGTGATACAGAACTACTAAGTACTAGCTTCCGATCTCCTGATCTTCTGTCCTTTCCTTACTGCTGGCTTTTTCCTTCATCGTAAAATAATAACACTTAAAATTGGGTCGTAAAAGAATAATCGATCATTGAAAATCGAAATAAGTTTTAGTCGTTTCATTTCTTTAGGCATTTGCACGCTACTAGTTTCATTTTAATTAAACGGGAACGAGACTCGAACAAATCTCGTTTAGAACTCGAAAGGTCTCATACTCGACTCTTAGGTCAGAAGAGAGGGTAGTCGATAGCTCAATACGACTTAAAAGATCAAAGGAACTAAGTTGGAAAGGAAATCAACTTAGGAAATTAAGTTTTAGTTCTTTATACGATTTAGGCATTTTCCCGCTTAACTAAATTTCTTTACTTTAAAGGATACGAGATACAAACTCGTCTCGTTTAGCACTCAAGGCTCCATACTTGACACTGAGGTCAGTAGGAAGATAGTCGTCAAGTTATTACGGCTTAAACGATCGAAAGAAACTAAGTTGTGAACGAAATAACTTAGAAAAATGAATTCTGAAAAATCACTGCGCAAGGCAGTAACTCTGGGGCTGCCCAGAAAAGGGGAACTGGAAACAGGGGATGAGCCCTATACCGTTGGAAAGCTCGGGAAGTCTAGTTTACGCTCCAATTTACGGATCTCAAATCCGATAAACGAGCTAAGAGATATTACAGTTTCCGGCAAGGGTCGCAAAACTGCCGCGCTAACCCTAGTTGCTTGATAGAATCGACGTATAACTTCCTAAGTTCGTTCTAAGTTCTCGTATTCAATTTCTCATGAAACTTGACCCTCAAGGCAGTCAACACGTACCCCCATACGTGATGAACTCCTCTCAAAACTCATCCAATAGCACGACGTTCTAAACGTCGGCTTTCAACTATCAAGTACTAAACCAAAGCAATTAACAATTTCTCGTTTCTAGTTCTCGACTATCACTATAACTCATATTATAAAAGCTCGAAAGCTCATGTCGTCAACTACAAAGTCGTACCTTAGTCCATAATAGACAATATTATCAAGTTAGAATTCTTATTCGACTTCTCGGTTATTAATTACGACTACTTGTTCGTCTCTTACGAAATTTCAAAAGTTATCGGATTTCGTTCCTTTTCTACGTCATCAAACAACATCTAACGAGATTCATTTTCATGCATATCATCATTTCTTATCATTACTATTTCTCAACTTAAATCGAGTTCTTCGTCTCGTACGAAGCACGAAATATTTTTAGAAAATTCTAAATAAATTCATAACAACATCTAATATCAATTACAACATTATTTCATCAACAAAACCTCAAACAATTCAACTACATGCAAACCCCTAAATTTCTAATAATTTTCGGTATTCACACAATATTTAAGAGGGTAATTTTCTTCATCATTTAACATCATATATCTCTTAATCACTACTATATTATCAACCAAACAATTACAAGTCCAATTGCACATTAAACAAAAATCCCCAAATCAAAACCCTAGCCCTAGAACTCGGTTTCAATCAAACATAGGGGTTTCGATTTTTCTTTGTTCTAATCACTAATCGAACACTTCCCAAGCAATATCATAACATCAATTTAAGAATTCAAACAATCCACACTAAAGCCCTAAATTTTCGGTATTCCCTAGTAATTAGGGTTCATGATTTTCTTCCAATTTTAATCCTAGAATTCATATCCAAACACATCTAATTTCACTAATAGAAGATCAAACATCTAGTTCCATCATCCCATAAATCTCGATCCAAAGAAAAAATAAAAAGAAATGGATTTTGGATGGATAGAATTAGAGAGGAGAAGATTTCCTTGAGGATTAACAAAGGAAGAAATAGACTTTGATGGAGGATTGAAGACTTGTGTGATTTTTCTTGTCCAAGAACTAGAACTCTTCAATGGAGGAAATGAAGAAAAGAGAGAGTGTATGCAAGTGTGTGTGTGGTTCGGTTTTGGGGGGGAGGAGATGAGCGAGGATGACTAAATTGTGATATAATATCTAATACTTAGGTTAATAGGTGTAAAGTAAAAATAATATCTAAGAGTAGTGAGTCATTAAGTTAGAAACTATATAAAATGAAATATCTAGCTTGGTGAGAGAGTGTAATGTCGGTCATGAGAGGAAAGGGAAGAGGAATTACGCGCTTTTCCGACGCGATACGATGTTACGGAAATCGAACGACGAAAAACGTAGCTCGGCACAAAATCATCACAATGCGATCGTCCAAAAATTTTAACGTATTAAACTTGATCGGAAAATAATATTTAAAAAATTTAATTCCAATAAAAACTCGGGATGACACAGTCCGAGTTTTGTCCGGAAAATCATAAAAACGAACTTTCTCGGGCGAGTTCGTATCGCCATTTCATGAATGTAAAAATCAGACGGTTTTCCGTTCTGAGTTCACGAACTAAAAACTTTTCGTACGTGATAACCCTATATATAGTAGTCATCTAGCTGACTTCCGTAATTTATTTTCGGAAACGAATTTGACTGTTAGTCTTAGAATTCAAAATCGTAAACTTAGGCATGCAAAGCCATTTTTATTATTAACTTTAAATTTTTAAGAACGTAAAGAATTTCCGGGGTATTACAGATCGATTTAGTTAGCCCCATTGTATCTAACTTATAATTTCTGGAAAGCAGTCGGCTAATTCAGAATGGCACAAATGAACTCACATAAAACAAATATTTTCATGCCTTGATAATCACTTTAAAACACAGTTATAAAGCGATAAGTAAACATTTTTGAGCATCGCTCATTTGATTTGATATATAGAAAAGCCCACCTTAATGATTACAGAACTACTAAAGCTTCCGTCGTCTGTCTTCCGTCCTGTCTTCTAAACTCGACTTCCTCCTTTGAACGTAAATAATCAAACTTTAATAAGCGGTCGAGACAGTAAAGGAAAAAGGAAATCGAATTCGTTTTAGACTTTTAGGCCTTTGCACTTAACTACATTCTTTTGATTATCCAAGAAACGAGACTTGTTCAATTCTCATTTAGAAACTGACTCGGCTCATTACTCGACACTTAGGTCAGTTAATAAAGGGATTTGATAACTTATAACGACTTAGAAGTTCACAAGGAACGAAGTTAAAAAGGATTCAACTTAAGAAATTAGGCTTTACAAAAGTTTCTGCACAAAGCAGAGGTTCTGGAGTTCATACAGAACAGATCCCTGCAAAACAGGGGATAAAATTTATACCAAAAGAAAGCTACGGATGTCTAGTTTATTTTCCAATTTATGGATTTCGATTTCGTTAAGCGAGTAGAAAGTTATGACAGTTTCCGTAATGTATCGCAAAACAGTCCGCGTGAAACCCTAGGTGCTCGTATATCTTGACGCACGACTTCCTAGGTTCGACTAATGTTTTACCACCTTTATACTCACGAATTTTCAGTCTCATGACAGTCAACACGCACAATCTTTCATGATAAACTTCTTTATATTTCTCGATTAAAAACACGACGAGCATTTCCTCGTCTTTTTCAACTAATCATTTACTATACCAAATTCCAATTCAAATCAATCTCATTCAACGACTTCTAGTTCATAAACTATAACTTATATCATCTTGTATCTCGGATTGAAATATCGTCAACTACAAACTTGTTCGTTTATCAATAACAATCATTAATATCCGATTAATTTCCTTATTTGACTTTTCTATCGACACTTAGACTCGTTTCTTCGTCTCTTATCAAAATTCCAACATTCTTAGAATTCGTTCAAAATTTCGTCCTACCCCCCTTGCGAAAAATTTCGTCCCGAAATTTGCATACCTTCTGCAAAAAGATGAGGATATCTCTCCTTCATCTTCTCCTCGAGTTCCCACGTGGTTTCTTCTTGCCCGTGGTGGTTCCACAGCACTTTAACAATTGGTATCGATTTGGTTCTTAATTCTTGTACTTTTCTATCCAAAATCGATATCGGCTTCTCTTCATAGCTTAAGTCAGATTCAAGAACTACGTCTTGCTAACTAATGACGTGCTTAGGATCATAAACATATTTTCTCAACTGAGAAACGTGAAAAACGTTGTGAACGCTTCCTAGACTTGGCGGTAAGGCCAATCTATAAGCGACGGGTCCTATTCTCTCGAGGATTTCATAAGGTCCTATAAACCTGGGTCTTAGCTTGCCCTTAACTCCGAATCTAAGGATTCCTTTGGTCGGTGATATCTTAAGGAAAACCTTATCTCCTATCTCAAACTCAAGATTGGTTCGACGATCATCGGCATAAGACTTCTATCGGCTCTGGGCTTCCTTCATTCTATCTCGCATCTGCCGAACTATCTCGATCATCTCATTAATCGCATCTGGGCCTAGGTTCTTCCTCTCACCTACTTCGTCCCAATAAAGTGGCGATCTACACTTCCTTCCATACAAAGCATCAAACGGCGCCATTCCTATCGTGGCCTGATAGCTGTTGTTGTAAGCGAATTCGACTAAGTGTAGAATTTCTTCCCAATTCGCGCCTCGGTCTAAAACCACTGTTCTTAACATATCGACTAAAATCTGAATCGTTCTCTCTGACTGCCCATCTGTTTATGGGTGAAACGCTGTACTGAAATTAAGCTCTGTTCCCAATTCTTTCTGCATCGTAATCCAAAATCTCGAGGTAAATTTGGCGTCTCTATCTGATACTATGACCTTCGGTACTCCATGCAGACGTACAATCTCTCTAACGTACAACTGAGCTAGTTTCTCTGATACATACGTAATCTTAATCGGTAAGAAGTGTGCTGACTTCGTAAGTCTATCGATAATAACCCAAATTGTTGTGTTTCTTCTTCTTGACTTAGGCAAGCCTGTGACAAAGTCCATAGCTATGCCTTCCCATTTCCATTCTGGGACATCCAATGGTTGTAGCAATCCATACGGTCGTCGGTGTAAAGCCTTAACTTGCTGACATGCTAGGCATCTTTCTACAAACGAGGCAACGTCTCGTTTCATTCCATTCCACCAAAAGTTTCTTCTCAAATCTTGGTACATTTTCGTACTTCCTGGATGTGCTGTATAAGGTGTGTCGTGAGCCTCACTCAAGATCTCGTTCTTCAGTTCACTGTCGTCATCAGAAATACAAATTCTGCCTTCACAAAGGATCGCATTGTCTGGTGCTTCGGAATATCCATCTAGTTTCTCTGTTCTTATCTTTAATCGCAACTTTTCCATTGACTCATCTTTTCTCTGAGCACTGATGATTCTTTCTCTCAAATCTGGTGTAGCTTCTAATGCTGCTATCTGACTTGTTATCGTAGCTGGTGTGTCAAGCACTCTGATATCCATCTTCTCGAATTCTCATACTAAAGTTTCTTCTTCTACAAAAAGGCATCCTAACTTCGTTGGAGCCTTGCGACTCAATGCGTCTGCTACCACATTAGCCTTTACTGGATGATAGTTGATTCCACAGTCGTAATCCTTGACTAATTCGAGCCATCTCCTTTGTCTCATATTCAATTCTTTTTGCTCGAAAAAGTACTTCAGGCTCTTGTGATCGGTGAATATCTCAACCCTTACACAATAAAGATGGTGTCTCCAAATCTTTAACACATGCACCACGGCTGTGAGTTCTAAGTCGTGGGTTGGATACTCAACTTCGTGAGGTCGAAGTTGTCGCGAAGCATAAGCTATCACTCTTCCATCTTGCATTAAGACACAACCTAATCCATTTTTCGATGCGTCGGTGTAAACCACATACTCTTTGTTTGTGTCTGGAAGTGCTAGTACTGGCGCTGTGGTTAACTTTTCCTTAAGGGTTTGGAAACTCTTCTCGCACTCGTCCGTCCATTTAAATTTGGTCTCCTTCCTGAGTAGCTGCGTTATCGGGCGAGCGATCGTGGAGAATCCCTCAATAAACCTTCTGTAGTAACCGGCTAAACCCAAGAAACTTCTGATCTCATTCAGGATTACGACTGTGGAATCAACTAGGGACGGCAAAGCCCCAAATCCCGAGGGACGGCAAAGCCAGGGTGCGACTAGGGGTTGGATTAAAGAAGCGGGAAAGAAGGGGGATAAATGAATAAACAGACATTAATTAAACAACAATTGATATCTATGAACATATTTTATTGAAAGAAAGAGAGTCGACCTTGAAAGATCGCTTGACAAGTTGTTCAAAATGGAACTAAGTTCATTGTACGGGACTTAGACAAAAAGATAGGTTTATACATCAATACAAAAGAGTTTAGCAGCGGAAAGCGTAAAGCTTGACATACAGTTGTTCATTCTGATTACAACTCTATACTCCTTACTCAACCTCCACCACTCCCGTCACTCAACCTGCACATTTATAAAACATATGCAGGGCTAAGTATAAACATACTTAGTGGACACATTGCCGGAAACATATCATAAGTATAGATTAATCAGGCATCTTGATAAATAGCGCATCGGGGTTTTTCAACAAATACCCGAGCCTACTAAACATTTTCTTTCACTTTCACAAAATAGCTTGCAAGCATTTTCTGACAGATGTTACGTTCGATTTGCCCAACATTCCTCACCGGGCTGGCTACCCCTCAACAGGGTACCACACACACCGGCTACCATGTACACAAACTCTGGAAAGTCCCCCTTGTATACTAACTTAGAGTACGATGGATTTAGTTAGCCCCATTGTATCTAACTCATAATTTCTGGAAAGCAGTCGGCTAACTCAGAATGGCACAAATGAACTCACATAAAAACAAATATTTTCATGCCCTGATTATCACTTTGAAAACACAATTATCAAAGCTGTAAATAAACATTTTCGAGCATTGCTCATTTTATTTCGTATATAGAAAAGCCCACCTTAGGCGATTTACAGAACAACTAAAGCTTCCGTCTCTGGTCTTCCGTCCTGTCTTCTAAACTCGACTTCCTCCTTTGAACACAAATAATAACACTTTAATAAGCGGTCGAGACAATAAAGGAAAAAGGAAATCGAATTCGTTTTAGACTTTTAGGCCTTTGCACTTAACTACGTTCTTTTGATTATCAAAGAAACGTGACTCGAACAATTCTCGTTTAGAAACTGACTCAGCTCATACTCGACACTTAGGTCAGTTAATAAAGGGAGTCGATAACTTATAACGACTTAGAAGTTCACAAGGAACGAAGTTAAAAAGGATTCAACTTAAGAAATTAGACTTAAGAAAGTTTCTGCACAGAGCAGACGTTCTGGAGTTCATAAAGAACTGATTCCTGCGAAACAGGGGATGAAATTTATATCAAAAGAAAGATACGGGTGTCTTGTTTATTTCCCAATTTACGGATCTCTATTTCGTTAAGCGAGCTAAAAGTTATGACAGTTTCCGTAACGCATCGCAAAACAGTCCGCGTGAAACCCTAGGTGCTTGTAAAACTCGACGCACGATTCCCTAGGTTCGATCAATGCTATACAACCTTTAAACTCACGAAATTCTTAAGGCAGTCAATACGCATGTCCTTTAATCGGGTATACATTCACGTCTTTTTGATTAAACAAACGACGAGCATTTCCTCGTCTTTCAATTTCAATTTCAATTTCACTTTCATTCTTCAATTTCTCGTTTATAAATTATAACCTATATCATCTCATATCTCGAATTGAAATATCATCAACTACAAACTTGTTGGTTTATCAATAACAATCATTAATATCCGATTAATTTCCTTATTTGACTTTTCTATCGACACTTAGACTCGTTTCTTCGTCTCTTATCAAAATTCCAACATTCTTAGAATTCGTTCAAATTTTCCGATTACGATTATTAACTAACAAGATTAACATATATTTAAATCATAAACCTAAATCATTATTCAATCTAGACTTATCAACGATTCTTCGTCTCTTAATAAAAATTCGACGTTCTCCGATTTTGCTCAAACTTTCCAATATCGTTCATCAACTATCAAGATTCACTAATACGAAAACCACATACTCAAATTATTATCGAATCTTAACTTATTGACGACTTTTCGTCTCTTACGATTTTTATTTTATTTTTAGAAAAATTCCAATAAATTATATATTCATCCTTCTACTTACTACATATTATTTCTATCATCATATCAATCAAAACATAACATTTACTACATCAAATCCTCACTTCTTTCTCTCTTACACTTTTATTTTTATTTTTAGAAAATTCTAAAATAATTCATAAGATCATCTATCAATGTATAGAACATGAATCCACCAATCAATCCTCAAGAAAATCGAACTAACATCAAACCCCCTAATTTCCTAACATTTTCGGTAATAACAAAATAGTTAGGAGGGTGATTTCCACATGATTTCTATCCATGAAATCCATTCCTAAGAATACTATAACATGTATTAAACATAGAATCATCATCCTATTCCATCTCCAAATTTTCGAAAAATATAAAGTTGATGGAAAGGAAGTTTTGTTCGGTTGGAATGGAAGCTTAGATCATTACCTTGTCGATTATGGATTCGGAACTAAGATCGATCGGTAGATGAATGACTTGTGGAGCTTTTGAAAGCTTGAAGGATGAACAACAATGGAAGAAAGTGAGAGAGAAAAATGAGAGAGAGAGTGGCGGTAAAGTGGGAGAGAAATGAGGGAGATGATGAGGTGTTATGATAGAATTTGTGTAAAGTAATAAAAGATCTAACAAGGGTGGTGAGTCACACATAATAGGCGGTTTAGTGCTTAATATTTTAGCTAAATATCGCGTTTTACGGGTCTAATACGACGTTATAAAATCGAGAAATTAAAACCCTAGATGGTTACGCTTTTGACGAAATCTAATTCGACCGTTAGATTAGAAATAAATCACATACTCGGAAAGCATAATTCGATTTCCGAAATCCGATGAAAAGTCGGGATAAGACAGTCCAAAATTCGACCGGAAAAATAAAAAACTGACGTTCTCCGGTGAACTCGTATCGAAGAAAAAGTGAATGTAAAGTCTGACGGTTTTTCGATCTGAGTTTTCGGACGAAAATTTTATCGGATGCGAAAACCCTAATACAATAGTCGTTCGACCGACTTCTTGAATTTATTTTCAGAAACAGATTTCACCGTCAGTCTTAGAATCGAAAATCCTTAACTTAGGCATGCAAAGCCTTAATTAATAATTAAATTTTTATTTTGACGACGGAAGAAATATTCGGGGTATTACATTTAGTTTTTTTGCTTTTTCGTTTTTTTTTCATTGTGTTTTGTGTCCTACCTATTATGCATTTTAGTTTATTTTTTCAGTTTTTATTTTTTTTCAATAATTTACTTTTCATCTTTTTAATTATGCTGTATCATATTATTCATTTTATTTATTTTGTTTCAGTTTTTTTCAGTTTTTTAATAATTATTTACTTTTGTAGTGTAATATTTTTGAAATATTATCTTTATTTATATCAATAATTACATGACTAAATTACTAAAAATACGCATTTTGGTGAAAAAAATAGACATTTTCGTTAAAAAATGTAATAACTTTGAAATTTTACCTTCCTTCGTATCAATAATTATTTTTCATCACGATAATGATTACTTGACCAAATCACTAAAAGTACAAATTTTCGTGAATAAAAATAACAATCGCCGTGAAGAAAAGTAATATTTTTGAAACATTATTTTACTTCATGTCTATGATTACTTTAATTTACGACAATAATTACTTGATAAAATAAGTAAAAGTACATGTTGTCGTGAATTAAAGTAATATTCGTTGTGACGAACAATAATATTTTTGTAACATTACCTTTTTCATGTCAATGATTACTTTTCATTACGACAATAATTACTTTACCAAATAACTACAAGTACACGTTCTCGTGAACAAAAATAACAATCGTCGTCAAGAAAAGTAATGAAGTAATATTTTTGAAACATTACATTTCTTCATATCAATAATCACTTTTCTTTACGACAATAATTACTTGACCAAATAAGTAAAAATACATGTTGTCGTGATGAAAAGTAATATTTTCGAAACATTACTTTTCTTCATATTAATGATTACCTTTTATCACGACAATAATTACTTGATCAAATAACTAAAAGTAAAAATAGTCGCAAATAAAAGTAACAATCGTCATGAGAAGTAATATTTTTGAAACATTACCTTTCTTCTTGTCAATGATTAGATTTCATTACGAATCAATAATTACTTGAGCAAATAACAAAATATAAGTTGTCGTGAACAAAAGTAAACATTATCGTGAAGAAAAATAATATTTTTGAAACATTACCTTTGTTCATGTAAATGATCACTTTTCATCACGACATAATTATTTTACCAAATAACTAAAATTACTCTTTCTCTTGAACAAAGATAATAATTTTTGAGAACAAAAATAATACTTTTGAAACATTATATGTCACAGCCCCAAATCCCGAAGGATGGCAAAGCCGGGGTGCGACTAGAGGTTGGATTAAAGAAGCGGGGAAGAAGGGGGAATAACCGAATAAATGAATAAACTAACATTTATAAACAAGATAATTACTATGAACTGATTCTATTAAACAAAAGAGAGTCGATCTCGAAGGATCGCTCGACAAAGTTGTTTCTGAGTTGACTAGGTGTTTCAAGTATGAAAACTTAAACCGAAAAGATTATACATCAAAAAGAAGTATTTTGCAGCGGAAATAATACGTAGAGTGATAACACATTTCAGATGTGAAATCGACGCTCAACTAAACTCTACTTCCTTAAGTACGACCTCTACTCAACCTCCGCCGCCTTCATCACTCAACCTGCACATTTAGAAATATATCTTTAGTGGGCACTTTGCCGAAATCATATCATAAGCTTTATAGATTAATCAGGCATCTTTAAAGTAACACATCGGGGTTTTTCATCAAAGGTCCGTGCTTACTAAACAATTTTCTTTCATAAATAGCTTGATCAAGCATTTTTCTGTTATTACGTTCAAATTGCCCGACATCTGTTTCAACGCCGGGGGAGAGTATATTTCTCCCGTGCACGTTCCTCACCGTGGCTGGCTACCCCTCAACAGAGTACCACACACAACGGCTACCATGTACACTAACCCTGGAAAACCCTTCCGGTTAACTCAGAATCCAATCGATTAGATGGGGAACCAACTCAGAATGGCACAAAAGAACTCTAAAAAAAACAATTCTTTTATGCACTGATAATCACTTTCAAAACATACTTATAAAGCAATAAGTAAACATTTTGAGCAACGCTCACTTTATTTTGTTATATAGAAAAGCCCACCTTAACCAGTTACAGAACAAACACAAACTTTTATCTTCGGTCTTCCATCCTGTCTTCTAATTTTGACTTCCTCCTTTGACCGCAAACATTCAAACTTTAGTAATTGGGCGAGACGATTAAAGAAAAAGAAATCGAAATTCGGTTAAGTCTGTTAGGCGTTTGCACTTTAACTAATCCCTTTAGGTTTAAAAAGAAACGAGACTCGGACACATCTCGTTTAGAACTAACTCGGTTCTTTACTCGACATTAATATTAGTTAAAACGGAAGTCAATAACTTATTAGTGACTTAGAAGTTCTTAAAGAATTCAAGTTAAGAAAAGATTTCACTTAAGAAATAGAGCTGCAGAAGAATCTGCACAACTGCTGAAGATTCAAAAGCTCACGCAGAACACACTGCTGAGAAATAGGGGAGGTTCTTGGTACCAAACGAAAGATATAGATGTCTAGTTTACTGTCCAATTTATGGATTTTGATTTCGTTAAACGTCTAAAGAGTTATGGCCGTTTCCGTGAAGGGTCACAAAACTTGGCAGAAAACCCTACGGATTCAACTTCATCTCACACTTTTCTATGTTTGTCAAAACATTATACAACACTCAAAACTCTTGAAAATTCAACCAACCAAACCATACAAACTCACATTCACATATACTTGAGTTCTCGATGAAATAAATGACAAACATTAACGTCTTTTGTCCTTAATTTCTATACTTAGCAATTTCAAAGAATTTCTCAACAACATGTCAATCAATTTCTTAACTTCTATATCAATCATCAAATGATATCATTCCAATTAACATATGATCATTTACTCACATCATACTCAAAACCACAATCACTTATTCATATATAACATGAAATTCTCAAAACCTACACAATGAACCCGAAGCATACTAAATCACTAATATCCAATTAGTTTTCTCATTTTATTTAACCGTCAAGACTTATGCTCGATTCCTTGTCTCTTACAAAAAGATAAATGTTCTTAGAAATCTTCCAAACTTTCAATTTAAGATCCTTAAACACTTAGATCAACTAATATACAAACCACATATTCATATCATCCTTTATACTTAGCATAATCTCAATTCTTCGTCTCCAACGAAAAATAAAAAGTGCTCGGAAAATTCTAACTAAATTATATGATGATTAACATGCATACAACTTCTCATTTATGCAAACAACATCATCAAATAAATTCTATCGTTAAAAATCCGATCGAATGTTCATCTCCAACGATTATCGTTTTATTTTTAGAAAAATATAACATAAATATATGCTCAACTACATGCTTCCTACATCTCATATATCACAACACATCATAAAAACCATAAGATTTACTCAATCAAAATCATACTTCTTTGTCTCTTACAAACTTGTTCTTATTTTCAGAAAATTCTCAATGAATTCATACAATCATCATTCATTGCATGGAAACATATTCTACAAACAATACATCTAAATTCAAGCTCAATCTTCATTGCATGAAGCATGAAATTTTCAAAATAAAAACATGCATAAGTTTCAAAAATTTACATTTAAATTCTAACATGTTTCAATCATGAATTTAATCGTAGAATCTTATTCCTAACATCAAATACTATGAAATAAAACTTAGAACATTAAATCCTATCACCTTAAAAATTTCAAAATTTATTAGAAATTAAAGAGATGGATTTTTGTTTGGTTAGGAATAAAGAGGAAGCTCTTACCTTATCAAATATGTAATTGGAATTGACTTTAATCGAGAATCGAAGACGTTATGGAACTTAGAAGCTTGAAGAACTTTGAAGAAAAACTTGAAGATATGAAGAACACTTGAAGAACAAGAGAGAGAAGAGAGAAAAAGGAGTGGGGCGGTTTTGGTGTGCAAATGAGAGAGGAAAAAGTGAAATTGAATTGGTAACCTCAAGATAATATCAAGAGAGAGAGAGAGGCGGTTGGGAGGGTGATTTAAATCCAACATATCTCATTTTACGGGTCTAATACTGTATACTAAAATCGATTAATTAATTTCTTATACGGTTACATTTTCGGTGAAAACTAATTCGACCAATAGATTGGAAATAATTTACTTAGTTGGAAAGGATGATTCGTTTCCCGAAAAACTTCAAAAAGTTGAGACGTGACAGTCTAAATTTCGCTCGAAAAAAGAAATAAAACTAACTTTTACCAATAGACTCGTATCGCAAAATAAGTGAATGTAAAGTTAGATGCTTTTTCGATCTGAGTTCTCGAACAAAAAATTTATCAGGCGCCAAAATCCCTAATACAGTAGTCGGTTGAACGACTTCTGGATTTTATTTTCAGAAACGGATTTCACTGTTAGTCTTAAAATTGAAATTCCTTAACTTAGGCGTGTAAAGCCTTAATTAATTATCAAATTTTTATTTTAGTGACTGAAGAAAAAGGCCGGGATATTACATCCTACCCCTCTAACAAAAAAATTCGTCTCGAAATTTGCATACCTTCTTCGAAAAGATAAGGTTATTTCTCCTTCATCTTTTCTTCGAGTTCCCACGTGGCTTCTTCCTGCCCGTGGTGATTCCACAACACTTTGACCAAAGGTATCAACTTATTTCTTAATTCTTGTACTTTTTGATCCAAGATCGATAGTGGTTTTTCTTCATAACTTAAGTTGGATTCAAGAACAACGTCTGGCTGGTTAATTACGTGTTTAGGGTCGAACACGTACTTTAGCAATTGAGATACGTGAAAAATATTATGGACACTTCCTAGACTTGGCGGTAAGGCCAATCTATAAGCAACAGGTCCTAATTTTTCTAGAATCTCGTAAGGTCCTATAAACCTTGGTCTGTGTTTACCTTTGACACCAAATCTAATGATTCCCTTCGATGGAGAAATCTTGAGGAAAACCTTATCCCCAATTTCAAAGTTAAGATCTGTTCGGCGAACATCGGCGTAAGACTTTTGTCGGCTCTGGGCTTCTTTCATTCTGACTCGAATCTGTCGAATGATCTCGATCATTTCACTGACTGAATCCAGTCCTAGATTTTTCCTTTCACCCACTTCATCCTAATAAAGTGGTGACCTACATTTCCTTCCATACAGTGCCTCATAAGGCACCATTCTATCGTTGCTTGATAACTGTTGTTGTAAGCAAATTCGACCAATGGTAAGATATTTTCCCAATTCGCACTTCGATCCAATACTACCATTCTCAACATATCGACGAGTATTTGAATTGTTCTCTCGGATTGTCCATCCTTTTGGGGGTGAAAAGTGGTACTAAAATTAAGTCTAGTACCTAGCTCCTTCTGCATAGTGATCCGAAACCTTGAAGTGAATTTGGCATCTCTATTAGACGTTATTGACTTTGGTATTTCGTGCAGACGGATAATCTCACGAACGTACAACTGTGCTAATTTCTCTGATCCATAGATAATTGGAATTGGTAGAAAGTGAGCTGATTTTGTGAGCCTATCAATAACTACCCAGATGGCAGTATTTCCTCTTCTAGACTTGGGCAAACTTGTCACAAAATCCATGGCTATATCTTCCCACTTCCATGTTGGAATACTTAATGGCTACAACATCCCTTGTGGTCGTTGGTGCAAAGCTTTTACTTGTTGACAAGCCAAACATCGTTCTACAAATGAGGCAACATCGCGTTTCAATCCGTTCCACCAGAAATTCCTTCTTAAATTTTGATACATCTTCGTACTCCCTGGGTGTGCTATATAAGGCGTATCGTGAGCCTCACTCATGATATCGTTTTTCAATTCGTCGTCATCAGGGATACAAAGTCTATCTTCAAATACGATCGCATTATCTGGTGCTTCGGAATAACCATCCGGTTTATCCGTTCTTATTCTTAGTCTTAGCTTCTCGATCGTCTCGTCCTTTCTCTGAGCACTTATGATTCTCTCTCGTAAGTCCGATGTAGCTACTAGTGCCGCTATTTGGTTCGTTATCGTTTAGGTGTATCGAGCACTTCTAAATCCATCATCTCAAATTCTTGTACAAGTGTTTCTTCCTAGATAAAGAGACACCCTAATTTGGTTGGAGTCTTGCGACTCAGCGCGTCAGCTACTACGTTTGCTTTTCCTGGATGATAATTGATACTACAATCATAATCCTTGACTAATTCGAGCCATCTTCTTTGCCTCATATTCAATTCCTTTTGCTCGAAAAAGTACTTCAAACTCTTGTGATCCGTAAAAATCTCAACCGTTACACTATAGAGGTGATGTCTCTAAATTTTCAACGCATGCACGATGACTGCTAGTTCTAAATCGTGGGTTGGATAATCAGCTTCATGGGGTCGAAGTTGTCGTGAAGCATAAGCTATCACCTTTCCTTCTTGCATCAATACGCACCCTAATCCGTTCTTTGAAGCATCTGTATAAACCACGTATTCCTTATTTGATTCAGGAAGAGCTAACACTGGTGTTGTGGTTAACTTTTCCTTGAGTGTCTGAAAACTCGTCTCACACTCGTCAGTCCATTTGTACTTGTTTTCCTTCCGAAGTAGTTGCATCATAGGTCTAGCAATTGTAGAAAATCCCTCGATGAATCTTCTATAATAGCCGGCTAAACCTAAGAAACTCCTAATTTCGTTAGGATTTGTTGGTGATTTCCAATTGCGTACTGCCTCTACCTTGGCAAGGTCCACCTTGATGCCTTCTGCTGATACTATGTGTCCAAGAAACATCACTTCTTTTAGCCAAAACTCGCACTTAGTGAATCTGGCATAAAGTTTCTCAGCTCTAAGTGTTTTTAACACTATACGCAAGTGTTCTTCGTGCTCCTTCTCATTTTTGGAGTAAATAAGAATGTCGTCGATGAATACTAAAACGAATTTGTCTAAGTACGGGTGAAAAATTCTATTCATGAGATCCATGAATACTGCGGGGGTGTTAGTCAAACCAAATGGCATAACTAGGAATTCGTAATGGCCATATCTGGTTCGGAAAGCAGTCTTAGGTATATCTTCGGGTTTGATTTTCAATTGATGATACCCGGATCTTAAGTCTATTTTTGAAAATACACCTGCGCCCTTAAGCTGATCAAAGAGGTCTTCTATCCTTGGCAAAGGATATTTATTCTTGAGGGTGATCTTATTCAGCTCGCGATAGTCTACGCACATCCTCATAGAACCATCCTTCTTCCTGACGAACAAAACAGGCGCTCCCCATGGTGAAACGCTCGGTCTAATGAAACCAAGATCTAACAACTCTTGCAGGTGGATCTTAAGCTCTTCTAACTCCTTTGGGGGCCGATCCTGGCTCTAAGTCGATTGTGAAATCTACGTGACGGTCCGGTGGTAAACCTGGTAACACTTCTGGAAAGACGTCTTCATATTCGTTAACAATTTTCACGTCTTGAATGGTTTTTTCGGCTCCTGGTTCTCCACTTAGGTACACAAGATAAACTCTGCAATTCTTCACCTTCATCAACTTCTTGGCTTGTAGTGCGGATATTATCGGTATTCTCTTGCCCATCGAAATCCCATGGAATTCTGTCGTCTCTTTTCCCGGGAGTTGGAGAGAAATTTTTCTCTCATTGCAGAGAATTGTGGCATAATTCTCAGACAACCAGTTAATTCCTAAGATTATATCTACATCCCACATTATCATAACATTCAAGTTTTTCGCTTTAACCTTAAGAGTTCCAATTTCTAATTTTAGGTTAGAGCAAACATGTGTAGAAGTTGTGATCTCTCCTGAGGGTGTAGCTACTCTTATAGTGTGATTAGCTCAGACAGGTCTGATATCTAAGTTATCCGCACATGAGCCAGCAATAAATGAATGCGATGCGCCAGTATCAAACAATATTTTTATAGGGGTATTATGAAGTTTACCCATACCTGCCAGGTTTCCCTTGCCTTTATTCTGCGCACCCTGCTTGATCGTGAATGCCCTGGCATTTTGTTGCTGTTGGGCATGCTGTTGATACTGTTGCTGCGTCATCTGCTGCTGCGGCTGTGCCTGAATTGCCCTCAAAGGTTGGGGCTGACCATACTGGTTCTGCCCTACCGCTTGCAACGGTTTCGGGCAATCCTTCTTAAAGTGCCCCTTCTGTCCACAGTTGAAGCAAACATCAGAGTTCGCTTGACAGACACCGTAGTGCACCCTATTATACTTAGGAACGGTGATCCTTCCTTGGTTATTCCCTCCCTAGTTGTTGTTCCTTTGCTGCCCCTGTGACTGACCCTGCTGGTTGTTTCCTTTCCACGGTCCTGCTTGATTATTCCCTTGTACATTCTGTCTCGACTGATTCTTCCCTTGCCATAGCTTCTTGCCATAGTTATTATTCTAGTTAGGCTGCTGAAAGCCTTGTTGATTACCACTCTGTTTCCCCTGATTGTTGTAGCGCTGATAGTAGCCAATGTTGTTTCCTCCTTCCCATTTCCGTTTCCCTTGATAGTTACTATTATTGTTGTTGTTGAAATGGCCTCGATTCTGAGTCTGGGTTGGGGCTGGTGCGGGTGTTACGACTTTCTTTTCATCAGGCACTACTGTCTCCATCTCTAGGGCTCGCCCTAGTATCTCCGTGTAGCTCAGTCCTCCATGACTAGCTAGTGCTACACCTAACTCGTGCTTAAGTCCCCCACAGAACTTCTTTGCGATCTTTTCCTCGGTATCTACCTGCTCAGGCGCATATCTTGATAACTCGCAGAACTTTGCATCATATTCCGTAACCGTCATCTTTCCTTGCTTCAGATTGTAGAACTCAACCTTTTTCTGCGCTCTATAAGTCTTAAGCACGTATTTATCGTACAATGCTTTCTTAAATTCGTCCCAAGTAAAACGAGCCAAGTGCTCCGCTGGTATGACCTTCTGTCTAGCCTCCCACCAGTAGTCAGCTGGTCCGGAGAGTTGAAATGCGACACACTAAAGACGCTCCTTATCAGAAAATCTGAGGAGTTTAAAGATTCTCTCAATGGATCACACCCAAAGCTAAGCATTGCTTGGGTTACCGGATCCATTAAAAACCGGCGGGTTTCGTTTGAGAAATAGATCCTCAATATCATGACGGGGTGGTGGTGGAGATGGTGGTGGTGTAAGTGAAGGGGTTTCATGGCGTTCTTGTTCCTCTTCCCTTTTACCTCGTGCTTGACGTCTACCTGGTCCACTAGGCCTACCAGGTCCTCTTCTATTGTTTACTACTCTCGGCGGCATTTTGAAACTATAAAAAATAAGAATTCTCATTAGCACTTTCTCTTTTTAAAAAAAAATTCACCCACTTAGTAAAATTCTTCCAACTTTAAACAAGTTTACGGAAAAAAAATAGATAATAGCATCAATACTATTTCTATGAAACTTTTAACTTCGCAAGTTAAATAATAGCAACCAACTAAACACGTTAACTCTAACATCGCAGCGAGCTCTGCGTCTATCTCTAGGTACCCTGCTCCTGGAAACAACTCCTCAATGGGTGCAAGAACCGGTGGCAACTCTAACATCGCGGCTAACTCTAGATCCATGACAAAAGGCTTTGGCTTATGAGCAGCTGGAATATGGAGGTAGGGGTGATGCTCGTGAACAGGAATAGACACCATGTATCTACTCTCAAAGAAACGCTCGTGTATAGCTAGAGCGAATCCTGAAAAGTCACCTGTCGGCTCGGTGGCGTCACCGATCAGTGTAAGAAAGTACCAGGCGGTCTCGTGTGCCCATCCAAGCCACTCGTCGGACAGCCATCCGATTAGAGCCGCTATAGCCTGATGCTCTGTAATGAAGTGCCGAGCTGCGTGGTAACGTGCAGCAAAGCCGCTGACTATCTGTCCTATGTCGTGGTTCGGGTCCACCTCGTAGTCATAGTACTCATCCAAAATCTCATCTACCATGGTACGCTGTCTCAGGGGTCTGCTCTTCCGAGCCGTGACGCGTCTCGTAACCATCCTACAAAGTTTTTAAGAAAACACGGATCAATAACTAGTAGGATAATAACTCATCTTAAGGAATTCTTAAATTACAAATAGAATATTCCATTATTCAATTGCAATGTCTTTAACCACTTAATAACAACTTATCATAACGGTCTTAATTATTATAACAAAGTTGACTCCAAAGAGACTTTGTTCATGTCACTTATATGCAAGTGACATTCCTTTTTTGAATAGATTTTGTCCTTCCCATTTCATGATCGCCTCTCGAATAATTTTGGAACCAATGCTTCTTATTAGTTCTATGTTCTCAAAGAATCGGGAAAAGTCTTAGAGTAATAGTTTAAGTTCTCATGCTAACATACTTCTCAATCAAAAAGAAATTATAACTCAAATAATTTAACATAATATCACAGAGTATAACACTGGTACTTCAATCAATTCATACTTGGCATAATTTGTTCTTCACATGCTTGCATACTTATAAAAAAAAATCGCAAAAATGAAGCAACACTTCTGAAACTTTTCTTCCTTTTCTTCTTCGGTTGAATCGACGTAGCGGGAGGTTGAGTTGTTGTTTACACTCTTTTTTTTAAGTTTAGTGATACGAACTAAACTTTACTTGAACGAAGACTCGGGTGCAGAGCATAAACAAATACTCTGTCGGACTAACTTGAAAGAATTTTGGATGCAGAGCAGCAACGATTGCTCTGATACCACTCTGTCACAACCCCAAATCCTGAAGGATGGCAAAGCCAGGGTGAGACTAGGGGTTGGATTAAAGAAGCGGGGAAGAAGGGGGAATAACCGAATAAATGAATAAACCGACATTTATAAACAAGATAATTACTATGAACTGATTCTATTAAACAAAAGAGAGTCGATCTTGAAGGATCGCTCGACAAAGTTGTTTATGAGTTGACTAGGTTTCAAGTATGAAAACTTAAACCGAAAAGATTATACATCAAAAAGAAGTATTTTGCAGCGGAAATAAAACGTAGAGTGATAACACATTTCAGATGTGAAATCGAGGCTCAACTAAACTCTACTTCCTTAAGTACGATCTCTACTCAACCTCCGCCGCCTTCGTCACTCAACCAACACATTTAGAAATATATACAGGGCTAAGTATAAAACATACTTAGTGGGCACTTTGCCGAAATCATATCATAAGCTTTATAGATTAATCATCATCTTTAAAGTAACACATCGGGGTTTTTCATCAAAGGTCCGTGCTTACTAAACATTTTTCTTTCATAAATAGCTTGATCAAGCATTTTTCTGTTGTTACGTTCAAATTGCCCAACTTCTGTTTCAATGCTGGGGGAGAGTATACTTCTCTCGCGCACGTTCCTCACCGTGGCTGGCTACCTCTCAACAGAGTACCACACACAACGGCTACCGTGTACACTAACCCTGGTAAACCCTTCCGGTTAACTCAGAATTCGATCAATTAGATGGCAAACCAACTCAGAATGGCACAAAAGAACTCACAAAAATCAATTCTTTTATGCACTGATAATCACTTTCAAAACATACTTATAAAGCAATAAGTAAACATTTTGAGCAACACTCACTTTATTTTATTATATAGAAAAGCCCACCTTAACCGGTTACATAACAAACACAAACTTTTGTCTTCGGTCTTCCGTCCTGTCTTCTAATTTCGACTTCCTCCTTTGATCGCAAACATTCAAACTTTAGTAATTGGTCGAGACGATTAAAGAAAAAGAAATCGAAATTCGGTTAAGTCTGTTAGGCGTTTGCACTTTTACTAATCCCTTTAGGTTTAAAAAGAAACGAGACTCGGACACATCTTGTTTAGAACTAACTCAGTTCCTTACTCGACATTAATATTAGTTAAAATGGAAGTCAATAACTTATTAGTGACTTAGAAGTTCTTAAAGAATTCAAGTTAAGAAAAGATTTCACTTAAGAAATAGAGCTGCAGAAGAATCTGCACAACTGCTGAAGATTCAAAAGCTCACGCAGAACAGACTGCTGAGAAACAGGGAAGGTTCTTGGTACCAAATGAAATATACGGATGTATAGTTTACTGTGCAGTTTACGGATCTCGATTTCGTTAAACGAGTAAAGAGTTATGACCGTTTCCGTGAAGGGTCGCAAAACTTGGCAGAAAACCCTACGGATTCAACTTCATCTCACACTTTTCTATGTTTGTCAAAACATTATACAACACTCAAAACTCTTGAAAATTCAACCAACCAAACCATACAAACTCACATTCACATATACTTGAGTTCTCGATGAAATAAATGACAAACATTAACGTCTTTTGTCCTTAATTTCTATATTTAGCAATTTCAAAGAATTTCTCAACAACATGTCAATCAATTTCTTAACTTCTATATCAATCATCAAATGATATCATTCCAATTAACATATGATCATTTACTCATACCATACTCAAAACCACAATCACTTATTCATATATAACATGAAATTCTCAAAACCTACACAATGAACCCTAAGCATACTAAATCACTAATATCTAATTAGTTTTCTCATTTCATTTAACCGTCAAGACTTATGCTCAATTCCTTGACTCTTACAAAAAGATAAATGTTCTTAGAAATCTTCCAAACTTTCAATTTAAGATCCTTAAACACTTAGATCAACTAATATACAAACCACATATTCATATCATCCTTTATACTTAGCATAATCTCGATTCTTCGTCTCCAACAAAAAATAAAAAGTGCTCGGAAAATTCTAACTAAATTATATGATGATTAACATGCATACAACTTCTCATTTATGCAAACAACATCATCAAATAAATTCTATGCTTAAAAATCCGATCGAATGTTCATCTCCAACGATTATCGTTTTATTTTTAGAAAAATCTAACATAAATATATTCTCAACTACATGCTCCCTACATCTCATATATCACAACACATCATAAAAACATAAGATTTACTCAATCAAAATCATACTTCTTTGTCTCTTACAAACTTGTTCTTATTTTTAGAAAATTCTCAATGAATTCATACAATCATCGTTCATTGCATGGAAACATATTCTACAAACAATACATCTAAATTCAAGCTCACTCTTCATTGCATGAAGCATGAAATTTTCGAAATAAAAACATGCATAAGTTTCGAAAATTTACATTTAAATTCTAACATGTTTCAATCATGAATTTAATCATAGAATCTTATTCCTAACATCAAATACTATGAAATAAAACTTAGAACATTAAATCCTATCACCTCAAAAATTTTAAAATTTATTAGAAATTAAAGAGATGGATTTTTATGTCACAGCCCTAAATCCCGAGGGACGGCAATGTTGGGGTGCGACTAGGAGTTGGATTAAAGAAGCGGGGAAGAAGGGGGATAAATAAATAAACAGACAATGATTAAACGACAACTGATATCCATGAATAGATTTTATTGAAAGAAAGAGAGTCGACCTTGAAGGATCGCTCTATAAGTTATTCAAAAAGGAACTAAGTTCATTGTACGGGACTTAGACAAAAAGATAGGTTTACATTAACTCAAAAAGATTGGCAGCGGAAAGTGTAAAGCTGGACCTACAATTCTTCATTCTATTCATAACCCTACTCAACCTCCTGCCGCTCTCGTCACTCAACCTGCACATTTATAAAACATATGCAGGGCTAAGTATAAACATACTTAGTGGGCACATTGCCGAAAACATATCATAAGTATAGATTAAATCAGGCATCTCGATAAATAGCGCATCGGGGTTTTTCATCAAATACCCGAGCCTACTAAACATTTTCTTTCACTTTTCACAATATAGCTTGGCCAAGCCTTTACTTGATGTTACGTTCAAACTTGCCCAACTTCTGTTTCAATGCCAGGGAAGAGTTAACTTCTTCCGCGCACGTTCTATTCACCGTGGCTGGCTATCCCTTAACAGGGTACCACACACACCGGCTACCGTGTACACTTAAACCGTGGAAAACCCTTACTGGTTAACTCAGCGGTCCGATCGATTAGTTAACCCCTTTTGGCTAACTCATAAAGGCACAAGAGAACTCACATAAAACAAATATTTTCATGCCTTGATAATCACTTTAAAACACAGTTATAAAGCGATAAGTAAACATTTTCGAGTATCACTCATTTGATTTGATATATAGAAAAAGCCCACCTTTAGGCGATTTACAGAACAACTAAAGCTTCCGTCTTCTGTCTTCCGTCCTGTCTTGTAAACTTGACTTTCTCCTTTGAACGTAAATAATCAAACTTTAATAAGCGGTCGAGACGATAAAAGAAAAGGAAATCGAATTCGTTTTATGACTTTTAGGCCTTTGCACTTTAACTACATCCTTTTGATTAATAAAGAAACGAGACTCGATCATATCTCATTTAGAAACTAACTCGGTTCCTTTACTCGACACTTAGGTCAGTTAATAATGGAAGTCGATAACTTATAACGACTTAGAAGTTCACAAGGGACGAAGTTAAAAAGATTTCAACTTAAGAAATTAGGTTTCGGAAAATTTCTGCACAAGGCAGTAACTCTGGAGCTCATACAGAATAGATTTCTCATAAAAAGGGGATGAAACTGGTACCAAAAGAAATCTACGGATGTCTAGTTTATTTTCCAATTTACGGATCTCGATTTCGTTAAGCGAGTAGAAAGTTATGATAGTTTCCGTAACGTATCGCAAAACAGTCCGAGTGAAACCCTAGGTGCTCGTAAAACTCGACGCACGATTCCCTAGGTTCGATCAATGCTATACAACCTTTAAGCTCACGAAATTATTAACAAATTACAGTTAAGACACGTGTTCCTTTATCGGGAACACCTTCACGTTTCTCGATTAAACAAACGACGAGCATTTCCTCGTCTTTTTCAACTAATCAATTACTATACCAAATTCCAATTCAATTTCCATTTCAAACTTCTATATTCATTTCTCGAATGGAAATATCGTCAACTACAAACTTTTTCGTTTATCAACATCAAATACTAATATCAAATTAGTTTTCTTATTCAACTTTCCTAACGACAATTAGACTCGATTTCTCGTCTCTTACCAAGATTTCGACTTTCTTAGAATTCGTTCAAATTTTCCAATAACGATCATTAACTACTAAGATTAACATATATTCAAATCATAAACCTAAATCATTATCCATACGAAACTTATCAATGATTCTTCATCTCTTATTAAAATTTTAACGTTCTCCGATTTTGCTCAAACTTTCCAATATCGTTCATCAACTACCAAGATTCACCAATACGAAAACCACATACTCAAATTATTATCGAATCTTAACTTATCGTCGGTTTTTCGTCTCTTACGATTTCTATTTTATTTTTAGAAAAATCCAATTAAATTATATAATCATCTACACACTTACTACATCTCATCTATCATATTATATCAACGAAGTCATAACATTTACTCATTCCAATTCATGCTTCTTCATCTCTTACCTTTTTGTTTTTATTTTTAGAAAATTCTAAATCAATTCATGCATCAATATACTAATACATAGAGTGATATTTCATCAACCAATCAACTTAAAACATGAAACTAAAACATCAAACCCTAACCCCTAATGTAATGCCCCGTAAATTCCTTACGTTCTTAAAATTTTAAAGTTAATTAAATAAATGGCTTTGCACGCCTAAGTTTACAATTTTGAATTCTAAGACTAACGGTCGAATCCGTTTCTGAAAATAAATTACAGAAGTCAGCTAGATGACTACTGTATTTAGGGTTAGCGCGTACGAAAAGTTTTTAGTTCGTAAACTCAGAACGAAAAACCGTCCGATTTTTACTTTCACGCAATCACGATACGAACACGCCCGAGAAAGTTTGTTTTTATGTTTTTCCGGACGAAACTCGGACTGTGTCGTCCCGAGTTTTTGTCAAAATAATTTTTATAAATTTATTTTCCAATTAAGTTCATACGTTAGAATTTTTAGGTCAAATCGAATCGCGACGATTTTGTACCGAGCAATATTTTCCGTCGTTCGATTTCCGTAACGTCGGATCGTGCCGGAAAAACCCGTAACCCTCCTAAAAGCTACATGGCAGCCGACTTCTCCTTACTAAGTGGGGGACATGCATGTTGTTATTGTCTAATTAAGTGACACCTAATCTATCTACTTTTCATACTTTCAACCATTTCATCATATCAAGTATTTTTAACATTTAAACAAAACCATTTTCCTCCCAAACACACACACCATCGGCTGCACTCCTCCATTTTTCATCTTCTTCACTTCATCATCCACCATTGAAGACATCTCCAAGAGCTTGAAGAAGAACACAAGTCACAATCCTTCCATTCAAACTCCATACATCTTTCTTTAATTCTTAAGGTAATTCCCTTCTCTATAATTCTATCCAATTAGATTTCTTTTCTTTTCTTTTTTCATTCTTGATCGAAAATTTGAGTATTGGAATGGATAATTTGATCTTGGAATAATGAAATTAGATGTATTAGATAGGATAATTAGGGATTAAAATGGAACAAAAATAAGAACCCTAATACCTATATTAATACCGAAAATTTAGGCATGTTAGTAGGATTTTTAATTTTCTTCATTTGATGATTGATTCTTGTTTAATAGATGTTTAATTAGTGATTAGAATGAAAAGGAATCAAAAGCCCTATGTGTTTGTGAAATTTCAATTAGGGTTTGAGTTGAATTTCTGGGTTTATGCATGTTAGTTGGTAATTGATTTGCAATTGATTAATTGATGATATAAGAGGTTGATTAGTAAATAAATGTAGTTAATTGGGGAAGAAAATCACCCCCTTAACATCTATATGAAAACCAAAAATTATAGAGTAATTAGGGGTTTCCACATGTTTGATTTAAGTGATGAATTGTTGGTTGAATTATGTTGCAAATAATGTTAATTGATTATAGAATTTAATTGAGAATTTTCTAAAAATGTTTAATGAAACATAAGAGATAAAGATCACCTTATAAGTTGAGTTATAATGATGTTATGATATGTTTGCATGCATGAAAGTGATTCACGTTAGACGTAGTTTAACGTCGTAAAATTTGAACGAAATCCGACAACTTTGAAAAAATCGCGTAAGAGACGAACCTTTAGTCGTAACTAATAATCGAGAAGTCGGATGGGAATTCTACTTTGATATTATTGTTTATGATGAAATTTAGAACAACTTTCTAGTTGACGTCATAAGCTTTCGAGTTGATATAATATGGGCTATAGTTATAGTCGAGAATTAGAACGCGTTTTGAATTTTTGTTGGTTTAGTAATTGTTAGTTGAAATCCGACGTTTAGAACGTCGTGCTTTTGAGCGAGTTTTGAGAAGGAGTTCATCACGTACGGAAGTACGTGATGACTGCCTTGAGAGTCCAGTTTCTAAAAAAATTGAATACGAGAGCTTAGAACGAACCTAAGACGTTATACGTCGAACCTATCAAGCAATTAGGGTTTTCACGGCAGTTTTGCGACTCTCGCCGGAAACTGTAATAACTTCCAGCTCGTTTATCATATTTGTGATCCGTAAATTGGAGCGTGAACTAGACATCCCAATCTTTCCAGTGGTATAGGGTTCATTTCCTGTTTCCAAATCCTCTGTTCTGGACAGCTTCCAGAGTTACTGGACTGCGCAGTAAAAATTCAGTTTCTTGTTTTCTAAGTTGTTTAGTTCACAACTTAGTTTCTTTTGATCGTTTAAGCCGTTTTATCTAACGAACATCTCCCTACTGACCCTAGAGTCAAGTACAGGACCTTGAGTGATGAAAATCAGTTGAGATCTTATCTCTTATCCTTTCATTAAAGAAGTAATAAACGAGAAATTTCATAAATCGTTCAATGAACTAAAACGTAAATCGCCTAAGTTGATTCTTTCCAACTTAGTTTCTTATAATCTTTAAAGTCGTATTAAGATATCGACTACCTTCTCTACTGACCCGAGAGTCGAATATGAGATCTTCCGAGTTCTAAACGAGATTGGTACGAGTCTCGTTTCCCGTTTAAGTAAAACGAATCTAGTAAGCGTGCAAATGCCTAAAGAATGAAACAACTAAAACTTTTTCGATTCTTTTTTGATCGATTATCTTTTACGATCTGTTTTTAAGTATGTTTATTTTACGATGAAGGAGGAAGCCAACTGTAGAGAAAGGACGGAAGATCCAAAGTTGGAAGCTTTTGCTTTAAGTTCTGTAAATCAAGGTGGGCTTTTATATACAAAATAAAACGAGCAATGCTCGGAAAATCTTTCTTTATCGCTTTGATATCTGTGTTTTCAAAGTGATATTATGGCATGAACTGTTTTATGTTTTATGTGAGTTCTCTTGTACCTATCTGAGTCAACATTCGTGTTTTCCAGATTTAGAGTTAGTCTAATTAGATTAACTAACGATCGGCTCTGAGTTAGCTGCTAAGTGCTTTCCAGAGTTAGTGCACTTTGTAACCTATGGTGTATGTGATATCCTGTTGAGGGGTACCAGCCACGGTGAATTACAATTGGTCAAGATTGAACGTAACATTGGTCAGAAAATGCTCGCGTGAGCGATTTATGAGAAAAGAGTCAGAAAATATTTAGTAGACACGGATTCTTTCAATAAAACTCCGTTGAGCTACGCTTATGAAATGCCATATTTATCTATATTTATGATTATGATTTCGGCATCGTGCCCACTAAGTACGTTTGTACTTAGCCCTGCATTGTTTTCTAAATGTGCAGGTTGAAGCGACGGTGAGCGGCGACGGTTGATGTTGAGTTAAAGGATAGGATGCTTAGTTAGAACCCTTCCGCTGCCAAACTCTGAATTTCTTTTTGAGATGTACTTTTTGAACAATACTCTGTAGTCTAAGTCTGTAAATATGAACTTAGCTTCTTTATTGTACTTTTGTCGAGAAATCCTTAGGGATTAACTCTTTCTTATTTATATTCAAGTCTTGTTCATGGTTTATCGATGTTTTTCATGTATGTTTAGTCAATTAGCCCCCTTCTTCCCCGCTTCTTTAATCCAACTCCAGTCACACCCCGGCTTTTGCCGTCCCTCGGGATTTGGGGCTGTGACACCTAAAATTTTTGGTATTCATTAATAAGTTAGGGGAATTGATTTCTCTTTGATTTCAACCATGGATATTCACTTCTATGCATAATTAATCAATTATCCAAGCTTAATACATCATACTACATAACCTCTAAATTTTCGGTCCATTTTAATTAATTAGGGGGATGATTTCTACTTGAATCCAACCATGGGAATCCATTTGTATGCATCTAATAACATGCTTTAACCATAGAACATCATCCTACTTCATCCTTAAATTTTCGAAAAAAAACAATATTGAGGGAAAGAAGTTTTGTTCGGTTCAATCCGTAGAGGAAGCTCTTACCTTCGATTATGGACACAGAAATAAGATCGATCAGTAGATGAATGACTTGTGGAGCTTTGAAAGCTTGAAGAACTCAACAATGGAGGATTGAGAGAGATGAGAGAAAAGAAAGAGAGAGATGGCGGTAATAGAGAGGGGAAAGAGAGAGGGAAATGTGATGAGGTGTTAGATAGATTTGTATAAAGTGAATAAAGATCTAACAAAGGATGACTCACCATTCTTATAGGCGGTTTAGGGGAGATATTTTAGCCGAAATATTGCGTTTTATGGGTCTAATACGACGTTATAAAATCGAGAAATTAAAACCCTAGACGGTTACGTTTTTGACGAAATCTAATTCGACCGTTAGATTAGAAATAAATCACTTACTCGGAAAGCATATTTCGATTTCCGAAATCCGATAAAAATTCGGGATAAGACAGTCCAAAATTCGCTCGGAAAAATAATAAAAACTGACTTTTTCCGGTGGACTCGTATCGCAAAAAAAATGAATGTAAAGTCTAACAGTTTTTCGATCTGAGTTTTCGAACGAAAATTTTATCGGACGCGAAAATCCTAATACAGTAGTCATTCAACCGACTTCTGGAATTTATTTTCAGAAACGGATTTCACCGTTAGTCTTAGAATCAAAAATCCTTAACTTAGGCGTGGAAAGCCTTAATTAATAATTAAATTTTTATTTTAGTGACGGAAGAAATATCTGGGGTATTACATCCTACCCCTCTAACAAGAAATTTCGTCCCGAAATTTGCATACCTTCTTCAAAAAGGTAAGGGTATTTCTCTTTCATCTTTTCTTCGAGTTCCCACGTGGCTTCTTCTTGCCCGTGGTGATTCCATAACACTTTAACCAAAGGTATCGACTTATTTCTTAATTCTTGTTCTTTTTGATCCAAGATCGATAATGGTTTCTCTTCATAACTTAAGTCGGACTCAAGAACAACGTCTTGCTGGTTAATTACGTGCTTAGGGTCAATGACATACTTTCGTAATTGAGATACATGAAACACGTTATGGACACTTCCTAGACTTGGCGGTAAGGCCAATCTATAAGCAACAGGTCCTATTTTCTCCAAAATCTCATAAGGTCCTATAAATCTTGGTTTGAGTTTACCCTTAACACCGAATTTAATGATTCCTTTAGACGGAGAAATCTTGAGGAAAACCTTATCCCCAATTTCAAAGCTCAGATCTGTTCGACGATCATCGGCGTAAGACTTCTGTCGGCTTTGGGCCTCTTTCATTCTAACGCAAATCTGCTGGATGATCTCGATCATTTCACTGACTGCATTGGGTCCTAGGTTCTTTCTTTCACCTACTTCATCCCAATAAAGTGGTGACCTACATTTTCTTCCATACAATGCCTCGTAAGGCGCTATTCCTATCGTTGCTTGAAAACTATTGTTGTACGCGAATTTGACTAATGGCAAGATCTTTTCCCAATTCTCACTTCTATCCAATACTACCGTTCTTAACATATCAACGAGTATCTGAATCATTATCTCGGATTGTCCATCTGTCTGAGGGTGAAAAGCGGTACTAAAATTAAGTTTTGTACCTAACTCCTTCTGCATAGTGATCCAAAATCTCGAAGTGAATTTGGCATCTCTATCAGATGTTATTGTCTTCGGTATTCCGTGTAGACGTACAATCTCACGGACATACAACTGAGCTAACTTCTCTGATCCATAGGTAATTGGGATTGGTAAAAAGTGAGCTGATTTTGTGAGCCTATCGATAACTACCCAGATGATAGTATTTCCTCTCTTAGTCTTGGGCAAACCTGTCACAAAATCCATGGTTATATCTTCCCACTTCCATGTTGGAATACTTAACGGTTGTAACAATCCGTATGTAGAGCTTTCACTTGTTGACAAGCCAAATATCTTTCTACAAACGAGGCAACGTCTCGTTTCAAACCGTTCCACTAGAAATTCTTTCTTAAATCTTGATACATCTTCGTACTCCCTGGGTGTGCTGTATATGGCGTATCGTGAGCCTCACTCGTGATATTGTTCTTCAATTTGTCGTCTTCAGGGATACAAAGTCTGCCTTCAAACAAAATCGCATTATCTGGTGCCTCAGAAAAACCGTCCGGTTTATCCGTTCTTATCCTTAGTCGAAGCTTCTCAATCGACTCGTCCCTTCTCTGAGTACTTATGATTCTTTCTCGTAAGTATGGTGTAGCTACGAGTGTTGCTATATGGTTTGTTATTGTTTCAGGTGTGTCCAGCACTTCTAAGTCCATTTTCTCAAATTCTCGTACAAGAGCTTCTTTCTCAACAAAGAGACATCCTAACTTGGTTGGAGTCTTGCGACTCAGCGCATCAGCTACCACATTTGCTTTTCCTGGATGATAGTTGATTCCACAATCATAATCCTTGACTAATTCGAGCCATCGTCTGTGCCTCATGTTCAATTCCTTTTGCTCGAAGAAGTACTTTAAACTCTTGTGGTCCGTAAAAATCTCAACCCTAACACCATATCGATGGTGTCTCCAAATTTTCAACGCATGCACAACGGTTGCTATTTCTAAGTCGTGGGTTAGGTACTCAACTTCATGAGGTCGAAGTTGTCGTGAAGCATAAGCTATCACCTTTACATCTTGCATCAATACACACCTTAATCCATTCTTTGAAGCATCTGTATAAACCATGTATTTCTTATTCGCTTATGGCAGAGCTAACATGGGTGTTGTGGTTAACTTTTCCTTGAGTGTCTGAAAACTTGTCTCGCATTTGTCAATCCATTTATACTTATTTTCCTTCCGTAGTAGTTGCGTCATAGGTCTAGCGATTGTAGAAAATCCCTCGATGAACCTTCTATATGAGCCGGTTAAACCTAAGAAACTCCTAATTTCGTTCGGACTTGTTGGCGATTTCCAATCGCGTATTGCCTCTACCTTGGCAGGATCTACTTTGATGCCTTCTGCTGATACTATGTGTCCAAGGAACATCACTTCTTTCAGCCAAAACTCGCACTTACTGAATTTGGCGTAAAGTTTCTCAGTTCTAAGCGCTTCTAACACTATTTGCAAGTGTTCCTCGTGCTCCTTCTCATTCTTGGAATAAATGAGAATGTCGTCGATGAAAACTAAGACAAATTTTTCTAAGTACGGGTGAAAGATTCTATTCATGAGATCCATGAATACTGCGGGAGCGTTAGTCAAACCAAATGGCATAACTAGGAATTCGTAATTGCCATATCTGGTTCGGAATGCAGTCTTAGGTATATCCTTGGGTTTGATTTTCAATTGATGATACCCAGATCTTAAGTCTATTTTTGAAAAGACCCCTGCACCCTTAAGCTGATCAAAGAGGTCTTCTATTCTTGGCAAAGGATACTTATTCTTAAGGGTGATCTTATTTAGCTCTCGATAGTCTATGAACATCCTCATAGAACCATCCTTCTTTCTGACGAACAAAACAGGTGGTCCCCAAGGTGAAACACTCGGTCTAATGAATCCAAGGTCTAACAACTCTTGCAGTTGGATTTTAATCTCTTCTAACTCTTTTGGTGCCATTCTATATGGGGCTTTTGATTTGGGGGCCGATCCTAGTTCTAAGTCGATTGAAAAATCTATGTGATGGTCGGGTGGTAAACCAGGTAATATTTCTGGAAAGACGTCTTCATATTCGTTAACAATCTTCACATCTTGTATGGCTTTTTCGGTTCCAGGTTCTTCACTTAGGTATACAAGATAAGCTTTGCAATTCTTCTTCTTCATCAACTTCTTGGCTTGTAGGGCGGATATTATCGGTATCCTCCTGCCCATCGCAATCCCATGAAATTCTGTCGGTTCTTTTCCCGGGGGTTGGAAAGAGATTTTTCTTTCGTTGCAGAGAATCATGGCATAATTCTCAGACAACCAGTCCATTCCGAAGATTATATCTACATCCCACATTATCATAACGTTCAAATTGTTCTCTTTAACCTTAAGAGTTTCAATTTCTAATTCTAGGTTTGAGCAAACATGCGTGGAAGTAGTGATCTCTCCTGAAGGTGTAGCTACTCTCATAGCGTGTTCAGCTCGTACAGGTCTGATATCTAAGTTATCCGCACACGAACCAACAATAAAAGAATGCGATGCGCCAGTATCAAACAGTATCTTAATAGGGGTATTATGAAGTTTACCCATACCTGCTAGGTTTCCCTTGCCCTTATTCTACGCACTCTATTTGATCGCACATGCCCTTGCATTCTGTTGCTATTAAGCGTGCTGCTGGAACTGCTGTTGTGTCATCTGCTGCTGCGGCTGTGCTTGAATCGCCCTCAAAGGCTGGGGCTGTCCGTACTGATTATGTCTTGCCGCTTGCAACAGTTTCGGGCAATCTCTCTTAATGTGCCCCTTCTGCCCACAGTTGAAGCAACTTCCCGAGTTTGCTTGACAGATCCCGAAGTGTACCCTATTACACTTGGGATAGGCAGGAACGACAACTCTCCCTTGGTTATTTCCTCCTTGGTTGTTTCTTTGTTGCCTTTGTGGCTGACCTTGCTGATTATTTCCTTTCCATGGTCCCGTTAGATTATTTTCTTGTAAGTACAGTCCCAATTGATTTTTTCCTTGCCATGGCTTCTTTCCATAATTGTTATTCGGGTTAGGCTGCTGATAGCCTTGCTGGTTTCCATTCCTCTGGCTTCCTTGATTATTGGAGTGCTGATAGTTGCCACTATTGTTTCCTCCATCCCATTTCCTTTTTCCCTGGTAGTTATTGTTGTTGTTGTAATAGCCTCGATTTTGGGTTGGGGCTGGTGCGGTTGTTATAGCTTTCCTTTCATCAGGCACTACGGCCTCCATCTCTAGGGCTCGACCTAAAACCTCGGTGTAGCTCAGTCCTCCATGACTAGCTAGCTCTATACCAAACTCATGCTTAAGTCCCCCACGGAACTTCTTCGCTATCTTTTCTTCGGTATCCACCTGAGCAGGTGCATACCTTGACAATTCACAGAACTTGGCATCGTACTCGGTTACTGTCATCTTTTCTTGTTTTAAATTACAGAACTCAGCCTCTTTCTGAGCTCTATAGGTCTTCGGTACGTACTTATCGTACAACGCTTCCTTAAATTCTTCCCAGGTAAAACGAGCCAGGTGCTCTGCAGGTATAACCTTCTGCCTAGCTTCCCACCAGTAGTCAGCTGGTCCGGAAAGTTGGAATGCAACGCATAACAGACGCTCATCATCAGTACATCTGAGGAGTTTGAAAATTCTCTTAATTGTTCGTACCCAAAGCTCAGCATCGCTTGGGTTACCAGATCCATTGAACACAGGTGGGTTCTGTTTGAGGAATAAGTCCTCAATATCACGATGGGGTGGTGGTGGAGGTGGTGATGGTGATGGTGGTGGAGGGGTATCTTGTCTTTCTTGTTCCTCCTCTCTATCATTTTGTGCTGGACGTCTACCACGTCCCCTGGGCCTACCAGGTCTTCCTCTGTTGTTAACTACTCTTAGCGGCATTTTTGAACTATAGGAAACTAGAATTCTCATTAGCATTTTGATTTTATGCTTTCGTTTACTTACTAAACCTTTTTCCAACTTAAACAAGTTCATGGAATAGAAAATAGATCATAACTTCGATACTAGCTCTTTTAAACTTTTAACTTTCCAAGTTAAACCAGAATATTCATCTAAACTTTTCTTCTAGTCGCATTTAGAAGAAACTTTCACAAGATCAAAGCCCACTCATGGGGTTATATATTATATATACAAGTCAAAAAGAATATTAATTTTCCTCTAACGAGGACTTATACAAAAAGTTAGACTATGACTAGTCTAAACTAGGCTAACTGCCTATCTATGTACCGGGTGCATTAACAAGTTGCATCTCCGTATCTACTGGAAGTACTAGAACGGGAATGATCCCAAAAACTTCGTATCCGCATAGAGTACTACAAAAATAAGTCTACTGATCCGACTATGTACAAGACAAAAAGAACCTCTACTACTACGCGTCTAAGACGCTTTGCTCAGCTAGCTGCGGTCGAGTCACTGCTGCCCTCTACGGCCTAAAACTCCTCGGGGTCCTCCTCCGGATCCTCCTCAGAATCTGTACCATTAACGAGCTGAAGAGCCTCGTCAACCCTCAAGGTGGTGCTGTCTAACAGTACAAGTGGTGGTGGCGAAGGCACGTCTGTAACTGTCCTCTCAGAGTCGTCCAAACTGGGCTCTACTGTATGCTTCTTCAGGGGAAGAAGGTGCTCAGGAAGTGAACTAGACACGTACACCTCTGCTAAACGGGCCCTGGATGGTCCCGCCTCAAACTGTCCTCGGACCCTCGTCCACTCAGCACAAATCTCCTCAAGTGGGGTAAAAGGAGATGGTAACTCAAGCAACGCAGCAAGCTCTGCGTCTCTCTCTAAGTACTCTGCTCCGAGAACTAACCCCTCACTAGGTGCAAGTACTTGCGGCAGCTCTAATAGTGCGGCCATCTCCGGATCCATGGCAAATGGCTCAGGCTCGGGATCAGTAGGGATGTGGAGGTAGGGAAAGTGCTCCTAAACCGGAACATACCACATGACCCGACTCTCAAAGAATTGCCTATGTATGGCTAGAGCGAATCTAGAAAAGTCACCGATCGGCTCGGAGTCGTCACCGATCAGTGCAATGTGGTACCAGGCTATGTCTTGTGCCCAACCGGCTATTTCCTGACGCTCAGAAATAAAGTGACGGGCTGCGTAGAAGCGTGCAGCAAAGTCACTGACTAACTGCCCTATATCATGGTTCGGGTCCACCTCGTAGTCGTAGTACTCGTCCAAGATCTTGTCCACTATTGTACGCTGTCTCAGGGGTTGGCTCTTCCGAGCCACGTGTAGCAGACATCCTACAAAGATTTTAAGAGCACACGGATCAGTAACTGGTAGGATAATTAACATATCTTAAGGAATTCTTGAATTACAATTAGAATATTCCATTATTCAAATTGCAATACTTAACCACTTAATCACAACTTATCTTAATCATCTAGCAATTTCAAGAAATTGCACTCAAACAATATACGAAATAAACCATTTCCACGACTTTCTTTCCATTTGGCTTAATATCTTATTATCTTATTTATCTTATTATTCTTATTATTCTTTATTTCATTTCCTTTAAAAAGAAACTCTTACGGCTTTCATTTATAAAAACAAGTCGACTCCAATGAGTCTGTGTTCATGTCACTTTACGCATGTGACATTCGTTTATTCACTTTGATTCCCATTATTATGTCCTTTCCGATCCGATCGTTTTTTTTTTGAATATTTTGGAACCAACGCTTCTTAGAACGTCTATGTTCTCAAAGAATCGGGAAGGCTTTAGAATTAGTCTAGATTCTCATGCCAACAAAACATCTCAATCAAAAGAAATTATAGCTCACATAGTTTCACATACTTTCACAAAGTATAGTACTCATACTTTGACATAATTAACATAATATCACTAAGTATAACTCTTATACTTTAATCACATTCATACTTGACATACTTTATTTACAACATACTTGCATACTTAACAAAAATTTCTTCTTAAAAGAAATCATACTTCCGAAACTCTTTCCTTACTTTCCTTCTTTGGTTGAGTCGACGTAGCGGGAGGTTGAGTTGTCGTCTACACTCTTAAACTTAGTGTTACGACCTAACTTTGCTTGAAAGAAGACTTATGCGTAGAGCATATACAAATACTCCACCTTACTACTGAAAGGGACTTGTATGCAGAGTAGAAATGACTGCTCTAATACCACTCTGTCACAGCCCCAAATCCCGAGAGACGGCAAAGTTGGGGTGCGACTAAGGGTTGGATTAAAGAAGCGGGAAAGAAGGGGAATGAATAAGAATAAACGAATAAACAGACATCAAAAACAGAATAACTACTATGAACAAGACTTCATTTAAAAGAAAGTGTTGATCTCGAAGGATCACTCGACAAGTTGTTCAAAAGGAACTGAATTCATTATACGGGGTTTAGACCCAACAGATAGATACATCAACTTCAAAAAGATTGGCAGCGGAAAGTGTAAAGCATTGATACAAGTTCTTTATTCTAGTTACGACTCTTAACTCAACTTCAATCACCGCCGCTCCCGTCACTCAACCTGCACATTTTATAAAACATATGCAGGGCTAGGTACAAAAGCACTTAGTGGGCACATTGCCGAAAACATATCATAAGTATAGATTAATCAGGCATCTTACAAATAGCGAATCGGGGTTTTTCATTAAATGCCCATGCCTATTAAACATTTTCTTTCACTTTTCACAAAATAGCTTGCAAGCATTTTTCTGACAGATGTTACGTTCGATTTGCCCAACATTCCTCACCGTGGCTGGCTACCCCTCAACAGGGTACCACACACACCGGCTACCATGTACACAAACTCTGGAAAGTCCCCCTTGTATACTAACTCAGAGTAAGATCGATTTAGTTAGCCCCATTGTATCTAACTCATAATTTCTGGAAAGCAGTCGGCTAACTCAGAATGGCACAAATGAACTCACATAAAACAAATATTTCATGCCCTGATTATCACCTTGAAAACACAATTATCAAAGCTGTAAATAAAGATTTTCGAGCATCGCTCATTTGATTTGATATATAGAAAAGCCCACCTCAATCGTTTACAGAACAAACTTTAACCTTCTGTCTTCCGTCCTGTCTTCAACTCGGACTTCCTTCTTTTATCGCAAATATTCAAACTTTAGTAATTGATCAAGACGATTAAAGAAAAGAAATTGAATTCGTTTTAGACTTTTAGGCCTTTGCACTTAACTACATTCTTTTTATTATCAAAGAAACGAGACTTGATCAATTCTCGTCTACAAACTAACTCGGCTCATTACTCGACACTTAGGTCAGTAGATAATGGATGTCGATAACATATAACGACTTAAAAGTTCACAAGGAACAAAGTTGAAAAGGATTCAACTTAAGAAATTAAGTTTTGGAAACTTTCTGCACAAGGCAGTGGATCTGGAGTTCGCACAGAACAGAGTAATTTAAAACAGGGGATGTAATTTATACCAAAAGAAAGCCAAGGGTGTCTAGTTTACTCTCCAATTTACGGATCTCGATTTCGTTAAAATAGCTAAACGTTATGACAGTTTCCGTGAAACGTCGCAAAACAGTCGCTCGCAACCCTAATGCTCGACAAAACTCGACGCACGATTCCCTACGTTCGATTAATGCTATTCCACTTTTATTTTCACGAAAATTTTATCTCAATGCAGTCTACATGCAATATCCCTTAATCGGGTTCACATTCACGTCTTTTGATTAAACAAATGACGAGCATTTTCTCGTCATTTTCAACTAACCAATTACTATACCAAATCAAATTTCAAATTAAATTCCTATTTCATTTTCGTTTATCAACTTCTCGTTTCTTAACTATAACTCATAACATCTCGTATCTCGGATGGAAATGTCGTCAACTACAATATTGTTCGTCAAAACGACAACAATCATTATTATCAAATTGATTTTCCTTATTCGACTTTTCTATCGGCTTTTAATCTCGATTCTCCGTCTCTTATCAAAATTTGAACCTTCTTAGAATTTGTTCAAATTTTACGGTTACGATCATCAACTGACAAGATTAACATAGGTTCGAATCACAAACCTAAATCATTATTCATTCTCGACTTATCGACGATTGCTCGTCTCTTAACAAAAATCCTACGTTCTCCGTTTTCGTTCAAATTTTACAACATCGATCATTATCTATTAAGAATCACTAATATGCAAACCATATTCTAAAAACATTAACGAGCTTCAACTTATCGACGAGTTTCCGTCTCTTACGTTTTTCATTTTATTTTTAGAAAAATCTCAATAAATTATATAACCATCTACATACATACTACATCTCGTTTTTATTATCCATTCATGCAAACTATAACATCTTCTTCATCAAAACATCCATTCTTCATCTCTTACACTTTTATTTTTATTTTTAGAAAATTCTAAATTAATTCATGTAGTCATCTAACATCATATAGAACATTAATCCATCAATCAATCTTCAAGAAATTCGAACTACATAAAACCCCTAAAATCTATAAAAATTTTGGTAATGACAAGATTAAGGGGAGGGATGATTTTCTTCATGATTCGATCCATAAAATCTATTCCTAAGCATACTAGAACATGAATTAATCAAAGTTCATCATGATTCTTCACCTCCATAATTTCGAAAAAAATGAAATTGATGGGAAAAGATTTTTGTTCGGTTCATTACGTAGACGATGTTCCTACCTTGCGAAAAATGAACTCGGAAATGAAATCGATCGGTCGACGGATGACTTGTTGGTCTTGAGAAAGCTTGGATGAACTCCTCAATGGAGGAATTTGAGAGAGAAAAGAGAGAGAGGAGATGATGAAGTGGCGGCAATGGAGTGGGGAGAAGAGAAGGATGACTAAGGCTATTACTATTAGATAAAGTAGAAGAAATATCTTACTTAGGGTGATGACTCATTAAGGGCGGTTTGGGTGTGTCAAATTTGTCAAAAATATCTCGCTTTCGGGTCTAGAACGACGTTATAAAAGTCGAGAAATAAATTCTTAGTTGGTTACGTATTCGACGAAATCTAATTCGTCCGTTAAATTAGAAATAAATCACATACTCGGAAAACCTAATTCGTTTTTCAAAATTCGAGAAAAAGTCAGGATGAGACAGTCTAAAATTCGCCCGGAAAAATGATAAAAACTGACTTTCTCCGGTGAACTCGTATCGAAGAAAAAGTGAATGTAAATCCTGACGTTTTCTCAATCTGAGTTTTCGGACGAAAATTCTATCGGACGCAAAAATCCTAATGCAGTAGTCGTTCGACTGACTTCTGGAATTTATTTTCTGAAACGGATTTTACCGTTAATCTTAGAATCGAAAATCCTTAACTTAGGCGTGCAAAGCCTTAATTATTAATTAAATTTTATTTTTCTACGGAAGAAAATATCCGGGGTATTACACTTTTGTTGTTGTATAAAATCGAATCGGGGATATACACGACCTAAACTAAACTAAAACCAACTACGTATTGCAAGAGCTACAAGTAGATTCAAGTGTAAACACCACAATAGTTGCTACTTCTTGATAGCAAGGAGACGAACACACACACACACAAACACGCAAACTAAACATAATTCCTAAGCAGCCATCAAAACTCATAAGTACTAGTAATATGCATATCCAAGCTTCAATACAAAAAACAAACTACTCTTAAGCAGCATAAGCAGAAGCCTCTTCACCCCAAATCTCACCAATTTCAAGATTACATTTAGAGATTCCACAAATGAAAATGATGAAAACTGTGAAGCTACAAAAATCTTGAATGTTGAAAGAGGCAAACCTTTCTTTAGGGGTCTGCATATTCTTAACCACTGGTGATAGAGTAAATGAGTGTTGTAAAACAGAAAAACCTTTAGCTCCTTAAATGCTTCCTTCCACCACCTGCAACACTGCAGCAATTTCATAAGGAAGAGTCATAAAATAGGATAAAAGATATGAAGATTAAAAAACAATAACATGGGAATCCAATGAAAATAAAGGCAGTAGGACATCCAAAATCCACACATTTAAGACACGCAATTTCATCAAATGCATCTGATGGTCCCGATACGAGTTACTGGTGTATGGGGGGGAGGGGGGAATACACCAGTTAGGATTTTTCGACTTTGATAACTTAACACTCGAAAATCACTTCAACTGAGTAAAGAAAGGCTCAGCTGAAATCACAACTGAGTAAGAGAACTCAGCTGTGAGAGTGGTGCTGTGCTGAATGTGGTGGAAATTATACTCGTAAAAATAACTCACGCTTTTATGCTCGGTTGGTCAAGAACCAAAACAGTTGAGAATGTAAATATGCAGTTTGTATGCCGGTTAGTTTGGTCAGTTGAAAATGCAATAAGTAACTGAACAAAAATAAACACAGACACACAGAATTTAACGTGGTTCGGAGATAACCCTCCTACGTCCACGGGGAGTTGTGAGTCCACACAACTCTGTCCAAGTTCTTCTGGACAAACCACTCAGCTTACGCGGGCTGAGCAACCGTTAAGGATAAGTTTGCAGGTACTTATCAACCTTACAGTTTAGTTTCCGGGCACTAAACAGCCTAACTACTCAATTGCAGGAAGAGTAGAATCCTAAACCTTTTCAGGTGAAAGAAAAATGGTTTTCCAACTAAAAGCTCGAACGGGATGTGAGCTATGATCTAACTCTCTATGAACTCTCACTAAGTGATGTTCTCAAGGTTCGATCTAAAGACACAAAACTATATGACTCTAGAACTCTCAACAAGTGATGTTCTAAGAGATTCAGTTCAGTTCGGGAAGAATATTGCTCTTTTCTTTTTGCTCTCAGATTTCTTCTCGCGTGTGTGTCTTGTCTTGTTTGTGTCTAGTATCCTTCTCGAATGAATGAAGGCCTCTATTTATAGGCGGAGAGTATCAACTAGCCATTGGAGGAGCTGTTGATCTCTGATCGTTGAAAGTGATGGCTTGTCTCTCATCTCTGCAGACTTTCCCGATATGGCATCTGAGCTCTTCTGCTTTCTATCTGAGACAGCCTTGTGTTAGGCCAAATGGGGTAATGACTGAACGGTCAAACCCTCATGTGACTTCCTTTTGAAATTCAAATTCAAACCTTTCTGACAGTCAACCTGGGTTAGTCGGTTGAAAATCTTGATCTTTATTTGAGTGGTCTTCAGCTGATGTTCTGACTGAACTGTTGAACTCTCAGCTGACTTTGAACTTCATGTTGAGACTTTTTTATCACTTCCCCCTTCTTGAAACATTCTCTTTATCGGATGGCATTTTGTAGCTGATGTTATAACTGAACAGTTACCTTGAACTCTCAGCTGTCAAAAAGGATAGCTTTCTCATCAGGCAAAGACTTGTAACTGATGTTCCTTATCCGATCTTTCATCCGGGGTTGTATCTGAGTGTTGTTATGTTGCCGTCTTCAGCTGGAGATCTGTAAAGATAAAATCTTGACATTGCTCAAGCAGCGAGCCTAACAACTAACATTAGGAACTGGCAACATCTACTCGGTTGGGGTCAGTTGGTTTTGGTATTCATCAAAACTTATTCTAATAAATTTCCCAACAATTTCCCCCTTTTTGATGATGCCAAAACCACTAACAACTTTGAAACCTCTACTGATCTAAACCTTACTAAGTTATCTAAAAATCTCAGCTGAAATTCTAGACAGTCTATAAGATAAGACATCAAAGGGTTAGCACAGTTATAACATGATATTTTAAAATACTGCTATTCATAGCTTGGACAATGAGATATTGTGCGTCAAGTTGAATCGTATATATACTTGAAGTTTTCATTACAACTGATGATTACAAGGTGAAGTACAAAACAGATAAAGATACATCAGTTGATCAAAAACTACAACAGCTCAAAAACTATATCAGCTCAAAAACTTCGTCAGCTCAAAAATACTGTTGACCATATTTGCTGAAGATACGGTCAAAGATCTCTTTCTTCGCAGCTGACTCAATCCCAGTGTTGACACCATGTTCCTTGCATACTTGTCTCGCCTCAGCCATGATCGCATTTCGGTTTGGAGTGCTTGTGCCTTTGATCATGTGAGGGCAATATCTGAGCTTTTGCGGAACTGGAACGGTGTTGGGATCGAGCTGAGCCTTCAGCATGGCTCGCTGGAACTGCCTGAACATTCCAGGGTCTCCAGATCTGAGTTCCCACAAGGCTTCCTTGAAGGCTTGCCTTGGGTCTTCAGTTGAGTAGACCTTCCTGTAGTAAAAATCATTTATAAATTCATGCTTGAACTGCTCCCAGTCATCGTTCCACTCAGCGTTCATCCACTTGTCAATGTGTGGGAACCGTGACAGGAGCAGGGCGTTCCTCTGCAGCTGCTGCGTCTTCTTCCTAGCCTCAGCCTTCATCTGATGTTTGTTTATTCTTCGCACGCTCCGGCTGGCTTTATTTCTGTCTACATTTTTCTCAATTTTGGCCAGTTCCTTCTCGAACTTGGCCACCTTCTTGGCCTGATCAGTAGCGAACTTCTTAATCCAAGAGGGATTCAAGTATTTCTCCTTAGATTCCCCCATAGCTTTGGCAGCTTCGATGCAATCTTCAACAGAGATCCCGTCAGGATCGGCATCGAGCTCGGCTGTAAGCTCGGCTACGAGATCGTGGGAGACTTCCAGTTCCTGCTCTTCCGACTCCTTCAGCTGCGATCCTTAAGCTCTTTCTTCTTGAGTTTCAGCTGGCACTCCTTCTTCCCCTTGCTGAACTCCTTCTTTCCCCTGCTGAAGAACACCTTTCCGCTGTCCAGCAACAGCTGCTGGCTCCTTTTCTTCCCCCTTTTTGGCATCATCCAAAAGGGTGGCAACAGTGCCATCCAGGGAGGTCAGCTTGGCCTCAGCTTGTTGAACTCGAGAGAAGAGTTCGTCCACAGCATCCTTCTCTTCCACCTTCTTTGCCAGCTCCAGGTCTTGGCGTTCCTGCTCGGCTCTCTTCAAGGCTGCAAAGGTCGCAGAGACATCTTTGTGAAGGGTGACGAACTCAGCTCGAAAATTCGCAAACTGAGACATCCACTCCTGGTCTTATGTCTGCTGGGACTTTGCCAGATCAGATTCAGCAACAAACTTGAAGATGTTGAAGTCCGAGCTGAGTCCTTGAACCGCCTTCTTCAGATCCTTGACCTCCGAGCTGGTAGAAGTGGAGAGCCCTTCAAGCTTTTGCTGCAGGGAGGAGGAGAGTTGTTCCAGCTGATTCTTCAAGGAGGCATTTTCCTCCATCGGCTGATGCATCTTGTCAGCTTCCTCTTCCTTGTTGTGCTCAAGTTTGGACAATAGCTCTTGCCTCAGCTGGTTGACCCTCTTAGTGATCAGCTCACAGATATCATCGGTTGAGTGTGCTGTCTGATCAGAGGGTTCAGGCAGTTGTTGCTGTTGTGCCTGAGCTGTTGGGTCCATGACAACCAGGGCTGTTCGGTTGGCCAGGTAATCCTTGAGCTTTGCTTCTTCTCTCTTGGCAGCCTCTTCAGCTTCATCGACATCCTCCATGTGATCGGCATTCTTGGCCAACATAGTGTCAAGAAACTGTACAACTCCAGGATTGTCGCACAGCTCTCTGGTGTCTTTTCCTTCTGCTTTGCTCAGATCCAGGCGTCGACGGAGCAAAGCTACCTTCTGGTTGTAGGCAACCTCAAGGTTCTGGTAGTCGAAGTACACCCGTAGGTTGGATTCTTTAACCTTCAACCTGTCCCAACCGTGGATCCTGAGAGTTTCCTCCTTGACGTACCAGTAGCTGAATATGACGCTGAACTGATAGAGCAGTTCCGTCCAAAACATGGCAAAAATAGGCATCGAGCTGGCCTCTGGGAACATGCCAATCAGCTTGTGCAAGCAGTAGTCCAGCGTGCCTTCATATTTAGCCAAGATTGCCTGGCGGTTGGCTTCTTCATCAATTTGTGGGGGGTCTATATCGAAGGCAATGGGTTCGAGGGTGTCATCAACGTTGGCCAAAGGAACGGTCTCAACGTTGGCATCGAGCGAGAGGCTCGGAATTTCTAACTGAGGATCAGTTGAGAGAACTGAATCCTCTTTGGGGAGAGACTGGGTTGGCTCAGTTGTTTCCTCAGACGCAGATGGGATTTCTTGGCTGGCATCAGCTCCAGTTGTTGGACTATCGTGGAACTCCTCAGATGAAGAAGAGTCATCTGAGGAGGTGCTGGATTCCTCCACGTTGATCTCCACCCCTTCAGCCGTCTCTTCTTGTTGGCGGGGTTGAATCACTAACGCAGTTGCATCAACCGACTGGCTAGATTCGGTTGATTTCTCAGCTGGTGTCTCCACCACGGGGCCAGATGCAGCCGGTTGAGCTGCTGGCTGGATGATTCTGATTCTGGGCCTTTTCTGGAGGGGTTCCACCTCTTCTTCTTCTTCGTCTTCCTCTTCCTCAGCCACTTTCTCCAGTTGGCGTTTGGCAGGCTTGGTCCTTGAAGGGCGGTGAGCTACTGGGGCTGACTCCACAGCTGGCTTCGTTGCTCCCTTGGGAGTGTATACTGCCTCCACAACATCCCTAGCCTTTTTGGCTGTTGGGAACAGCATCAGCTTGCTTAATGGAGGGTCCTCACTCCCTTCCCACGTCAGCTTCTGTCCTTAGTTGCTTAGAGGATCAGGGCTAAAATTTTTGTGCCGAAGTTGAGTGTGCCCTTGACACTCAACAGCTACTCTCCGGACTCAGCTACCGTCTCGGATATCTTCAGTTTCTCAGCCCACAGCTGGCTTTCAAGGTAGCCCAGCCAGTCAATTTTGTGTTGTTCTTCTAGGGCCTTCTGCTGCTTGAGCTTCGGTCTGCTAATATCACCGAAAGCTCCTCCATATGCGAAGGCGCATTTTGAAATGACGTCAAACAGAAGTCGGTGCTCCGGCTTCAGTTTGGTCCTCTGCATGCTTCCCTTCAGAGGTTCGGGGACAAGGAGGATAGTTTGCAGAAATGCATCTGCATCCTTGTCTGAGAAGTTCCCCATCACGTCTATGGCCTCCCGATTTCTGGGGATGATCTTCTCAAGTTCTTTGGACACTTTGATTTCGACGACGGTGTCTTCCATTGAACGAGAAGTGCTGTTTCGTTGCTTGCACGAGATGGTCGTGACAAGGCCGAGTTCTGCATCTCGTTGCAGATTCCGGTAGAAATGAGCGACCTGCTTTCTCAGGAGCTTGGAAGGAGAGAGGGTTGCCCAGTTGAGCAGACCGTGGTCGGAAAGAATGGTGGCGACGGGAGCGAGTTCCGGCGAGGTCAGAGCTTCTCTGGATAGAATTTGTTCGAAATGAATCTTCGACATCATCATGTCGAAGGATTCCTGGAATGTAGCTGGTTCTACAGAGACCATCTTCTTCGAGGCTTTTGATTTAGGTGCCATCTCAGAGGAATATATATATGCAAAGCTTGATTAGATTGTCCTTCTCAGTTTGCAACTCTTTGATCAGAACAGTTATCTACTCGGTTTGTCCATCTGACTTCTTTATCAGCTGCTCAATCTGACCCTCTTGATTTTTCAACTAATCTTGCTGTTCCTTGATCTGCTTTGTCAACTCTTTATCAGTTGGAGCCTTAGCCTCGTTTAGTTGACTCTTGAGATTCTCAATCTCCTCGGTTTGGCTCTTGATCAGATCGTCCTTTTTGGTTAAGGAATCTTCAATTTTGACGAACTGAGCTTGAAGACTCTTAAACTCAACCGATTGCTGAAGCAGTTCCTCACTGAGTTCTTGAAAATCACTCCAGGAGGGTTCCAACTCATCGTCCAGAGATTCCTGCATGTTAGAAGTATTGGAAGAATTTAACTGAGCAGGATTAGATTGTACCTCAATATCATCTTGGTCGGTTCCAAGTGCCATGAGGCATTGATCCTGACTGATGACATTGTTGGTAGAAGTCAGCTCATCTTCATCTTCGGTGTCAGTGAAGATATCCAAATCGTCAGCTGCTTCTTCTGCAACCATGGCCTTGTTCTTTCCAGCTTGTTTGGCCCTTAACGCATCTCTCTCTTTCTTTGATAGATCTGGGCAGTCAGCCTTGAAATGACATTCCTTTCCACATTCAAAGCAACCGTTGGAAATAGGCTTTGAACTGTCTCGAGTTCGGTTTGATTTGTAGAAACGTTTGTATTTCCCGAACCGAGTGTCCATGTCGGCTAGTTTCTTTGACAAGGCTGCAATGTTCTGTTGCAGTTCCTCTCTGCTTGGCTCCTTTGCAATCGTGTCAGCCGATCTGGTTGGCCTCGATGTTCTTGATTTTGAGTAGTCAGCTCGGAGAGCAACTGACTTTGAGGCTGAACCGACATCCTCAAGTCGACTCGTCTGAACCGAGGACTGAGATCTTCTTCGGTTCACCTTATACTCATTTCCTTTTAATATTGAGAACAGTCTTTCAGTTTGCATTTCACCAAGGTCAGCTCGACTCTCGTGGATATTGGTGAAAGTATCCCACTCAGCCGATAGAGCTTGCAACACTTTGAGATTGATTTCTCTCAGTGTGTATTTTCCTCTTCGGATGGACTGGATTCTTCTGAGGATGTCCATAAACCGGAGCTCTAGCTCATCAATTGTTTCATCTGTCTTCAGACAAAAATTGTCGAAATCTTGGCATGCATGTGAGAACTTGTTTTCCTTCGTCTTGTTGCTTCCTTCACTCAGCGTGCCAGGATGTCCCACATCTCTTTTGCAGTCTCACACTCCTCTATCCAAGGCAGATAATCTTGTCCAACTGTGGACATTATTGTGCTCTGAACCCAGATGTCTAACTGGCTCACCTTGGCTTCCTCCGGAGTGTAGTCCTCCGGCTGCTTCTCCACAAACTCCACAACTGTATCTCCATCGTTGGGATTTGTAGGAGTGCGAGCTATTCTTTCTTTGATGACGATCGGTCTGGAAGAGAGAACTTGTTGCATCCTATGATGCTTTGACAGAAGGATCTTTTTCATCTGTGTCCTCCAGGATGTATAATTTACAACCGAGAACATTACCACAATCTTATCCTTGATGTCCATCTGCACACAACAACAGAGCAAATATGCAAACAAAAATGCACTAGCGTGAAAAAGATCTGTTCAGTTGACCACTGAAGAAACTTTCTCGAATTCACAACTTGTGAAACAGAGTCAGTAGTCTTTTGAACCACTACTCTGATACCACTTGATGGTCCCGATACGAGTTACTGGTGTATGGGGGGGGGGGGGGGAATACACCAGTTAGGATTTTTCGACTTTGATAACTTAACACTCGAAAATCACTTCAACTGAGTAAAGAAAGGCTCAGCTGAAATCACAACTGAGTAAGAGAACTCAGCTGTGAGAGTGGTGCTGTGCGGAATGTGGTGGAAATTATACTCGTAAAAACAACTCACGCTTTTATGCTCGGTTGGTCAAGAACCAAAACAGTTGAGAATGTAAATATGCAGTTTGTATGCCTATTAGTTTGGTCAGTTGAAAATGCAATAAGTAACTGAACAGAAATAAACACAGACACACAGAATTTAAAGTGGTTTGGAGATAACCCTCCGACGTCCACGGGGAGTTGTGAGTCCACACAACTCTGTCCAAGTTCTTCTGGACAAACCACTCAGCTTACGTGGGCTGAGCAACCGTTAAGGATAAGTTTGCGGGTACTTATCAACCTTACAGTTTAGTTTCCGGGCACTAAACAGCCTAACTACTCAATTGTAGGAAGAGTAGAATCCTAAACCTTTTCAGGTGAAAGAAAAATGGTTTTCCAACTAAAAGCTCGAACGGGATGTGAGCTATGATCTAACTCTCTATGAACTCTCACTAAGTGATGTTCTCAAGGTTCGATCTAAAGACACAAAACTATATGACTCTAGAACTCTCAACAAGTGATGTTCTAAGAGATTCAGTTCAGTTCGGGAAGAATATTGCTCTTTTCTTTTTGCTCTCAGATTTCTTCTCGCGTGTGTGTCTTGTCTTGTTTGTGTCTTGTGTGTCTAGTATCCTTCTCGAATGAATGAAGGCCTCTATTTATAGGCGGAGAGTATCAACTAGCCGTTGGAGGAGCTGTTGATCTCTGATCGTTGAAAGCGATGGCTTGTCTCTCATCTCTGCAGACTTTCCCGATATGGCATCTGAGCTCTTCTGCTTTCTATCTGAGACAGCCTTGTGTTGGGCCAAATGGGGTAATGACTGAACGGTCAAACCCTCATGTGACTTCCTTTTGAAATTCAAATTCAAACTTTTCTGACAGTCAACCTCGGTTAGTCGGTTGAAAATCTTGATCTTTATCTGAGTGGTCTTCAGCTGATGTTCTGACTGAACTCTTGAACTCTCAGCTGACTTTGAACTTCATGTTGAGACTTCTTTATCACTTTCCCCTTCTTGAAACATTCTCTTTATCGGATGGCATTCTGTAGCTGATGTTCTAACTGAACAGTTGGCTTGAACTCTCAGCTGTCAAAAAGGATAGCTTTCTCATCAGGCAAAGACTTGTAACTGATGTTCCTTATCCGATCTTTCATCCGGGGTTGTATTCGAGTGTTGTTATGTTGCCGTCTTCAGCTGGAAATCTGTAAAGATAAAATCTTGACATTGCTCAAGAAGCGAGCCTAACAACTAACATTAGGAACTGACAACATCTACTCGGTTGGGGTCAGTTGGTTTTGGTATTCATCAAAACTTATACTAATAAATTTCCCAATAGCATCTACCTAGTTATCATCATATATATTCATACCAACCGCAAACGAAGACATTATTAAGAGGATTCACGCAAAATACAGACATAACAATGGTGTGTGATCAAAAGGGAGGGTGGGGTAATAAATCCTATGTGCAAGAACTCATTGATCAGGAAACATAGGCGTGCTACATATGCAGGTGTTGTCCACAATGTGACAACCATTTCGTAGATGGAAGGAGGAGTACTAATGAGGTACAAAGAAAATGATAAATCCCCATGTAAAAAGAAAAGGGTCAATGCTGTAAATTTCCAAATTTTTTAAGTTGTCGCATTTTGCACTTCAGGAAAAAAAAAATTGTCTCACAATTCCTAAATTTTTATTTTCGTCTAATTTTGCTACCGACTCGATTTCTGGCGATTTTCGAGCTGACATGATAGTCGTGTACATATATAAATTTAACAAAAAACATAATAATGGCGTGTAAATTTTCAAACTGTTCGAGTTGTCGCGTTTTGCACCATAGGAAAAAATATTGCCTCATAATTTTCAAACTTTTACTTTCGTCTAATTTTGCTACCCGACTCGATTTTCGGCGATTTTCAAGCTGACATGGCAGCCGAAAAGCTGACGTGTACATATTTAAATTAAAAAACACATTGATTCTTTAGCAAAGATGTTTTGGTTAAACGACAACTCTTTTTGTTTCAGTAATGACTCTTTTTGAATTGCTATAAACCAGCTCTATCCATTATATATAACAAAATTTAGAGTCTTAAATAGGCGAGTACTAATAACTATCTACACTGCCACATCTAAAAAAATAGTTTTGTTTCAATTATAGATAAAACGACGTCATTAGTATATGTTCTAAAACGACGTCGTTTCAATTATGTCCACTTCTCCTTTCTAGCTACCATGTCAATTCGAAAATCGCCGGAATTCAAGTCGGGTATCAAAATTAGACGAAACTAAAAGTGTCATAGCTCAACTCCTAGTGTATTGAAACGAATAGAATGCAAGTGGCAGTGAGATGGAACAACTAAATGTTAACTCAATAAACATGCTCGATGAATAAGAATTTAATTCAACAATGTATTCATAATTACAATAATGTGGGTTTTTAATTAATTATTCTCAAATGAATGAATACTGAAGCAAAGTTTAATATCGAATCAAACAAAGAAATTAGGTTTGGTGATTAACAAGTATTGCATTCAGAAGTGGGCCATCTTTTAGTTTCAATAAACCAATGGTGGTTAAGAAAATTCGAGAAATCATTAGAAGACTTTATCAACGTTTTGAAACGGAATTCAGAAAGGATTTAGGGTTTGTTTGAGCACACGGGCCTGTTGTGTTAAGGATTCGAGTATGCAATCTAACATATCAGAATAACGGTGTTGCAGCAGAATTTTAACAAATGACGTCAAATCCCAAGGCTATATGTATGCAGACAAATAACCTTAAGCTCAACTTCCAAAATAGATTTATATTAACAATGAGCCGCCCAAGCACACCACGCCCTCCTCATCCGAACTAACCTGCACGTTTTAGAAATAACATGCAGGGCGTGAGTACAACGTACTCAGTGGATACATGCCAAAAACATTTTAAAAACTTGCTCTTAGAGCTATATAATTGAACTTGCCTCTTTTGTTGCATCACAAGAGTTAGATATATAATCGTTTGAAAGAGTTTACCACTTGTGATAGCCATAAAAATATTTTCTTTTATGAAACGACTGTGTAGTCAATATAATTAGGTATGAATCAATCTACACATCTCATCTTATTTCTTTGGTGTCGAGAAGTAGGCCTCCTCCTTAAGCACCGTGACCGCCCCAATTAAAGCAGAGCTCACAGCTTTTACATAACCGGCCCAACCGAGGCAAGACTTACAATTACTTATTGATCGGCTAAGCTGTAACAAGGCTCACAGTCACTTAATCTAATGCATGCATTATCCCGTCGTGTGCAAGACTTTATCCCGTGCGTCCACAGGACTCATTCACATAATATCAAGTAGATGATTGCATACCAAAACATTGAAACATAGGCAAGTCAACCAATTTCAATAAAAAACGCGTATAATAAATAAATTGTGCATTCATCATTTAGTTTTTTGGTTCAAAAAGCCCACCTGGAAGTGGCGTAATTCAATCTATCTCTTTTATTTCGCTGCTTCTACCTCTCGTCTTCACTCGTACCTTTAAAAATAATATTTAACGAGGACGAGTTCGGAAAACAACGAATACTTGCCTCTTTGCTCGGACTTCTACTTGACTTAGGCTCAAATCTCTCGATTATTCTATTCAACCGCTCGACCTATTTTCTACCCAAGCTTCAATCGACGGTTGAAACTCTCAAATTTCCTAGGTTAAGAATATAATCTAATTTCCAATACTTATTGGAAATCAAGAACTTATTACTTAACGAAAATCGATTTCTCAACTTAGTTGATTTAGTTATAAAAGTTCTCGAGTTTTTTTCTCATTTATTCACACAACATTTTTCAATGACATCAACTATTATTATTTTGCTCGACTTTTTAACTCGGACATTAGGCTCTCGTTTTCTTATGCAATTAACTTCATCTCACTTAGAAAAATTCAAAAAATTTAATTACAAATTTTATTTCGGATTTCGAGACTTTATACTAATTTTATCGAGTCAACGCTCGACACGTTTTTCGAGATGTATATATAAATTTGCTCGGAATATTCTCAAATTTTTATAACTTACTAGAAATAGTTTCGATTGGACGATTTCTAATTCGATTATATTTTTTGACTCGAGAATCGAAAAAATACTATTTATACTTATTATTTTTCGGTATTCACCTTTTTATTATTAAGGGCTCATTTTTGCTCGATTCAACTTCTAACACACTTCCATTAATTATTTAAATTCTTTTAATTCTTTAATTTACTTAATTTCACTTAATTTCTCATTAGTCAACTTTTGTTACGTTTTGTTGAATTTTTCATAACTTAGTCGTACGAATTCCAAGTTGAGTGATTCAAGTGGCTATAGTACTTGTTTTGATCTCAATTTCATTTTGGTAACATCATTTACATCTTTTACTTAGCCAAAATTTATCAATTTCCCTTTTAAATTTTCTGCACTAAGTCATTTTCTTTATACTTAGATTTTTTTCAATATTTTCACTTGCTAGTATACTTAGAATTACTTCAATTGAACTCTTATAACATCAATTTATCCAATTCCTCTTAAAATCAAAAGTTCCTAATTCTTGTTCTTGAGAAATATATTGGCATGAGAACTTAGACGATGGCTCTAAGATTCTTCCCGGTTCATTAAGAACATAGACGTTTGAGAAGCGCTGGTTTCGAAATATTCAAGAGATGATCGGAACGAGAAGGACAAAATAAAGGGAATCAAAGTGAATAAGCGAATGTGACATGCGCAAAGTGACATGAACACAGACTCGTTGGAGTCGACTTGTTTTTATAAATGAAAGCCGTAAGAGTTTCCTTTTAAGGAAATAAAATAAAGGATAATAAGATAATAAGTTAAAAGATGGAAAGAAATCACGGAAAATGGCTTTGTTATGTGTATTGTTTAAGTGCAATTTCTTGAAATTGCTAGATGATTAAGATACGTTGTTGATTAAGTGTTGGTGATATTACAATTGAATAAAGGAATATTCTAATTGTAATTTAAGAATTCCTTAAGGTAAGTTATTAACCTACCAGTCACTGATCCATGTTCTCTTAAAATCCTATAAGATGACTTCTAGACGTATCACAGCTCATGAGAGCCAACCCCTACCACAACGTACTTAGGCAGATGAGATATTGGATGAGTACCATGTTTACACGCACAACTCAGGTCATGACAAAAGACAAGCCTTGTCAGTGACTTCGCTTCGCACTATTACCCGGCTAGATATTTTGTTGATGAACGGAAAGCTATGAAGGACCTTATCGGTCAACTGCCAAGGAATGGTAAGAATGGGCAAACAACACCGCCTGGTACTATCTCACTTTAATGAGAGATGCTGTAGAACCCACAGGAGACTTTATAGGATTCGCCTTAACAACTCAAGCATGACATCTACATAGTCGACACATTGTATCTGTTCCTATACTACCCCATTACCCTTACCGCTACATTCCGGTTGTTCCAGAACCAAGGTCACTCTTCGAGATGGACCCAGTGTTTGCCGAGTTGCTAGAATTACCACCTATACCTACTCCACTCGACAACTATCTCCCAGAGCCGGCCTCGCTTGTTGAGGAGGTGGGATCGACGTCAGACTTAGCTCGATACGTCAGCACCTGTTTCCTCCTAAGAAGCAGACTACAGCGATCAGCTTTTCTGATTTGGTTCTGCACTTAGAGAGGACCATTCCAAAAAGTACCACCGCCACCTCCTCTAGTGCCAATGGACAAGACACTTGCGTCAGTCTTTGGAGCAGACTTAGAGGAGGACCCTATGGGGGATTTTAAGGAGGTTTCGGTTGTAGAGGGCAGAGAGGACTCGACTGTAGCTTCTTGAGTAGTCAATCATAAAAGTTATAGTAGTTTTAAGATATTTTGTACATAGTCGGATCAGTAGACTTCTTTTTGTAATACTCTATGCGGATATGGAGTTTTATGGATCGTTTCCGTTCTAGTACTTCCAGTAGATACAGAGATGCAACCTGTTAGGGCACCCGATACAATAGATAGGCAGTTAGCCTAGTTCAGACTAGTCGTAGTCTGGTTTTGTGTAAATCCTCGTTAGAGGCAAAATCAGTACACTTTATGACGTGTATATATATACTTATGACCCCGTGAGAGGGCTTTGATCTTGTGAAAGTTTCTTCTAAACGCGATTAGAAGAAAAGTTTAGACGAATATTCTGGTATAACTTGAGAAGTTAAAAGTTTAAGGAGTTAGTATCGAAGTTATTATCTATTTTCTTTTTTCGTGAACTTGTTTAAGTTAGAAAAAGGGTTTAGTGAGTAAGCGAAAGCTTAAAAGCAAAAGTGCTAATGAAAATTCTTGTTTCCTATAGTTTCAAAAATGCCGCCGAAAGTAGTTAACACCAGAAGAGGACCTGGTAGTCTTAGAGGACCTGGTAGAGGTCAAGAACAATGTGGAAGCAAAGAAGAGCAAAAATATCAAGCAACCCCTTCACTCCCGTTACCCCCACAACATCGTAACATTGAGGATTTATTCTTCAAGAGAAATCCACCTGTTTTAATGGATCCAGTAACCCAAGCGATGCTGAGCTTTGGGTACGATCTATAGAAAGAATCTTTAAGCTTCTAGTATATACCGATATGGAGCGCCTTTTATGTGTTGCGTTTCAACTAGCCGGACCAGTTAATTACTTGTGGAAGGCTAGGCAGAAAGTTATGCTGGTGGAGCAAATGGCTCAAATTACTTGGGAAGAATTTAAGGAGGCATTTTATGATAAATATGTATCCGATCAAGTGAATACCGAAGAGGAAATAACAAAGAAGTTTCGTGGAGAACTCAAACATAAATTAGGAGTAGCATTAGCCAGTCACGAGGGACTGAGCTATACGGAAATACTAGGACGAGTCCTAGAAATAGAGGCAGTTGTGCCGGATAAAAGAAAGAATATATCGTCCTTACCAACACCAACCCAGGCTCCAATTCAAAACCTTTCAAACAACAATAACAACTATAAAGGAAAAAGGAAATGGGAAGGAGGAAATAACAGTGGCTGCTATGGGAACCAGAGAAGAAATCAGCAAGGCTTTCAGCAGCCTAACCAGAATTACAATTATGGTAAGAAGTCGTGGCAAAGGAATAAACCACAAGGAAATAAACAATCAGGACAGTGGAAGGGAAATAATCCACAAGGACAGTTGCAAGGACAACAAAGGAACAATGATCAAGGAGGAAACAACCAAGGAAAAATCCTTCTTCCTACCTGTCCTAAGTGTAATGGGGCGTATTCCGGTGTTTGTCAGGCAGGCACGGGTAATTGTTTTAAATGCGGGCAGATGGGGCACATGAAGAGGTATTGCCCAAAGCCGTCTCAAACGGTGGAACCAAACCAGTATGGTCAACCCCAGGGGCAGCAAAAGAACAACAACCAGGGAGGGAATAACCAAGGAAGGATCACCGTTCCTACCTGTCCTAAGTGTAACAAAATGCACTTTGGTAGTTGTCTAGCAAACGTTGACGGATGTTTTAAATGTGGTCAGAAGGGACACGTAAGAAGAAATTGCCCAAGACCATTGCAACTAGTAGGATCGAATCAGTATGGTCAGCCCCAACCCTTGAAAGCTATTCAAGCACATCCGCAGCAACAACAGAATACAAGGGCATTCATGATTAGGCAAGAGACGCACAATAAGGGCAAAGGAAATTTGGCAGGTATTGGACGGACTTTTTAATTACCCTGTCATAATTTGCTTCATACCAGAGTTCTACATTCGTTTATTTTAGTACCTGTTGACACTATAGAAGTAAAACCAGAGTGCGCTAATCATGAAATGAGAATAACCATGCCTTAGGAGAAATTATCGTCACTTCCTTAAGTTTTGCTCGAACATAAAATTGGACTTAGGATCTTTTAAAGATCATAGCAAACGATCTGAACGTAGCGAAAAATGTTCAACAAAGATATAATCCATGGGATGGATCGATTATCTATTAACCACGCCATTCTGTATGGAACATACGCCTAAAGAGTTAGAAGAGCTTAAGATCCAATTACAAGAGTTGTTAGATGTTGGTTTCATTAGACCGAGTGTTTCACCTTGGGAGCACCTGCTTTGTTCGTCAGAAAGAAGGATGATTCTATTAGGATGTGTATAGACTATCAAGAGTTAAATAAGGTCACCCTTAAGAATAAGTATCCTTTGCCAAGGATAGAAGACCTTTTAAGATCTAGGTATCATCAATTCAAAATCAAACCCGAGGATGTACCTAAGACTGCATTTCGAACCAGATATGGCCATTACGAATTCCTAGTTATGCCATTCGGTTTGACTAACACTCCCGCAGTATTCAAAGGATCTCATGAATCGAGTTTTTCACCCGTATTTAGACAAATTTGTCTTAGTATTCATCGACGACATTCTCATTTACTCCAAAAATGAGAAGGAGCACGAGGAACACTTACAAATAGTTTTAGAAACGCTTAGAGCTGTGAAACTTTATGCCAAATTCAGTAAGTGCGAGTGTTGGCTAAAGGAAGTAATGTTTCTTGGACACATAGTATCAGCAGAAGGCATCAAAGTAGATCCTGCTAAGGTAGAGGCAGTACGCGATTGGAAATCGCCAACAAGTCTGAACGAAATTAGGAGTTTCTTAGGTTTAGCCAGATACTATAGAAGATTCATCGAGGGATTCTCTACAATTGCTAGACCTATGACGCAACTACTACGGAAGGAAAACAAGTACAAATGGACTGACGAATGTGAGAAGAGTTTTCAGACACTCAAGGAATACATAGTCTATACAAAGAATGGATTAGTGTGTGTATTGATGCAAGATGGAAAGGTGATAGCTTATGCTTCACGACAACTTCGACCTCATGAAGTTGAGTACCCAACCCACGATTTAGAACTAGCGGCCGTTGTGCATGCGTTAAAAATTTGGAAGACATCACCTTTATCGTGTAAGAGTTGAGATTTTTATGGACCACAAGAGTTTGAAGTGCTTCTTCGAGCAAACGGAATCGAACATGAGACAAAGACGATGGCTTGAATCAGTCAAGGATTATGATTGTGGTATCAACTACCATTCAGGAAAAGCAAACGTGGTAGCAGACGCGCTGAGTCGCAAGACTCCAACCAAGTTAGGATGTCTCTTTGTTGAGGAAGAAACTCTTATATAAGAATTTGAGAAAATGGACTTAGAAGTGCTCGATATACCTGAAACGATAACAAACCATATAGAAGCACTAGTAGCTATGCCAGACTTACGAGAAAGAATAATAAGTGTGCAGAGAAAGGACGAGTCGATTAAGAAGCTTTGACTAAGGATAAGAATGGATAAACCGGACGGTTATTATGAAGCACCAGATAATGCGATTTTATTTGAAGACAGACTTTGTATCCCTAATGACAACAAATTGAAGGACGATATCATGAGTGAGGCTCACGATACGCCGATGTAATGCCCCGTAAATTCCTTACGTTCTAAAAAGTTTAAAGTTAATTAAATAAATGGCTTTGCACGCCTAAGTTTATAATTTTTGAATTCTAAGGCTAACGGTCGAATCCGTTATTAAAAATAAATTACGGGAGTCCGCTAGATGACTACTGTATTAGGGGTTAGCGCGTACGAAAAGTTTTTAATTTGTAAACTAAGAACGGAAAACCGTTTAATTTTACGTTTACAAAAAATCGCAATATGAACATGCCGAGAAAGTTTGTTTTTTTTTTTTACGTTTTCCGGACGAAACTCGGACTTGTCGTCTCGAGTTTTTGTCAAAATAAATTTTGACAAATTTATTTTCTAATTAAGTTCATACGTTAGAATTTGTAAGTCAAATCGAATCGCGACAATTTTTTGTACCGAACAACGTTTTTCGTCGTTCGTTTTCCCGTAACGTCGGATCGCGCCGGAAAAACTGTAACCCTCTTAAGACCCATGCATGCAGCCGCCACCTCACATGTTTAGTGTAAGACATGCAAGTGTGACTTAGTTAATTGTTTGACACCTCAACCTTACCTTTACACCATTCAACCACTTTTCATCATTTCAACTTTAAGACAAAATAATTTTCATCTCTCTCTCTCTCTCCCTATCTCTCTCGGCAGCTTTCTCTCTCTCTCCCTCAACTTCATCTTCTCCATCACCCATACTCCATTGAAGAGCCTTCAAAGCTTGGAGAAAGAACACAAGTCCTTAATCATCCAACAAAACCTTCTACATCATTTGTTAATTCTTAAGGTAATGATCTTCTCTTCAATTCTATCCAATTAGTTTTCTTTTCTTTTCTTTTTCCTCTTGATCGAAATTTCTAGATTTTGGAATAGATGAATTGATCTTAGTATAATAAAATTGGATGTATTAGATATGATAATTATGGATTAAAAATGGTTAAAACCAAGAATCCTAAAACCTTTGAGAATGCAGAATTTTTTTGGGAAAATAGTAGGATTTTTAATTTTCTTGTTTTGATGATGAATTCATGCTTAGTAGAGGTTTAATTGGTGTTTGGGATGAAAAGGGATTGAAAGCCCTATGTTATTATGAAATTTAATTAGGGTTTGAAGTATAAATTAGGGGTTTTTGCATGTTAATTGATAATAGAATTGCAATTGATTAATTGGTGATATAAGAGTATGTTTAGTAAATAAATGTTGCTAATTGGAGAAGAAATCAACTCCTTAACATTTATATAAAACCAGAAATTTATAGAATAATTAGGAGTTTATACATGCTTGATATAAATGATGAATTGTTAATGGAATTATAATACAAACCATATTAGTTGATTATAAAAGTTAATTGGAATTTTTCTAAAAATGTTTAATGAAATGTAAGAGACTAAAATCACCTTATAAACTGAGTTATAAAGATGTTAAGATGTGTTTGCATGCATGAAAATGATTCAAGTTAGATATAGTTTAGCGTCGTAAAATTTGAACGAAAACCGACGACTTTTGAAAAATCGCGTAAGAGACGAATATCTAGTTGTAACTGAAAATCAAGAAGTCGGATGAGAATTCTAATATGATATTATTGCTTGTAATGAAATTTAGAACATCTTTCTAGCTGACATCATAAGCATCCGAGTCGATATAATATGGGTTATAGTTGTAATCGAGAACTAGAATGCGTTTGGATTTTCTTTGTTGGTTTAGTAATTGATAGTTGAAATCCGACGTTAGAACGTCGTGCTTTTGAACAAGTTGAAAGGGAATTTGTCACGTACGGAGGTACGTGATGACTGCTTTAAGAATCCAGTTTCTAAAAAAGTTGAATACGAGAATTTAAAACGAACCTAAACGTTATACGGCGAACTTATCAATCAATTAGGGTTTCCACGGCAGTTTTGCGACCCTCGCTGGAAACTGTTATATCTTCCAGCTCGTTTATCGGATTTGTGATCCGTAAATTGGAGCGCGAACTAGACATCCTAAGATTTCTAATGGTATAGGGCTCACCCCCTGTTTCCAAGCCCTCTGTTCTGGACAACCTCCAGAATTACTGGACTGTGCAGTAAATTTTCAGTTTCTTGTTTTCTAAGTTGTTTAGTTCACAACTTAGCTTCTTTCAATCGTTTAAGCCGTTTTTATCTATCGAACATCTACCTACTGACCCTAGAGTCAAGTATAGGATCTTGAGTGATGAAAACCAGTCGAGATCATATATTTTATCCTTTCATTAAAGAAGTAATAAACGAGAACTTTCATAAGTCGTGAAATGAGCTATAAAGTAAATCGCCTAAGTTGATCCTTTCCAACTTAGTTTCTTTTAATCTTTAAAGTCGTATTAAGATATCGACTACCTTCTCTACTGACCCGAGAGTCGAATATGAGAGCTTCCTAGTTCTAAACGAGATTAGTACGAATCTCGTTTCCCGTTTAAGTAAAACGAATTAATTAAGCGTGCAAATGCCTAAAGAATAAAACAACTAAAACCTTCTTCGATTCTTTTTAATCGATTATCGTTACGACCCGTTTTTAAGTATATTTATTTTACGATGAAGGAGGAAGCCAACTGTAGAGAAAGGACGGAAGATCCAAAGTTGGAAGCTTTTGCTTATAAGTTCTGTATTTACAAGGTGGGCTTTTATCTATATCAAATAAAATGTGGGTTTTTCCACAACTCGAAAGTATTATTTATCGCTTTGATAATTGTGTTTTCAACGTGATAATCTTGGCATTAACTGTTTCAACTATTTTTTATGTGAGTTCTCTTGTACCTATCTGAGTTAACATTCGTGTTTTCCAGATTTCTGAGTTAACCTTCGGGTTTTCCAGACTTTTAGAGTTAATCTAACTAGGTTAACTAACGATCGGCTCTGAGTTAGCTGCTAAGTGCTTTCCAGAGTTAGTGCACTTTGTAACCTGTGGTGTATGTGGTATCCTGTTGAGGGGTAGCCAGCCACGGTGAATTAGTTGGGTCAAGATTGAACATAGCATACTCTAAAAATGCTTGCGCAAGCTGCTTTATACAAATCAGTCAGAAAATGTTTAGTAGGCACGGGCCTTTTCAACAAAACCCCGATGCGCTATGGTTATAAAATGCCAGATTATTTATACTTATGATTATGATTTCGGCATCGTGCCCACTAAGTACGTTTGTACTTAGCCCTGCATTATTTTCTAAATGTGCAGGTTGAAGCGACGGTGAGCGGCGACGGTTGATGTTGAGTTGAAAGATAGGATGCTTTAGTTAGAACTCTTCCGCTGCAGAACTCTAAATCTTTTCAAACACACCTTTGAAAAATTCTCAGTAGTCTAAGTCTGTAATTATGAACTTAACTTCTTTTGTACTTTTGTCGAGTAATCCTTAGGGATTAACTCTTTCTTATCTATATTAAAGTCTTGTTCATGGTTTAATGATGTCTTTTCATGTATGTTTAGTCAGTTAGCCCCCCTTCTTCCCCGCTTCTTTAATCCAACCCCAGTCACACCCCGGCTTCTGCCGTCCCTCGGGATTTGGGGCTGTGACAGAGTGGTATCAGAGCAGTGTTCGTTTTCTGCTTTGCTTCTGAGTCAATCTTCTAGTATGAGTTAGTGTGAGTCATTCTTTCTAGTACGAGTCATTCTTTGAAGTAATATCATAAAGTGATATATATATACAAGTCTTTCTTCGAGTAATTATATAGAGTATTTGTTTGTACTCTATATCGAGTCTTCTTTCGTGTCGTGAAATGGAGTAAATATTCATATTCCATAGTGAGTCTCTTTTCGAGTTATAAGATAAAGCACCTGTATATACTCTGGATCAGAGTCGTCTTTCCATGTATAAGATAAGAGTTAAACTCTAAAGCTAAGATTGAGAACATAGATGTCAACTCAACCGCCCGCTATGTCGACTCAACAAGGGAAAGGAAAGAATTTTAATAATATGATTTCTTTTAACAAGAAATTCTATGAACAAGTATGCAAATGAGATTAAGAATGAGAATGAGTTGTGTTCCGAAATTAAGAATTTTATGGAAGTAAAATTTTTATACTTTATGAGATTGAGTGATAGTACAAGTACTATCTTATGTGATTATGTGATAGCACTAGTGCTATGTTATGTGAAATTATTTGTGAAATAATTTCTTTTGTTTGAAAATATTTTTGATGCACAAGAATTTAGAAGGATTTTAAGGAATTTTCCCGGTTCAATGAGAACGTAGACTTGAAACCTAAGAACTTTCCGGTTCTTCGAAAACTTAGACGTTTTTAAGAAACGTTATTCCAAATGATTTCGAAAGGAGATCCCTAACGCGAGAAGGACTTCCTCTGATGAATGTCACGTGCGCTTAGTGACATGAATAAAGACTCGGCAAAGTCGATCTTTGTTTTACAACCCGATAAGAATTTCCTTCGAGGGAAATGAAATAAATATTAATAAAATAAAGTAAATATGTACGAAAGGAACGAAAGAAACATATAGACGTGTGAGAAAAACGTGACTCCAAATTATTCGAGAAAAGGTTGAAACAAGAAGGATAAATTAAAATAAACGGAAGAGCCGAATGTTACCTTAGTTGTAAGGGCATGAACAAAGTCCCTTGGAGATGGCTTTGTTTTACTTACTAGGAGCCGTTCAAGTATTCGATTAGCTTAAAATTGTATCTTCCTCAAGAAGATTGAGAATTCCGAGCTAAATTGAAGAGTTTCCAAAGATTGTCTTTTAAGAAGTAGTTGTGTGTGCAATTTCGAGAATCGTTGCTCGATTTAGGAAAGTAAAATCTGTATGAAGTAATCAATAGAGCGAGACAGAAGTTCCATGTGATTGGGGGACTGTTATGTGGACTTGATCAACCCACATAATAAGAAACTCAGTAATATGGGTCTTATGCCCTGCTAGTAAAACCTTTTTAGTATGATATAAGTGGGTTAAAGAGACAAATATTATTTACGCATAAGTAATGTGTAACGACGTCGTTCCTTTTCTTTTCGTTTCTTTTTATAGTGTTCGCCTCGTTCGAACTTTGCGAAGAGAATTGTTTTACTATTAGGAGTCAAACGCGAAGCTTGATTAAATTTCTAACGACCGCTCGATTTTAGCATTGACAAATAGAACTTGTTCTAAAAAGTTATTCTTAGGATATATTCCATTTCTCCGTTGGGAATTTATATTTTTATACTTCATCCTTGAACAAAGAATACGACACGTATGAGTATTATGATTAATAAACGACAAAGTCTTTTGTAAATGAATGTTGCTTTCGCATAAGTAACATGAACAAAGTATACGTGCTTTGTTTTAAAGAATCGATAAGAAATTATTTTTCCTTGAGAAAGAGATAAAGGATTAATGAAAGAAAATAAGGAATTAAAGTAAGAAATTAAAAGAATGAGATAAGAAATGAGAATAAAACCTTGAAATTTTGTTTCTATATATTGTGAGTACGAGAGCAATTTTCTGAAAAATTTGCTAGATGTCTATGATAAGTTGTCAGATTAAGTGTGGCAATATTACAATTGAATAAGGAGTATTCATTTTGTAATTTAAGATTTTCCGTAAGATAAGGTATCATTTTACCGTTACTGATCCGTGTTTCTTAAAACACTTTGTAGAATGACTTCCAGTAGTGACACGGCTTCAGAGAATCAGTCCCCGCCACAGCGTACTTGGGCAGATCAGTTATTAGATAGGTATAGAGATTTTGAGGCAAACCCAAGACACGACGTAGGACAAAGGATTAGTTACTTCTCGTCAGTTTATTATCCAGTCCGGCATACTATTCCAGAGAGTCAGGCTATACTTGACTTGGTTAGCTGTCTACCAGAGGAATGGCGTGGTTGGGCACACGACACGGCATGGTATTACCTTGGGATGTTTGACGACGATATAGAGCCAACAGGTAATTACAATAGATTCGCTTTAGAGGTACACAGGCGTTTCTTCGAGAGTAGACATATAGCATCATACCCAGTTCAGGCGCATCCTCCCTATACTCACTTTCCGGCAGATTCAAAGTCAGAGCATGATGAGATAGGTCCAGAGATGATCGCACAGTTGGAGATCCCTTCAATGATGGTACCTAGTGTGGACACAAGAGAGTTAGTTACAGAGACAGCGGATGGCCTAGGGTTACCCGCCCCTTTTCAGCATGAGCCTTCTATGAGAGTTCAGGGACCATTTCAGTCAGGACCAGAGTATTTAGACACAGCTGCCCTATTACAGTTTCCATCATCTTACAGACCCCTTGATGAGATTTGCACGGAGTTGGCCAGGGTTCGGGCTGAGTTTGAGGCAGGACCATCCAGAATCCATTCTAGAGAGAAGTATGATTCCTGTTCACTTCCCGACCACCTGCTGCCTCTGAAGAAGCGGGCCTCAGCGACTTGCTGGGACTACCCGGTTTCAGATTCAGAGATGACAGTTTCAGATGTGCCTGCACCACCATCACTTACACTTGCGGATGGCACTACTTTGAGGGTTGACGAGGCACTCCAGTTTGCTTTCGGTTCAGAGTCAGACGATGAGGACCCAGGTGAGGATTTGGAAGAGGACACTGATGAGGATTCGGATGAGAATCCGGATAAGGACCCCGAGGAGGATTAGGCCATGGTGGGCATTAGTGACTCGACCGTAGTTTGTTAAGCTAGGCGTCAGAGACGCATAGTAGCATAGTAGCCTTTAGTTGTACATAGTTGGATCAGTAACTGGATAGTTTTGTAGTACTCCAACGGATATAAATATTTTATGAATCGTTTCCGTTCTAGTACTTTCAGTAGTACGGTAATGCAATATGTTAGTGCATTCTGTACACATAGGCAGTTAGCCTAGTTTAGACTCGTTGCAGTCTAGTTTTGTATAAGTCCTTGTTAAAGGCAAAACTAACATAATCTTTTGATGTATATATATAATATACATGACCCATTAGAGGGTTTTAGTCACAAGAAGTTTTTTTATGAATCGTATAACTAAACCAGAATATCAAACGAGAACTCGTGTAACGGGAGTTTAATTTAACCTTGGAGATTAAAAGTTGAAAGAAATAGAGTCAAAGTTAATTTGTTATTCTCGTTTACGTGAAAGTATTAAGTGGGAAAAGAACGAGGTTAGTGAGAAAATGAAGGCTTAAAAACAAGTGCTAATAAGAAAAATTTTGTATCTTACAGTTTTAAAAAAATGTCGCTGAGAGTTGTTAACGATCGAAGAGGACCTGATAGTCCTAGAGAGTCTGATAGAGGTCAAGAACAAGGTATAAGAGAGGAAAGACAAAAACACCCAAAAACCTTTTCACTTCCCCTATCTCCTCAACGTCATAGCATTGAGGATTTATTCTTCGGAAGCAAACCACCGTATTTCGATGGATCCGGTAATCCGAGTGAGGCCGCACAATGGATACATACTATAGAGAGAATCTGTGAACCAATTAGACTTAGTGATGAAGAGCGCCTAGCATGTGCTGGGTATCAGCTATCAGGACCAGCTAAATATTGGTGGAAGACTAGACAGAGAATTATGCCGGTAGAACAAACGGCTCTAACCACTTGGAATGATTTTAAGGTGGCATATTATGATAAGTATGTATACAACCAAGTGGAAACTGAAGAAGAAATAGCAAGGAAACTTCAGGGAGAACTTAAGTACGAACTGGGAAGGGCAGTAGCCAGACAAGAGGGACTGAGTTATGCAGAACTACTAGAACGAGTCCGTGAAATAGAGGCATTAGTACCTAATAAAGGAAAGGTGGTAAAATCCACACCAGCACCAAATCAGACCCCAATCCAAAAGCTTCCCAACAAAAAGGTTAATCATAAGGGTAAAAGGAAATGGGAAGGAAGTAGTAGTAATTTTTACCAGTTCCACAACAAGCAAGGGAAACAGAATAAGACTCGGCAGGGTTTCCACCAACCAGGGAAAGGAAGTAACTATGAAAAGAAAGTAAGACAAAAGAATAATCCACAGAGAAATGAACAATCCGATCAAGACAAGAGAAACCATCTACTAGGACAGCTGCAAGGGCAGCCAAGGAACGTTAACCAAGGAAAAATCACTAATCCCGATTACCCTAAGTGTAATAAGGAACACCCTGGTGTTTGTTTAGCAAAAACTAATGTTTGCTTTAACTATGGACGTAAGGGGCATGTTAAGAGGGATTGTCCTGAACCGTGGCAAGCAGTAGAACATAAACGAGAATTTTCTACTTGTTCTAGATGTGGTAAGAAGCATGAGGGTGCGTGTTTGGCAAACACGGATAAATGTTTTAATTGTGGGCAGATGGGGCATATAAGGAGGAGTTGTTCGACGCTGCTCCGGACGGAAAAACCAAATTAGTACGGCCAGCTTCAACCACCAAATACCATTCAAGTCTAGTCACAGCCACAGCCGATGCAATCACAACAGAATGCGAATGCATACATGATTAGGCAGGAGGGGCATAGTGAAGAAAAGGAAGATTTAGCAAGTATTGGACGAACCTTATAAAAAAAAAATTACCCTGTCAAAATTGTTGACCCGTACTAGAACTATATACCAGATTTTCAGTACCTTTTGACCATACTAAAGCGTTATATTCATTTGACTAGTACCCTCTGGCACTATAGGACTAAGACTAGAACGCTCTAATCTTGAAATCAGAACAGCTACGCTTTAGGGAGTATTGATGACCTCAGAGAGTTAACCCCTTAGTTTCATTAAACAATCGATTGGGAAGTAATAAAATGCACTATATATATATAAATTTAGGAAAAGACTAGTTGTTTGAGAATTACCACGATTCTCGACAACGAGAGAAAAATCTCTTTCAAAAAAAAAATCCCAAATAGAGAACCTACAGAATTATATGAAATATTATCTGATTTATCACCAGATTGACGCGTAGGTTTCACGATCAACTTAGAACTACAAGTAGCTCCCAAATTAAAGGTTTTATGTAGAATGGTATCAAAGGAGTTAGAGGAGCTTAAGATCCAACTGCAAGAGTTGTTAGATGATGATTTCTTTAGACAAACGTTTTCACCATGGAAAATATTTTAGATGTTCATCATCAAAGAAAGATGATTCTGCAAGAAGGTATATAGGCTGTCAAAAGTTAAATAGAGATAACCCTTAAAGAGTAAGTATCCTTTAACGAGAATAGAAGACCCCTGATAAACTTAAAAAGGGAACAAGTACAATTGTAAGGATAGACTTAAGGTCTAAGCATTACTAGTTAAAAGAGTAAACTGGAAATATACCCAAAAATTTATCTTTCAAGCCAGATATGGCCATCACGAATGTTTAGTTATGCCACTTAATTGGCTAGTGCTCCGTAGTATTCATAAACCACAAGAATAGAATTTTTCCACCTAGACTTAGAAAAGAATTCATTTTAGTATTTAACAATGATAATTTCAGTTACCCCAAGAATGAAGATGAATATGAAGAACACTTACGAATAGTACTAGAACGCATAGAATCGGGAGCTAGATGCCAAATTAGCAAGAACAAGCTCGAAGAGAGAAGTAATGTTTCTTGAATAAAACATTGTAGACAGAAGATGTTAAGACAAATTCATGCCAAGGTAGAGGCAGTACTCAAATGATAAATCGCCTACCAGTCTGAATGAAATAAGAAGTTTCCCGAATTGGACAGTTATAATAGAAGTTTCCATTAAGAATTTTTTTTATTATAATTACTAAGACTTATGACACAACTACATAGAAGAAAAGAATAAATGTACAGACAATTGTGGAATAAGAACGCAGACGTTCTAGGAAAAGTTGATCATTACCCCAGATTTAGCCCTCCCAAAAACGATAAGAAATACAAGATGGATGTTAACGCTACTAAGAATGGGATAGTATGATATGAATGCAAAATGAGAAAGTGATAGCTTACGATTCACGACACATTAATCCCAGGAAATTGAATATCCAACCTACGACTTAGAACTTGCAGCCGTAAAGCTTGCATTGAAAATTTGAACACACCATCTATATGGTTCAAGGGATGAGATCTTCACAGATCATAAGAATTTGGAGCGTGTATTCGAGCAAAGGAATTAACATAAGACAAAGGAGATAGCTCGAACTAGTAAGATATTACGTTTGTGAAAATAATTACCATCTAGGTAAAGTTAAGAATAAGAATAGACACGCTGAGTCGTAAGACTCCAACTAAGTTTAGGTATCTTTTCGTCGGAAAAGAAATGCTTATACAAGGATTCGAGAAGATAGATATAGAAAAATGCATGATGCATCAGCATCAATCGCAGGGCGAATAGCGACACAAATAGCTATATCAAATTACGAGAACGATTATAAGTATCAAGAGAAAGGACGAGTCAAAGGATAAGCCTCGACTAAGGATAAGAATGGTTAAACCAGACAACGACTCTGAAACAACGAGATGGTTGTAGGTTACAAGGCAGAAAAGTCAGATAGCAAACCTAACTTTAGTACCGCTTTTCACTGCCAGTTGAATGGATAGTCCGAGAAAATGATTCAAATACTCGTTGATATGCTAAGAACGATAATATTAGCCGAAGAGCGAATTGAAGAACACGTAGCCAAACAACCGAATTGTTATAACAACAACTATTAAGCTACGATAGGAATTACGACTTACGAGACCTTGTAGAAGGAAAAGACTTACATAGCTGCCTTATTGCTATAAGGTAGGTGAAAGCAAAAATTTAGGACCAAATGCGGTCAATAAAATGATCGGGATCATTCGATAGATTCGAGTCAGAAGAAAACAAGTTTTAAAGAAGACAAAGGTCCTAAGTATATACAATAATTCGAACTTAATAATCGAAAAGGAAAATGAAAGCTCCTTAAGTTTTCTCCGTTAATGAGAAACATTAGTTTCGTGTCAAGTTCAGACTTCGACAAAGATCTATATAATTAGTAAGTAACTTGGGAAAGGTAGCTCCAATATGAATAAGTTATGGCTTTATCGCCAAGTTTATGAAATACTTATTTTAAGTATATCTCATTTCGATGAAGTAACGTATATTCGTTTTTATACACGAAGTTCTATCAGCAAGACGTCGTTCTTGAAATCGACTAAATTTATTAGGAAAGATCGAAAGCGATCTTAGATCGAAAAGAGCAAAAGTTAAAAAGCAAGTCGAGACGAATAGTAATAGCATTATAAGATCATCACAGGCAAGAGAAAGTCATGTCAAGTAAGAAGTACTTCAAGCAGTTATAGAGGAAAGCAAATTTCGGGACGAAATTTTTCGTAAGGGGGGTAGGATGTAATGCCCCGTAAATTCCTTACGTTCTAAAAAGTTTAAAGTTAATTAAATAAATGGCTTTGCACGCCTAAGTTTATAATTTTTGAATTCTAAGGCTAACGGTCGAATCCGTTATTAAAAATAAATTACGGGAGTCAGCTAGATGACTACTGTATTAGGGGTTAGCGCGTACGAAAAGTTTTTAATTTGTAAACTAAGAACGGAAAACCGTTTAATTTTACGTTTACAAAAAATCGCAATATGAACACGCCGAGAAAGTTTGTTTTTTTTTTTTTTTACGTTTTCCGGACGAAACTCGGACTTGTCGTCTCGAGTTTTTGTCAAAATAAATTTTGACAAATTTATTTTCTAATTAAGTTCATACGTTAGAATTTGTAAGTCAAATCTAATCGCGACAATTTTTTGTACCGAACAACATTTTTCGTCGTTCGTTTTCCCGTAACGTCGGATCGCGCCGGAAAAACTGTAACCCTCTTAAGACCCATGCATGCAGCCGCCACCTCACATGTTTAGTGTAAGACATGCAAGTGTGACTTAGTTAATTGTTTGACACCTCAACCTTACCTTTACACCATTCAACCACTTTTCATCATTTCAACTTTAAGACAAAATAATTTTCATCTCTCTCTCTCTCCCTATCTCTCTGGGCAGCTTTCTCTCTCTCTCCCTCAACTTCATCTTCTCCATCACCCATACTCCATTGAAGAGCCTTCAAAGCTTGGAGAAAGAACACAAGTCCTTAATCATCCAACAAAACCTTCTACATCCTTTGTTAATTCTTAAGGTAATGATCTTCTCTTCAATTCTATCCAATTAGTTTTCTTTTCTTTTCTTTTTCCTCTTGATCGAAATTTCTAGAGTTTGGAATAGATGAATTGATCTTAGTATAATAAAATTGGATGTATTAGATATGATAATTATGGATTAAAAATGGTCAAAACCAAGAATCCTAAAACCTTTGAGAATGCAGAATTTTTTTGGGAAAATAGTAGGATTTTTAATTTTCTTGTTTTGATGATGAATTCATGCTTAGTAGAGGTTTAATTGGTGTTTGGGATGAAAAGGGATTGAAAGCCCTATGTTATTATGAAATTTAATTAGGGTTTGAAGTATAAATTAGGGGTTTTTGCATGTTAATTGATAATAGAATTGCAATTGATTAATTGGTGATATAAGAGTATGTTTAGTAAATAAATGTTGCTAATTGGAGAAGAAAATTAACTCCTTAACATTTATATAAAACCAGAAATTTATAGAATAATTAGGAGTTTATACATGCTTGATATAAATGATGAATTGTTAATGGAATTATAATACAAATCATATTAGTTGATTATAAAAGTTAATTGGAATTTTTCTAAAAATGTTTAATGAAATGTAAGAGACTAAAATCACCTTATAAACTGAGTTATAAAGATGTTAAGATGTGTTTGCATGCATGAAAATGATTCAAGTTAGATATAGTTTAGCGTCGTAAAATTTGAACGAAAACCGACGACTTTTGAAAAATCGCGTAAGAGACGAATATCTAGTTGTAACTGAAAATCAAGAAGTCGGATGAGAATTCTAATATGATATTATTGTTTGTAATGAAATTTAGAACATCTTTCTAGCTGACATCATAAGCATCCGAGTCGATATAATATGGGTTATAGTTGTAATCGAGAACTAGAATGCGTTTGGATTTTCTTTGTTGGTTTAGTAATTGATAGTTGAAATCCGACGTTAGAACGTCGTGCTTTTGAACAAGTTGAAAAGGAATTTGTCACGTACGGAGGTACGTGATGACTGCTTTAAGAATCCAGTTTCTAAAAAAGTTGAATACGAGAATTTAAAACGAACCTAAACGTTATACGGCGAACTTATCAATCAATTAGGGTTTCCACGGCAGTTTTGCGACCCTCGCCGGAAACTGTTATATCTTCCAGCTCGTTTATCGGATCTGTGATCCGTAAATTGGAGCGCGAACTAGACTTCCTAAGATTTCTAATGGTACAGGGCTCACCCCCTGTTTCCAAGCCCTCTGTTCTGGACAACCTCCAGAATTACTGGACTGTGCAGTAAATTTTCAGTTTCTTGTTTTCTAAGTTGTTTAGTTCACAACTTAGCTTCTTTCAATCGTTTAAGCCGTTTTTATCTATCGAACATCTACCTACTGACCCTAGAGTCAAGTATAGGATCTTGAGTGATGAAAACCAGTCGAGATCAAATATTTTATCCTTTCATTAAAGAAGTAATAAACGAGAACTTTCATAAGTCGTGAAATGAGCTATAAAGTAAATCGCCTAAGTTGATCCTTTCCAACTTAGTTTCTTTTAATCTTTAAAGTCGTATTAAGATATCGACTACCTTCTCTACTGACCCGAGAGTCGAATATGAGAGCTTCCTAGTTCTAAACGAGATTAGTACGAATCTCGTTTCCCGTTTAAGTGAAACGAATTAATTAAGCGTGCAAATGCCTAAAGAATAAAACAACTAAAACCTTCTTCGATTCTTTTTAATCGATTATCGTTACGACCCGTTTTTAAGTATATTTATTTTACGATGAAGGAGGAAGCCAACTGTAGAGAAAGGACGGAAGATCCAAAGTTGGAAGCTTTTGCTTATAAGTTCTGTATTTACAAGGTGGGTTTTTATCTATATCAAATAAAATGTGGGTTTTTCCACAACTCGAAAGTATTATTTATCGCTTTGATAATTGTGTTTTCAACGTGATAATCTTGGCATTAACTGTTTCAACTATTTTTTATGTGAGTTCTCTTGTACCTATCTGAGTTAACATTCGTGTTTTCCAGATTTCTGAGTTAACCTTCGGGTTTTCCAGACTTTTAGAGTTAATCTAACTAGGTTAACTAACGATCGGCTCTGAGTTAGCTGCTAAGTGCTTTCCAGAGTTAGTGCACTTTGTAACCTGTGGTGTATGTGGTATCCTGTTGAGGGGTAGCCAGCCACGGTGAATTAGTTGGGTCAAGATTGAACATAGCATACTCTAAAAATGCTTGCGCAAGCTGCTTTATACAAATCAGTCAGAAAATGTTTAGTAGGCACGGGCCTTTTCAACAAAACCCCAATGCGCTATGGTTATAAAATGCCAGATTATTTATACTTATGATTATGATTTCGGCATCGTGCCCACTAAGTACGTTTGTACTTAGCCCTGCATTATTTTCTAAATGTGCAGGTTGAAGCGACGGTGAGCGGCGACGGTTGATGTTGAGTTGAAAGATAGGATGCTTTAGTTAGAACTCTTCCGCTGCAGAACTCTAAATCTTTTCAAACACACCTTTGAAAAATTCTCAGTAGTCTAAGTCTGTAATTATGAACTTAGCTTCTTTTGTACTTTTGTCGAGTAATCCTTAGGGATTAACTCTTTCTTATCTATATTAAAGTCTTGTTCATGGTTTAATGATGTCTTTTCATGTATGTTTAGTCAGTTAGCCCCCCTTCTTCCCCGCTTCTTTAATCCAACCCCAGTCGCACCCCGGCTTCTGCCGTCCCTCGGGATTTGGGGCTGTGACAGCCGTATACAGCACACCTAGGGAGTACAAAGACGTATCAAGATTTAAGAAGAAATTTCTGGTAGAACGGTTTGAAACGAGATACTGCCTTGTTTATAGAACGATGTTAGGCTTACCAACAAGTGAAAGCTTTATACCAACAACCGCAAGGAATGTTGCAACCATTAAGTATGCCAACATGAAAGTGGGAAGATATAGCTATGGATTTTGTGATAGGTTTGCCCAAGACTAAGAAAGGAAATACTGCCATCTAGGTAGTTATCAATAGGCTCACAAAATCAGCTCACTTTTTACCAATCCCAATTACCTACAGATCAGAGAAGTTAGCACAGTTGTATGTCCGTGAGATTGTACGCCTGTACGGAATACTAAAGTCAATAACGTCTGATAGAGATGCCAAATTCACTTCGGGATTTTGGATTCCTATACAGAAGGAATTAAGTACCAAGACTTAGTTTAGTACCGCTTTATCACCCTCAAACGGATGGACAATCCGAGAGAACAATTCGGATACTCGTAGATACGTTGGGAACGATAGTATTTAGACCGAAGTGCAAGCTGAGAGAATATTTTGCTGTTAATCGAATTGCTTACAACAATAGTTATCAGACAACGATAAGTATTGCGCCTTACGAGGCCTTGTATTGAAAGAAGTATAGATAACCGCTTTAAAAATAATGAGGTAGGTGAAAGGAAAAGTCTAGAACTAGATTCACTCGGTGAAGTGACAGATAAATTCTTTCGTCAGATTTGAACTAAAGAGAAGGAAGTCTAGAAGTGACGAAAGTCTTAAGCAATGTATGTCAATCTGGCTTAAATTTAGAGAATGAGGACAAGACTTTCCTCATGATTATCCTTCTAAGGATAATATTATTAATTTCATGTCAAGTATAAAGTTTAGACAAAGATTTATATGATTAGTAGATATCTTGAAAAGATAGTTTCCAATGTGTATAGATTGGCTTTGTCGCCAAGTCTATGGAATGTTTATTATGTTTGTGTATCTCATTTGAGAAAGTACGTGTTCGATTCTAAAACACGTGATTCTTCAGCAAGACGTAGTTCTTGATTTCGATTTAAGTTATAAGTTATGAAGAAAGACCGCAATAGATCTTGGATCGAAAAGTACGAGAGTTAAGAAGCAAGTCAACACAATTAGTAAAAGTATTATAGAATCACCACGGGCAAGAAAAAGCCACGTGAGAACTCGAAGAAGAGATGAGAAAGAAGTGCCCCGAACAGTTCAAAGAACATATGCAAATTTCGGGACGAAATTTCTTGTTAGAGGGGTAGGATGTAATGCCCCAGATATTTTCTTTCGACGAGAAATAAAAATTTAAATATTAATTAAGGCTTTGCACGCCTAAGTTAAGGATTTTCGATTCTAAGACTAACGGTGAAATCCGTTTCTGAAAATAAATTCCAGAAGTCGGTTGAACGACTACTGGATTAGGGTTTTTCGAGTCCGATAGAATTTTCGTTCGAAAACTCAGATCGAAAAACCGTCGGACTTTACATTCACTTATTTTGCGATACGAGTAAGTTAGTAAAAATCAGTGTTGGGAAATTTTTTAGTAAGAGTTTTGATGAATTCCAAAACCAACTGACTCCAACCGAGTAGATGTTGCCAGAACCTAATATTAGTAGATAGGCTCGCTGTTTGAGCATTGTCAAGATTTTATCTTTACAGGTCTCCAGTTGAAGATGGCAACAAGGCTTCACTCGAATAGAACATCAGTTGTGAGGAAGACAACTGAGCGTTCAGTATATTAAAAAGGAGGAAGTTACGTTCATGACTCAGATCAATAGTCAAGTATCCAAAAAGGGGAAGTCAAATTCAAGAGATAGAACATCAGTTGTAAGAAAAACAACTGAGTGTTCATCGGATGAAAAGCAGTATGGGGGAAGAGAACATCAGATGAAAGGAAGCCATCTGAGCGTTCGAACCCAACTGATCAGATACAAGGAAGACAACTGAGTGTTCAGTTTCAGAACATCAGTTGTAGAACTCAACCAAGAAGATCAACAGCTTGAAGTTGAAGTCAGCTGAGAGTTCAACTGTTAGTAGTCAGATAGAACATCGGCTGAAGAACAAGTTAGTTGAAGATCGAAAGTCTTAACCGACCACTCCTTGTTGGAAGTCTGTTGTTAAGATTTGGATTTCAAAAAGGAAGTCACGTGAGGGTTTGACCGTTCAGTCATTACCCCATTTGGCCCAACACAAGGCTATCTCAGATGGAAAGCAGAAGAGCACAGATGCCATATCGGGAAAGTCTGCAGAGATGGGAGACAAGCCATCGCTTTCAGTGAACAGAGATCAACAGCTCCTCCAACGGCTAGTTGATACTCTCCGCCTATATATAGAGGCCTTCATTCATTCAGAGAATACAAGACACACACGCGAGAAGAAACCAGAGAGCGAAAGAAAGAGCAATATTCTTCACGAGCTGAACTGAATTCAATCTCTTAGAACATCACCTGTTGAGAGTTCTAGAGTTAGTTAGTTTTTGTGTCTTTAGATCGAACCTTGAGAACATCACTTAGTGAGAGTTCGTAGAGTGTTAGATCATAGCTCACTTCGTGTTCGAGCTTTTAGTTGGAACCCCATTTTCTTTCACCTGAAAAGGTTTAGGATCCTACTCTTCCTGCAACTGAGTAGATAGGTTGTTTAGTACCCGAAAACTAAACTGTAAGGTTGATAAGTACCCGCAAACTTATCCTTAACGGTTGCTCAGCCCGCGTAAGCTGAGTGGTTTGTCCAGAAGAACTTGGACAGAGTTGTGTGGACTCACAACTCCCTGTGGACGTAGGAGGTTTCTCCGAACCACGTAAATCTCTGTGTGCTAGTGTTTATTTTGTTTATTTCTTGCAGATTCAACTGACCTTCTAACCAGCATACAAACTGATCTTAGCATTCTCAACTCTCTTGGTTCTTGACCAACCGTGCACAAAAGCGTGAGTTATTTTTTAACGAGTTAATTTCCACCACATTCCGCACAACACATCACTTCCAACCGAGTGTTTCTTACTTGATTGTGATTCCAACTGAGCTTCATTACTCGGTTGAGATAATTTTCAGGAGTTTAGTTTTAAAATCCTATCTGGTGTATTCCCCTCCCTCCATACACCAGAACTCATTTCGGGACCATCAATCAGTTTAATTTATTTTTCCGGACGAAATTTGGACTGTGAAGTCCCGATTTTTTATCGGATTTCGGAAATCGAAATATGCTTTCCGAGTAAGTGATTTATTTCTAATCTAACGATCGAATTAGATTTCGTCAAAACGTAACCATCTAGGGTTTTAATTTCTTGATTTTATAACGTCGTATTAGACCCGTAAAACGCGATATTTTGAATAAAAATCCCCACCCAAACCGCCACCTTACCCTTGTGAGTCATCACCCTTGTTAGATTTTTATTACTTTACACAAATTCTATCATAACACCTTAGTCATCTCCTTCTCTCTCCCTCCCCCTACCGCCCCCTCTCTCTCATTTTCTCTCATCTCTCTCAATCCTCCATTGTTTAAGTTCTTCAAGCTTTCAAAAGCTCCACAAGTCATTCATCTACCGATCGATCTTAGTTCCGAATCCATAATCGACAAGGTAATGATCTAAGCTTCCATTCCAACCGAACAAAATTCTTTTCCATCAACTTTGTTTTTTTCCGAAAGTTTGGAGAAGAAGAAGCATGATGCTCTATGATTAATACATGTTATAGTAATCATGTGGAAATCATCCCCCTTAATTAATTGTTATTACTTTAGGAAATTAGGGGTTTGATGTTTAGTTCGATTTTGATGTTTGAGTAGTGGATTTATGTTCTATGTGTTGATAGATTGATGCATGAATTGTTTTTTCTAAAAATAAAAATAAAAAGGTAAGAGATGAAGAAGTGAGGATTTGATGTAGTAAATGTTATGATTTGCATGGTATGATGATATAAATGGGATGTAGTAAGTATGTGGATGATTATATAATTTAATTGGATTTTTCTAAAAATAAAATTAAAATCGTAAGAGACGAAAAACCGACGATAAGTTAAGATTCGATAATAATTTTAGTATGTGGTTTTCGTATTAGTGAATCTTGATAGTTGATGAACGATATTGGAAAGTTTGAGCAAAATTGGAGAATGTCAAATTTTTATTAAGAGATGAAGAATCGTCGATAAGTCGAGATTGAATAATGATTTAGGTTTACTTGTTAGTTAATGATCATAATCGGAAAATTTGAACGAATTCTAAAGAAGTTGAAATTTTGATAAGAGACGAAGAAACGAGTCTAAATGTCGATATGAAAGTCAAATAAGGAAACTAATCGGATATTAGTATTTAACGTTGATAAACGAACAAGTTTGTAGTTGATGATATTTCAATTCGAGATATGAATATATAAGTTAGAAGTTGAAGAATGAAATTGAATTTGAATTGAAATGGTTTAGTAATTGGATAATTAAAAAGACGAGGAAATGCTCGTCGGTTGTTTAATCAAAAGGACGTGAATGTAAAACCCGATTAAGGGACATGCGTATTGACTGCCTTAAGACTGTAATTTGTTAATAATTTCGTGAGTTTAAAGGTTGTATAGCATTGATCGAACCTAGGGAATTATGCGTCGAGTTTTATCGAGCACCTAGGGTTTCACGCGGACTGTTTTGCGACCTTTCACGGAAACTGTTATAACTTTCTACCCGCTTAACGAAATCGAGATCCGTAAATTGAAAAATAAACTAGACATCCATAGATTTCTTTTGGTACCAAATTCATCCCCTGTTTCGCAGAAATCTGTTCTGTAGATGCTCCAGAGTTACTGCCTTGTGCAGAGAAGTTCAAAAACTCATTTTCTCAAGTTGAATTCTTTTTAACTTCGTTCCTTGTGAACTTCTAAGTCATTGTAAGTTATCAACATCCGTTAATTAACTGACCTAAGTGTCGAGTAAAGGAACCGAGTTAGTTTCTAAACAAGATATGTTCAAGTCTCGTTTATTCGTTGATCAAAAGAATATAGTTAAAGTGCAAAGGCCTAAAAGTCATAAACCAAATTCGATTTCCTTTTCTTTTATCGTCTCGACCATTTATTAAAGTTTGATTATTTACGTTCAATGGAGGAAGTCGAGTTTAGAAGACAGGATGGAAGACAGAAAACGGAAGCTTTAGTTGTTCTGTAAATCGCCTAAGGTGGGCTTTTCGATATATTAAATCAAATGAGCGATGCTCGAAAATGTTTACTTATCGTTTTATAACTGTGTTTTAAAGTGATTATCAAGGCATGAAAATATTTGTTTTATGTGAGTTCTTTTATGCCTTTCTAAGTTAACCAAAGGGGGTTAACTAATCGATCGTACCGTTGAGTTAACCGTAAGGGTTTTCCAGGGTTTAGTGTACACGGTAGCCGGTGTGTGTGGTACTCTGTTGAGGGGTAGCCAGCCACGGTGAATAGAACGTGCGTGGGAGAAGTATACTCTCCCCCGACGTTGAAACAAAAGTTGGGCAAGTTGAACGTAACATCTGTAAAGGCTTGCGCAAGCTATTGTGAAAAGTGAAAGAAAATGTTTAATAGGCACGGGCATTTGATGAAAAACCCCGATGTGCTATTTATAAGATGTCTGATTAATCTATACTTATGATATGTTTTCGGCAATGTGCCCACTAAGTATATTTATACGTAGCCCTGCATATGTTTTATAAAATGTGCAGGTTGAGTGACGGGAGCGGCGGAGGTTGAGTAGAAGGTTAGGAATAGAAAGAAGAACAGTAGGGTTCTAGTTCTACGTTTTCCGCTGCCAAACTCTTTTTGTGTCAATGTATATCTTTTGGTCTAAAGTCTCGTACTATGAACTTAGTTTCTTTTGAGAACAACTCTGTCAAGAGATCTTTCAAGGTCGACTCTCTTTCTATTTAATAAAGTTTGTTCATAGATATCAGTTATTGTTTAGTTATTGTGTTTATTTATTTTATTCCCCCTTCTTCCCCGCTTCTTTAATCCAATCCCTAGTCGCACCCCGACTTTGCCGTCCCTCGGAATTTGGGGCTGTGACAGAGTGGGAGAGAGTTGGATGAGGGAATGGATTGCATGCAAGCAAAGCAATTCCATTGCAGTAGAAATTCCCCGAGAAAATATTTTATCGGTACAATATATCCCTCTTAAAAATATCTGTTTCTCTCGACTTAAAAACTCATATTCAGCACTTTCCCGACATGCAAATCCACTCTACTTCATACCATTACTCATGAATTAATTTATAGATTTGGAAAACCTAAGTTTCGAACCAAAATTCTAAGAAACGAAGAAATCGAGAAATTTTACTATTCATATTCGTCTTCTCGACTTATATAGCTTATAACTTAAACTGTAGACATCGAATTTTCATTCAAATTTTTACCATTAGTCATAAAATAATTTCTAGATTCAAAAGAGCCCAACTTTTAGGTATGAATTTCGAATAACGAAGAATGTCGTAAAAGTTACTATTCATTCAAGTAAGCTTTCCAAATAAAATTCAAACTCAACTTAAACGATCTCGGAAAATTCTCTAACTCGCTTAAATAGTCTTAAAATAAATTTTAGAGTCTAATGACACTAATTAGACTAAATTCAGAGCTCGTTGACCGGGATTGACTTTTTGGTCAAAGTTACTATTCATTAAAAAGTCCATTATCTCGGAAATTTCCGAAATTCGAACTCATTCTAAAACTCATATCTCTAAACTCATATAACTCTTCACATCTTCGTTTCGAGTTGCTGAAACGAGAAAAATGGTTATTTTACCCTCCAGGGGCATTTTGGTCCTTTTGCGAGAAAATTTATTCTCGGAAAATTTTTATCACACATAATTGCACATAATCATATATAATAACATTTAAGAAGTATTTAAGCACACATAATCACATTTAGGATGATTAATTATGCTTGGAAAAAATTAGGTTGTTACAAAAAATTTGGAAATTGTGAGGCAGATTTTTTTTTCTAGGGTGCATAGGCCATTATTATGGTTTTTTTAATTAAATTTGTACACGTCAGCTTTCCGACTGCCATGTCAACTTGAAAATCGTCAGAAATCGAGTCGGGTAACAAAATCAGACGAAAGTAAAAGTTCGGAAAATTGTGAGGCAAATTTTTTTTTCTAGAGTGTAAAACGCGACAATTCAAAAGGTTTGGAAATTTACAAGCTATTCACCAAAAAAAGGTAAAATGTAAACGGCTAATACCCGACGTTGCGGCATGTTGGTTTCATTTCCTTTTAACACAAAAAGAAAAGTTTGTTTCATTTCCTTCGTACGCCCCTTCCAAATTTCAACATCAAAAGAGAAAAAACTAATTAAATTATAGGGAACAATTTATTCTCAAATGGGATCTTCTATGGTGACATCTTCTATTCTCTATATATATTGGATAACTAACATGTGACAAGCCGCAAATATAAATATAAAGGATTAAGATTCATTCTATCCAAATAAGATATATAAACATCTCCAAATTTACACGTGTCATTAATCTAATAGATGCAATAAAAAATGTTACACCATTAAGCTATAGACAATCCAATCTCATTTATTCCAGCCATTTAAGATTTGGGAATAGGCTATTGATAGAGCGGTTGCTTAAGGGGCATTTTACCTCTCATTCAAATTCCACTAATATTGTACTGCGTGATCAATAGTGATGAAATTCATGGAAGTCCAACATATATTAATTTAATAGTTTAAGGGTGAACTGAAAGTAAAGACTTATTTTAATATTTAATGTTATATTTAGGAGGGGCACACTCTGGTTGTACCTAGTACAACCGGATCGGTTTGACCCACGAGCTGAAATTAAAAAAAAAAAGAGGTGCGCGTGTTAATTCAAATAAGTATATTGTGTGAAAGAGAAACATAACAGATGCGATGGCGTAGTGGAAGCGCGCCTTGCCTATAAATGAACCCACCAAGCTTCGATTCTTAGGAGGTTCATATTTTTTTCTTTATTCTCCTTCATTTCTCATTTTTGCGAGTTCGTACATATAAATATATTGCGTAAAATAGAACACCAGAGGCACTGGCATAGTGGAAGCTCGCCTTGCCTATAATAGTAGCCATCAGGGTTCGATTCTTCAGAGCTTCATTTCTCATATTCTTTTTTCTTAATTCTCCTTCATTTCTCATTTTCTTTTTCTTTATTCTCCCTTTTTGCATTATTAATACCTATTGAGACAGTTTGAAATGTCCTAATAGCTATGTGATAGGATATTTTATGTGTCCTATTATCCGTTTGATTATTTATTTTCCACTTTTTAAAAATATTTTGTTTATAAATTATTTATTCTATTAATATTTATTAATCCTCAACTAAGTTTTGTTTTCAATTTTTTAGAATTATATTTTTGAAGCATTGCATGAATTCATATCAATAATTACTTGTTCTTAATATTAATAATTACTTTTTCTTACGATAATAATTACTTGACCAAATAAGTAAAAGTACAATTTGTTGTGAATAAAAACAAATATCGTCCTTAAGAAAAGTAATAGTTGTGAAACATTACCTTTATTTATATCAATAATTACTTTTTATCATGACAATAATTACTTGACCAAATAACTAAAAGTACAAGTTGTCGTAAATAAAAGTAAACATTGTCACTAAGAAAAGTAATAGTTGTAAAACATTACCTTTCTTTATATCAATAATTACTTTTCATCACGACAATAATTACTTGACCAAATAGCTAAAGTGCAAGTTGTCGTGAATAAAAGTAAACATTGTTGTTAAGAAAAGTAGTATTTTCGAAACATTACTTTTCTTCATATCAATGATTACTTTTTCTTACGATAATAATTACTTGATTAAATAAGTAAAAGTACAATTTGTTGTGAATAAAAATAAACATTGTTATTAAGAAAAGTAATAGTTGTGAAACATTACCTTTCCTCAAAACAATAATTACTTCTCATCACGATGATAATTACTTTACAAGTAGTATTGAACAAAAATAAACATTGTCGTGAAAAAAAAAAATATTTATGAACATTACCCTTTTCATGACAATAGTTATTTTTTCTTAGAACGATAATTACACATTTATAGTAATTAAAACGTATAAATCGTTCAAAGTAATTACAAACAATAGTACTAATTTTTTCACCACAATTATTATATTTATTCAATATAAATTGTACGATATAAATGTGAAAATAAATAACTAATAACTCTAATTAATTTATAAATGAATGAAAGACGATAATTCTTATGTTTATTCATAAGAATTTGTAAAACATCAATGTAAACAAATAAGTAACTAATAGATCTAATTAATTTATGAATAAGTCAAAGTAATTAAGAAAAAAGAAACAAAAAACTAAAAGATAAGAGAAAGAAATAAGAAAAATATTGTTATTTAAATAAATAATTAATAGCTCTAATTAATTTATAAATAAATAAAAGTAATTAAAGAAAATAAATTAAGAAAGAAAAAGAAACTAAAAATAATGAGAAAATAAATTAAGAAAAAAGAAATAGAAAGAGAGGAAAAGAAACAAAAAATAAAAAGAAAGAAATAATGAAAAAAAAGTAAGGAATGGGAATCGCTAGAGAGAGGAAAAGAAACAAAAATAAAAAGAAAGAAATAAGAAAAAAAAGGGTAAGGAATGGGAATCGATCCGTGGTGGACAAAAGGAAGGGAGCGACTTAATGCTGCTCTGCACCACCGCTGGGCTAGAAATGCATGTGATGTTTCTACCGACAATTAAATATTTATTTAGTCAGGTAAATGTCGGGTCCAAAAATCCGATTTTACCTAGTTCAACCGGTGTACGAGAGTTTTAGTCTATTTAGGATGATCAAGTTTGAGCTATAATCCAGTCAATTAATTAGATTTTTTAATAAGGATTTGTTTGCCAATAGTAGTAGATTTTTTTTGTTCTTTTACTAGTAGGTTTAGTATTTCTCACCTTAATTTGAGAGTTATTATAAAAAAAAAAAAAAGAGAATTGAAAATTACCAAAAAGAGGAAAAGAAAAAAGAAAAAGAAATAACAAAATCAAAGGGGAGGGGAAAAGAAAAAGAAAAAGAAATAATAAAGAAAAAGGAAAAATGAGCTGCCGGTGCCACAAGTCTGTAACTCGTAATTAAAACTTATACAGTGGCTCTAAAGACCGACAATCAAACAACACCAACTGTTTGCCAATGTCAAGCTGTTGGACGAAAATTACGACAACGAATAGAATGACGAATCCCTTGCAGAAAAACAGACACAGACTTCGGCTCTTTATTAAATAAAACCGGACCAACTAGATCGAACCACGAATAGCCAAGTATTATTATATCCTCACTAAGTGGAGCTTCAAATATGTTCAAGGTGAAAGCAATCCCTTGAACCCGAACGATGACTTGCTCAAAAAATAAGTGCCTAAGCATAACATGTCCATTTGCCGTGACAAAAGACGGGACGACCTTCCAAAAATATCCCTGCAATCCAATTTTCCCAGCAAGAGAGGAAGAAATTAAATTACAATTTTCCTCAACCATAAAAGATCTTTCACGATGTAAAGGAGAAGCACATAAAATGCTATCCATTACTTCATCCATGTGTTTCATTGCATCTGAGGACTGGGGAGCTACGATTCCAAGATCCCAACATCCCTTGCCCAACTCCGAGTGTTATAAATTTCACCAGTGGCTGTTTTTTTCTTAATTCTTGTTTTCTTTTGCTGCAACATCGGCACTGGAGTAACATTACCATCCCCTAGAGTCTGATTCTCCAACTCATCTGAGCATTGATATGCCCAAGTCTTATTTCTCCACCAAAACCGTGGCCGTTGATCCAGCTTTGTCAGAAAAATGAGTTGTCTCAAAATTATCCTTGTCGAAACAAACTGCCACAATTTCCATCAATTTCTCCTGCTGCATGTTCTCAGTTACTATATCAGCAACCTCTTCATCCCTTCCCGGAGGAGCTTCCGCCTCAATCTCCTCAATGTTTTCCTCCTCCTCTTGATCTGCCAATGGACAAAAACTATTACCAACTGTAACAACCCACCCCGCCTATCTACTACTTTTGGAAGGGTGGACTGAAATCATATCATGATCCTACAGTGGCTCTAGAGTGAAGATAACTAGAACGGGTGAACCATGACGTACTACTTAAAACCTTTCTCTTTGCTTAACAAGGCTCTCTTTTTAATGAAGGAATAAGAGGGATGCCTAGCATTGTAATACCCCAGAAATTTCGTACTGACTTAAAAATTTAAAGTTATTAATAAAAATGGCTTTGCACGCCTAAGTTCATGAAATTAAATTCTAAGACTAACGGTGAAATCCGTTTCCGAAAATAAATTACGGAAGTCAGCTAGACGACTACTGTATTAGGGTTTTCGTGTCCGTTAAGTTTTTTGCCCGGAAACTCGGAATCTAATTCCGTTTGAATTTACATTCACTTTTTCTTCGAGACGAGTTCACCGGAGAAAGTTAATTTTTGTGATTTTCCGAACGAAATTTGGACTGTGACGTCCCGACTTTTTCTCGGATTTTGAAAAACGATTTAGGTTTTCCGAGTACGTTAATTATTTCCAATCTAACGAACGAATTAGATTTCGTCAATTCCGTAGCTAACTAGAAAAGTATTTCTTGACTTTTAAAACGATGTTTAAGAGCCGGAAATGAGGAATTTCGAATAAAATTTCCTCCCCAAACGAAACTTAACGACTCACTATGTTGTAGGATATTTCTTTCCCCTACTTTATGACTCACCAAGGTGAGTCATCACCCTCCTCCTTATCCCACCAATACCGCCACCCCACTCCCTCATTTCACTCTCATTTTCTTCTCCAATTCCTCCATTGAAGCACCAAACTCAAGCTCTTCCAAGATCCACAACTCTTGCATCTACCGATCAAATTCCAATCCGATTTCATATATCGAAAGGTAAGAACTTCATCTCTAGTTTGATCCGAACAAATCTTCTTTCCCCTCTCTTTCATTTTTTTCGAAAATTAGGGAATGACTTAGTATGTGATTTCTTGATCGATACATGTTCTAGGATGCTTAGAATCGAGTTCTACGGATCGAATCATGAAGGAAAAATCAAGAACCCTAAGCCCTATTTAATACCGAAAATTTCAGATTTTAGGGGTTTCATTTGTGTTCGATTTCTTCGTCGAATTGATGATAGATTAGTGTTGCTTATGACGTTAATTGATAGTATGAATTATTTTAGAATTTTATAAAAATAAAATCCAAAACCTAAGAGACGAACAAGGCTCGATTTAGGTTAGTAAATGTTAAGATATGCTCGATTGTTCAATGGAAATGAATTATACGATGCATGAGGATAAATATATATTAAATTGAGATTTTTCTAAAAATAAAACGAAAAATGTAAGAGACGAAGATGTATTGATAAGTCGAGGCTCGATAATGTTTTGATAATATGATTTGCATGTTAGTAATGCTCGTTAGATGATAATCGTTGTCGTAAAATTTGAATGAAAACGGAGAACGTAAAATTTTACGTAAGAGACGAACAACGATCGATAAGTCGAGAATAAATGATGATATGAGGATATGATTTGTATTTTTATGATTCTTGATAGTTGATGAATAATGTTGTAGAATTTGATTGAAATCCGATGACTTTGGAAAATCCGTAAGAGACGAACAAATGTACGTAATTAATAATAGGAAAGTCGAGTAGGAAAGATAATTGGATATAAATGATTATTAATGTTGAGGGAACGAAATTGTAGTTGACGTCGTGTTGATCCAAAGCTATGAAATGTCGAGTTTTATTTATAATCGAGAAGTTAGGATTGAAATGATTAACTTGTTTGGTATAGTAATTGTTTAGTTGAAACGACGAGGTTTTGATCGTCGTAATTATAGACGGGAAATGGAAAGGAGTTTATCACGTACGGGAGTACGTGTTGACTGCCTTGACGTGATAATTTCGTGAGAATGTAGGTTCGATAACTTAGAACGAATCTAGAAAGTCATACGTTGATTCTATCAAACAATTAGGGTTAACCTCGGCAGTTTTGCGATGTTCTACGAAAACTGTCATATCTCCTAGCTCGTTTATCGGAATTGAGATCCGTAAATTGGAGAGTAAACTAGGCATCCGTATCTTTCATTCGGTACAGGGCACGTCCCCTGTTTCGAAATCCTCTGTTCTGTACAAGGTTACTGATATGAACAGTGATTCTTTAAAACTTAGTTTCTTAAGTTGAATCCTTCTCAACTTAGTTTCTTTCGATCTTTAGAGTCGTTATGAGTTAACGGATGCTTTCCACCTGACCTTAGTGTCGAGTACAGAGCTTATGAATGCTAAACGAGATGTGTTTGAATCTCGTTTCTTTTAAGTAAAAGAGCTAGTTAAGCGTGCAAATGCCTAAAAACTTGAAAAACATAAAAAGACTAAATCGAATTCAATTTCGATTTCCGTTTTCTTTTGTCGCTTCGACGACTCATCTAGATTATATGTTCCATGAACGATGAAGGAAGAAGTCAGCTTAAGGAAAGGACGGAAGACTGAGGAACGGATGCTCGTTTAATTAGTTATGTAATCTTCAAGGTGGGCTTTTATTCTATAACAAATAAAATGTGGGTTTTTTCACAACTCGAAAGTAATTCTTTATCGCTTTGATAAACGTGTTTTCAAAGTGATAATCATGGCATAAACTGTTTAAATATTTTATATGAGTTCTCTTGTATCTATCTAAGTTAACATTCGTGTTTTCCAGATTTATTAGTTAACCGCTAGGATGTTAACTATCGATCGGCTTTGTGTTAGCTATATGCTTTCCAAAGTATGTGCACTTTGTAACCTGTGGTGTATGTGGTATCCTGTTGAGGGGTAACCAGCCACAGTGAATGAGGAATTGGTCAAGATTTGAACGTAACATACTAGAAAAATGCTTGTACAAGCTAATTTATATAAATGAGTCAGAAAATGTTTAGTAGACACGGGCCATTTTCAATAAAACCCCAATGTGCTACGATTATGAGATGCCTGATTATTTATACTTATGAATATGTTTTCGGCAACGTGCCCACTAAGTACTTTCGTACTTAGCTCTGCATATATTTTCTAAATGTGCAGGTTGAAGCGATGAGAGCGGCGGTGGTTGAAGTTGAGTTGAGTTGTTAGGATGTCTTTAGCTTATGACTTACCTTCCGCTGCAAAACTCTAGACCTCTTTGATGTTATGTACATTACGTAAAACTGTGTAGTTTATGTCTGTAAACTTGAACTTAGATGCCTTTTGAGTACCTTGTGTCGAGTAATCCTTCGAGAATTACTCTTCCTTTTGTAAATAAAGTCTTGTTCATAGAATGTATGATGTCTCTTATGTATGTATGTTTAGTCAATCCCCTTCTTCCCCGCTTCTTTAATCCAATCCCAGTCGCACCTCGGCTTCTGCCGTCCCTCGGGATTTGGGGTTGTGACAAGCATGCTCGGGTCTAAGTTATTCACACGACTTTGAGGCATTGAAGAAATTGAAGTCATGTTTATCAAGGAGTTCTAGCATGCTTAGTACTAAATTAAACATTCAATCTTGAAACATCGAAAGAAATTGAATGTTCGATATCAAAGAGGTCTTAGCATGCTTGGCTCTAAGGCTTCGAATCAAACACCAAGGGCCAAAATTCAACAAATGAACCATTTTATCAAAGACTTTCAAGAGGCCCGTTGGAAGCCCAACACTACTACAAAAACGCTCATAGACTACGGATTAAAACCGTAGTCTATGTGGTCTTCTAACCGTAGAGATTGGTACTGTAGTCTATGCTCAACACCAATGACTACGGTATTGAAACCGTAGTCTTTAGGCGCAATGACTACGGATAATAAGTGAAGTCTTTGTTATTACCAAAACGTAGAGAATTCTCTCACCGACTACAAATAATAACCGTAGTTGTTGTTATTACCAAACCGTAGAGAATGGTCACAACGACTACAAGTTTTTATCTAAATATCGGCAGTATATCCTCCTATTTTTTACCATAAAAAAACCATTGTACCAATACAAAATAGCATCAAAATATTCTTAATAAAACAATTTGAAATACGATATCTATACAAATAACTAGTACATAACATCTCAATCAATAAAATATTCATGTGGGTTTTTTCCGGTCCTATCTAATTCCAAAACAAATTCAAATTACATCACATCTTCTAATATCCCTTATCACCTATTTGCCAAAAATTTGAACGGACCTCCAATATCTTCCTCACCAACGAACAACCAACAACACACCTACAATATAACAATATATCACAAATTTTATCAACTTTTGCACAATGATAAACACAACACTATCAATCTTCAACAACTATCAAGAAGAATTAATGACACTAGTATACATCAACGAACAAAACTTACCCAACATCAACAAACAAAAACTTACCCTACTAAAATATAAGTTCTTCAAGCACGTAATTCGCCCACTCCACACGAACTTCATCATTATCCACTTGAGAATACTTTTTCATTGGTGAAACTATATATTAAAACAATTCAAAAATTATATATATGAAAATATTTATCAACATAACAAAATTATATATTAAAATCATACAAATTCCTTACATGTGATCTTAGGGAAATGGAACCACTTGTTATAACATTCTCAACAATTTCTTTCATGTAACGCATTACAAAAAAACCCACATTGCATACTATCGGGTTGTTCACGAGCCTATGAAAAAAATATATTAAGTGTTAGAAGCTAAACAAAAAATAAATACTAACAAATATCCATCTTGCCATATGTTCTCTACTTCGTTGATTACACTTGCACTTGTAGATCTCTCTCCATGAAATATCCATGTTTTATATGTTTGATCGATTCCGACCAACACAGGTGTGCCGTTATTGTTTCGACATCTTGTTTCATCATACTCATGTGATAATCTATTTGAGGACATCCATGATTTCTCCATCTTCGATAATCAAGAATTTTCCCAAAACCTATACATGACTAATACGTATCAAGCAATGTAGTCTCTTATACACCTCAATCCTCATTCATATTTTTATATTGGAAATGCCAAAAATCACCACTTCGAGTATTAAACATATACAAAGACCAGAAGTCGAGGAAATGCTGGATATTTTTTTAACCACCCATTTTATTTTTAGTATGATACCATTGGCAAAACTTCCCCTCACGTTTCATATTTGGGCAGCAGGAAATGTATTAACATTTTCTGTATATGTTCTCATATAAAATGACATGTCATGCTATTCTATGAAATTACTAAGCATATAAAAATAAATTTTCGTATTTACTTCACAAGCACATGAAATGTATTAAACATCTGGAATACAAAATTAAAGCATACTTTGTGAAGGAAAGGCGATAATATTGATAAAAAAAAATTGTGCTAGTCTCTTGGTACTCACCTGTAGCACGAGATCATATAACCGAACAAGCTCTTCAGGTTTTGTAACTTTTTCATTTTTGTCATCGCGAACCTTGCTGAGCTTATTCTTTGCTATGTGCACAAGCAACTGATTACGTTCAATTGTTCTCTCTCCTAAAACAGCACCAATAGTTTTGTCAAGGCCACTCAAGTCATCCTTAATGCTCTCAGAATTACCTGTGCCAGCCTACAGCAGAAAAAATACTATCAGACACTCACAACAGATACCCCTATTTATCATAAATTTTCAAATAATTTTCCTTCCTTCTGCCAATATTCTGCCTTGATTAGTGCATAAAGCTTGCACAAGGCAAAAAAGGGAAAAAAAAAAAAAAAGAGAATCATAATTAAAAGCAGCCTCACCAAGTCATTTCTTTTGCAGCTCCTGGCTTCACTATAAGCAGCAAATATTTTGTCAAATATGGCTAATTTTTTCTCTGCAGGTACGGAATCAGCTCCTGGACCATAAATATCTTTCTCCAATTCCAGGGCTGATTAAATATGATCAAGCAAAAGGGTTTTAGATTTGGCATGTGCAAGTTTAAGAATTCACAGAGTTTGATCATAGCAGGGATAGAACCCAATAAAATCTTATTGGCTGCATATACAAATCATAGCTATACAACAAATGAAAAGCATAGATAGATAAAGCAAATTTTACAGAAGAAAATTAAGGATGATGTGCTTGCATAATGAAAAGAAGGTCCAACATTATTTTCTATTGTGTTGTAATGGCAAATTAGGATAAAGGTTGTGTTTTTGCGGCAATTAACCTGAAATTAAAAAAAAGAATAATGTCAAAGGGAACATTTCTTGGACCACCGTCGAGCTGATGTATGTTTTAGTTCACCCTACTGAGTTGGCTATTAGCTCAAGGTCACTAGGATTTGTACACGTAAAAAATCCTAACCGAGTTGGGTAACTCGGTGGGTCGAACCACACCTCAAGCACTCCGAGCCATGATATATAATACATCTACAGAGCATGTACCTTTGAGTATGGCTACCCGAGTCTTTGCATTTGAAAAGGGAAATCTGTGACCAAGCCAATGAAATTCAGTCAACGATGCAGCCTGTTGAGATCGCGCTTCAGCCATGACAGCCTGGTGATGATGGCATAGCAAGATAAATTATCAATAACAATCTATAGCATGAGCAATGCTGCAAGAATTTTTTTACTTGGAAAAACAAGACACTCTTCTTTGCAATAGATTGGAGTATTCTTCACCAGCAGTTATTATATTACATTATATAATATAATATATATACTACACTACCTATTTGATGAAATAAACTCACCTCCAGTTTAGCTTTGAAAAGGTCTAGAGCCGGCCCTTCCATTTCTCCTATCTGGACTAGTTCAGGATTATGTTAAACAGAAGCATCGAAACAACGAAAACTTAATACATTGCAGACTATATAAACCTCTGCAATCCGACAATATATACACCTCTGCAGAATATATACCTCTGCAGAATATGTACATTGCTGAATATATACACCTAATCTCTGCAATGAAAACATAATACATTCCAAATACGACAACCCAACCCAACCAGCTTGAACATCAATTTTCTCCTACTATGCAACCCTAATGTACCCAATTTGCAGATTATTACGGTGCAATCCTAAATTAGGGCTTTTTCCGATTTGAATCAACTAAAAAATCCTAAGGAATACAAAATTTGGAGGAACAAATTCTAACCTTACAAACAATTGTAGACGCAATTGAGAGCAATTATGTCTTCCCAATTGAAACTTTAGGTCTTCTCTTCTCCTCTGCTGCAATACAAGTAATAAATACGGCGGCAGGGCAGGGCGGCGACGAAGAAGAACGCCGGCAGGGCGGTGACGAGAAAATAACGCTGGTAGTGCGCGGCGACGAGCAGGAGAACTTGGGTCAGGAACGAAAATATGGAGCGGGATTCCGGAAGGGAGAAGGGTTGGGGACGACGAACTGAAGCAGAAAAAAAAGTTCGAAGTGTGGAATAATGGAAAAACCGAGCGGGAGAAACGTTTGTGTATTTCATATTCGGACTTTACGTTTAAATAAAAAAACACGTTCAACATTTCATAAAGATTCAGTAGCTTAGCTGGTATTTTCTATGTTTATTCTTTAAAATTGACCCATGTTCGATTCTTGGGACCAACTATTTTTTTACTGAAACATTATATTTTGAAAAAAAAGAATAAAAAATATATTTACTTACACTACAGTTTTATATATCTATGACTACGGTCGAAATAACATGTAGTCTTTGGTTTGGGGGAAGCACGCACATATACTACGGTTCGGGATGAATGGTAGTCTTTGATAAGCCATTCTCTACGGTTTTACAATCAACCGTAGACTTTTGTAAAAAATTGCGCTCATAGACTACGGGTTTTAATATAAACCGTAGTTTACGTAAAAATTGCTCTCATAGACTACGTTTATACAAAAATACGTAGTATAAGCACTGTAGTGAATGAGTATATTGTAGTAGTGCAAAACTGATTTTTAGTTTGAAGAAAGAGATTCAAGTTTCTATAGTTGTCAAGCATAAAAGGGATTGGGGGTTGCATGCATCGGGGATTAAGTTACAGACCCAGCAAAATAATATGATTACAACTATATCGAATAAATGAATCTTGCAGCGGATAAATAAAGTTCTTGAGATATAAGTATGGAGACTCATATCTTAAACTTGTCAAAACGGTGTCACACGGGGAATCCTTTGAGCTTGCCCTCATCCCACCCAAAATTAACTACACGTTTTTAAGAAAACCAATGCAGGGCGTGAGTACAAGGTACTCAGTGAACACATGCCAAAAACTTGCTTTTCTGCTTTAAGAACTTGATAAGTTTAAACTTGTCACTTGAATTTGAGCACCAAAGGCTTTAAATAAAGAAATTACCTTGGGAAAAAGCCAAAACATTTTCTTTCTTAATCGACCGTTCAAAACATAAGTGAGTCAATTCAAAAATGTCTACAAACTTTACTTAAACAGTGAAGAGAAGGAGACCTCCTTCTAATCACCGGAATCGGCCAGAGGCTCTCGATTCCTATTGTCAATTCAAATTTGTTCTTCTTTCTTAGTAGATGGATCACACTTCACAAACAACTTTAGAGAAAAACGCAAGTTAAACATTTATAAAACATGCTTCTTCATGTATTGAGGCCAAAAAGTCCTCAGTTTAGAAAAGTCCACCTTAAATGACGTTTTTCCTAACTTTCTACTTGCTTTCTTTCCTCGCCTTCACTTCACTTCTCTTCCGGATGTTCCTTCAATTGAACATGATTTAGCAATGGAACAACGGAATACGAGAAACTGAACTTATCCTTTCAACTTATCTTATCTTAAAAGGATAATTCTTAATCTTAGTGAAGGCATCTTAACAACAAAGGAATTAAAAGGATTCCTACTACTTCTTTGCACTTACTATACTTACTTAACAACTTTCTACTTCTATGCATGCTTTGATATGATCATGATATGCAATACTTCGACATGCTTGGTCTCTTAATACCACTCAACTTGCAACGATTTATACTTTATATCAATCAAGCAAGTTTTAATACTTCTACATCATGCTTGCTTTCAATTCTCATCAAAAGATGCTACATCATCTTTACTTCATACTTATCTTCACTTTACTTAGTCTCTTATGATAACATACTTTCAAGAAATCATGATAATTAGGAATTCAAACAAGTCATAATCATGCTCCTCTAAATTATCAAACACAATTGCATCATGTTATCAGAACATGCTTCGAGCAATCACACACTTACTACTTTGTATCATTTTTTGTTGCAACAAGACATTGGGCTAGGGTGTCTCAATTTCATGTAAGCCACTTCCAATCATGCTCAAATATATCATAAATGAATCATATATCATCAATTCATCAATACAAGCTCATAATCAAAAAGCCCTAATTCTACTTCTTGCACAATTTTCGGCACTTTCAACATAATCATGCAAAAATTCCCAAAAATTCTATATAAGCTCCAAATCTACCCAACAACAAGATTGCATGCTTAATTCATGCATATAAAATCATCATCATCAAAATCTCACTTCCTTCTGCACCTTAAACTTTCAAAAATTACACATGAATGAGCAAGGGTGTTTGAAATCATAAAATTCACACATGGATAGATACATTTAATTCCTTAGACCTCAAATCAAACATCAATTGTATTTTAGAAGACATGGATCAAAACCCCCCAATTTATGCCCTAAAATCGTTCATGAAGAGATAAGGCTAGGGTTTTGGAAATTACCTTCAATTGAAAGCTTTTTAGAGGTCTATTGGATGTAGACTACAACATAATTGAAGCTTGGAGGGATCCCATGGATCCTTTACCATGACCAAAATCTTGAAAGAGGGAATATTACAACTTATTGCACCATAGAATTTGAAGAATTGAAACTAGAAAGATATAATCTAATCTCCTTGAAGGGATTCTATGAAATGAAACTTTGATTCCTGGTGATTATATCTTGGATCTTGAAGAAATTATGGATATGAGAGAGAAGAAATGGTGTAGCCGAAATTTAAGCAAAATGAGGTGAAAATAAAGTTCATCACTCTTAAATAAGTGACATTAGGTCAAAAATGAATGGTTAGATTTCAACTTCCAACACGGATGGCTAGGATTGAAACTTTGACACGAACCCGTCGTATAGTACGATCAAAATACTTGTGTATGCCCCAGACGGACAGTACACGCTCCTATGCCCACAACCAGACTGGTTAGTCTTAGCGCTAAGCTAGGGTCGATCCCACGAAGAGTGAGGAACTACTTTACTCTTCAGGTGCATAAGTTTGGTTGTCACGATCCAATCCTATTATCTGCACAAATAACTTAAAGGTAATTAAATATAAAAGGGGTAAGATTTTGGGTAGGTCATGATTGTTATTGATATGTGTATTCAGTCATAGGCATACTGAAGATCCGTCCATGTTTTGCATAAACTCAAGGCGTGGCCCAAAGACATTGGGGCGTTTCAAGAGTTTATACTCCACACTTAGGATGGTTGAATCCCTTGTGGTCACTTGGTCCGAAGGTCACGCTTCACCCCAGTCACAAGGCCGTCTTCACTCCTCCTTAGATAGTAGTCATACTTGATCCCTTCAAGTATGACCCTCACCAACCTTCTCTTCCAAGCTTCTCAGCTTCGCACCAACAGAGTAGACACAACTCGCAGGATATCCATTTCCAGTAACACATCCAACCGGTCATCGATATATCTACGATGCGTGAGGTGAGTCCCTTGGTCAATAACCATGGCTTTATGCCTAGTCACTAGAGAAGCCCAAGACCGAGAAAGGACGCAATATCCCCTTGCCCGTTCCTCGCCATCCAGATCTACAACTCCGTTGAAGGCGCTGCTCAGCTACCTGGTCATAGGCATATTGAACAATGATGTCTGTCATGCCCTAGCCTTTGCTTGACATGGTACAGCCCTCACTGAGCAGAGATTACCCGCTAGGTCAAAACTGCCCATAAATTCTGCTCAGATCTCTCTGGAACCACTGGACTCAACCGAATGCACAAATGCCTCACGAATATTTCACATATCAACAATTAACTATTTCCTCCACCCAAATCTCACTAGGGGAACTACTCACACATATCGAATTGCATAATCACTAAAGTAAATGAACACATCAATAACATAAAATACGAAATACTTGAATTAAGAGAATACCTAAGGCAAACTGCCTTGGATTTGTTCACGACAGGGATTGAAAAACAAAGCGAGTAAATTGTTTTGTACGCAAATGTAAAAGAACTGAAAGTAAATTGTGTCTTGAGCTGAACACTATCGAATGCTAGGGTAACTAATGTCATGCCAACCACACTTGCTGGACTTTTATAGTTGAGGCTGTGGCAGTTAAATTCTTCCTCCGGCAGATCATATCGGTGTGATTGATTGCTTGCCATATTTAGCTTGATTTTGATGGATGCTTGATTAATCAGATTGTTGATTGGCCATCAGCGGGTGATTGATTAGAGTGATTTGAGTGCCTTTCAGATCCTTCTGCTGCTGGGCTTGACTCGATCTATGCAAATCTCCTTCACGCATCTTTCCATATTTAGCTTCAGCGGCTGACTGGTGATGCTGGTTGTGGTTATACTGGCTGCATGCTTTGGTTGGCCTCACACCAGGGTACTTTCCTTCTCCTGGGGGAATCTGTTTCATGCAGTGGGCTAGAAAGTGCTCTAGTAATGCCCATTTTGACCATGTTTCCTCTGTTTGCCCTGGACTGAGCTTTTTCCCTTCGAATGGCTGTTTTCTTCCCTATTTAGACATTACAGACACAAAAAGATAGGAAAAATAGGGCCAAATGGCCCAAAAGTAGAAGAGCATCACACCTACACACTTAAACCATACTTGCCCTCAAGTATACAAGTGGATTCACCAAAAGACACCAATAATAGAGATTAACGAAAAGGAACAAAAACTTCAAGACACGAGACTGCGTAGTTAGTTGGATCAGTTTATATATGCATGCATCAGCCATGAAATCAAACCACATACCCTTGAGCACAGATATTAACATGTATAGAATGCAGCATTCTCTCACGCTCCCAAGTGTATAGTTGAGTGTTTACTCTCACATTATGCCACTATTATTTCTCTTATAAGCTTGGTTATTGATTCATAACAAAGCTTAGAGCAGGTAAAATTTATCAAAGGGACTTTTTAGGTTCATACTGGGCATACAATGTGGGGGTTAGAATTTCTGGATAAGTAGTTTAAAACTTCGCTCCAGTCATATTGACCTCTCTTTTCGGTATTGTACCCCGAGTTCTCTTTTCTTTCTTGTTCACGACTTATTTTCTTTCTTTGATTTAGCTTACTTCCCTTTCTTCATCATTTTAGATTCTCAGCTATTCCTTTCTAAATCATGCTTTTACACTTAGAGTAATAAGTTGCCCTTATCTTGTGTACAATGCGGAAGTCACATCTTTTATTCAATTCAACCTCAAGGCTTATGAAACAGCTAAGTTTGACTCAAAGTGGTTAGCAAAGGTTATTTTAACTCGAGGAATAAATTTTGAGGCTCTAGATCAAAGGAAACTGCCCTAATCATGTGAATATCTACCAGCCAGCTAGAATCTACAATCAAGTTCTAAGATTACCAAGAAGCATAGCCAGACCAAGAATAAATGCAAATTAGGCTAAAAAACTCACATGCAAGAGTATTTAGTATGCTCACTACTGCTTCACATGTAATTTTGCTCATCATGCCATCAAACACCCAAACTAAACAACATGCATATTTCACCAAACCATTTAACTAACGCAACACAGACTCTAACTATACACTAGACTTATTAAACACCATTAACATAAAACATAAAAATCAAAGGAAAAAAATAAAACCTAATCTACAAGTAAGGATAGAAAACTTAGTCATGTTGGTCAGAGGCGTCCTCCTACTCTCCATCAGCTTTAGCCATCAACATCTCAAAACTAGTCCTCATGTCTGTTTTGATCACCACCATCTCCTCTCTCAGCATTGCCACTTCATCATGCAACTCCCTCAGCTCTGCTAGTATGGATGCTACCTCATCATCGGTAAGGCATGGAACCATCTGCTCTCCTGCCTTGTGCGGTTCAGCCCTGCCTGAGGATCCTTCTGGGTAGACCAGCGAATAATTACCATGCTCATCCACCTCAACGATCCTCCATCTCACGAAGCGCCCTTGGTCGATGAACCTAGTGTCTGACATGGAGGAGTCATCAGGCTTCTTCATATTAAAATCGGTGAGGTTCTTTGCAAGAATTGTCACCAAGGGGCAGAGAGACAGGTGCTTGTTGTTGTGGCTAACTTCATACTGGAATTGTAGCGCCACCGTGAACCTGAAGTTCACCCTTTTCCTCTCCAACATACACCACAACAGGAACACCTCCTACTGGGTGACCACATTTGATCCTTCTAGGCGACCATAAATGTTGTAGGCTAGCCACCTGTGGCATATCTCTAGTGCTGGGTCATGAATTTCGTTGGACTTGCTGATGTTCTTCATATACTTGTCCTTAGTGGAGATAATTGACCGGTAGTGGTCAATCTGAGATTTCCATTCCGTCGAGGCCACTGTCTCTGCCTTGTTGTACTCTTCTTCATAAACATCCCGTGGCTCAAACACTCCCAGTTAGATGTTCAACTCATTGATAGAGAGAGGGAACATCCTACCCTACAGTTGAAAGCTCAGGGTACCAGGAGTCTCGATGGTGTAGTTGCCACGGGGCTTGAACTCAACCATTCCCATGAATTCCTCCGACATCCTCTTGTAAGCCAAATAATTCCATTCCAAAACTTTCCCCCAGCCTATTCCTTCAAAATACCCAACCACTTTCTCCTTGATTCCAAATCCCTTCAATGACTCTGTGAGCAGAAAATACCATGGAGTGATCTCTCTGTTCTGGAGGATGGCATACCGTTGGCTGTTTCTTGTTATGGTCGTACCAGATGAAGCAAGTCGCACCAAATCTTTGCGTTTGGCTGCATACTTCTTGGTGGTGATATTGGGTGCAGATTTCGTTGGGGCTGGTATTCCTCCAGAGTCAGAGCTATCCATAGCCTCTGATTCCTCCCTTCCTTCTTCTTCAACTTTCTTTTCTTTCTCCTTCCACTACCTTCCATTTCTCTTTTGCCGTAGCAAAAGCTTTTCTCACCGTGCTTATAGTGCTAGCCTTGCTCCCTTCTTTGCTTGGTTTGGTTTTTGGCAGCAAAGGGGGTTTTGAAACATCCAACTTTCTTTTGACTCCCACTTTCTTCTCTTTGCTTTGTAGGGTTGGATCTCCTTTAGAATGCACAGAATAATTTCCTTCTTCCCCTTCTTCCTCCATTTATTGTTCCTCCTCTTGTTCATTCTCCCGTTCCTCCTCCTCATCCTTGGAGGCGCTATGACCATCCTCTCTTGACTGAGAGTGAGAATGAGGAGGGTTGTGAGGTGGAGTTGGTTCCTTTACTGAAGGCGGCGGCACGGTGGCACCCTTATTTCCTTTGGTGGTAGTAAATTTCTTCTTCAATGTGGATGCAGTGGAAGTGCTCTTCGCAGAGGGTTGCTTCCTTTTCTTCTTTTTAGGTGGTTCTTCCTCAGCTTCTTCCTCTTGGTCGGAACCCTTGATTTCTTCAGCATCCCCTTCGTTGATAACTTGCTTTTCCGGCGAAGGTGATTTCTCCTGCTCTCTCTCCTCCATAGACAGAGGGGGTGTAGTTCCCTCCATGATTTGTGTGGGGGTCTCCTCCGATGCAGAGCTGCGCGTCTTCCTCTTTCCTCCTGCTGGTAAAGGTTTTACAGCAGTAGTGCTTTTCTGCCCAGTGGTGGCAGTCTGAGTGCTGCCGGAGGTGGCGCCGCTCTTGGAACTCTTTCTTTCTACAGGTTTGTTAGTTTTGGCCATGGTGAATTCGAAGGTTGGGTATTTTAGGGATTCTGATTTTTCGAGTGTGTTTGTGTGGAGTATGTGAGAAACTCATAGTTTTTATGGGGGTTATGAATGACGGTTGAAAAATCTGAGTGGGGAGAGTGGAGATCATGTATAACAGTTATGGAGGTGGTGGTTTGAAGAGAGAAAGAGGTATTAAACCAACTTGGGAATGGCGATGACGGTCATGGAATATTGGGGATGATTAAGGGAAGAAATCATTACCAAATTCGAAATTCAAATTTCCCTGTGAAAATTGAAGCAGCGCAGTCACTTCCTTGTCAGATGCGCTTCCACATCACTCCTCGGTTAGACATTCCTTGACCACAAACAACCATGGGCCTCCACCTACACACTTTGCATCGTAAAGTGGGTTTGAACTCTCCATTGGGCCTGATTAATTTTAGCCCGTCTACTTATTGTTTCCTTCAGCCCAAAATCAAGAATTAAAGAAAAGATTTCTAATTACCAAAATAAAGCACCGGTTATGGTCATACCGATGACCACTCCTGGGTTGCCTCCCCATCAACGCTCTTGTTTATTTTCTTGAGCTCAACCTTCCCAATTTATTTCTCACCGGTAAATGGGGTTAAGGAGAGAACATTTCTCCTTTTGCTGATTCAGATTAGAATAATCAAAGTAAGGCTTCAATCGATGTCCATTTACCACGAATGTCACTACCATTCAAGTCATATACTTCAATGCTTCCATTTGGAAATATCTCCTTAACTATGTATGGACCTCCCCATTTGGATCGAAATTTCCCACTCATTAATTTAAAGTAGGAGTTGAAAAGTAGTACCTTCTGTCCAACCCAAAACTCCTTCTTACGGATTTTTGTATCATGAATCCTCCTTGTCCTTTCTTCTCTAACCGAAGCTCTTCCAGCTCACTTAATTGCAATTTTCTTGCCTCTCCGGCCATAGTCATACTGAGATAATTTTCTTGATGGCCAGTATGCTTTGTGTTCTATGTCCACAGGTAAATGGCATCTCTTCCCAAATACAAGCTTGAAGAGAGACATCCCAATTGGAGTTTTATAAGCAGTTCGGTATGCCCATAACGCATCCCCTAAATGATTACTCCAATCTTTACGATTTGGATGAACCACCTTCTCCAGTATGCCCTTTATTTTCCTGTTCGAAATTTCAGCCTGTTTATTTGCTTAAGGGTGGTATGTTGTTGTCACTTTATGCTTTACCCTCATTCTTTTAGTGAGTGCCCTAGTGGTGGCATTATAGAAATGAGACCCTTGGTCGCTGATAAGGATCTTTGGAACTCCAAACGGTTGAACACTTGCTCTTTCAAGAATTCAGCTACTGTGTGAGCATCATTGTTTGTTGTAGCTTTTGCCTCAACCCACTTGGATACGTAGTCGACTGCTACTAAGATATACTCATAATTACTAGATTTTGGGAATGGTCCCATAAAATCTATCCCCCATACATCAAAAATTTCCACAGGCATAATAGGTATTTGAGGCATCTCATCTTTGACAGTAATTGTCACAGCCCCAAATCCCGAGGGATGGCAAAGCCGGGGTGCGACTGGGGATTGGATTAAAGAAGCGGGGAAGAAAGAGGATGAAAGAATAAACATACATAAAAGACAACATAATTTCTATGAACAAGACCTCATTAATTAAAGAAAGAGATGATCTTGAAAGATCACTCGACAAAGTACTCAAAAGCATCTAAGTTATTTTACAGAAACTTAAACCAAAAAGTGATTTACATCATAACATAAAAGCGTCTAGAGTTTAGCAGCGGAATTGTGAACTACATACTAAAGTCTTCCCTATCTCTATTCAACTCAACCATCACCGGTCCCGTCGCTTCAACCTGCACATTTAGAAAACATATGCAAGGCTAAGTACATAAAGCACTTAGTGGGCACTTCGCTGAAAACATAATCATAAGTATAGATAATCAGGCATTTCATTTCTGTAGCATATCGGGGTTTTTCAATAAATTTCCCGTGTCTACTAAACATTTTCTTTCTCATTTTCATAACTTAGCTTGATCAAGCATTTTCTTCATAAATGTTATGTTCAATCTTGACCATTTATTATCACCGCGGCAGGTTGTCCCCTCAACAGGGTTCCATACTTCAACGGCTACTGTGTACACTTAACTTTGGAAAGTCCCTTTTGACTAACTCAAAGCCGATCGTTTAGTTAACCCCTTTTGGCTAACTCATAAGGTACAAGAGAACTCACATAAAACAAATAGTTCATGCCATAATTATCACTTTGAAAACGATTATCAAAGCGATAAAGAAAAGTTTTCGAGCATTGCTCATTTTGTTTCATATATGAAAGCCCACCTGACTGATTACAGAACTATTAAATGAGCTTCCGTCTCTGGTCTTCCGTCCTATCCTCGGTGATGATTTCCTCCTTTTATCGTAAAGAAACAGACTTAAGCAACTTGAACGCAATCGATAAAAGAAACAGGAAATCGAAACGGTTTTTTAGTCTTTTAGGCGTTTGCACTTTACTACTTTCCTTGATTAACTAATAGACGAGGCTTCGATCAATTCTCGTCCACAAACTGACTCGGCACACTGCTCGACTTTTAGGTCAGTAGGAAAAAGGGTGTCGAAAACTTAGAACGACTTAAAAGTTCACAAGGAACGCAGTTGAAAAGGATTCAACTTAGGAAACTAGACTTGGATGCTTACTGCCCAAGTCAGTAAGTTCATATAGAACAGAGAATACAATAACAGGGGATGAATCTTATACCAAAAGAAAGGTACGGGTGTCTAGTTTACTCTCCAATTTACGGATCTTGATTTCGTTAAGCGAGCTAAAAGTTATGACAGTTTCCGTGAAATGTCGCAAATCAGTCGCGCGAAACCCTAATGCTCGACAAAACTCGATGCACGATTCCCTAGGTTCGATTAATGCTATTCCACTTTTATTTTCACGAAATTTTCATCCCAAGACAGTCTACATACAGTATCCTTTAATCGGGTTCATATTCTCGACTTTTGATTAACAAACGACGAGCATTTCCTCGTCATTTCCAACTAACCATTTACTATACCAAAAACGAATTTCAATTTCTATTTCGATCAACAACTTCTCGATTCTTAACTATATCTCATAACGTCTCGTATCTCGGATGGAAAAGTCGTTAACTACAATATTGTTCGTCAATCAATAACAATTATTATTATTAAAAGGGATTTCCTTATTCGATTTTTCTACCGGCTTTTAAACTCGATTCTTCGTCTCTTATTCAAAATCGAAACTTCTTAGAATTCGTTGAAACTTTACGGTCACGATCATTAACTAACAAGATTATCAAAGGCTCGAATCACAATCCTAATTCATTATCTATTCTCGACTTATCGTCGATTGTTCGTCTCTTAACGAAAATCTTACGTTCTCCGTTTTCGTTCAAATTTTACAACAACGATCATCATCTAACGAGCATCACTAATATCTAAACCATATTATCAAAACATTATCGAGCTTCAACTTATCAACACGTTTTCGTCTCTTACATTTTTCAATTTATTTTTAGAAAAATTCCAGTTAAATATATATTCATCCTCATACATCGTATATCTCATTTCTATTAATCAATCGAGCATATCATAACATGTCACAGCCCCAAATCCCGAGGGACGGCCAAGCCGGGGTGCGACTAGGGGTTGGATTAAAGAGGCGGGGAAGAAAGAGAAATTACTGAATAAATGAATAAATCATAATAGAAACTACTATGAACTTAACTTTATTGAATAAAAAGGGAGTCAATCTCGAAGGATCACTCGACATATTTGTTTCAGAGTAAGCTCGGTTTCAAGTATGAAAACTTAGACCGATAAGTTACACAATAAAAAGTGTATTAGTTTGCAGCGGAAAAACGTAGAATGATATCAAATATCAAATGTGAAATCGAGGCTCGACTAAAATTTACTTCCTTAAGTACGACCCTTACTCAACCTCCTCCGCCTTCGTCACTCAACCTGCACATTTAAAAACAAACATGCAGGGCTAAGTACATAAAGCACTTAGTGGGCACATTGCCGAAAACAACCCACAAGAGTATAGATTAGTAATGCATCTTTTCATAAATACTCGTAAGACTTATACTCTTGTTCACTTAATTCTGGATAACACAATGAAGGTTAACTCAGAATCCGATCGTCTGGATAGCACTCTGTGGGCTAACTCATAATCTGTCCCTCTGGATAGCACTCTGTGGGCTATCTCAGAATCTGATCGTTTAGTTGGAATCTCTGGATAGCACTCTGTGGGCTAACTCAGAATCCAATACTCTGGATAACACTCTGTGGGCTAACTCAGAGAGGCACAAGAGAATTCACATAAAACAATTCATTATGCACTGATAATTACTTTAATACATACTTATTAAAGCAACAAGTAAACACTTTCGAGCAACGCTCATTTTATTTTGATAAAAAAGTCCACATTATTTTGATATATAGAAAGCCCACCTCAATCGTTTACAGAACAAACTTTAACCTTCTGTCTTCCGTCCTGTCTTCAACTCCGACTTTCTCCTTTTATCGCAAATAAACAAACTTTTAAACTTAATCGCAACGATAAAAGAAATAGGAAATCGAAATCGGTTTTAGTCTTTTAGGCCTTTGCACTTTACTACTTTCTTTTGATTAACTAATAAACGAGACTCGAGTAATTCTCGTTTATAAACTGACTTGGCTCATTACTCGACACTTAGTACAGTAGATAAATGGATGTCGATAACTTATAACGACTTAGAAGTTCACAAGGAACGAAGTTTAAAAGAATTCAACTTAAGAAAATGAGTTTTAGAAATTTCTGCACAGGTCAGTAAGTTCATACAAAACAGAGTACTTCGAAACAGGGGATGTGCCCTGTACCAAAAGAAAGCCACGGATGTCTAGTTACTCTCCAATTTACGGATCTCGATTTCGTTAAGCGAGCTAAAAGTTATGATAGTTTCTGTGCAACGTCGCAAAACAGTCCGCGCGAAATCCTAATGCTCGACAAAACTCGACGCACGATTCCCTAGGTTCGATCAATACTACTCCACTTTTATTTTCACGAAATTTCCATCTCAATACAGTTTACATGCATGTTCCTTAATCGGGTACACATTCATGTCTTTTGATTAAACAAACGACGAGCATTTCCTCGTCATTTTCAACTAACTAATTCTATACTAAATCAAATTTCAAATTCTATTTCATTCAACAACTTCTCGTTTATTAACTATAACTCAACATCATCTCGTATCTCGGATGGAATTATCGTCAACTACAATATCGTTCCTGTCACGCCCCGACTCTCGAGGTGCGACTTACAAATAACAACATAACCTAAACAACTAACAATCAACTCAAATAAGGGGAAACATGCTCGGGGAAAACGATAACGAAAGTTAAGGCAATCGAATTGGGCTTTCAAAAACACGATGAAGTAATATCCGAGCATCTCAAAACTACATATAACAAGAATATGAATAAATATTTCATACTGACAAGGAAAGGATTCCAAAAAGAGAATACGCCCAAATATATATACCAAGTTAAAAGGATCATATTCAACAGCAATTTAAGTCAACGAGCCCATCGCTCGGAAATGCAAATCAAGTAGTTTAAGAAGTTAACAAATGTTCAAGGTCTTCGAGCACAATGCTCGGAATAAAAAACATGAGAATCAAAGTATTATCATCAACAGACATCAACTCAAAAGGGTTTGCAGCGGAAACATGCATCAATACCCAACATTTGCACGTATGAAGACGTACAAATGCCAGTCTGATATCCAACTAGACTCAACCAAAAGAACCAAACCACACCACCAAATATCCATGCCATCGCCATCCAGTCAACCTGCATGTTTAGAAACACACGCAGGGCTGAGTACTTCGTACTCAGTGAACACAAGCCAAAACATTTGAATAAAGATGCTTCTTAAAGCTATAATAATTGAACTTGCCTTGCCGAACATCACAAGTATATAAGCAGTTTTAAAACAGTTTTACTTGTGCATGTTAAAAACATTTTCTTTTAAACAGACTGCGCAGTCAAATATCATATAATATAACAGTATGTATCATCTGTCACAAACAATTTCACTGTGCCGAGAAGTAGGCCTCCTTCTCGAGCACTGTGACCGGCCTAACCGAAGCAAGGCTCATAGTCACCTCAACACATACCACACTTGGGTTCCTGCCTTTCATAGGATAATAACATCTTTATATAAACAGATGATAACACATACCAAACTTCAATAAAAACGGCAAGTCAATCACATTTGAAAACATATCATAATACTTAATAGCATAACTAATTTTCATCGATAGTTTTGGTTCAGAAAAGCCCACCTAACTTTCGAAGAACTAGCTAGGTGGTTTAGGGCTATTTGTCCTCGCTTAGAGATCCGTCCGGCTCGATCCTTCACAGTTCGACATCGATAGGAAAAATAAGATACGCAACATGACGGATACAAAGGCGTTGGACTTTAACTGAAGGACTTCTATTTGAGTCGATTCTCTCCTCGCTTAACCTTTCTAAGGGATCTCGCGTTCTCGTCTTTAAAACATTAACTCTACTTGAATTGGTTAATACTATTAATCGGCGGCTTAACACTTTTCTCGTTCTAGTTAATAACGTCATCGTCTACATTCTATTACTCGAGTTTCCTTTCAAAGATTTCATTTGATTTTCGACTTATCAATCAATCATTTAACCATTTTGCATACAAGATAATTCAATTAACTTTATCATCATAACGGATATCATGCATATAAACATTTATTCAATCATATAATGAATTTAAATAAATCAAACATACTTCAAGACACATTAACATTCATTCAATTTAGATTTTAAGACTTAATTCGATTATGCATTTCTTTTTATGAAGGCTCAACTATTTATCCTATCTTTCTTATTTATTTTTAAATCGATTCTCATTTCTTAACTCGACTATTGTTTTTCTAATTAAGTACTCGGTGATTTATCTCGATTTATTCTTAATTTGTTTGGTTGAAAACAACGTACTCAATTAATTATTTAATTAACTTCATTCAACTTATTACTCAATATTTTATTCTATCATTATCATATTCTTGATTAGCTTATACGAGTATCTATCTTAACTCGTCTAGCATCTTTTCTTTACTCGATTTAAAACTTCCTTTTTGTTTCTTTTCGATTCATTCTTTTTAAACTCGGTTTTCTTTATTCTTACTTATTTTTTTAATAATTTCTTCTTTTCTTGTCTTTAATCTTTAAGTCATTTCTTACTTAATAATTCTTTTATCTTTTAACAAACATTTTTATTAATTAGTTCATTCTATTAGTCAAATTATAAAAGATCTTTTTGTTGTTGTTTTAGTAAAAATTCAAGTCTTTAATTTTTAATACAAGAAAATTTATTAACAAATCTTTTATGCATTTTTCGTCTTTTAATCAATTAAAAGCTTTTAAAAATTCTTATCTTTTGTTATAAAACTTCTATCTTTATTTATGATTTAACTAATAATCATATATACATTGTAACACTTAAACATTCAATCTTTTCTATATTTTCACATTTAATTTCTTTAAAAACTTTAGCATGCAATCTCATTTTCTTAATTTAAACACATGTACAAATATATTAACATAACATACAATCATTTCATTGATCAAAACATCACTCAATTCATCAACAAAATCATAAAAATAATTTCTTCTTTTTCTTCAAAAATACACGGCACACATGCATATTCGTGTGCATTTTATTTCTCAATTTTTCATGCATATAATCTCATTCTCAACATGATAAAAATAACAAATCAAGCATCAAAATAAAAATAACTCAAAGAATTCATATTTTTCCTATTTTTCTTAAAAATTTCGGCATTTATCAATCTTTTAGGGTTTTAATTCCTTTTTCTTCTCTTAATTCACCGATTAAAACTATTGTTCGATTCTCCTAACGATTATCACATGCACATCCTAAGTTTGCCTAAACATAATTTAAATAGCATGCATGCATAGTTCTTTCTTTTAGGACTTAGAGATATACACATTTACAACTAAACAAATGAATTTCATACTTTAATTTAAATGGAATTCTTCTCCTTGGCTCTTGGAATTGGGATGGATGGAAAATGAAGCTTCAAAGCTTGGATTTGAAGGGAAGAAGGAAGTCTTCTTGAATCCTCAAAAGAATAACATAATATTAGTCATCCATTCCTTTTAGGGTTTAAGAATCAAAATGAAGAAATTGTTGGATGAATATTGAATTTAATCTCAAGAACTTGAAAGATTATTACCTTTTCTTGAGAATATGGATGAAATGAATTGAGGATGATACTTTCTACTTCATTTCCATGGATGGGGAGCTTGAATACATGGTTGCATGTAAAGAAAAATTGAAGTATGAGGGAGAGAGAGAGAATGCCGAGAGTGAGGGAGAGATTGGAGAGATTGAGAGTTTTTCTTTGTTGTTTGAGAGAGAGGTTTCGAATGAGAGAGAGATGGAGTGTAGATGACTAAGTTTTCTTTCTTTGTCTTAGATGTAGGAATTTGAAATCCAACAAAGAGAATAAAGTGAATTGTTGGAAGTTGTAATTGTTAAAGTGATTGATGGATGAATGATGTGATGTAGTTTGCATGCAATATTTTGGTAAGATCTTGTTGAAGACATAATCATGATAATTAACATTGGAATTTGGAGAGAGATGGGAGAGAAAGAGTGAGGTGGCGTGAGAGGGAGAGAGGTGAGTGACACGTGTCTTCGTCGTGTCGTTACGGGTGTTAATTACCCGGTCATAAAGGTTTTTCGGATAAAACGATTCGTATTAATTCCTTTTTATACTATAAACGGGTCTAACCTCTTCTAATCTCACTATTGACAATAAGCATCTCAATCTTATTTCACGTCTCAATTAAAAGATTAACGAATTCGATCATTTAGTCTTTTAAATCTTAAAGGAATTTAGTCGGCTTCTCAATCCGTTTATTAATCCTTTAAAGATTAACTTCTCATTACTCTTCTCAATTCTTGGATAAGTTCTTACCCTATCTCAGTGATCTTAAAAACAATTCTAAGTTAGAAGATTCTAATTCAATTCTATTCTAAGTTCATCGGTGTAAATATATTTCTCGGCGATTAAAATTATGCTAATTCAATTAAGCAAACTTCTCGAAATTATTTTAGAATTTAATCTCATACTCATCTTCATACAAATAATTCAACAAGCATATCACATCATTATCATCTCAGATAAATAAAGCAGATAATTTCACACAAAACTCACAAAGCAATTTAAACGTTTTACTCAATTCTCTTCGTTTAGAAAAGAAAAATTTTACTCCTAATTTCTCATCTTTTAACTCACTCGGTTAATTAAGCGCTTTCTAAAGGTTTAAAAACTCGGGGTATCACAGTTCCTTTATCAATAACAATCATTAATATCAAATTGGTTTTCCTTATTCGACTTTTCTATCGGCTTTTAAACTCGATTCTCCGTCTCTTATCAAAACTCAAACCTTCTAAGAACTCGATCAAATTTTTAGGTTACGATCATTAACTATCAAGATTAACATAGGTTTGAATCACAAACCTAAATCATTATTCATGCTTGACTTATCGACGATTGCTCGTCTCTTACTAAAAATCCGACGTTATAAAAGTCGAGAAATAATTTCTTAGATAGTTATGTATTCGACGAAATCTAATTCGACCGTTAGATTAGAAATAAATCACATACTTGGAAACATATTTCGTTTTTCAAATTCCGATAAAAAGTCGGGACATCACAGTCCAAATTTTATCCGGAAAAATAATAAAAACGGATTTTTACTAACTTACTCGTCTCGCGAAAAGAGTGAATGTAAAATCAGACGGTTTCTCGATTTGAGTTTTCGGGCGAAAATTTTATCGGACGCGAAAACCCTAATACAGTAGTCGTTCAACCGACTTCTTAAATTTATTTTCAGAAACGCATTTCACTGTTAGTCTTAGAATTGAAAATCCTTAGCTTAGGCGTGCAAAGCCTTAATTAATTAGAAAATTTTTATTTTTTGTTGGAAGAAAATATCTGGGGTATTACATTCTACCCCTCTAACGAAAAACTTCGTCCCGAAATTTGCTTACCTCCTTCGCAAAAGTTTCCACGTAGCTTCCTCTTGCATGTGGTAATTCCCGAACACTTTACTAATTGTATCGACTTACTTTTTAACTTTCGCACTTTTCGATCCACGATCGATTGCGGTCTTTCTTCTTAACTTATAACTTAATCTAGAACAACATCTTACTGGTGGGTCACGTTTTTAGAATTGAACACGTACTTTCTCAAATGAGATACACAAACATAATAAACATTCCATAGACTTGGCGGCACGGCCAATCTATATAACATTGAAACCTATCTTTTTCAAGATATCTACTAATCGTATATAAAGCTTTCGTCTAAGCTTATACTGAACGCGAAGAAATAATCACAATAATCCTTAGCAGGAAAATCATGAGGAAAATCTTGTCCTCATTTCTCTAAATTTAAGTCAAAATGACATAATCGCTTAAGACTTTCATCACTTCTAGACTTCTTTCTCTTTGGTTTGAATCTGACGAAAGAATTGATCTATCACTCCACCGAGCGAATCTAGTTCTAGATTTTTCTCTCTTTAATACAAGGCCTCGTAAGGCATAATACTTATCGTAGCCTGATAACTATTAGACGTTGATCTAACACTATCGTCCTTATCATTTTTTCTAATACTTGAATCGTTCTCTCAGATTCACTAAAAATTCTCTCTCGTAAGTCTGGTGTAGCTACTAGTGCTACTATTTGGTTAGTTATTGTCTCAGGTGTATCTAGCACTTCCAAATCCATCATTTCAATTTATGTACAAGTGTTTCTTCTTCGATTAAGAGACACCCTACTTTAATTGGAGTTTTGCGACTCAGCGCGTCTGCTACGACGTTTAGCTTTTCCGGGATGGTATTTGATACCACAATCCTAATCCTTCCATCCCATGGATTATATCCATATCAAATATTTTCATTAACTCTTTACTTTAAGTGTTCACTTACTTTACTAAACCCCTTTTCTTTTCACTTAAAAAGTTCACAAAACTGAAACAGGTAATAACTCCGATACTAGTTCTATAAACTTTTTAACTTCCCAAGTTAAACAAGTTCCTTATTAAACAAGTTGAACTAATACGATTAGAAGAAATTTTTACGAAGTCAAAGCCCACTCACGGGGTCATATGAACATATACGTCGAACGAGTACTGTTTTGCCTTCAACAAGGACTTATACAAAATTAGACTACTACCAGTCTGAGTTACACCAGTTACTTGCCTAGTGACCCTTGCCCTTACCCTGTGCTTCTGGCCCATTCACAAATGTCCATGCATTCTGCTCTTGTTGCTGTTGTGACTGTTGTTGTTGTGGATGTAGCTGAGTGATGCGTCTTCAACTTTTGGGCCATTTGGCCCTATTTTTTCATGATTTTTTGTGTAGTTAGTGTCTGTCCAGGGGAAGGAAGTTATTGTTCGAAGGAAGGAAGCTCAGTCCGAGTCAAACAGAAGAAAGGTCGTCAGAATGAGTAGAATTGGAGTGAATTCAGTCGGTTGCAAGGACTACGCAAAGGAGTATGCAGCGCAAGAGATGAATTGAAGCAAGAGACGAGGTTGAAAGGAGGATTCCATGTGAACCCTGAAGCTAAGTTGCTGTTCATCATTCGCATTCGTGGTATTAATGCAATGCACCCAACAACAAAGAAGATCTTGCAACTGCCTTGCTTACGAAGAATCAAATCATGAAGCATGCAACCAGTTTGACCACTACAGTAATTGCCAGTCAGTCGCCAGAGTTAAAGAAGGAAAGCCGCGTAGAAAAGATTCACAGCATATCTGCCGAGCGTTTATGGAAAGAAGGATCTTGAAATTAGCGCATCACCCTAAATCTATCAATTAATCGGAGATTGCCAATCACCAATCAAGTCAATCAGGAATAATCAGCATCTCGCTCAACATGGAAAGTGCCAATCATGCCGATTCAGTCTACTCGCTTAGGGTTTTGCTCGCTGCCATTGCTACTATAAAAGTCCAGCCAGAGCGGCTGGCACAATGTTGGTTACTTCACCATTCTATAGTTCTTAGTCCAAGAAATAATTTTAATCTCAGTTTGATATTTTCTTTATGTTCGAAACAGTTTATCCGCTTAATTTACATTCTGTAGTGAAGAACGAATCCAAGGCTGTTTGCCTTAGGTACTTTTAATTCAAGTATTTCGTATTTCTTTTCATTCATGTGTTCTATTTTGCTTATCATTATATATTTAATTATGTGTAAGTAATCTACTTGGTGAGATTTGGGTATGGGAAATGATTGACTGTTGATATGTGAAACATTCGTGAGGGACTTGTGCCATCGGTTGAGTCCAGTAGTTCTGGAAAGACTGGAGCAGAACTCATGGGCAGTCCTGACTTAAAGGGTGATCACCGCTCGGTTGGAGCTGTACCATGTCAAGCAAAGGCAGGGCATGACAGACGGCAACGTTCGATGTGCCCATGACCGAGTAGCTAAGCAGCACTTGACATGGTGCTGTAGATCTGGATGGTGAGGAATGGACAAGGGGATACTGCGTCCTTCTTCAGTCTTGGGCTTCTCTAACAATCACCCATCAACTGTGACGAGGCATCAAGCCATGGTTATCGACCAAAGGACTCATCTCGCGTATCGTAGACATATCGATGACCGGTTGGACGTAATACCGGAAATGGATATCCCGCGAGTTATGTCTACTCTGTAGGTGTGGACATGGGAAGTTTGGAAGAGAAGGTTGGTGAGGGTCATACTTGGAGAGATCGCGTATGACTACTATCTAAGGAGGAGTGAAGCACGGCCTTGTGACCGGGGTGAAGCGTGACCTTCGAACCGAGACGACAACAAGGGATTCAACCTTCCCAAGTGTGGAGTATGAACTCTTGAAACGCCCCAATGTCTTTGGGCCACGCCTTGAGTTTATATGAAGCATGGACGGATCTTCAGTGTGCCCATGACCGAATTAATATATCAACAATGATCATAACTGATAGTACCGGCCTCTTCTTGGGCCTGATCCGAGACCCAACCTAATTGGGCCTGTTTGTTGAGCTCGGCCCAGACGAATTACTAGCTGCCTTGAAGGCCAAGTAACGAAGCCTTACCTTGGAAAAGAAGGAATCCTATTATGAAGGAAATTCGGATATGTATGAGGAATCCTAGTAGGATTAGGGCTCAATTCAAGGCCTATATATAGATGCTAGATTAGAGGTGTAAATACGTTAAAATACTCATTGTACTCTCAAGCAATAAAGACTAGATATTCTCTCCCATGGACGTAGATCACATTGATCGAACCATGTAAATCCTTGTGTCATCGTGTTGTTATTATTTTCAGTTACTCTTGCAAACCCTAGATCTATCATTGGCGCCGTCTGTGGGAAACTCGATCAACGGTTCTTTGGTAGCAGAACAATGATGGTAATGCGATCACAAAACGTGCGGGAGGACCAAAGCCAACATGGGAATCCCAACAAAGCAGAAAGTCGCCCCACAAACAGGGGTAATCGCCAGAAAGGCAATTCGGTCCCAAAGGAGGGGCACAACAATAACCCTATAGAAGAGGATCCGTTTGAAGGGATGCCCGAGCTGGAAGACATCCCTCAGAAGGGTCTACAGAAGTCAGGGTCGAAAAAGGAAGAGGTTTTTCTCGATGACTTCGACCTCGCTACCACCTATGCCGCGACTGAATTCGCTAGAGCGAAAAAGGAGAGCTTCAAGCGCTTCCTCACAACAGCTCGGATGCCCTCAATATCCGAAGCTAGGGAGAGTTCCATGCGGAAGTCTATACCCAAAACTCCTCACCACTCTAAGACGCAGGAGCCCGAGCTGAGGAGAAAGTACGACACAAGGCAAAGCCCACTCCGCCGCCGGAGCTCCAGCCCACGTCGGAGTCCCAAGCGACGCCATCTCCCAAGGCGACATCAGAGCCCAAGCAAGGGCCGGAGTCCGAGCTATTCCAGGAGTTACAGCCTCGAGGTAGACCGACACCGACGTGAAGGAAGATCAGCCCGACTCGTCAGCCCGTTCACCGACGAGCTGCTTGATGCCAAGCTTCCTACGGCATATAAGTTGCCGAACATACCAGCCTACAACGGGTTGGAGGACCCCCTCAACTTTTTGACACGTTTCAGGTACAACATGCACAACCAGGGCCTTAAAGAGGAACACATGTGCAAGCTATTCCCCGAAATGCTGGTTGATTACGCTCGAGCCTGGTTTGATAGCCTCCCAACTGGCAGCGTTGGGTCCTGGACCTATTTGGAAAAAATCTTTAAGCAAAGATTCCACATAAAGGTTCAGGCTCGCCGAGACACAGCCTATCTCTTATCGGTGAGGCAGAAGGACAAAGAGACTATAAGGGAGTACGCCTCTCAATTTATGTAAGAGAGCCTAAAGGTCGATAAAATCGACGACGTATTCCTCATCTCGGCTTTTCGAAATGGGGTCGCCCCTGGATCCCTCAACCAGGAGCTTGCTAAACAGAAGCCCGAGATGGCTCATGAGATCTGGAGAATTGTATACCAGTTCGCGGACGGCCAAGATGCAGACCGGTTGAAGCGAGAAGAAACCGAGAAGAAGAGGGCTGAAGGTGATCGGGGCCGGAATGATCGTGATCGGAGAAGTGCTCACGAACGTCTTCAGTGAGGACCCATCCAATCCCGGCTCGGGCCTGGACCTATCCAGTCCCGGCTCGGACCTCGGCCGGGATCAGAGCACTCTCAGCGACCTCCTTTTGTGAAAACAAATGCGGAGATCTTCGCACTTCATGAGGACTGGTTCACCAGACTACGCCCTATGTCGGGGTCAAAACCTCGAGATAAAAACAAGCACTGCTCCTTCCACGACGACCATGGGCACCACACGGAAGACTGCCGCGACCTCACTGAAGAGATAGAGAGGTTAGCCCAGGAAGGAGCTCTGAAGAAGTACGAGGCCGGGGGAAGGAAAAACAAAAGGGGGAAGCGAAAAGGCAGACAGGGTCGCTGCGTTCCCGATAATAAGCATGCTAAAACCAATCATGATGAGGAGGATGACGACCCTCAGTGTGGCGTGCCACAATACGACGGGGTGGTGTCGACCATCTCCGGGCTAACCCCAGGCACGACAAAAACTAAGCTGAGGTCAGAAGCTCGCAGACCACCAGTTCTGTTGGAAGAGGAACAGACAAAAAAGAGGTTCAAGAAAAGTGAGACCGTCACATTCTCCGAGGATGATCCTGTACCTACAGCTACGCCCCATAATGACGCACTGGTAATACAGGTCGGAATAGCCAATAAGTTGGTCCACCGCGTATTTATTGATGGGGGGGCTAGTGTCAGTATCATCTTCCAACATTGCTTGAATAGGATGGGACTAGACTCAGCTCGGGTTAACGCCGCACCCCTGCCCCTCAGGAGCTTTACACAGCATAAGACGCGACCTGAAGGAATAATCGCACTTAACGTCGCCATTGGCAGCCCGCCAACCAGCGTTAACAAACTAATCCACTTCTACATGGTCAAGGCGAACTCCCCGTACAACATCATATTAGGTCGAGATTGGCTGAATGTGGTCCGAGCCATCATCTCGCCATACCACTTGTTACTAAAGATCCCGACCTCGGGCGGAATCCTAACTGTCCGAGGCGACCAGAAAAAGGCCAAGGAGTGCATGCAAGTTGCCCTTCGAGGTCAACCGCAAGCATAGCAATCAAAGTATCCCGAGGAGTTGGAAGAGACGACGCCGATTTCAGACACCTCGGCAGAACAAGTCCCCTTATCCGAAGAAGACCCTGCAAAAGTTGTCAAGGTCGGCTTTGCAGGGGGACCCCAGACCCGCCTGCAGGTAATCCTGCTCCTTAGGGAATATCAAGACGTCTTTGCTTGGTCGCCAACAGACATGACGGGGGTGTCCTCGGACATCATTATGCACAAACTCAACATCGACCCGAGCTCCACCCCAGTGAAGCAGAAGAGGAGAACATTTGCTACCGAACGGAATCAAGTTATCTACGATGAGGTGCAACAATGGCTGAAAGCAGGACTACTATTCGAGGTTAAATACCCAATTTGGCTATCTAACCCGGTGGTAGTCAAGAAAGCAGGAGGAGGGGAATGGAGGATGTGTGTGGATTATACCGACCTCAATAAAGCTTGCCCAAAGGACTGCTACCCTCTCCCCAACATCGACGAGAAGATTGAATCCTTAGTGGGATACGAGGTATTCAGCTTTCTTGACCTTTACAAGGGGTACTATCAAGTCCTAATGGATGAGGGAGATGCGATCATGACAGCTTTCGCCACGAGCTTCGGTGTCTTCGTATTCAAATACATGCCCTTTGGATTAAAAAATGCCGGAGCGACTTACCAACGAATGGTCGACTTCCTCTTCCGAGATCACATTGGCAAGATTGTCGAAGTGTATGTAGATGACATTGTCGTCAAAAGCAAGGAAAAGGCTTCAGCAGTGGACGACCTACGAGCGACGCTCAACGTGCTAAGGCAGGCGAACCTCAAGCTGAACCCCAAGAAGTGCACTTTCAATATGCGATCTGGGAAATTCCTAGGGTGTTGGATCTCGCCAGAAGGTCTCAAAGCCAACCCGTTGAAAATCAGAGCTGTGCAAGAAATGAAAGTACCCCGAACTATTCGCGACGTTCATAGGCTGATAGGCTGCATAATCGCGCTAAGCCGTTTCCTCTCAAAAGCTGCCGAGAAACAACTTCCGTTCTTCAAAATTCTAAAGAAGGCACCGGAATTTGGATGGGGACTGGAGCACGAGATAGCCTTTGAGGAGCTCAAGCGCCACCTAAGTGACTTACCGACTTTGTCAGTCCCCAAAAAGGAAGAATCCCTCTCCCTATACCTCGCAGCATCGGAGGAAGCAGTAAGCGCGGTGTTGGTCCGAGATGAAGGAGATCGACAGCTCCCTGTGTACTTCGTCAGCAGAGTCCTAAAAGACCCGGAGACAAGGTATCAACCTCTCGAGAAGGTCGCTCTAGCCCTAGTAAATGCAGCTCGGCGCCTAAAACCTTATTTCCAAGCTCACCCAATACAAGTTTTGACCGACCTGCCACTTCGGCAAGTCCTTACTAAATCGGAAGCTTCAGGAAGGATCGCAAAATGGGCAATCGAGCTCGGAGAGCACTCCATATCATTCGGTCCCCGTCGAGCTATAAAAGGGAAAGCTTTGGCAGACTTCCTCGCGGAAGCTCAATACAATGTCATCGACGAGCCAAAAAGTCTGGAGCCAAAATCAAACTCCAAGAAATCCCAGAGAAGACACCCCCAAACTGTTGGGAGATGTACGTGGATGGAGCCTCGGGGAAGAAAGGAAGTGGAGCTGGCATACTCCTAATCAGCCCGGAGAAAAAGGAATTGACATACTCGCTGCGATTCGAGTTCCCCACTACGAACAACGAAGTGGAAGCCTCCAAGTACGAACTATCTGAGCTCACTGCGATTCCCAAGTCGTAGTCAACCACGTGCTGGGAAAGTACAAAGCGAAGAGTGAGAAGCTGAAGAAATACCTGGAGAAAGTCAAGCTCCTAGAGCAATCCTTCCAATTTTTCAGAATAGTTCGCATTCCCCGAAGCCAAAATACCCGAGCTGACGAGCTAAGTAAGCTGGCGAACTCAACTGGCTCAACTCTAGTAGAAGAAGTCCGGAAACGAAGTATAGAAGAGGCGGAAGTCAATGCAATCGAAGAGGACGACCCGAATTGGATGACCCCCCTAAAAAGATATTTGGAGAGCGGGGAAATTCCTGAGGACAAAGCGGAAGCCAGAAAAATCCTAGCTAGATTCACGCAGTACGTACTCGAAGGAGGAGTCCTATATCGGAAGTCATATTTATAGCCTCTACTAAAGTGTGTGGGACCAAGGGAAGCGGACTACGCACTAAATGAAGTGCACACTGGATCGTGCGGCAGTCACATTGGAGCTCGGATGCTAGCACAGAAAATCATGCGGTGGGGGTACTATTGGCCAACAATGGCAAAAGATGCAGAAGAGTTCGTTAAAAAGTGCCTGAAATGCCAGCTGCATGCCAAGGTGACAAGGGTACCCCAGACCGACCTCTCTACTATACAGAGCCCGTGGCCATTTGTGGAATGGGGCATTGACATCGTAGGACCCTTCTACCCGGCCCCTAAACAAAAACGATTCCTAATAGTTGCAGTCGACTACTTTACCAAGTGGGTCGAAGCCGAACCTTCCACAAAAGTCACAAGTGAGAAAGCCGTCGACTTCGTTTAGAAGAATATCGTGTGCCGGTTTGGAGTTCCAAGAGTCCTCATCTCGGACAACGGGACGCAATTCACGAGCAGAGCATTCCAAGAATTTTGTGAAGGACTCAATATCCAGCAAAATTTCACCTCGGTCAACCGACCTCAAACTAATGGCCAGACCGAGGTCACCAACAGAACAATAGTGAACGGACTCAAGGCCCGCCTAGAGAAGGACAAAACGGAATGGATCTACAACCTCCAAAACGTCCTGTGGTCATACAGGACTACACCCAGAACTCCAACGGGAGAAACCCCGTACCATTTAGTATACGGAACGGAAGCGATCATACCCGTAGAGATCGGGGCACCAAGCCCCCGCACCATCAATTTCTCAGCTGGAGCCAATGAAGAGCAACGCCGAACCGACCTGGATTTACTCGAGGAGAAGCGGGAACTAGCCAGCATAAAAGAAGCTCGGTATAAACAACAGATGACCCGATATTATAACCAAAGGGTCAAACCCCAACAATTCCAGGTCGGCGATCTTGTGCTTAGAAACAACGAAATAAGCCATTCGGAGAAGCTCGGCAAGCTTGAAGCCACGTGGGAAGGGCCCTATAGAGTACACGAAGTTCTCGGCAAAAGAGCCTACAAAATCGCCTACCTTTCGGGCGAGCTGGTACCCAGAACGTGGCACATCGCCTACCTAAAGAGATTCTTCGTATAAGCAGCAAGGTCTTGCATTTAGAGTCTTAAGTTCTTTTTCTCTTTTTCTTTTTTTGAGTCATAATGTTTTGTTTTTCACGAGCTCATCAAAACCTTTATTTGTTTCGGTCTTTCTTTAATAAAGTTTCTTTTCGTTTTGCATATTTTCGTGTCTTTTAGTTTGCTTATACGAAGTATCCAAAAAAAAAAAAAAAAAAAACGAAGTCCCCTCATAAGGACGAACTAAAGTTCCCTTCCGAGGTCAGTGATGACCCGACATGGGGCAATTATATCCTAAGAAATGCGCAAAGAAAACCCCTTTTCGAGGTCCGAGCTCATCTCCCTCCAAAAAGGAAGATCTCACGAGGTCCGAGTCAAACTCCCTCGTCAAAAAAAAAAAAAAAAAAACTCAACTGGGGTCGGAACCAAGTTCCCCTCAGGAGACAAACTACGAGGTCTGAACCATGGTTCCCTTGTCACACAGCGAGGTCCGAGTTCGACTCCCTCCACAAAGCAAAGCAAGAATAAACCAAGGAAGCATTCTTCCCGAAGAGCAAGAAGTTCAAAAAAAAAAAAACACAATATATATTACTTTATTTTTTACTAATCACAGCATTGTATGTACATAAATTACAGGAAGACACGAGCTAATCTACACAGGGGGATTTGGCCTACTGAAGTTGAGCCATCGCTCTTCGAAGGAAGTAGATCCCAGAAGGTCGTCGATAGAAATTCAACCTCGTCCCCGACCTCGATTCCGTCCAGAAGAATAAATATGACCTCGCGACGTAGCCGAACTCTGCCCCGCGGCCCGACCACCTCGGTTCGGCCCGGCCTGACGTCCCCGAGAAGCAGCTCTCGCCTCGCGAGCAGGCATAGTCCGAGAAGACGATGCAGCAGACTCATCCGCACTGTTGGACAGGAACACACAAAGTTTCGGACGCCGGGATAGCACGCATTTATGCACGTTCGCGCTTTCTTTGAGCATCTCACGAGCCCCTTGAAGCTCCCAAGACTCGGGGCCGCATACTGTTTTCAAATCGAGGTACTGTTCCAACAGTTCCTTCGTCTTCAGTTCCGCCTCAGATATGGTAATACCGCCATTGCGACGGATGATATCTTCATACTCAGCATGCTTCTCGACAATCTTCTCATGGTCCTCCAGCACACTCCCAGCTCTACCTCGGGCTACTTCCAACTCTTCCTCCGCCTGAAGCAGCTTGGCCTGAAGTAAATCGGCGCGCTCTTGACAAGCGACCTGCTTGACCTCAGCCTCTGCGCAGAGCGACTCAAACTTAGCCTGCCATTCCTCCAGCTCGGATTCTTTTAACCTCAACAGAGCACACTTTTCATCAAAAAGTGACTCAGCTCGGCGACATCTCTCCATCCATAGCCGAGCTAGGGATCGTTGTTCAGACAGATCTTGAGAAAGATGACCAATTTGCTTGCGTAAAGAAAGAATATCAGGAGAATCCAAAGTCTACGCACACAATAAAATGCAAAATCCATTTATTCAAGAAGGTCCGAGTACATAATTACAAAAAAAAAAATAAAGATCTAAGGAGCGTCGACCTCCTTGTCCTGAAGAGGTGGCTGCCCGGAGAGGGGGTCTTGCGAAGAACCATCATCGCCAGCATCATTGAGATCCTCTCCATCAGCTGAGGCCTCGCGCTCCTCTTCCTGCTTGTCTTCTCCTTCCTCGTCAGGAAGCGAGTCGAAAACTGCATCGAGGGTGGGGTCCCGATCGGCCGAGCAGGCAGCAATCTGCTCGGCAGATAGGAGCACGGACGAGCTGGCGAGGTCGTCCAAAACAGGCAGCTGGCCGAGGTGACGTCGGATCACTTTGGCGTACTCGAAGAAGAGAGCCTCATCCTCCATGCGCTCGTAGCCATATTTGGAGACGTCCATGTCGGGGAAATCCCTGGCGGCGGCCTCCAAAGCACTCAAGGCGTGGTTTCCATTGATGAGCCCAACCAACTCATTGGCTAGGCCCGAGAAACTATCCGACAGTAGAAGCCTCTTGGTGTAGGCCCGCAGGATCTCGCCTTGACAAGCTGCCAGCTTGGCCTCCCTGTCCTTGGCCGCACTCAGCTCGGCCTCAAACCTTTTCTGAGCTTCCTCGGCACTCAGCTCGGCCTCAAACCTTTTCCGAGCTTCCTCGGCCAGCTCGGATTTCATGGCCTTTGCTTCCTCCCGGGACTTGGCCAACTCCCCCTCAGCCTTCTTCAGCTTGGCTGCGGTCGACATCAGCTTCTCCGAGTACTGACTTTTTTCGTCCTCGTGCTTCGCTGACATCTCCCCGACGCCACTCTTGAACCAGGCCATGAACGTATCAATGCCCTGCGAGAAGGAATACAGTTAGCTACACACAGGCAAGAATTACAGAAAATTAAGTAACAAATCTTCACCTCGGGAAAAGGCAAATTCCCCAGCTGAACTGGAGGAGCAGAAGGGCTCGTGTCGCTGCCCGAAACGTCGACAATCTCCAAGTCAACCCTAGACTTTTTGAAGGATGGACTGCCGGTAGGAGAGAGAACGCTCGTCGCAGTAGGCACCGCCACCTTTGTTCGCCGACCCAAGTCGGAAGATCTTCCGAGATGGACTTGGTCAGACGACGCAGATCGTCCTGACGGCCTCGACCTCTTTCCCCCGCGAGCTGCGGCCTTAGCATCAGTTCCCTGCTTCCCAAACTTCACTGCAAACGCAAGGCAAGTAAATGGGTTAGACGACGGATCAACAAACAAAACAATCCTAACAGCACTAGCGGGGCCTCACCTGTTGCGGGATCCACCATATTTTGGGGCTCAAACGGGCTTAACCCCACTTCAGCTAGCGAGTCTTCGTTGTAGCTCTCCTCGAACGGGCCACAACTCGCTATCGCCCTCGCGACTCTCTCCAAACCCTCATCCACCTCGTCTGTCACCCAAGCGCGAGGCTTGCCCAACCTCCACATCAGCTCGACTAAGCTCTCATGCCGAAAAAAAAGAATTTCCTATGCCACTTCTCCACCTTGTTCAGAGTTCTCCCTTTAAACTCAGTGCAAGCAGTGGCATAGTACCAGCCCACAGATGCTTTGAAGGCAAAGAGCTCGTGGATGAGCTCGGCAGACAATGGGTAATTGTGTCGGATAGCTACTACGCCTAGGTCGGCAAACTGTCTAAAGGCGTTCGGTGTTATCTGCCCCCCGAGCTTCCTTTGAAGTTCGGCAAAAGGCGTAGGAAGAGGTAGACGAAGGCCGGAGTGCAGGCTGTCCTCATAAATCGTGACAAACCCCATAGGTGGTGAACACGCCCTATCCTCCGAGCGAGGCTCTATAAGGTCAACGTCTAGGGAGAAATTATAGGATTGGGCAAGAAATTTTATCCTAGACTCGTCTACGATGGAAGAATATTCGGCTACCTTCCCCTCTACGCAGTGGGGCACAGATAAAGCCGCAACGGTCGGGGTGGGGATCCTAACGAAAAAATTCTAAAATTAACCCTTCCGCCGGTGGAATCGGCCGGAGGACATTCGCTATCCGTGGCACGACGGTACGGCTCGTTGGTTCACAGATGTAAGAAAGGAACAGATGTGAAACCGGCGGCACGGCGGTACGACTCATCGGGAATCTCTGGAGCGGAAATTGGGGGAGAAGCGGATTTTCTGGAAAATAAATCTTTTTGCTGTAATGGTGAATATGGAGTGAAGGGTCGTGTGGTGTCCCGTAATGACTACTTGAATCCCGCCGCTGAACGTCACACACGTGTGAACGTGGCAGCTTTTTCGGAATATGAACCGCCGCTCGAAAATATTTTCAAAAAGTCCCCAAACTTTCCCTCCATTCGAATCCAACTACAGCGGGACCCGGATTAATCCGACTACATCGTGACCCGGATCCGAGTGAGCACTCAAATAGCTTTACTTTTGGAATTTAGCCACCTCCAGCTCGAGCTCGGATGATGAACCCGCTGAATCAGGCAGGGACAAAGCTGATGCGCGCGATTGTTCAGCTCGGAACTTCGACTTGGCTGTACCTCTCATGTCTTCTTTCCTCTTTTTTTTGGGGGGGGGGGGGGATGTGATAGTACCGGCCTCTTCTTGGGCCTGATCCGAGACCCAACCTAATTGGGCCTGTATGTTGAGCTCGGCCCACGGAGCTCGGCCCAGACGAATTACTAGCTGCCTTGAAGGCCAAGTAACGAAGCCTTACCTTGGAAAAGAAGGAATCCTATTATGAAGGAAATTCGGATATGTATGAGGAATCCTAGTAGGATTAGGGCTCAATTCAAGGCCTATATATAGATGCTAGATTAGAGGTGTAAATACGTTAAAATACTCATTGTACTCTCAAGCAATAAAGACTAGATATTCTCTCCCGTGGACGTAGATCACATTGATCGAACCACGTAAATCCTTGTGTCATCGTGTTGTTATTATTTTCAGTTACTCTTGCAAACCCTAGATCTATCAATAACCTACCCCAAATCTTACCCCCCTTTTTATATTTGAATTCCGTTTAGTTTATTTTGTGCAGATATACAGATTGAGACCGTGACAACTCGATTTGTGCACTAAAGAGTAAGGTGGTTCATCACTCTCCGTGGGATCGACCCTAGCTTGCCACGAAGACTAGCCAGTCCGGTAGTGGGCTCAGGAGCGTGTATTGTCCGTCCAGGGCAAACACAGGTATTTTGATCGTACCGCACGACGGGTGCGTGTCAAAATTGGCGTCGTTGCCGGGAAGTGACGTGCAACAATCTTACTCTTCTGATTCCATCTTCCGCTACTAGTGTATGCGTGGAACTCATCGAGTACATAGAGCATTAACTTTTGATCCAAATATTGAACGAATTGAACGACGACTACGCGCACTTGCACAAATAGCGAGACGCGATGCTATGGGTGAACAACCACAGCTGCCGCAGACCCTCAAGCAGTTGGCTTACCCAACTAATCTGAATCTCAGGCCGAACGGGATCACCTTACCAACGAATCCTTTCGCACCTGAGCGGTTCGACTTAAAACCTGCATTAATACAGGTCTTACAAAAATTTAATGGATATCCAGGAGACGACCCGCATACCCATCTCCAGGACTTCGAAATGACAGTGATGCATCAGTCCAATGAGAATCAGCAAGAATATGTGAAACTGGTTCTTTTTCCATTCTCATTGGTGGACAGAGCAAGGAGATGGCTGTACAATCTACCTCAAGGAAGCGTTACCACTTGGGCAGAAATGCAGCAGAGTTTCTTGGAAGAGTTTTTCCCAGCCACAAGAGTTAAAAGGATGTGATGGGACATCCGAAACATTAAACAGGATGGGCTGGAGACTTTTTATGAGTACTGGACTCGCTTCAAACAGTTATTAAGCAACTGTCCTCATCACCAGATCACTCCAAAAGATTCAAGTGGAAAGCTTCGTAAAGGGAATGCGGAGGAGTGATCGAGGACTGGTATTGGCTGCATGCAATGGATCGTTGCTGGCAAAACACCTCAAGAGATTTTCAAACTCTTGGGAACAATGGCAGAAGAATCCAGAGATGATGGACATGAAAGAAGAAGAGAGATACCAAAGAAAGGAGAGGAAAAAGATAAACTGACAAATCTGAAAAAGGAGATGAAGGAAATAAAGACACTGCTGAGTGGTCTGACCGTGCAGAAGAAGGTTAGACAGTGTGGCCTATGCGATGCAGTGGGGCATCAATCTGAAAATTGCCCCAACTTTGGTGAAGATATAATGGACGTGAATGTCATGGGGGGAAATGAAGGATTTCAGAGGAAGCATGACCCGTTTTCAAATACGTACAACAGAGGGTGGAGGGATCATCCTAACTTTAGATGGAAATAGGATGGTCAACCACAACAGAACGGTACAGGTCTACCGGGATCATCTCAATCATTTGCCCAGCACCAACAGCAAGGACAATATCAGGGAGGCCCACCACAACAACATCACTACCAACCACAGCAGCAGCAGGTGTATCAACCAATCAGAGGAGAGCACCATGGGAAGAGGCCATGGAGAGTATGGCTAAGGAAAGTGAGAAGTTCCGCAATGAAATCCGAGCTGGTATGAATCAAACCAACGTGCAGATTGGTCATTTGGCGAAGGCGCTGGCCAAAGTAGAAGAGAATACAGGGAAGCTCTCACCTCAAGGGATCAACCACAAAGAACAGACACAAGTGATAATCACAGAGGTTGATGATGAGCAAGCTGAAAAAATTTTGGCGGAGGCAGAAGTTAACCGGCAAAGAGAGGAGGGAACCAGCAACAAAATTACAGGAGAAATAGATGGTGATGAGCAGATTGAACCCCTTTATCCGGGTAGACTTCGACAGAAAGCCAGAGAGAAAGAAGCAAATGATATGATGAAGATCTTTCGAAAATTGGAACTTAGCATACCCCTACTGGACGCGATTAAGCAAATTCCAAAGTATGCCAAGTTCCTTAAAGATCTGTTCTCGAGGAAGGTGAAGATTGATGAAGATGTTCGATATATTATGGGAGAGAGTGTGTTAGCCATTATACAACAGAAACTGCCACCGAAGAAGAAAGATCCGGGGATGTTCACTATCCCTTGCAACATCGCGGGCAGGAACATGGACAAAGCCATGATGGACTTGGGGGCATCTATAAACGTTATGCCCCTAGCAGTTTTCAACAGGCTCAACTTGGGGGAACTACGGAACACCCGAGTCGTCATACAATTAGCAGACAGGTTAAACGCGTATCCAGAAGGCGTTATCGAAGATGTGCTGATCAAAGTAGGAGAGCTAATTTTTCCTGCTGACTTCTACGTGCTGGATACAGGTTCAGAAGCAAAGGAGAACTCCATTCTGCTGGGTATACCATTCATGATGACTGCAGGGACTAAACTGGACATGAAGACTGGAATTCTATCGTGTGAATTCAATGGCGTGGTGGAAAAATTCAATATTTATGAAGCCATGAGAAGGAAGCCTGAACTAGAGTCTGTAGAAATGATTGACATATTCGAACCATTGGTGCAAGAGCAAAACCTGGAATTCAGCTCAAGCGATACTACAGAAAGGGTGATACAAGCCGGATTAACCGATCGAGATGCCGTGCAAATAGAGGACCTCGAGATGAAGGAGGCCATCATGGAATTGTACTCTTTAAAGGAAAGCACTTTGGAAGCAGCAGTGGAGGTTGACAGGAAGATTAAAGATATTATCTTGGAAGTGTACTCCATCGGAGGATCGGGACAGGGCAAACTGGAGTTTTTCTCTCAGTATGGGCAACACGAGAAACTGATGCCATCGATTGTGAAAGCTCCAGTCTTAGAGTTAAAGAAGCTACCAAAACACTTGCAATATGCTTACTTGGGACTTGAGGAAACTCTTCCAGTGATTATCAGTTCTGATCTAACCATGGTGCAGGAACAAAGACTAGTCAGAGTATTGAGAGAGAACAAGAAAGCCATTGGTTGGACCCTAGCAGATATAAAGGGTATCAGTCCAACAGAGTGTATGCACCATATATACTTGGAAGAAGGAGCACGACCAGTACGGGATTCGCAGAGGAAAATGAATCCTGTCATGAAAGAGGTGGTACTTAAGGAGATCCTAAAGCTTTTGGAGTTGGGCATAATTTACCCTATATCCGACAGCCAATGGGTCAGCCCGGTTCAAGTCGTGCCGAAGAAATCTGGGATACAGGTTGTGGAGAATGACAAAGGCGAGCTTGTTCCAACAAGGCTACAAACTGGGTGGAGAGTCTGTATAGACTACCGGAAGCTGAATATGGTCACACGGAAGGACCATTTTCCATTACCCTTTATCGACCAAATGCTGGAACGGCTAGCTGGTAATGCCTATTACTGTTTCCTGGATGGATATTCAGGATATATGCAAATATTCGCAGCTCAAGAAGATCAAGAAAAGACCACGTTCACTTGCGTGTATGGGACTTTCGCCTACCGAAGAATGCCATTTGGTCTTTGTAATGCACCTGGAACCTTCCAACGGTGCATGATGAGCATTTTTTCAGATTTATTGGACAATTGCATAGAGGTGTTTATGGATGATTTCACGGTGTATGGTGATTCGTTCGACACATGCCTTAATCATTTGGAGCTAGTATTGAAAAGATGCGTGGAGAAAAGCCTTGTACTCAATTATGAAAAATGCCATTTTATGGTGAAGGAAGGCATCGTACTGGGCCATGTCATATCGGAGAGGGATCGAAGTGGACAAGGCAAAAATCGATTCCATCGCCAAGTTGCCGTATCCAACTACGGTCAAGCACATACGGGCATTCCTTGGCCACGCAGGATTCTACCGCAGATTCATAAAGGATTTCGCAAAGATTGCTCAACCCATGACACGTTTGTTACAACAAGATGTACAGTTCGACTTTGATGACGACTGTAAGGAGGCATTTCTGAATCTACGGGACAGATTGGTATCAGCCCCTATTATTCAACCGCCAGATTGGGAGATACCATTCGAAATCATGTGTGATGCCAGCAATTACGCGGTTGGAGTAGTACTGGGGCAGAAGAAAGGTAAGGAAAGCCACGTTATATACTACGCCTCGAAGACTTTGAATCCAACTCAGTGTAGCTACACCACAACTGAGAAGGAATTATTGGCAGTGGTTTTCGCAATCGAGAAATTCAGATCATACCTTCTGGGCACAAAAACGATCATTTACACCGATCACAATGATTTGAAATACCTCATGGCGAAGAAAGAATCAAAACCACGACTTATCCGGTGGATATTGCTGCTCCAAGAGTTTAACTTAGAAATAAGAGATAAGAAGGGAGCCGCCAACCTAGTAGCTGATCATCTAAGCAGGCTACAAATGGGAAAGGATGATGGCGAACCAATAGAAGACGCTTTTCCGGATGAGAGGCTATGCACCGTACGAGATCATATGGAGATGGAGACTCTGTATGCCCTGACCGAGAAGGAGCCCTGGTTTGCAGACATAGCAAATTATCTTTTTACTAAGGAAGTGCCACTAGGGAAGACCAAGTTCGAGAAACAGAAATTTGTGACACAGGCTCGCACTTATTTTTGGAAAGCACCACATTTGTGAAAGATTGGCACAGATCAAATCATACGGAGGTGCGTTCCGGAGATTGAACATGCTCAGATATTGGAGATGTGCCATAGCACAGCATGCAGTGGACATTTCGGTGGAAGAAGAACAACGCAAAGAATATTGGATAGTGGATTCTATTGGCCTACAATCTTTGGTGATGCCAAGAAATGGGTACAGGGTTGCCCGAAGTGCCAGATGGTAGGGCGTATCACCGCAAAAGATGAAATGCCTAAAATGCCTATTATGCCTGTGGAAATCTTTGATGTATGGGGAATCGACTTTATAGGACCATTCCCTAAGTCAGGAAATTATGAATACATTTTGGTGGCAGTCGATTACGTATCCAAATGGGTCGAAGCAAAGGCTACAACCAGTAATGATGCTCATACGGTGGCAGAATTTTTGAGAGTGCAGGTGTTTAATAGATTTGGAGTTCCAAAAATCCTCATCAGCGACCAAGGATCTCATTTCTGCAATGCCGCCATTAGAGCACTCACCAAAAGAATGGGGGTTGAAACATAAAGTCACGACTGCATATCACCCCCAGGCCAATGGGCAGGCTGAAATTTCTAACAGGGAGATCAAGGGCATATTGGAGAAGGTGGTTCATCCCAATCGTAAGAATTGGAGCAATTACCTGGGAGATGCGTTATGGGCATACCGCACTGCCTATAAGACTCCAATTGGCATGTCACCATTCAGGCTTGTGTTCGGAAAAAGATGCCATTTACCAATAGAAGTGGAACACAAAGCTTACTGAGCGATCAAGAGAATCAACTTCAGTATGACTAGGGCCGGAGAAGAAAGAAAGTTGCAAATGAATGAATTGGAGGAACTTCGGTTGGAGTCATACGACAATGCAGTTTTGTACAAGGAAAGAACGAGGAGAATCCATGATGCAAAGCTTAGGGAGAAGGAATTTTGGTCTGGCCAAAAGGTGTTGTTATTCAACTCTCGATTTAAGTTGATGAGTGGGAAGCTTAGATCAAAATGGGGAGGACCTTACATCGTGAAGGAGTTATTCCCAAATGGAAGTGTCGAAGTTTATGATTTGAAAGGAAAAGATACTTTTGTGGTGAACGGTCATTGATTGAAGTCGTACTTCGATTATTCAGAGTTGAAGAAGACCAAGGAGAAATGTTCTTTACTTGATCCTATTTATCAGTAAGAGCCAAAGCTGGAAGTCGAGCTCAAGACATTAAACAAGAGCGCTGACTGGGAGGCAACCCAGGAGTGGTCGTCGGTAAGACCACAACCGCTTTCCTTTAATTAGTTATTAAAGAGTTGTTTTGAGTTAAGTGAGTATTGGACTAAGTCATAACTGTAGAATGTAGGCCAAGGTGTTTTTAGAGTCTATTTTGAGATTCGAACCCACTTTGCGATGCAAAGTGTGTAGGTGGAGGTCCAGGGTGAATTGTGAACCCATTTTGCAATGCAAAGTGTGTAGGTGGCAGACCGGTGTGTGGAATGGGGACGGTCTAACCAGGAAATGACGTGGAGGCGCATCTAACAAGGACGGCTGGATATAACTGCGGCGCTTGGGATTTCGCACGAAATTTGAATTTCAAATTTGGTAATGATTTTATTCCCTTGAACGTTTCAACTTCCCATAACTGTCACCTCACCACTCCATCAGTTAAAAGGAGAAAACCCTCCTCCATTAACCCTCGCAGCCTCCATAACCGCCACACACTCAGCCACTCTCTCCACTTCGCCATAACCGTTGTCCACAAACCTGCCATTTAAACACTCAGTTCCAGCTTTAACTCCACATACCTTCACCAGCCTTCGCCGTCTTTCTGAAAACCCAAGTTTCCAACCATCACCATGGTCAGAATCAAGAAAGCCGCGCACAAAAGAACGAGCAAAAGTATCGCCGCCTCCGGCAGTACTCAAACCAAAGGCCCAGCCGCTACAAAATCTGTACCGGTGGGGGAGAAGAGAAAAACACGCAGCACCACCTCCGAGGAAACTCCTGTGCATAGTTCAGAAAAGACCACACCTACTCGGGGTGTGGAAGAAGAGGAATAGGAGAAGATTCCCTCGCCAGAGAAGCAACCCACCGGAGAAGGAGACGCTGCGGGTGACCAAGAGCAGGTACAGGTCGAGGAAGAACCAGATGTTCAACCGCCTAGGAAGAAAGAGAAGAAGAAGCCTGCAATCAAGGACACCACTACCGCAGCAGCAGCGAAGAAGAAGACCGGCGGAAAGAAAGCAGCTAGTCCTCCACCAAAGGAGCCTACTCCAGACCCCAGTTCTTCCCGCTCCCAATCTCAATCAAAGGAGGGTGGTCTGACCACTTCTGACCACGAAGAGAAGGAACAAGAAGGCGAGCAAGGGGGAGAGCCAGTTGGAGAGGAGGAGACGGAAAAAAGTATTCCCGTGCGGGCCCAGGAAGATATCACCCCGTAAAGCAAGGAGAAAGGGGTGGGAGCAAAGAGGAAGCTCGAAACCTCAAAACCTCCCTTATCGCAGAAGTCCAAACAGAGCAAATTAGGGGGCAAGGTTGGTACTACGAGCACGGTGAGGAGGGTTACAGCTGAGGAAAAAGGGAAGGCAAAGGAAGGAAAAAAAGAAGGAGAAGCAAAGGATATCGAAGAGGAAGAAATAGAGAGAGTGGAGATCATCGACAGCTCTAACTCGGGGGAGATTCAAGCGCCTGTGAAGTCTACACCCAGTGTCACCACCAAGAAATTAGGAACCAAGAGGAAAGGCGTACTACGACCTGCATCATCTGGAGCAACCATACCGCGAAACAGCCAGCGGTATGCCATCCTGCAAAACAGGGAGATCCTCCCTTAGTACTACCTGTTGACAGAAAGCTTGGAAGCATTTGGAACCAAAGAGAAGGTGGAGGGATACTTCAAGGGTATCGGCTGGGGAAAGGTTTTGGAATGGAACTACCCTGCGTTCAAGAAGCTGTCGGAGGAATTCATGGAGACAGTGGAGTTCAAACCCCGCGGCAACTATGGTATCGAGACTCCGGGCACCCTGCACTTTCAACTGCGGGGCAGGATGTTCCCTCTCTCAATCAATGAGTTGAACATTCAACTCAGAGTACTCGAGCCGTGGGAGGTATATGAGGATGAGTATAAGGAGGCAGAGACGGTGGCCTCGGATGAATGGAAGTCTCAGATTGACCACTACTGGTCAATCATCTCTACCAGGAATCGCTATGTGAAGAACAACAACAAGTCCAATGAGATCAGAGATCCAGCGCTACAGATTTGCCACAGGTGGCTGGCTTACAACCTCTACGGGCGTTTGGAGGGGTCCAACATGGTGACTCAACAGGAGCTATTCATTTTATGGTGCATGATGGAGAAGAAACGGGTGAACTTTGGGTTCATAGCAGCGCAGCAGTTTCAGTTCGGCGTGACCCACCACAACAAATACCTCTCACTCTGCCCTTTGGCGACGATTCTTGCAAAGAATCTCACCAATTTTGACTTGGAGAAGCCAGATGATCTCGCAGTTGCTGATACAAGATTTTTGGACCAAGGGCGCTTCGTGAGGTGGAGGATTGTTGAGGTGGACGAGCATGGGAATTACTCGCTGGTCTACCCAGAAGGCACAGTAGGCAGAGCAGAACCGAGCAAGGCGAATGAGCAGGAGGTTCCGCGCCGCTCAAACAGCGAGATGGTGGCCGTACTGGCAGAATTGAAAGAGCTACGTGCAGAAGTAGCAATACTGAGGGCAGAGATGACGGCAATCCATACCAACATGAAGAAAGGCTTTGAGGCGTTGATGGCAAAAGAGGACGGAGAGGAGGAGGATGCCTCCGACCAGAATGAATAAGTTTCCTTTCCCCTATCTGTAGTTTAGGTTTTATTTTTCTTTTTGTTCTTTTCATTTCTGACTTTTACGTTTTGTGTCAGCTGGAGTCTAGTGTAAAGTAAGTCTGTGAGTCTGTGTCTGCGCATGATATATGGATTAGGGGAATGTGTGCATGTTGTTTGCTTTGACTGGTTTGAATGGTATGCTGAGCAACATTACATTTATAGCAGTAGAGGGAATACAGAAGTCCATACCTGTGAGAATTGAGCCTATTTATTTCTATCTTCTGTGTGTTCATGCTGCTTAGTAATCCTAGAACTTGTTAGTGGATTTTAGCTGGTGGTGTAGATTAAAGGATAAGGGCAGTTTATTCATGATTAGAATCCCCAGAATTATCTAGCTGAGCATGATAAACCATTGCTAACCACTTTGAGCCGAAGCACTTTTTCTTTCATAAGCCATTGTAATGATATTTGATTAAGAGTGTGTCTCCCACACTATACAAGATAAGAAGGGTACATAAATGCTCTAAGTGGAAAGACATAAGTAAAAGAGGGGTAACAAAAGGGGTAGTCAGTGTTTAAGAAGAAGGCATAAATGAAAAGAATGGAAATTCTAAGTGTGATCAAAGATCAATACATGCCTAAGGAAGAAATAAACCCCAAAGAAAGAAAGGAGTATGAGGATTAGTGGGAGCACTTATATTGAAAGAGCAGTCCATGTGACTGGAATCAGGTTTTAACCCACTATCCAAAAGTCTTTACCCTGCTCTGTATGCCCCATTACAACCAAATTAAGACCCTTTGATAAACTGCACCAGACTAACTGATAGCAATAAATCCTCGAACAAGCTAATAGGAAAGCTAATGCAGCATGAAATGAGAGTAAACACTAGCCATACACTTGAGTGTGTGAGGAAGACTGCTAATATGATCATGTGGTGTATTTGCTCAATGGGTTGTGGAATGTTAACTTGGTTGATACATGCATGCACGAACTAATTCATTTGATTGCGCACTTTCGTGTCTTGAAGTTTTATTTCTTTTTCATTCATCTCCCTTCTTGGTGTCTTTGTGAATCCACCAACATACTTGAGGGCAAGTATGGTTTAAGTGTGTAGGTGTGATGCGTCTTTGACTTTTGGGCCATTTGGCCCTATTTTTTCATGATTTTTTGTGTAGTTAGTGTCTGTCCAGGGGAAGGAAGTTATTGTTCGAAGGAGGGAAGCTCAGTCCGAGTCAAACAGAAGAAAGGTGGTCAGAATGAGCATAATTGGAGTGAATTCAGTCGATTGCAAGGACTATGCAAAGGAGTATGCAGCATAGGAGATGAATTAAAGCAAGAGACGAGGTTGAAATGAGGATTCCATGTGAACCCTGAAGCTAAGTTGCTATTCATCATTCGCATTCGTGGTATTAACGCAATGCACCCAACAACAAAGAAGATCTTGCAACTGCCTTGCTTACGAAGAATCAAATCATGAAGCATGCAACCAGTTTGACCACTACATCAATTGCCAGTCAGTCGCCAGAGTTAAAGAAGGAAAGCCGCGTGGAAAAAATTCACAGCATATCTGCCGAGCGTTTATGGAAAGAAGGATCTTGAAGTCAGCGCATCACCCTAAATCAATCAATTAATTGGAGATTGTCAATCACCAATCAAGTCAATCAGGAATAATCAGCATCTAGCTCAACATGGAAAGTGCCAATCATGCCGATTCAGTCTACTCGCTTAGGGTTTTGCTCGCTGCCATTACTACTATAAAAGTCCAGCCAGAGCGGCTGGCACAATGTTGGTTACTTCACCATTCTATAGTTCTTAGTCCAAGAAACAATTTTAATCTCAGTTTGATATTTTCTTTACGATCGAAACAGTTTATCCGCTTAATTTACATTCTGTAGTGAAGAACGAATCCAAGGCTGTTTGCCTTAGGTACTTTTAATTCAAGTATTTCGTATTTCTTTTCACTCATGTGTTCTATTTCGCTTATCATTATATATTAAATATGTGTAAGTAATCTACTTCGTGAGATTTGGGTATGGAAAATGATTGACTGTTGATATGTGAAACATTCGTGAGGCACTAGTGCCATCGGTTGAGTCCAGTAGTTCTGGAAAGACTGGAGTAGAACTCATGGGCAGTCCTGACTTAACGGGTGATCACCGCTCGGTTGGAGCTGTACCATGAAAAAATAGGGCCAAACGGCCCAAAAGTCGAAGACGCATCATACCTACACACTTAAACCATACTTGCCCTCTAGTATGTTGGTGGATTCACAAAGACACCAAGAAAGAAAAAATGAACGAAAAAGAAAGAAATAAAACTACAAGACACGAAAGTGCGCAATCAAATGAATCAGTTTGTGCATGCATGTATCCACCTATTACATTCCACAACCCATTGAGCAATTACACCACATGATCGTATTAGCAGTTTTCCTCACACCCACTCAAGTGTTTGGCTAGTGTTTACTCTCATTTCATGCTGCATTAGCTTTCCTATTAGCTTGTTCGAGGATTTATGGCTATTAGTTAATCAGGTGCAAATTATCAAAAGGTCTTTATTTGGCTGTAATGGGGCATACGGAGCAGGGTGAGAATTTTCTGGATAGTGGGTTAAGACTTGATTCCAGCCACATGGACTGCTCTTTCAATATAGGTGCTCCCACTAATCCCAATACTCCTTTCTTTCTTTAGGGTATATATTTTCCTGAGGCATGTATTCATCTTTGATCGTACTTAGAATTTTCATTCTTTTCATTTCTGCCCCTTTTCTTAAACATTGACTACCCCCTCTTTTTTTTATTGCCCTTCTTCCACTTTTGGTTCTTAGAGCAGCTATGTACCTTTCATATTTTGTATGGTGTGGGGAGACACACTCTTAATCAAATGTCATTACAAGGGCTCGTGAAAGAAAGAATCATTTTGGCTCAAAGTGGTTAGCAATGGATCATAGTGTTTAGCATGAAAAACTCAAGGGCTTCTAATCACAAATAAACTGCCCTTATCCTTTAATCTACACCACCAGCCAAAATCCACTAACAAGTTCTAGGATTACTAAACAGCATGAACACACAAAAGATAGAAGCAATCAGGCTCAATTCTCACAGGTGTGGATTTCTGCATCTCTTCTACTGCTATACATGTGATGCGTGCTCAGCATACCATTCAAACCAGTCAAACCAAATATCATGCACACATTACCTGATCCATATATCATGTACACACACAGACTCAAGACTCAATGACTCAATGTACACTAGACTCCTACTGACACAAGACATAAAAGAAAAACAGAAACTAAAAGAACAAAAAGAAGAAAAAATAAAAACCTAAACTAAAGATAGGGGAAAGGAAACTTATTCGTCCAGGTCGGAGGCATCTTCCTCCTCTCCAGCTGCTTTCGCGATCAACTTCTCAAAGCTCTTCTTCATGTTGGTATGGATTGCCGTCATCTCCGCCTTCAACATCGCTACTTCTGCACGTAGCTCCTTCAACTCTGCCAGTATAGTCACCATCTCGTTGTTCGAGCGGCGCAGAACCGCCTGCTCATTTGCCTTGCTCGGTTCTGCTCTGCCTGCTGTTCCTTCTGGATGAACCAACGAGTAATTTCCATGCTCGTCCACCTCAACAATTCTCCACCTCACGAAGCGCCCTTGGTCCAGAAACCTTGTCTCAGCAGCTGCGAGATCATCTGGCTTCTCCAAGTCGAAGTTGGTGAGATTCAAGAATCGTCGCCAAAGGGCAGAGTGAGAGGAACTTGTTGTGGTGGGTTACTTTAAACTGAAACTGCTGCGCTGCCACGAACCCAAAGTTCACCCGTATCTTCTCCATCATGCACCATAGAATGAACAGCTCCTGCTGAGTCACCACGTTAGACCCCTCCAACCACCCGTAGATGTTGTAAGCCAACCACCTGTGGCAAATCTGTAGCGCTGGATCTCTGATCTCATTGGACTTGCTGCTATTCTTCACATAACGATCCATGATGGAGATGATTGACCAGTAGTGGTCAATCTGAGACTTCCATTCATCCGAGGCCACCGTCTCTGCCTCCTTATACTCTTCCTCATACACCTCCCGTGGCTCGAGTACTCCGAGTTGGATGTTCAACTCGTTGATGGAGAGAGGGAACATCCTGCCCCTCAGTTCAAAGGGCAGGGTGCCCGGAGTCTCGATGCCGTATTTGCCGCGGGGTTTGAATTCCACTGTCCCCATGAATTCTTCCGATAGCTTCTTGAACGCAGGGTAATTCCATTCCAACACCTTCCCCCAGCTGATACCCTTGAAGTATCCCTCCACTCTCTCTTTGATACCAAAGGCTTCCAAGGTTTCTGTCAACAGGTAGTACCAAGGGAGGATCTCCCTATTTTGCAAGATGGCATACCGCTGGCTGTCTAGTGGTATGGTTGCTCCAGATGTTGCAGGTCGTAGCACACCTTTCCTCTTGGCTCCTGATTTCGTGGCGGTGACACTGGGTGTAGACTTCACAGGTGCTTGAATCTCCCCCGAGTTAGAGCTGTCGATGATCTCCACTCTCTCTATTTCTTCCTCTTCGATCTCCTTCGCTTCTCCTTCCTTCTTCTTCCCTTTTTCCTCAGCTGTAACCCTCCTCACCGTGCTCGTAGTACCCACCTTGCTCCCTAATTTGCTCTGTTTGGACTTCTGCGATAGGGGAGGTTTCGAGGTTTCTGGCTTCCTCTTTGTTCCCACCCCTTTCTCCTTACTCTGTGGGGTGACATCCTTCTGAGCCCGCATTGGAATGCTCTTCTCTGCCTCCTCCTCTCGTTCCTTCTCCTCGTGGTCAGAAGCGGTCAGACCGCCTTCCTTCGATTGAGATTGAGAACGGAAAGAACTGGGAACTGGAGTAGGCGCCTTTGGTGGAGGGCTAGCTGCTTTCTTTTTGGTGGTTTTCTTCTTCGCTGCTGCTGTGGTAGTGGTGCCCTTGACCGCAGGCTTCTTCTTCTCTTTCTTCCTAGGCGGTTGGACATCTGGTTCTTCCTCGACCTGTACTTGCTCCTGGTCACCCGCAGCGCCTCCTTCTCTGGTGGCTTGCTTCTCCGGTGAGGGAATCCTTTCCTATTTTTCTTCGTCCACCCCCCGAGTAGGTGTGGTCTTTTCTGAACTGTGCACCGGAGTTTCCTCCTATGTGGTGCTGCGAGTTTTCCTCTTCTCCCCCACCGGTACAGATTTTGTAGCGGTTGGGCTCTTGGGTTGAGTACTGAGGCCGGCGACTCTTTTGTCGGTTCTTTTGTGAGCGGCTTTCTTGATTCTGACCATGGTGACGGTTGGAATTTTAGGGTTTTCAGAAAAATGGCGAGGTTGGTGAAGTATGTGGGATGAGAACTGGGTTTCTGTGCTTAAATGGCAGATTGTGGGCGACGGTTATGGCGGAGTGGAGGAAGTGGCTGAGTGTAAGGCGGTTGTGAAGGTCGTGGTGGTAAATGGAGGAGGGTATTCTCTTTCTGACTGATGTAGAGGCGAAGTGACAGTTATGGGAAGTCGAAACAATCAAGGGAATAAAATCATTACCAAATTTTGAAATTCAAATTTCGTGCGAAATCCCAAGCGCCGCAATTATACCAGCCGTCCTTATCAGATGCGCCTCCACGTCACTCCTTGGTTAGACCGTCTCCGTTCCACACACCGGTCTGCCACCTACACACTTTGCATCGCAAAGAGGGTTCGCAATCTACCCCGGACCTCCACCTACACACTTTGCATTGCAAAGTGGGTTCGCAATCTACCCCGAACCTCCACCTACACACTTTGCATTGCAAAGTGGGTTCGAACTCCAAGATAGACTTTTAAAAACAACTTGGCCCACATTCTCCAGTTCTGACTTAGTCAAATACTCACTTACTCAAAACAACTAATTAATAACTAATTAAAGGGAAAGCGGTTGTGGTCTTACCGACGACCACTCCTGGGTTGCCTCCCAGTCAGCGCTCTTGTTTAATGTCTTGAGCTCGACTTCCAGCTTCTGCTCTTACTGATAAATAGGATCCAGTAAAGAGCATTTCTCCTTGGTCTTCTTCAACTCTGAATAATCGAAATACGGTTTCAAACGATGACCGTTCACCACAAAAGTATCCTTTCCATTCAAGTCATAAACTTCGACACTCCCATTAGGGAATAACTCCTTTACGATGTATGGTCCTCCCCATTTTGATTTAAGCTTCTCACTCATCAACTTAAATCGAGAGTTGAATAACAACACCTTTTGGCCAGACCAGAATTCCTTCTTCCTAAGCTTGGCATCGTGGATTCTCCTTGTTCTTTTCTTGTACAAAACTGCATTGTCATATGACTCCAACCGAAGTTCCTCCAATTCATTCATTTGCAACTTCCTCTCTTCTCCGGCCCTAGTCATACTGAAATTGATTCTCTTGATCGCCCAGTAAGCCTTGTGTTCCACTCTACTGGTAAATGGCATCTTTTTCCGAACACAAGCCTGAATGGTGACATGCCAATTGGGGTTTTGTAGGCAGTGCAGTATGCCCATAACGCATCTCCCAAGTAATTGCTCCAATCCTTACGATTGGGATGAACTACCTTCTCCAATATGCCTTTGATCTCCCTGTTAGAAATTTCAGCCTGCCCATTAGCCTGAGGGTTGTATGCAGTCGTGACTTTATGTTTCACCCCCATTCTTTTGGTTAGTGCTCTAATGGTGGCATTGCAGAAATGAGATCATTGGTCGCTGATGAGGATTTTTGGAACTCCGAATCTACTAAACACATGTTCTCTCAAAAATTCAGCCACCGTATGAGCATCATTACTGGTTGTAGTCTTTGCCTCGACCCATTTGGATACGTAGTCGACTGCCACCAGAATGTATTCATAATTCCCTGATTTAGGGAGTGGCCCCATAAAATCGATTCCCCATACATCGAAGATTTCCACAGGCATAATAGGCATGTGAGGCATCTCATCTCTTGCGGTAATACCCCCTACCATCTGACACTTCGGGCAGCCCTGTACCCATTTCTTGGCATCAGCAAAGATGGTAGGCCAATAGAATCCACTTTCCAGTATTCTTTGCGCTGTTCTCCTCCCACCGAAATGGCCACTACATGCTGTGCTATGGCACATTTCTAATATCTGAGTATGTTCAAACTCTGGAACGCACCTCCGTATGATTTGATCTATACCAATTTTCCATAAATGCGGTGCTTCCCAAAAATAAGAGCGAGCCTGTGTTACCAATTTCTGTCTCTCGAACTTGGTCTTCCCTGGTGGTACTTCCTTGGTGAAAAGATAATTTGCTATGTCTACAAACCAAGGCTTCTTCTCGGTTAGAGCATACAGAGTCTCCATCTCCATATGATCGCGTATGGCGTATAGCTTTTCATTCGGAAAAGCATCTTCTATTGGTTCGCCATCATCTTTTCCCATTTGTAGCCTGCTTAGATGATCAGCTACTAGATTGGCTGCTCCCTTCTTATCTCTTATTTCCAAGTCGAACTCTTGGAGCAGTAATATCCACCGGATAAGTCGTGGTTTTGATTCTTTCTTCGCCATGAAGTACTTCAAAGCGGCATGATCAGTGTAAATGATCACCTTTGTGCCCAGAAGGTATGATCTGAACTTCTCGATTGCAAAAACCACTGCTAACAATTCCTTCTCAGTTGTGGTGTAGCTACACTGAGCTAGATTCAAAGTCTTTGAGGCGTAATATATAACGTGGCTTTCCATACCTTTCTTCTGTCCCAGTACTGCTCCAACCGCGTAGTTGCTGGCATCACACATGATTTCGAATGGTATCTCCCAATCTAGCGGTTGAATGATAGGGGCTGATACTAATTTATCCCTTAAATTCAGAAATGCCTCCTTACAGTCGTCATCAAAGTCGAACTGTACATCTTGTTGCAACAAACGGGTCATAGGTTGAGCAACCTTTGCGAAATCCTTAATGAATCTGCGGTAAAACCCTGCGTGACCAAGGAATGCCTGTATGTGCTTGACCGTAGTTGGATATGGCAACTTGGCGATGGAATCGATCTTTGCCTTGTCCACTTCGACACCCCTCTCTGATATGACATGGCCCAGTACGATGCCTTCTCTCACCATAAAATGGCATTTCTCATAGTTGAGTACCAGGCTTTTCTCCACGCATCTTTTCAACACTAGCTCCAAATGATTAAGACATGTGTCGAATGAATCACCATATACCGTGAAATCATCCATAAACACCTCTATGCAATTTTCTAACAAATCTAAAAAAATGCTCATTATGCACCGTTGGAAGGTTCCAGGTGCATTGCGAAGACCAAATGGCATTCTTCGGTATGCGAACGTCCCGTACACACAAGTGAATGTGGTCTTTTCTTGGTCTTCTTGAGCTACGAATATTTGCATATATCCTAAATATCCATCCAGGAAACAGTAATAGGCATTACTAGCCAGTCGTTCCAGCATTTGGTCGATAAAGGGCAATGAAAAATGGTCCTTCTGTGTGACCATGTTCAGCTTCCGGTAGTCTATACAGACTCGCCACCCAGTTTGTAGCCTTGTTGGAACAAGCTCACCTTTGTCATTCTCCACAACTTGTACTCCAGATTTCTTCGGTATGACATGAACCGGGCTGACCCATTGATTGTCGGATATAGGGTAGATTATACCCAACTCCAAAAGCTTTAGGATCTCCTTAAGTACCACCTCCTTCATAACAGGATTCATTTTCCTCTGTGAATCCCGTACTGGTCGTGCTCCTTCCTCCAAGTATATATGATGCATACACTCTGTTGGACTGATACCCTTTATATCCGCCAGGGTCCAACCATTGGCTTCCTTGTTCTCTCTCAATACTCTGACCAGTCTTTCTTCCTGCACCAGGGTTAGATCAGAACTGATAATCACTGGAAGAGTTTCCTCCGGTCCCAAGTAGGCATATTGCAAGTGCTTCGGCAACTTTTTTAATTCCAAAACTGGGGCTTTCACAATCGAGGGCATCAGCTTCTCGTGTTTTCCATACTGAGAGAACAACTCCGGTTTGCCCTGCCCCGATTCTCCAATGGAGTACACTTCCAAGATAATGTCTTTAATCTTCCTGTCAACTTCCACTGCTGCTTCCAAGGTGCTTTCCTTTAAAGAATACAACTCCATGATGGTCTCCTTCATCTCGAGGTCCTCTATTTGTACAGCATCTCAATCAGTAAGACCGGCTTGTATAACCCTTTTCGTGATGTCACTTGAGCTGAATGACAGGTTTTGCTGTTGTACCAATGGTTCGAATATGTCAATCATCTCTACAGATTCCAAATCAGGCTTCTGTCTCATGGCTTCATAAATGCTGAATTCTTCTACTACACCATCGAATTCACACGATAGAATTCCAGTCTTCATGTCCAATTTAGTTCCTGCAGTCATCATGAACGGTCTGCCTAACAGGATAGAGTTCTCCTTTGCTTCCAAACCGGTATCCAACACGTAGCAGTCAGCAGGAAAAATCAGCTCTCCTACTTTGATAAGCACATCTTCGATCACTCCCTCTGGGTACGCGTTTGACCTGTCTGCTAGTTGTATGACAACTCGGGTGTTCCGTAGTTCCCCCAAGTTGAGTCTGTTGAAAACTGCCAGGGGCATAACATTTATAGATGCCCCCAAGTCCATCATGGCTTTGTCCATGTTCCTTCATGCGATTTTGCAAGGGATAGTGAACATCCCCGGGTCTTTCTTCTTAGGTGGCAGTTTCTGTTGTATGATGGCTGACACATTCTCTCCCATGACATATCGAACATCTTCATCAATCTTCATCTTTCTCGAGCAAAGATCTTTAAGGAACTTGGCATACTTTGGGATTTGCTTAATTGCGTCCAGTAGGGGTAGGCTAAGTTCCAACTTCCGAAAGATTTTCATCATATCATTGGCTTCTTTCTCTTTGGCCTTCTGTCGAAGTCTACCCGGATAAGGGGGTTCGGTCTGCTCATCACCACCTATTTCTCCTGAAATTCTGTTGCTGGTTCCCTCCTCTCTTTGCCAGTTAACTTCTGCTTCTGCCAAAATTTTTTCAGCTTGCTTATCTTCCACCTCTGTGATTATTACTTGTGCCTGTTCCTTGTGATTGATCCCTTGAGATGGAAGTTTCCCTGTATTTTCTTCTACTTTTGCCAACGCCTTCGCCAGATGACCAATCTGCACGTTGGTTTGATTCATACCAGCTCGGATTTCATTGCGGAACTTCTCACTTTCCTTAGCCATGCTCTCCATGGCCTCTTCCCATGGTGCTCTCCTGTGATAAGGTGGTTGACACACCTGTTGCTGTTGTGGCTGGTAGTGTTGTTGTTGTGGTGGGCCTCCCTGATATTGTCCTTGTTGTTGGTGCTGGGCAAATGGTTGAGATGATCCCGGTAGACCTGCACCGTTCTGTTGTGGTTGACCATCCTGCTTCCATCGAAAGTTAGAATGATCCCTCCATCCTCTGTTATACGTATTTGAAAACGGGTCATGTTTCCTCTGAAATCCTTCATTTCCCCCCATGGCATTTACGTCCATTATATCTTCACCAAAGTTGGGGCAATTTTCAGATTGATGCCCCACTGCATCGCATAGGCCACACTGTCTAACCTTCTTCTGCATGGTCAGACCACTCAGCAATGTTTTTATTTCCTTCATCTCCTTTTCCAGATTTGTCAGCTTATCTTTTTCCTCTCCTCTCTCTGGTATCTCTCTGCTTCTGTCATGTCCATCATCTCTAGATTCTTCTGCCATTGTTCCCAAGAGTTTGAAAATCTCTTGAGGTATTTTGCTCAGCAGTGATCCGTTGCATGCAGCTAATACCAGTCCTCGATCGCTCCTCCGCATGCCTTTTACGAAGCTTTCCACTTGATCTTTTGGAGTAATCTGGTGGTGAGGACAGTTGCTTAACAACCGTTTGAAACGAGTCCAATACTCATAAAAAGTTTCCAGTCCGTCTTGCTTAATGTTTCGGATGTCCCATCGCATCCTTTCAACTCTTGTGGCTGGAAAAAATTCTTCCAAAAAACTCTGCTGCATTTCTGCCCAAGTGGTAACGCTTCATTGGGGCAGATTGTACAGCCATCTCCTTGCGCTGTCCACTAATGAGAACGGAAAAAAGAACCAGTTTCACATATTCTTGCTGATTCTCATTGGACTGATGCATCACTGTCATTTCGAAATCCTGGATATGGGTATGCGGGTCGTCTCCTTGATATCCATTAAATTTCGGTAAGACCTGTATTAATGCAGGTTTCAAGTCAAACCGTTCAGGTGCGAAGGGGTTCGTCGGTAAGGTGATCCCGTTCGGCCTGAGATTCAGATTAGTTGGGTAAGCCAACTGCTTGAGGGTCTGCGGCTGCTGTGGTTGGTCGACCATAGCGTCACGTCTCGCTATTCGTGCAAGTGCGCGTAGTCGTCGTTCAGTTCGTTCAATATCTGGATCAAAAGTTAATGCTCTTTGTACTCGATGAGTTCCACGCATACACCAATAGTGGAAGATGTAATGAGAAGAGTAAAATTGTTGCGTGTCACTCCCCGGCAACGGCGCCAATTTTGACACGCACCTGTCGTATGGTACGATCAAAATACCTGTGTATGCCCCAGACGGACAGTACACGCTCCTATGCCCACTACCGAACTGGTTAGTCTTAGCGGCAAGCTAGGGTCGATCCCACGGAGAGTGATGAACCACCTTACTCTTCAGTATACAAATCGAGTTGTCACTATCTCAATCTGTGTATCTGCACAATAAAATAGACGAAAATCAAATATAAAAGGGGGTAAGATTTGGGGTTGGTCATGATCATTGTTGATATGTTTATTCAGTCATGGGCACACTAAAGATCCGTCCATGCTTCATACAAACTCAAGGCGTGGCCCAAAGACATTGGGGCGTTTCAAGAGTTCATATTCAACACTTGGGATGGTTGAATCCCTTGTTGTCGTCTTGGTCCGAAGGTCACGCTTCACCCCGGTCACAAGGCCGTGCTTCACTCCTCCTTAGATAGTAGTCATACCCGATCTCTCCAAGTATGACCCTCATCAATCTTCTCTTCCAAACTTCCCATGTCCGCACCTACAGAGTAGACACCACTCGCGGGATACTCATTTCCAGGACCACGTCCAACCGGTCATTGCAATGCCTACGATACGCGAGATGAGTCCTTTGGTCGATAACCATGGCTTGATGCCTCGTCACAGTTGATGGGTGATTGTTAGAGAAGCCCAAGACTGAAGAAGGACGCAGTATCCCCTTGTCCAATCCTCACCATCCAGATCTACAGCACCATGCCAGGTGCTGCTTAGCTACTCGATCCTGGCACTTCAAACGCTGCCTTTGCTTGACATGGTATAGCTCCAACCAAACGGAGATCACCCGTTAGGTTGGAACTGCCCATGAGTTCTGCTCTAATCCTTCCGGAACTACTGGACTCAACCGATGGCACAAGTGCCTCACGAATATTTCACATGTCAATAGTCAATCATTTCCCATACTCAAATCTCACCAAGTAAACTACTCACACATAATTGAATATATAATGATAAGTGAAAAAAGAACACATTAATAAAAGAAATACGAAATACTCGGATTAAAAGTACCTAAGGCAACAGCCTTGGATTTGTTCTTCACAGCGGAATGTAAATAAAAGCAGATAAAGATTGTTTTGAGCAGAAAATATAAAAGTGTTTTCTTCGAACTAGGAACTATAGACTGATTAATTCTCCAACATTGTGCCAGCCGCCTTGGCTGGACTTTTATAGCTGTAGTGGCAGCGAGCAAAACCATAGGCAGGTGGATTGAAATGGCATGATTGGCAGTTTCCATGCTGAGCGAGATTCTGAATATCTGTGATTGGCTGGATGGATGATTGGCGATCTCCGATTGATTGGTTTATTTAGGGTAGGGCGCTGACCTCCAAATCCTTACTTTCATGGATGCTTGGCAGATATTGGCGAATCTTCTCCACGCGGCTTTCCTTCTTGAGCTTTGGCGACAGACTGGAAATCTTTGTAGTGGTCAAACTGGTTGCATGCTTCATGGTTGAATTCCTCGTAGGTAAAGCAGCTGCAAAATCTTCTTTGTTGGGTGGATTGCGTTAATACCACGAATGCGAATGATGAACAGCAACTTAGCTTCAGGGTTCACATGGAATCCTCTTTTCAACCTCGTCTCTTGCTTCAATTCATCTCCTGCTCTGCATACTCCTTTGTGTAGTCCTTGCAACCGACTGGATTCACTCCAGTTCTGCTCATTCTGACCACCTTTCCTCTGTTTGACCTGGACTGAGCTTCCTTCCTTCGAACAACAATTTCCTTCCCCTGGACAGACTCTAATGACACAAAAAGACATAAAAAATAGGGCCAAACGGCCCAAAAGTTGAAGACGCATCATTGTCCCTGCCACTGTCTTTGTTGGTTATTTTCCCTCCATTGTCCTGATTGATTATTCTGATTCGGCTGTCGAAAGCCACGCTGATTTCCACCCTGATTTCCTTCTTCCCATTTCCTTTTTCCTTTAAAGCCGCTGTTATTGTTGTTGGAATGGTCTTGAGTTGGAGCCTGGGTTGGTGCTGGTACGGGCGCTACAATCTTTTGTTCATCCGGCACAACTGCCTCCATGTCTAAGGCTCGTCCTAGTATGTCTGTATAGATCAGTCCTCCATGACTGGCTAATGCTATTCCTAGTTCGTGTCTAAGTCCCCCCGGAACTTCTTTGCTATCTTATCGTCGATATCTACCTGCTCGGGTGCATACCTTGACAATTCACAAAAGGTTGCATCGTATTCAGTCACTGTCATCTTCCCTTGTTTCAGGCTGTAGAACTCTGCTTCCTTCTTTGCTCTATAGGTTCTAAGGATGTACTTGTCGTAAAATGCTTTCTTAAACTCATCCCAAGTAAACTGAGCCAGATGCTCTGTCGGAATAACCTTCTGCCTAGCTTCCCACCAGAAATCAGCTGGTCTGGTGAGTTGAAACGCAACACACGAGAGACGCTCCTCATCAGTACATCTGAGAAGTTTAAAAATTCTTTCTGTAGCTCTTACGCAAAGCTCAGCATCGCTCGGGTTTCCTGATCCATTAAAGACAGGTGGATTTCTTTTGAGGAACAGATCCTCTATGTTACGACGTAGTGGTGGTGGAGGTGGAGGGGTTTCCTGACGTCCTTGATCTTTCTCCCTCTCATGTTGTCTATGACCTCTTTCCGGTCCTCTAGGCCTACCGAGTCCTCTTCTTCTATTATTCGCTACTCTTGGCGGCATTTTGAAACTAAAGAAATCAAGAATTCTCATCAACTCCATGCTTTAAGCACTCACCCATTCAATAAGGAATTAACTTATCTTAATCATCTTAGCAATTTCTCAAATTGCAACCAAACTCTTAACGGTTCTTAGCTTACCTTAACCATCTCATCTTACCTTAATCATCTTAACTTAGACTTCTTAGTTTTTCTTGAAGAAAACTCTTAATTGGTTATTAATCATTAAAACAAAGTAACGACTCTACTTTGTTCACGTTACTTATACGAAAGTAACATTCGCTCTTATTCGCTTTGATTGCCTTTATTCTATTCTTCCCGTTCGGATCATCTCTTGGATATCTTGGAACCATCGTTTTTTAGAACGTCTATGTTCTCAAGGAATCGGAAGGCCTTAGAATTCGTCTAAATTCTCACGCCCACAAAACATTTTGAATAAAGAAATTATAACTCACATAATTTCACATACTATAGCATTCATGCTTTCACATAGTTCATGTAATACCACAAAGTATAGCTTTTATACTCTAATCACATTCATACTTGCATACTTTATTCATATCATACTTGCATACTTTATTCACAAATTCTTGCATACTTTATTCACAAATTCTTGCATACTTTAATCAAATTTTCTTCCTAAAAGAAATCATACTTCTGAAATTCTTTCCTTACTTTTCTTCTTTGGTTGAGTCGACATAGCGGGAGGTTGAGTTGTTTACTATATTCTTAAGTTTAGTGATACAAACTAAACTTTACTTTCTCAAAAGAAGACTCAGGTGTAGAGTATATACAAATACTCTATCTTACTACTCGAAATAAACTTGTATGCAGAGCAGAAACGATTGCTCTGATACCACTCTGTCACAGACCCAAATCCTGAGGGACGGCCAAGCTAAGGTGCGACTAGGGGTTGGATTAAAGAGGTGGGGAAGAAAGGGAAATTACTGAATAAATGAATAAATCATAACAGAAACTACTATGAACTTGACTTTATTGAATAAAAAGGGAGTCAATCTCGAAGGATCACTCGATATATTTGTTTCAGAGTAAGCTCGGTTTCAAGTATGAAAACTTAGACCGATAAGTTACACAATAAAAAGTGTATTAGTTTGCAGCGGAAAAACGTAGAATGATATCACATATCAAATGTGAAATCGAGGCTCAACTAAACTTTACTTCCTTAAGTACGACCCTTACTCAACTTCCTCTGCCTTCTTCACTCAACCTGCACATTTAAAAACAAACATGTAGGGCTAAGTATATAAAGCACTTAATGGGCACATTTTCGAAAACGACTCACAAGAGTATAGATTAGTCATGCATCTTTTCATAAACACTCGTTAGACTTATACTGCTGTTCACTTAATTCTGGATAACACAATGAAGGTTAACTCAGAATCCGATCGTCTGGATAGCACTCTGTGGGCTAACTCAGAATCTGTCCCTCTGGATAGCACTCTGTGGGCTATCTCAGAATCTGATTGTTTAGTTGAAATCTCTGGATAGCACTCTGTGGGCTAACTCATAATCCAATACTCTGGATAGCACTATGTGGGCTAACTCAGAGAGGCACAAGAGAATTCACATAAAACAATTTATTATGCACTGATAGTGTGATACCCCAAGTTCTTATACCTTTAGAGAGCGTCTAATTAACCGAGTAAGTTCAAAGATGAGAATTTAGGAGTAAAATTTTTCTTTTCTAATCGAAGAGATTTGAATAAAACGTTTAAATTGTCTTGTGAATCTTGTGTGAATTTATCTGTTCTATTTACCTGAGATGATGATGATATGATATGCTTGTTGAGTTGTTTATATGAAAATGAGATAACATAACGTTAATCGCCGAAAAATATGTTTACGCCGACGAGACTAGAATAGAATTGAATTAGAACCTTCGAACCTAGAATTTCTTTTAAGATCACTGAGATAGGGTAAGAACTTATCCGAGAATTGAGAAGAGAAATGAGGCATTAGTCTTTAAAAGGATTAATAAACGGATTAATAAGCCGATTAAATTCTTTTAAGATTTAAAGGACTAAAAAGATCGAAACCTTTAATCTTTTAATTTGAGACGTGAAATAGGATTGGGATGAGTTAGTGTTAAAAGTGAAACGAGAAGAGGTTAAGACCCCTTAAGAAAACAAAACGGAATTAATACGAATCGTTTTATCCGGAAAACCTTTACGACCGGATAATTAATATCCGTAACGACACGACGACGACACGTGTCATCCACCTCTCTCCCTCTCACGCCACCTCACACCTCCTCTCCCATCATCCTTCAATTTCCAAGACTAAGCATCATGATTATGTTTTCTCCATGATATTACCAAAAGTTTGCATGCAAGTTAATATTACATCATCTATCAAGTCATGTCTTACTACAACTTCCAACAAGTACACTTTATTCCCTTTGTTGGATTTCAATTTCATTCATCTAAGACAAGGAGAGAAAGACTTCATTCATCACACTCCACCTCTCTCTCCATTTCGATCTCTCTCTCTCCCAAACAAGAAAGAAAACAAACTCTCAAACTCTCCCAAGCTCTCTCTCTCTCGGCAATCTCTCCCTCTCTTACCTCTCTTGATTTTTCTCCACATGCAACCATGGATTCAAGCTCTCCATCCATGGAAATGAAGTAGAAGTTATCAATCTCCATTTATTTCATCCATATTCTCAAAGAAAGGTAAGAATCTTCCAAGTTCTTGAAGTTAAATTCAATAATCATCCAACACTTTTCTTTATTTTGATTCTTAAATACTATGGATGATTAATTCCATGTTATTTCTTTTTCTTTGAGGATTCAAGAAGATTTCTTTCTTCTTTTCAAGTTCAAGCTTTGAAGCTACCATTTCCATCCATTTCAATTCCAAGAGCCAAGAGAAGGATTCCCATTTAATTAAGTATGAAATTCATTTGATTAGTTGTAAATATGTATGTCTATAAGTCCTAAAAGAAAGATCTATGCATGCATGTTATTTAAATTATGTTTAGGCAAACTTAGGATATGCATGTGCTAATCGAGTGAGAAGAATTCGTTAGGAGAATCGAGCATTAGATATTAATCGGTGAATTAAGAGAAGAAAAAGAATTTAAAACCCAAAAAATTGGATAAATACCGAAAATTTTATTAAAAATAGGAAAAATATGAATTCTTTGAGTTATTATTATGATGATGCTTGATTTGTTATTTTTATCATGTTGAGAATGAGATTATATGCATGAAAAATTGAGAAATAAATTGCACAAAATATGCATGTGTGTGCCGAGAATTTTGAAGAAAATAGAGAATTTATTTTGATGATTTTGTTGATGAATTGAGTGTTGTTTTAATCAATGGAATGATTGTATGTTATGTTAGTATAATCATACATGTGTTTAAGTTAAGAAAATAAGTTTGCATGTTGAAGTTTTGAAAGAAATTAATTGTAGAAATAATAAAAAGATTGGATGTTAAGTATGTATTAATGTTAATTTGAATATGGAATGAAGATAGAAGTTTTGACAAAAAGATTTAAAATTGAAAAGCTTTTAATTGAATAAAAGATGAAAGATATATGAAAAGAATTATTAATTAAATGTCTTACATTAAAATTTAAAGACTTGAAATTTTACTAAAACTACAACAAAAAGATCTTTTATAATGTAACTAATAAAGTGAGCTAATTCATAAAAATGTGTATCAAAAGATAAAGAAATTATTTAGTAAGAAATGGCTTAAGTTAAAGACAAATAAAGAAGAAATTATTAAAGAAATAAGCAAAAATAGAGAAAACCGAGTTTAAGAAGAATTAATCGATAAGAAATAAAAAGGAAGTTAAATTGAGTAAAGAAAAGATGCTAGACGAGTTAAGATAAATACTCGTATAAGTTGATCGAGAAAATGAGAATAAAATAAGATGTCGAGAATTAAATGGAAAGAAGATTAATTAAATAATTAATTGAATACGTTGTTTCTAACCAAGCGAATAAAAAGATAAACCGAGATAATAATTAGATGAACAATAGTCGAGATAAGAAATGAGGATCGAATTAAAGATGAATAAGAAAATCCTAATTTTATACGAGTTAATAATAATTAAAGAGAAATTTTGCTAATTGAATAAAAGTTATAAAATATCTTATAAGATAACGGATGTAAAGTAAAGCATTGTCTATATAAGTAAGAAAGATAGAATTAATAGTTTAAGCCTCCATAAAAGGAAATGCATAATCGAGTTAGATTTTAAGATCCAAATTGAATGAATGTTAATGTGTCTTGAAGTATGCTTGATTTATATGAGTTCAGTATATGTTTGAATAAGTGTTTAAATGCATGATAGTATTATAATGTGAAAGATGATTGAACTATTGTATGCAAGATGATTGGTTGTTAAATTGAGAATAAACTAAAGTCTTTGAAAGAAAGCTCGAGTAATAGATTGTAACAATGAAGTTATTAACTAAAACGAGAAAAGTGTACGATGTTGAGTAGTAAAGTTAACCAATTCGAATAGAGTTAATAATTTAAAGACGAGAACGCGAGATCTTTTAGAAAAGTTAGAGAGAAGAGAGAGACGACTCAAATAGAAGTCCGTCAATTAAAGTCCAACGCCTTTGTGTCCGTCTTTCATATATCTTATCTTCCTATCGATGTCGAACTGTGAAGGAACGAGCCGGACGGATCATTAAGCGAGGACAAATAGCCCTAGACCACCTAGCTAGTTCTTCGGAAGTCGGGTGGGCTTTTCTGAACCAAAACTATCGATGAAAATTAGTTATGCTATTAAGTATTATGATATGTTTTTCAAATGTGATTGACTTGCCGTTTTTGTTGAAGTTAGTATGTGTTATCATCTATTTATGTGAAGATGTGATTATCCTGTGAAAAGCAGGAACCCACGTGTGGTATATGTTGAGGTGACTGTGAGCCTTGCTTCGGTTAGGCCGGTCACAGTGTTTGAGAAGGAGGCCTACTTCTCGGCACAGTGAGATTGTTTGTGATAGATGATGCATATTGTTATATTATATGTTATTTGACTGCGCAATCTGTTTTAAAAGAAAAACGTTTTGACATGCACAAGTAAACTGTTTTTAAAACTGCTTATATACTTGTGATGTTAGGCAAGGCAAGTTCAATTATTATAGCTTTAAGAAGCACCTTTATTCAAATGTTTTGGCTTGTGTTCACTGAGTACGAAGTACTCAGCCCTGCGTGTGTTTCTAAACATGCAAGTTGACTGGATGGCGATGGCGTGGATACTTGGTGGTGTGGTTTGGTTTTGTTGGTTAAGTTTAGTAGAATTTCTGACTGGCATTTGTACGTCTTCATACGTGCAAGTGTTGGGTATTGATGCTAGTTTCCGCTGCAATCCTTTTGAACTAATGTCTGTTGATGATAATACTTTAATATTCATGTTTTTGATCCCGAGCGTTGTGCTCGAAGACTTTGAATGCTTGTTGAATTTGTAACTCTTTAACTTGTAATTCCGAGCAATGGGCTCGTAACTTGAATTGTTGTTGAAAATGATCCCTTATCTTGATATATATATATTCGTATGCTTTCCCTTTTTGTTGGAATTCCTTTCCCATCAGCATGAATTACTTGTTTGAATTCCTGTTAAAAGTGAAGTTAAGATGCTCGGTTATTATTTCATCATGCTTTTGAAAACCAAATTCGATTGCCTTATATTCCATCTTTGTTTTCCCCGAGCATGTTCCCTTTATTTGAGTTAGTTGTTAGTTGTTTAGGTTTGTTGTTGTTCGTAAGTCGCACCTCGAGAGTCGGGGTGTGACAGAAAGTTACTTTAATACATACTTATTAAAGCAACAAGTAAACACTTTCGAGCAACGCTAATTTTATTTTGATAGAAAAGCCCACATTATTTTGATATATAGAAAGCCCACCTCAATCGTTTACAGAACAAACTTTTACCGTCCTGTCTTCAACTCCGACTTCCTCCTTTTATCGCAAAAAACAAACTTTAAAACTTAATCGCAACGATAAAAGAAACAAGAAATCGAAATTGGTTTTAGTCTTTTAGGCCTTTGCACTTTACTACTTTCTTTTGATTAACTAATAAACGAGACTCGAGTAATTCTCGTTTATAAACTGACTTAGCTCATTACACGACACTTAGGTCAGTAGATAAATGGATGTCGATAACTTATAACGACTTAGAAGTTCACAAGGAACGAAGTTAAAAAGAATTCAACTTAAGAAAATGAGTTTTGGAAATTTCTGCACAGGTTAGTAAGTTCATACAGAACAGGGTACTTCGAAACAGGGGATGTGCTCTATACCAAAAGAAAGCCACGGATGTCTAGTTTACTCTCCAATTTACGGATCTTGATTTCGTTAAGCGAGCTAAAAGTTATGACAGTTTCCGTGCAACGTTGCAAAACAGTCCGCGCGAAACCCTAATGCTCGACAAAACTCGACTCACGATTCCCTAGGTTCGATCAATACTACTCCACTTTTATTTTCACGAAATTTCCATCTCAATACAGTTTACATGCATGTCCCTCAATCGGGTACACAATCACGTCTTTTGATTAAACAAACGACGAGCATTTCCTCGTCATTTTCAACTAACCAATTACTATACCAAATCAAATTTCAAATTCTATTTCATTCAACAACTTCTCGTTTATTAACTATAACTCAAATCATCTCGTATCTCGGATGGAAATATCGTCAACTACAATATCGTTCCTTTATCAATAACAATCATTAATATCAAATTGGTTTTCCTTATTCGACTTTTCTATCGGCTTTTAAACTCGATTCTCCGTCTCTTATCAAAACTCGAACCTTCTTAGAATTCGATCAAATTTTTCGGTTACGATCATTAACTATCAAGATTAACATAGGTTTGAATCACAAACCTAAATCATTATTCATGCTTGACTTATCGACGATTGCTCGTCTCTTACTAAAAATCCGACGTTATAAAAGTCGAGAAATAATTTCTTAGATAGTTACGTATTCGACGAAATCTAATTCGACCGTTAGATTAGAAATAAATCACATACTTGGAAAGCATATTTCGTTTTTCAAAATCCGATAAAAAGTCGGGACATCACAGTCCAAATTTTATCCGGAAAAATAATAAAAATGGATTTTTACTAACTTACTCGTCTCACAAAAAGAGTGAATGTAAAATCAGACGGTTTCTCGATTTGAGTTTTCGGGCGAAAATTTTATCGGACGCGAAAACCCTAATACAGTAGTCGTTCAACCGACTTTTGGAATTTATTTTCAGAAACGGATTTCACCGTAGGTCTTAGAATTGAAAATCCTTAGCTTAGATGTGCAAAGTCTTAATTAATTAGAAAATTATTATTTCTCGTCGGAAGAAAATATCTGGGGTATTACATAACATTTACTACACTAAATCATGCATTCTTCCTCTCTTATCTTCCAACTTTTATTTTTTGAAAAATCTAAATTAATTCATAGAGTCAATTAACAACATGTAGAACACTAATCTATCAATCAAACATCAAAGAAATCGAACTACGATCAAACCCCTAAAATCCTAGAAATTTCGGTGATGATCTAAATGAAAGGGAAGTGATTTTCTTCATGATTCGATCCGTAGAACTCGATTCTAATCATACTAGAACATGTATTAATCAAAGGACAACATGCTCTTCATGCTCCTATGTTTCGAAAAAAATGAAAAGAATGGAATTAAGACTTTGTTCGGTTCATTTCGTAGGAGATGTTCTTACCTTGCGGAATACGAACTCGGAAATGGAATTGATCGGTGGATGGAGGACTTGTGTGCTTGAGAAGAGCTTGGATGTTGAAGCTTTAATGGAGGAGAAGAGAAGAAAAAAATGAGAGAGAGAGAGAGAGCTTGGAGTGGCGGTTTTGGTAGGGAGGGAGAGAGAGGTGATGACTCACTACTATACATATATAAAGTGATAAAAATCTAACTAAGGAGGTGGTGAGTCGCTAAGTGCTGTTTGGCGAGGATTTATTAGACGAAAATATCTCGTTTTCAGCTTTAAACGACGATTATAAAAGTCGAGAAATACTTTCTTAGATAGTTACGAATTCGACGAAAACTAATTTGTTCGTTAGATTGGAAATAAATTACGTACTCGGAACCTAATTCATTTTTCGAAATCCGAGAAAAAGTCAGGATTATACAATCTAAAATTCGCCCGGAAAATCATAAAAACTAACTTTCTCCAGTAAACTCGTATCGAAGAAAAAGTGAATGTAAATTTTGACGGATTTTAATTCTGAGTTTTTGGACGAAAAATTTATCGGACGCGAAAACCTTAATACAGTAGTCGTTCGACCGACTTCTGGGATTTATTTTCTGAAACGGATTTCACCGTAAATCTTAGAATAAAAAATCCTTAACTTAGGCGTGCAAAGCCTTAATTATTAATTAACTTTTTATTTTAACGACGGATTAAACATCCGGGGTATTATAGTAATACCTCCAACCATCTGACACTTCCGGCAACCTTGTACCCATCGCCTTGCATCAGCAAACACTGAAGGCAAATAAAAACCGCTATCCAGAATCCTTTGGGCTGTTCTTTTACCACAAAAATGTCCACTACATGAAGTACCGTGACACATTTCTAAGATCTGAGTGTGTTCGTCTTCGGGAACATACCTCCGTATAACTTGATCTACTCCAATTTTTCACAAATGTGGTGCTTCCCAGAAGTAGGAGTGGGCTTGCGTCACTAATTTCTGCTTTTCAAATTCGTTTTCCTGATGGAACCTCTTTTATGATCAGATAATTGACAATGTCTGCGAACCAAGGTTTCATGTCGGTGAAGGCATACAGCTTCTCGTCAGGGAAGGTGTCTACTATAGGTACTTCATCATCCTTGCACGCTTGCAACTGGCTCAAATGATCTGCTACCAGGTTGGTAGCTCCCTTTTTCTCCCTGATTTCGATGTCGAACTCTTGTAGCAAGAATATCCATCTGGTAAGACGTGTTTTAGACTCCTTTTTCGCCATCAAATACTTCTAAGTTGTATGGTCAGTATATATGATTGTCTTTGTGCCTAAAAGGCAGGATCTAAATTTCTCTATTGCGAATACTATAGCCAGTAGTTCCTTTTCAATAGTTGTAATACCCCGAACTTTCATAAGCCCGTAAGTGAGTTTTAAAATGAGTTTAATTGCTTAATTAGTGAGCTTTGAGTGATGTGATGCTTCAAGAAAAGATATTTTCTTGAAATGACTAAAATGCCCCTGTATGCTTTGACGTGAGTTTTTCTCGTTTCGATTATTCGAACGAGTATGTGATGTATTGATTGAGTTTATTTATATGAGTTTGAGCTTGAATATGATTTTCAGTGAAATCTGAGAACTTTTATTTTTTAGTGAATAGTAACGAGAATCGAGAAAACACTATTCACCGACGAACTCAGAAATAGACCTAATTAGTGTCTTTTGAATCTAGAATTAATTCTAAGATCATTGAGATAATTTAGAAGCTCATCCGAGATCACATGAGAAAACTCTAAGAGTTTAGTCCTTAACGGATTAATTAGCCGAATAATTTTTAGGTTTTCTTCGTTACTTGGAATTTTAACCTAAAAATTAGATATTCGGGTTCCTTGATTTATTTCGTGGAACATGAGATAGGGTCGAGAAGTTTTATCGGAAATGAGACGAGGAGAGATTAAAGCCGTTTTCAGTATAAATGAAATAACACGGATATATACTACAGGAAAACTTTTTCATCCGGGTAAAATTTTATCTGTAAAAAAATATATATCATCTCCTCCCTCCCTCTCTACCGACTTCTCTCTCTCCCTAAAATCTCTCCCTAGCCTAGGTTACCCTGTGATGCCCCGTAAATTTCTTACGTTCTAAAAAAATTTTAAAGTTAATTAAATAAATGGCCTTGCACGCCTAAGTTTACAAATTTTGAATTCTAAGGCTAACGGTCGAATCCGTTATTAAAAATAAATTACAGAAGTCAGCTAGATGAATATTGTATTTAAGGTTAGCGCGTACGAAAAGTTTTTAGTTTGTAAACTAAGAATGGAGAATCGTCTAATTTTTATAATCATGAAATTGCGATACGAACACGCCGAGAAAGTTTGTTTTTATGTTTTTCCGGACGAAACTTGGACTATGTCGTCCCGAGTTTTTGTCAAAATAAATTTTGTAAATTTATTTTCTAATTAAGTTCATACGTTAGAATTTTTAAGTCAAATCAAATCGCGACGATTTTTGTACCGAACAACGTTTTTCGTCGTTCATTTTTCCGTAACGTCGGATCGCGTCGGAAACACCCGTAACCCTCCTAATCTTTGCATGGCAGCCGCCACCTCACCTCATAAGTGGAGACTTGCATTTTGACCTTAATTAGGTTTATGACACCTTAACCTTACCTTTCCATGTGTTCAACTTTTCATCATTCAAACAATTACACAAAACAATTCCATCTCTCTCCATCTCTCACTCTCTCTCGGCAGCACACACACACACACACCCTCAACTTCATCTTCTCCACTTCTTCACCACCATCGAAGACCTCTCAAAGCTTGAAGAAATCACACAAGTCCTCAATCCATCCATTCAAACACCATATATCCTTTGTTAATTCTCTAGGTAATGATCTTCTCCACAACTTCATCCAATTAGTTTTCTTTTCTTTTCTTTTTTCTTTCTTGTTCGAATTTTTAGAGGTTTGATTTAGATATTTTGATCTTAGAATAATGTAATTGGATGTGTTAGATATGATAATTAGGGATTAGAATTGATCAAAACCAAGAATCCTAAAACCTATGTAAATGCAGAATTTTTTTGGCTTTTTGTAGGATTTTTGTTTTTCTTCTTTTGATCATGGATTCATGCTTAGTAGATGATTAATTAGTGTTTGGAATGAAAAAGAATTGAAAGCCCTATATTTTTGTGGAAGTCAATTAGGGTTTTGGATTGAATTTAGGGATTTTATGCATGTTAGTTGTTTTTGGAATTATAATCGATTAATGGATAATATAAGATGTTGATTAGTGAATATATGTTGTTAATTGAAGAAGAAAATCATCCCCTTAACATATGATTAAAACCAGAAATTTATAAGTAATTAGGGGTTTATACATGTTTGATATAAGTGATCATTTGTTAGTTGTTTTATGTTGCAAATCATGTTAGTTGATAATAGAAATTAAATGAGTTTTTTCTAAAAATGTTTAATGAAACATAAGAGGCAAAGATCACCATATAAACTGAGTTATAATAATGTTAAGATGTGTTTGCATGCTTGAAAATGATTCACGTTAGACGTAGTTTAACGTCGTAAAATTTGAATAGAATCCGACAACGTTGAAAAATCGTACAAGAGACGAACATTTAGTTGTAACTAATAATCGAGAAGTCGGATGAAAATTCTAAGTTGATATTATTGTTTATAATGAAATTTAGAACATCTTTCTAGTTGATGTCATAAGCGTTCGAGTTGAAATAATATGGATTATAGTTATAATCGAGAACTAGAAGACGTTTGGAATTTCTTTGTTGGTTTAGTACTTGTTAGTTGAAATCCGACGTTTAGAACGTCGTGCTTTTGAGCGAGTTTTGAGAAAGAGTTTGTCACGTACGGGAGTACGTGATAACTGCCTTGAGAGTCCAGTTTCTAAAAAAATTGAATACGAGAGCTTAGAGCGAACCTAAGACGTTATACGTCGAACCTATCAAGCAATTAGGGTTTTCACGGCAGTTTGCGACCCTTGCCGGAAACTGTAATATCTTCCAGCTCGTTTATCGGATTTGTAATCCGTAAATTGGAGCGCGAACTAGACTTCCTAAGCTTTCTAGTGGTACAGGGCTCACCCCCTGTTTCCAAATCCTCTGTTCTGGACAGCCTCCAGAGTTACTGAACTGTGCAGTGAAATTTCAGTTTCTTGTTTTCTAAGTTGTTTAATTCACAACTTAGTTTCTTTCAAACGTTTAAGCCGTTTTTAGCTAACGAACATCTCCCTACTGACCCTAGAGTCAAGTATAGGACCTTGAGTGATGAAAACCAGTCGAGATCATATATTTTATCCTTTCATTAAAGAAGTAATAAACGAGAAATTTCATAAGTCGTTGAAGGAACTAAAATATAAATCGCCTAAGTTGATTCTTTCCAACTTAGTTTCTTTTAATCTTTAAAATCGTATTAAGATATCGACTAAATTCTCTACTGACCCGAGAGTCGAGTATGAAATCTTCCGAGTTCTAAACAAGATTAGTACGAGTCTCGTTTCCCGTTTAAGTAAAACGAATCTAGTAAGCGTGCAAATGCCAAAAGAATAAAATAACTAAATCTTTCTTCGATTCTCTTTCTTCGATTATTCTTTTGCGAACCATTTTTAAGTATGTTTATTTTACGATGAAGGAGGAAGCCAACTATAGAGAAAGGACGGAAGATCCCAAGTTGGAAGCTTTTGCATTAAGTTCTGTATTTACAAGGTGGGCTTTTATATACAAAATAAAACGAGCAATGCTCGGAAAATCTTTCTTTATCGCTTTGATATCTGTGTTTTCAAAGTGATATTATGGCATGAACTGTTTTATGTTTTTATGTGAGTTCTCTTGTACCTATCTGAGTTAACATTCATGTTTTCCAGATTTAGAGTTAGTCTATTTTAGATTAACTAACGATCGGCTATGAGTTAGCTGCTAAGTGCTTTCCAGAGTTAGTGCACTTTGTAACCTGTGGTGTATGTGGTATCCTGTTGAGGGGTAGCCAGCCACGGTGAATTAGTTTTGGTCAAGATTGAACATAGCATACCTGAAAATACTCGGCCGAATGATTTATGAGAAAAAGTCAGAAAATATTTAGTAGACACGGATTCTTTCAATAAAACTCCGACGTGCTACGTTTATAAAATGCCATATTTATCTATATTTATGATTATGTTTTCGGCATCGTGCCCACTAAGTACGATTGTACTTAGCCCTGCATTGTTTTCTAAATGTGCAGGTTGAAGCGACGGTGAGCGGCGACGGTTGATGTTGAGTAAAGGATAGGATGCTTCCGCTGCCAAACTTTGAATTCCTTTTGATGTACTTTTGAACAATTTTCAGTAGTCTAAGTATGTAAATTTGAACTTAGTTTCTTTTTGTATTTTTGTCGAGTAATCCTTAGGGATTAACTCTTTCTTATTTATGTTAAAGTCTTGTTCATAGATTATTGATGTTTATCATGTATGTTTAGTCGGTTAGCCCCCTTCTTCCCCGCTTCTTTAATCCAACCCCAGTCGCACCCCGGCTTCTGCCGTCCCTCGGGATTTGGGGCTGTGACATACCCGATTGTCAAAACCTAGGGAATATTAATCATGAAATTCATTTAACTTGGCAAGATTCTTTTCTTAGCCTAAGAGATGAATTATCTTCATTCATTCACCTATCATTTCATCATTTAATTCATCTTATCACTTTATCATAATCAATTCCAACGTGATTGAGCACAAAGGAAAGATAGAAATTTTTCTCTCCCATTTTCTCTTCATTACCGTAAGTGAGCAACCAAGAAGAAAAAAAAATAATATTCACTCCATCCCTCTCCCTCTCATTGCCGTGTAATTCACACACACACACAAGTTGGAAAACTCCATAAAAGCTTCAAGTTCCAAGCCTTCAAGCTTCCAAGAGTTCAAGAGATCTTCATCACCATCTTCTCTAGTCTTCTAACTTCAATTAAAGAGGTGAAATCCTTCAAGTTTGAGTTTGAATCCATACAAAAAAATCACCTCTTTATTTTCTATTAATTTTGGCACCCATGCCCTTGAGAAGACGATTGATCCTTTTTTCATTTTTCTTGAGGATTCAAGATGGATTTCACCATGGAAATCAAAGCTAGAGATTGAGCCTTCCAAGCCTTCCATTTTCGATCCATCATCATCAAGAGAGAAGTTTGGATTTAATTTCAAAAGTAGGTTTAAATCCATTTGATTACTTGTATATTATGTAATCTTTAATCTCTAAAGAAAACATCCATGCATGATGGTTTAATTTATGCATAGGCAAACTAGGATCGATGTGAGATTCGAGTAAGGAAATCGATAGGAAATCAAGCCTAGTGTTTAATCTAAGGATTAATGAAGAAAAAAAAATTAAAACCCCTAAAATACTATAGAAGCCGAAAATTTTAGAGCAAAAGGAAGAAATTTGATTTCTTTATATATTTATGATTTAATGCTTTATATATGTTTATAAGCATGATTTGAGTGATTATATATGCATGAAATGTCACAGCCCCAAATCCCGAGGGATGGAAAAGTCGGGGTGCGAATAGGGGTTGGATTAAAGAAGCGGGGAAGAAAGGGGGAATTACTGAATAAATGATAAACTGACATAACTTTGATAAGATAGTAAACATGAAGTACTTCAATTAATCAATAGAGAGACAATCCCGAAGGATTACTCGACAAACGTTGTCTCTGAGATCTCTAGGGTTTCAAGTACCTAATACTTAAACCGAAAGTTAATACATCAAAAGAATGTCTTGCAGCGGAAAAGACGTAGATTGATAACAAATTTTCAGATGTGAAATCGAGGCTCAACTAAACTTCTTTCCTTAAGTACGACCTCTACTCAACTTCCGCCGTCTTCGTCACTCAACCTGCACATTTATAAATACATGCAGGGCTAAGTACAAAAGCACTTAGTGGGCACATTGCCGAAATCATATTATAGGTTTTATATAGATTAATCAGGCATCTAAACAGTAACACAACTGGGTTTTTCTTTGAAAGGCCCGTGCTTACTAAACATTTTCTCTTTTCATAAATCACTCGCGCGAGCATTTTACTGTCGTTACCTTCAACTTGCCCAACTTCTGTTTCAACGCCGGGGAAGAGTTAACTTCTTCCGCGCACGTTCTATTCACCGCGGCTAGCTACCCCTCAACAGAGTACCACACACACCGGCTACCGTGTACACTAACTCTGGAAAAGCAGTAGGCTAACTCAGAGTCCGATCAATTTAGTTAGCAGTCGGCTAACTCAGAATGGCACAAAAGAACTCACATAAAACAAATCTTTATGCAATGATAATCAATTTGAAAACACACTTATCAAAGCAGTAAGTAAACATTTTCGAGCATCGCTCATTTTATTTGATATAGAGAAAAGCCCACCTCAACCGTTTACAGAACAAACTTTAACCTTCTGTATTCCGTCCTGTCTTCAACTCCGACTTCCTTGTTTTATCTCAAATATTCAAACTTTAGTAATCGATCAAGACGATTAAAGAAAAAGAAAAATGAATTCGGTTAAGTCTTTTAGTCATTTGCACTTTAACTAATCTTTTTTTATTAAAGAAGAAACGAGACTCAAACACATCTCGTTTAGAACTAACTCGGATTCTTACTAGACATTTAGAACATCATAACAGAAGTCGATAACTCATAACGACTTACTAGTTCTTAAAGAATTAAGTTAAAAAGAATTCAACTTAAGAAAATGAGTTTTAGAATTTTCTGCACAAGTCAGTAAGTCTGGAGCTTATACAGAACAGAGTATTTCAAAACAGGGGACGTGCTTGGTACCAAAAGAAAGCTACGGATGTCTAGTTTACTTTCCAATTTACGGTTTTCGATTTTGTCAAACGAGCAGAGAGTTATGACTGATTCCGTGAAAGGTCGCAAAACAGTCCGAAAAACCCTAGACGCTCGTATAACTCGATGCACAAATCCCTAGGTTCGACCAATGCTATATAACCTTTATGTGCATGAAATCTCTATCAAATTACAGTCATGACACATGATCATTTATCTCGAATACTTTCTCCTTCCTCGGTTAATAATATGTCGAACACTTTCTCGTCTTTTCAACTAACCAATTACTAAACCAATTTCATTTCAAATTCAACTCAATCTTTTAACTTCTATTTCATAACTCATATGAAATTATCATCATCTATACTCTTGTTTATTAATTAACAACAAACACTAATATCCAATTAGATTCCTCGTTCGATTTTCCTATCGACGATTAAGCTCGTCTCTTCGTCTCTTATGAAAAATTCAATATTCTTAGAATTCATTCAAACTTTCCAATTACCATTATTAACTACTAAGATTAACTAGTATGAAATCCATAAGTTCATATCATAGTCCATACTTAATTTATTGATGATTCTTTATCTCTTACGATTTCATTTTTATTTTTAGAAAAATCTAACTTAAATCTATGTTGAACTACATGCTTCCTACATCATAAATATCAAATCATATCATCAAAATCATAACCTTTTCTCATTCAAATACCTACTTCTTACTCTCTTACAACTTTGCTTTTATTCTTAGAAAATTCCCAATTAATTCACATGTTCATTATTCATCCTATGCAAACATATTCTACCAATCACACATCTAATATTCAAGCTCAAACCTCTCTTACTTATCTTCAAAATTTTCGAAAATTACCCTATAATTTCTAACATGATTTCTACTTGATTTCTATCCATAGAAATTTAATCATAAGCATAAATAATCAAGAAATAAACTTAAAACATCATTCTATATCCTCATTAAATTTCGGTCATTACAAAAGAATAAGGGGGGATGATTTTCACTTGATTCTATTACGGAAGTTTGAATGCTTGAAGATTTTAAGTGCGATAGCATAAAACGAACCGAGGAAGTCATACGACGAAATATACGAGCTCTAGGGCTAGTTCGGGCATTTCTGCGACGTTTCACGGAAACTGTAATATATCCTAGCTCGCTTAACGAAATCGAGATCCGCGAATTGGAGAGTAAACTAGACATCCGTGGCTTTCATTTGATACAGGGCTCATCCCCTGTTTCCAGTTCCCCTGTTCTGGGAAGTCCCCAGAGTTACTGCCTTGCGCAGTGATTTTTCAGAATTTATTTTTCCTAAGTTGTTTCGTTCGCAACTCAGATTCTTTCGATCGTTTAAGCCGTAATAACTTGACGACTATCTTCCTACTGACCTCAGTGTCAAGTATGGAGCCTTGAGTGCTAAACAAAACGAGTTTGTATCTCGTATCCGTTAAAGTAAAGAAATTTAGTTAAGCGTGAAAGTGCCTAAATTGTCTAAAGTACTAAAACTTAATTTTCTAAGTTGATTTCCTTTCCAACTTAGTCCTTTTGATCTTTTAAGTCGTAATGAGCTATCGACTACCCTCTCTACCGACCTCATTGTCGAGTAAGAAACCGAGCAAGTGCTAACGAGATGTGTTCGAGTCTCGTTCCCGTTTAATTAAAGAAGTTAGTTTAACGTGCAAATGCCTAAAGCTTAAGAACTTTAAAGATTAATTCGATTTCAGTTTCGATTTCCATTTTTCTTCTATCAACTCGACAACTTATCGTTGTTTTATTATTTGCATTCCAAGGAGGAGAACGAGAATAGAAGACAGGACGGAAGACGGAAGTACGAGTAATAGTTCTGTAAACAAACGAGGTGGGCTTTCTAAAACCAAACTACGTTGAATGCCATTACTTGTGAAGTGATTTTATGCGAGCGTTGCTCGAAGGTGTTTATTTATATGCGAGCGTTGCTCGAAAGTGTTTACATGTTGCTTTAATAAATGAGTATTAAAGTATATATCAGTGCATAATGAATTGTTTTATGAGAACTCTCTTATGCCTTTCTGAGATAGCCAAAAGGGTGCTTTCCAGAATTAAAAGTTAGCCAAAAGGGTGCTAACTAAATGATCGGACTCTGTGATAGCCAAAAGGGTGCTTTCCAGACTTGTTAAGTTAGCCAAAAGGGCGCTAACTAAACGATCGGATGTGAGTTTAAAACCCACAGTGTGTCATTCGGAAATTAAATGTATATATATCAGTAAACGTTTTATGCGAGTATTTATGAAAAGATGCATGATTTGATTTAATTGGGTAAGCACGGGCCTTTTAAAGAAAAACCCCATTGCATTACATATAAAATATTTTCGGCAATGTGCCCACTAAGTACTTTTGTACTAAGCCCTGCATGTTTGTTTTTGAATGTGCAGGTTGAGTGACGATGGCGGAGGAGGTTGAGTAAAGGTATTTTCTCAGGAAAGAAGTTTAGTTGAGCCTCGATATCACATTCGATATATGATATCATTTCTATGTTTTTCGCTGCCAATTCTGTAAACTAGTTTCAGTTAGTATATAACTTTTGAACTAAGTTTCATTCCTTGAACTTAGTCTCTTCTAAGAACAGTTACGTCGAGTGATCCTTCGTGATCAACTCTTTCTTTCATTAATTATAGTCAGTTCCCTTATTTATGTAAATCCTTTCGGTTTAAGTTGCTACTACTTTAAACCTAGTTTTCCCTGTATACAGTTTGACGAGCGATCCTTCAAGGTCGACTCCTTTTTTATTCAATAAAGTCAAATTCATAGTAGTTTATGTTACAAATATCATTTATTCAGTAGTTTTTCCTTTCTTTCCTGTTTCTTTATTCCAATCCCTAGTCGCACCCCGACTTTGCCGTCCACCGGGAAGTCGGGCTGTGACATGTATCCCAGATTTCTTTGGTACGACATGTACGGGACTGACCCACTGGCTGTCAGAATTAATGAAAATAATCCTTAACTCCAAAAGTTTCATAATTTCCTTAAGCACAACCTCTTTCATCACAGGGTTCATCTTTCTTTGTGAATCTCGCACCGGTCTTGCTCCTTCCTCAAGGTATATATGGTACACCAGTTGGACTGATTCCTTTAATGTCGGCCAAGGTCCAACCGATGGCTTCCTTATTCTCCTGTAAGACCCTGACCAATCTCTCTTCTTGCACTATGGTCAGATCTGAACTGATAATTACTTTGACAATTGATGGAAGCAACTTTTCATGCTGCCCATACTGAGAAAACAGCTCCGGTTTGCCCTCTTCTAATACTCCCACTGAATATACTTTCAAAATGATTTCCTTGATCCTTTGGTCTACTTCGGATTCTGCTTCCAAAGTATTTTCCTTGAGCGAATATAACTCCATAATTGCCTCTTTCATATCCCAATCTCCTATTTGAGCGGCATCACGATCAGTAAGACTGGATTGGATTACTCTGTACGTTAAATCACTAGAACTAAACTCAAGGCTTTGTTCCTGCACCAATGGTTCGATCACATCAATCATCTCAACTGACTCCACTTCTTGTTTCCTCCTCATAGCTTCATAGATGTTGAATTTTTCCACCACTCCATCGAATTCACACGATAGAATCCATGTTTTCATATCAATCGTTGTCCCCGTAGTCATCATGAAAGGTATCCTGTAAGCCTAGTACTGGTCCCCTCACCTCTTTTTCTGTTAGCTTCTGCCTCGACCAAATTTTTTTCTCCTTGCTCGTTCTCCAGCTCTGTCAATATCACCTGTGCTTGGTTTTTATGATTTATTCCCTGTGGAGGGAGCTTCCCCGTATTTTCCTCTACTTTGGCAAGTGCTTTTGCCAAATGACCGATCTGCACATTGGTCTGATCCATACTAGCTCGAACCTCATTCCTAAACTTTTCACTTTCTTTAGCCATGTTTTCGATGGCTTCCTCCCTTGGTGCGCGTCGCTGATTCGGAGGTTGATACACTTGTTGCTGTTGGGGTTGGTAGTTCTGTTGTGGAGGTACAACTTGATACTATTGTTGCTGCTGGTGATGAGTATACTGCTGTGAAGACCCTGGTAGACCCACATTGTTCTGTTGAGTCTGCCCTACCTGTTTCCACCTAAAATTTGGGTGAACCCTCTATCCTCGATTGTACGTATTAGAGAAGGGATCATGCTTTCGATGGAATCCTTCATTTCCTCCCATAACATTTACATCCATCACATCTTCACCAAAATTCGGGCAATTCTCATATTAGTGCCCGGTGTAGCATTGCATAGGCCACACTGGCGAACTTTCTTCTGTATGGTCAAACCACTCAGTAGTGCCTTGATTTCCTTCACTTCCTTACTTAACGTGGTAAGATTCTCCTTTTCCTCATCCTTGGAGAGCAGTTCCCTATTTCTTTCATGTCCCTCCTCTCGTGATTCCTCAGCCATAGTCCCCAATAGTTTGAAGATTTCCTGGGGTGTTTTGGCCATCAGCGATCCATTGCATGCGGCTAACACCAGCCCACGATCATGTCTGTGCATTCCTTTCATTAAGCTCTCCACTTGATCCTTTGGAGTAATTTGGTGGTGGGGGTAATTGCTCAAAAGCCGTTTATATCTTGTCCATTACTCATAGAAAGATTCCAGCCCATCTTCTTTGATATTCCTGATTTCCCACCTCATTCTCTCAACTAGGGTTGCTGGAAAGAATTCCTTTAGGAAGCATTGTTGCATCTCAGCCCAAGAAGTAACACTTCCTTCTGGTAAGTTGTACAACCATCTCCTTGCACGATCCACCAATGAGAATGGAAAAAGTACTAGTTTCACATATTCTTGCTAATTCTCATTTGATTGGTGCATCATTGTCATTTCAAAATCCTGGAGATGGATATGGGGGTCATCCCCAGCGTATCCATTGAACTTCGGTAAGACCTGTATCAGTGTTGGTTTTAGGTTATATCGCTCAGGATGGAAAGGGTTTGATGGTAAAGTTATCCCATTCGGCCTAAGATTTAGGTTTGTTGGGTATGCCAACTGTTTGAAGGTTTGCGCCTGCTGTGGTTCTACCATAGCGTCGCACCTCACTATTTATGTTGTCATGCATAATCGTCATTCAGTTTGGTCAATGTTTGGATCAAAAATCAATGCTCTTGCTACTCGACGAATTCCACGCATACACTAGTAGCGGAAGATGGAATAAGAAGAGTAATATTATTGCGCGTCACTCCCCGGTGATGATGCTAATTTTGACACGCACCCTTCGTATGGTACGATCAAAATACTTGTGCATGCCCCAGACGGATAGTACATGCTCCTATGCCCACAATCGGACTGGTTAGTCTTAGCGGTAAGCTAGGGTCGATCCCACGGAGAGTGAGGAACTACTTTACTCTTCAGGTGTACAAGTTTGGTTGTCACGATCCAATCCTGTTATCTGCATAAATAACTTAAAGGTAATCAAATATAAAAGGGGTAAGATTTGGGGTAGGTCATGATTGTTGTTGATATGTGTATTCGGTCATAGGCATACTGAAGATCCGTCCATGTTTTGCATAAACTCAAGGCGTGGCCCAAAGACATCGGGGCGTTTCAAGAGTTTATACTACACACTTGGGATGGTTGAATTCCTTGTGGTCACTTGGTCCGAAGGTCACGCTTCACCCTAGTGATAAGGTCGTGCTTCACTCTTTCTTAGATAGTAGTCATACCCAATCCCTCCAAGTATGACCCTCCAACTCTCGATTATTTGTTGAACTGAAAGCTTAGCACTCGATACGGGCGAGGCAAAGAAGAAATAATGAATGAAATGAGATTGTCCTGAGATTAAGGCTCAGAACTGAGTCCATTCGGCTCAAACTGGGGTAGAGGGTTGAATGGTCCAGGGGATAAAGCATTCTCCCTGATGAACTTACTCGAGATCGTGGCGATAAAACTTGTTGTAGTTACTGTTGAGGTAGACTGGAAGGTACTGACGTCGAGGTACTTCACTATCTTTCAAACGCGTGACAATGTGCTACGAATTCTATTATCGTCTCGTTATAACTCTTTCTCATTTGCTTGTACTCTCGCATGCTTGCTCAGCTTCTTTCATCATCTATCTCGTTCTTGTCTCTCAGAGGTAATTCTAAACTCAAGGCACTGGATAAGTCCATGTCACATAATTGATCGCACCATCGTTTCATCTTTTTGAATTGGAATGCCGAAGCATGATTAAGGGAGAGAATTCTAAAGTATTCTAGTTCTTCAAGCAACTTATCAATCTCATTACTTCTAGATAAGCGTAAATAATAATAATTGAATGACTCGGAATTATTTGAAAACTTGGAAAGTTCTTAACAATTTCGTACCTGGTTGCCGGATGAGATTAGATGAGGTGCTTGGCTCGTTGTATACTCAAATAAGTCTAGGAAATCAAATCTAGACTTTGACTCTCAAAGAAGTTTAAGCTTAGAGTAGACGAGCTGCTCTGATACCACTTTGTCACAGCCCGAATTCTAATGTATAAGAACGACTAAAATCCATTGGATAGTGAAGGTGAAACAAACAAAGGAACATACTAAAAGATAAGGGATTATTTATTGAAAACGAAAACAAATGATTAACTTGCTTTCAATTATCCATCTTAAAAGCCCAACTAAATAAACTTGTAATGTAAGAGTCGATAGGAAATCAAATAAGGTGCCAAGCAAGAAACTCATGGATTAAAATCAGAGTTGTAAGAATTTAAAACACAAATAAACATCGGTGTTGCAGCAGAATGTTACATCAATTCTCAAAGTTATATGTACGAAGACATATAACCCAAGCTTAAACAGAACTCGACTCGAAACAACGCCACCAAGCACGCCGCACCATCGTCATCTGAGCCAACCTGCACATTTTAGAAATAACATGCAGTGTTGAGTACTTCATACTTAGTGAACACATACCAAAATAAATTGAAATCTTGCTCGATAAAGCTATATAATTGAACTTGCCTTGCCACTGCATCATAAGTGTTAGTACAATTTAAAAACATTTAACTTATGAATGCAAAAACATTTTACTTTCTGGAAACGACAACGCTATCAAGATATAATATTTAATACAGGTATGAATCATCTACCACATCATCTCTATATCCAGAAGTAGGCCTCCTTCTCAGACACTGTGACCGGCTAAACCGAAGTAAAGCTCACAGTCACCTCAACAATTCAAATAACCACACGTGGGTTCCTGCCTCATACAGGATAACAATAATCCATGTAAATGATAAAGCATACCAAACTCAGATAAATGACAAGTCATTTAATTTTAAAAACTCACATAATAATACTCAATAGATAATAGCATCCATTGTTTTTGGTTTAGAAAAGCCCACCTGTCTTCCAATAGTTTTGCTCGGAATACCTCGTTTCGTCTCGCTCCTTACTTCTGGACTCCACTCACTTCTTACTATCGAACTTCACTCGTTCCTTCAAGGTTAACATTCTTATAAGACGAGTTCTATTTCTCGAATAAAAGCGAAATCTAAACTTGATTATTCTGATTTCTACTTGACTCCGGATTTTTAACTTATATCGACTTATCTAACTTGATCTTTCTCCGTTTCTCAGCTCTACCCAAGTACTAAACCAATAGACTCTCAGACTCGGGTACTTGACTCAACAACGTCCAATTATTTTAATAATTAAATAATCCACAATATCAAGAAATCACTATTGACATCATACGTCTCGTTTTTCTTGATTTCTCGAGTTAAACGAACTCAGAAAATTACGAAATTAATTCTTGATTTCTAATATCACAAATCATTTACAAACAGACTTTCCGATCAAGAATCGAACATTTATAAACAGATAAACGATCGACTTCGATAAAATAGATGGAAAAAGAATTTTTTTCCAAATATAATTAAATATTCTAGAAAAATTCTTGAAAATCACATAAATTCATTTAATCATAATTATAAACTCGGAAACTCATTCAAGATGTGGTTATTAACTCATGGTGACTCAACCTTGTTCGACTTTTCAACTTAAAAATAAAAGTTCTTGGTTTTGAATGAAAATAGTTTTATTTATCTTATAAAAATTCAACAAATCCAAATATGGAATCGGATTTGAAATCCGAGACCTCATTCAAAAATTCTCGGAATAAAGTAAAACACTATTTTTCTTGTGAAACGTGCACATGGTATAAAATTCTCAAACTTTCACGATTAGCTTACAATAAATCTAATCGAACAATTATTCAATAAATTTCAACTCTTGATTTATAAATTGAATAACTCCTAATTTATTTTTTCTGAAGCTTCGACTTTTATTCCATCTTAAGCATAAAGGCTCGTTTTTACTCGATTCAAGTTCCAACATGTTCGATTTAATTTTCTAAGCTCATTTGACTCATAATCTCACTTAACTTTATTTTACAAAATCTTTGTTTTGGCATAACTTTTTCATACGAACTCCGAATTCAGAAATTCGAAAGGCTATTATACTTGTTTTAATCCAAATTTTATCTTGGAATCATTGTTTATATCTTATCTCATCAAAAATTTTCCAGAATTTCTGTAAAATTTTCTGCACAACATAAAAATCTCTATACTTGATCTTTTTCATCAATTTCAAGTTCTATTGTACTTAGAATATTTCCAAATGCTCAATTCTTTCATCAAATTCAACAAATGATATCAAACATCGAAAATTATAAACTTATACTTATATATGGTTCAACTTTTTCAAAGAAAATTTATAAACATTCATACTTCTCATCTTCTCACTCAATCATACTCATATTACCAAATAACTCAGAATCTAAACATTATCATCAATATCATCACAATATCATCACAAAATCATCAAATCCTCATGCACTCATGCATCGATTTTTCTAAGGAAAATAGCAAACAAATTCCTTTCTTTCATTTATTCAAATATACATGCATAAATCATTATATTATCATCATTCCATCATCAAAATCCTCAAGATCATCACAATATCATCAATCACACACATATATACTCAAATCGGTATTCATCAATACTTGGCTTACAAGTTTCACTCTTTGATTTCTTCATTTTAACATGTATTTTTATACTCAAATTCATCACTAGTACCATCAATTCAAGCATCAAAACAACACAACAATATGTCTTAAATTCTATGAGAAATTCGGCACTTATAGAGGTAAAATGGTTAAGATTCTTCTCTTCATTTTTATGCATCCATACTTACTCAAAATTATCTACAACTTTATTAACATATTCATATCAAGAATATCACAAAAAGTTTCTTCTTCCTCTACCTATTTCCTTCGATTTTTCATAAAGAAAAATTACAGAAAAATTCTTCTCTTTTAACAAATTATCTCATAACTCTTAGATTAAATTCTAGAGCTAATTTCCATCATCAAAATTATGCTTAGTTCATCATCATAAAAATTCCTAAAATACCTAAAAAATTCGGCACTCATAGGAAAGTAAACATCCATGATTTTTCCTTTATCGTCACATACATATAACGATACAAGGATCATGAATAACATACTTAAAAATCAAAACTCAAACTTCTTCTCCAAGGCTTCCAATTTCGATGATCATGAAGGAGGGAGAATCAAGGTTCTTTCTTCTACCTTCATGTATGAAAAACACTCAAGACTTTGAGAATTAAGGCTAGAATGAAAGCTTCAATCCCTTGCTCAAAAGACCATGTTGGTCGAACAAAAGAGGGAGAGAAGAAGGGGCTTTTCTTGGCTTAATTCAACACAAATGAAAGGAGATGAGCAACTTACTTACTCTCGAATATTTGGATGGACGGAGTGGAAGATTTCCTCAAACTCAAGCTAGAATCATCCTCCTCCTTGGCATGAAAGCTGCCGAAAAAATGAAGACAGAAACGAGGGTGAATCTTAGTCTCAAAACGGTCACCAAGACGAGAGGGTTACGATTACCTCATCGGTTTTATTCGTTGGATGATTGAAGGTGATCTCCTTGGAGATTTTAGAGCTTGAAGCTTAAGCTTCCATGGAGCTTTTGTGTGTGTGTGTGCTGCTGCCAATGTGAGAGAAGAGAGGGGGGAGAGAGAGATGGAAATATGGCGTGAGGGAGAGAGAGAGTGAGGGAGAGAGTGAGAGATATGAGAGTGGGGATGTCCAAGAGAGTGTTTCTCACTCTCAAGAGAGTGAGTGTAGGAAATAAATCCTAAAGAGAGAGGGATGAGCCATGTCGGCTGTGAGAGGGGAAGGAATAATGTGATCTTATCAGATAAAAATCCCCGAGAGAAAATATTTTCCGGTATAAATTATCCCTCTTTGATCTACTAACTCTCAAACGACTCAAAACTCACCACGTCACTTTCTCGACATCTAATTTCACTCTAACTCATCACATTCTTCACCAAATAAATCAAGGATTCGGAAAACCCAATTTTTGGATCAAAATTCCAAATAACGAAAAAACGTAAAAGTTACTATTTATATTCGCTCCCTTCGAAATAAAATTTTCAAACTCGACTCAAATGAACTCAGAAAATTCTTAAACTTGCACCATTGGTCTTAAAATATACTAATTTGACAAAATTCGGAAATAATTGATGAATAGTGAATTCTCGTCGGCAGTTACTATTCACTGGAAAATCAACTTTCTCAGAATTTCCCGAAATTCGCACACATACTTAACTTCACATTCTCATGCTCATATAACTCATCACATCTTCTTTTTGATACATTGAAACAAGAAAATTATGTTTTTGCCCTTCAGAGGCATTTTGGTAATTTCACAAGAAAAAATTATTTTCAAAAAATTTTATCACATAATTTCGCACATAATCACATATGAACACATTTAAATAAGCACTTAGGCACATTTGCACATTTAATCATAATTAGGATGATTAGTTAAGACTCAGAAGATCGGGGTATTACAGGAACTACACACACATATCGAATTGCATAATCACTAAAGTAAATGAACACATCAATAACATAAAATATGAAATACTTGAATTAAGAGAATTCCTAAGTCAAACTGCCTTGGATTTGTTCACGACAGGGATTGAAAATGAAAGCGAGTAAATTGTTTTGTATGCAAATGTAAAAGAACTGAAAGTAAATTGTATCTTGAGCTGAACACTATCGAATGCTAGGGTAACTAACATCATGCCAACCACACTTGCTTGACTCTTATAGTTGAGGTTGTGGCAGTCAAATTCTTCCTCCGGTAGATAATATCGGTGTGATTGATTGCTTGCCAGATTTAGCTTGATTTTGATGGATGTTTGATTGATCGGGTTGTTAATTGGCCATCAGCGGGTGATTGATTGGAGTGATTTGAATGCCTTCGAGATCCTTCTGTTGCTGGGGCTCGACTCGATCTCTGCAAATCTCCTTCATGCATCTTTCCATATTTAGCTTTGGCGGTTGACTGGTGATAGCGGTTGTGGTCATATTGGCTGCCTGCTTTGGTTGGCCTCACACCAGGGTACTCTCCTTCTCCTGGGGGAATCGGTTTCATGAAGTGGGCTAGAATTGCTCCAGTAATGTCCATTCTGACCATTCCTCTGTTTGCCCTGGACTGAGCTTCCTCCCTTCGAATGGCTGCTTCCTTCTCTATTTAGACATTATGAACAAAAAAAGATAGAAAAAATAGGGCCAAATGGCCTAAAAGTCGAAGACACATTACACCTACACACTTAAACCATACTTGCCCTCAAGTATGCAGGTGGTTTCATAAAAAGGCACCAAGAATAGAGATAAATGAAAAGGAACAAAAACTTCAAGACACAAGACTGCGCATTTAGTTGGATCAGCTTATATATGCATGCATCAGCCATGAAATCAAACCACATACCCTTGAGCACATAATTAACATGTATAGAATGCAGCATTCTCTCACACTCCCAAGTGTATAGTTGAGTGTTTACTCTCACATTATGCCACTATTGGTTCTCCTATAGGCTTGGTTATTGATTCTTAACAGAGTCTTAGCGCAGGTAAAATTCATCAAAGGGACTTTTTAGGTTCATACTCGGCTAACACATGCATTTTACATTCTTCTTAAACGTTTTTGGTCTTAAAAATTTCACCAAAAACATTAGAATCTCGCCACGAACAACATACTAAAAATTTGGTGAAAAACGGACAACTACTAAAAGATGAAAACTGCTCTTTGGACTTGAAAGTCAGAAATTCAACTTTTTAAGCAAATGAATGCAACAATTCATATTCTCATGCACACATAAATCACGAGCTAGAGGCTTTTTAAGGATATTTTAAAAGTTATTTCTCGAATTCAGGACAGTTAAGCTACGGGCTGCGTTTTGCGGCCCATTGAGAATTATTTGTTGGGCCGTAGGACTTTTTTTGGCCCAAAACTCATTGAATGTGCACGTGGACACCAAGTAGAGCCCGAATGTGCACATGGACACCACATCACCCTCCCCTCACTATTCCTCCTCTTTAGAGAGAGAGAACAAATGGCAGACTCATTTCTCTTTCTTCCCCTTTGTCTATCAAGATCCTAATCCAACCAAAACTATAGAGGTACACTCAATTCTATTCCCAGAAGTTCAATTTCCCAAATAATATTTCGAATTCAGCCGCATTCCCAATTGGAACCTTGGAATAATTTAAAATAGGAGTGAAATCGAGCAATGACGACTCGAGGGAGTAGATTGAAAAAAGTGAGGCAAATATTCTAGAAATTTGATGTGAATCGAGATGGGGGATTTAACTGGGATAAGATGGCAGTGCTGCTGGAGTGTATAATTTGAATAACCACGATGTCTGCCTCTTTGATCCATTCACGAATCGACTGGAAAGGCTTCCATCCATGGGCAGTGTTGTTCACAACCTCATCACCGTGGAGAAGATGTGCCTCGCTGTTGCCACCATAGTATCTGGCGGTTGTGCCGCGATGGCGTATGGACTTCATTCCCATCGGTTAAAGCATGCGACAGTCTCTCTTACTCGAGTAGACACAACTGCCTCTTCTACATCACTCGCGATGCATCGAATAATAAACTGAATCTGAAGATTTGGGATGTGTGGGGGAGAGGATGATGCTCGCAATGCAACAAACGATAAATTAAATCTGAAAATTTGGGACGAGTTGTGGGGGAGAGAGAGAGATACTCGCGATGCAACAAATAATAAATCGAAGCTAGAAATTTGGGATTTAGGGAGAGAGAGCCAAAGTGTGAATGGGAGATAGATTTGAATGTGGAATCGAGTAGTCAAAATAGTTATAATATACGGAAACTCAAGTATATAGCCTACGTTGAGCATTCCGGCAAGGTGTTTGTGGTGGTAAGAATTCCAGCAGACGCTCTCGGCCTCGAGCTGAAGCCTTCGAAGGAGCAGAATAGAATTTCACAAGCTTCCGAGGAGGCGGCCTCGTCTTCCTCCGTCACGGATTATGATTCCGCTTCTCCCTCACCGTCACCATCATTGCGAGCTTCGCTTTCACCGGCGAGCAATAAGTTCTAGATTTTTTCACCGGCAAGCAACGGGTTTTTTCAGAACCTAGGGTCTTTCCCGATTTAGATTTAGAAAGAGGAAGAGTTAGGGGAGGGTGATGTGGCATCTACGTGTGCATTTGGGCTCCACTTGGCCATTATGTGTGACTCACGTGCGATTCAATGAGTTTCGGGCCAAAAAAAGTACTACGGCCAAGTAAGTAATTCTTAAAGAGCCGCAAAATGCAGCCCGCATCTTAACTGTCCTGAATTTGAAAAACAACTTTTTAAATGTCCTTAAAAAGCCTCTAGGTCCATAAGTCACTTAAGATCATATAAACATGCACTTCACATAATCTTGTTTTCATTCGCCGAATTTTGCAAATTCAGAAAAACTGCTATTTTGGGAAACTTTCCTTTTATGGAAACTTTCTATTTTTGGAAACTTTGAGAGTCGGGGTGTTACACCAACTAAGACCTCTGATATGATCCTCGACCCTTTTGAAGGAATTTTCGCGAAATGTAGCCCAGAATCAACACGACCGATGGACTGCTAGCACCACTGAGACGGACCCTAGAGAACCGTTGGCAAGAATTAACCCCTACAACCCAAAGAGCAAGTCGTTCAACAATGCTAACCTATGGTAGGAGATGCTACATACGGGGATGATTACCGTTTGATAAGTCGGGTTGAAATTCTCGGCCGATTAATTCGAAGGATAAAATTCAAGAGAGAATAAACTCACAATAATATTAATGATCAAAGGTCAAATTTTCATTCATCTCATGTGCCCTATATATAGGGTATGAGAAAACCTAATCCTACTAGGAATAAACAAAGAAAATAACTCTTAATCTAATAAGAAAATAAATCCTTTGTCTTAACAAGGTATAAAACTCAAATCTGACTCAACTAAGGCTTAATTTCAGCCACCCTAACATAACCCACAAAAATGGTAAAATAAAAACAAATAAAAGACTCAATTAAATCAGCCCATATATGCAATGGAACTTGGACCTCCATGGATTGCATCAACCTCCGTATTTCCTTCCATTATCGATTTTCCCTTGTTATTCCACGTTTCTTGAATCAAAGGCATATTTGCCGAACTTACAGTCTCAACAATATCTTCATTTTGCTGCTGCACCACAGCATTCATTCTAGCACCAACTTCTACCCAGACATTCTCTCCTTGCTCCTTCGACTTGGCCATCTTTAAACGGCGACATATCACATTTCGATGCCCAGCAATTTGACAGATGGAACAGAAAGGAGGAATATCCTCGTATTCATACTCCACTTTGAAAGATTTGGATCCACGATCAAAACATAGCTCCGACGGTCTATCTTTAGTTCATGTCCAATTCCACCAAGACACAAACACAGAGATCAGTGAAACCATTCGCCGAGAGCCCATTTATCTCGACTGGCTGACCAACAACACGAGCTATTGTAGCAATAGTCTCAGATACCCATAAATGGTATGGGAGTTTATTTATTCTAACCCAAACATGAGCAACTGAAGAACCCTATTTCTGTGCTCTTTATAGTGTCTGTAGGGGTCCATATCGAGTCTTGTATTATTTAGTTTTGGGTTTTTTTGTATCTGGGAGGACACACTGGTATACAGGGCAAAAGATTCTTGCAAATGGGCACAATGGAGAGGATAAAGGGCATAAAAGAGGAAGGAATGCAGCAGGGCGTTGGAGGTCCCAAGGAGCTTAATGGTGATCACGACGACAGACGGCAAAGCCACGAAGACCCCGTGCACTGAAAGTCAAAACTTTGCCGGAAATCAAAAGAACAAGTTCTGACAGGGCCACAATATCTTCAACGGTAGCCTCCAACAACAGCAACCAATGGGGTGAGAGCAAGGACATGGGACTGAAAGTGAAGGGCTGACCAACCAAAGGGATGTCGGACTCCAAATCGATTAAAGGGCGGACATAAAAGGCATCAATGCAACTACCAACTTTGAGAGCCGCCATATATATACATCTCTCCCCTCCAACACTTCCAACATCAAAGATTTGGAAGAACACCTCACACACTCTACTCTCTCTGCAAGTTTTAGATTTCTGCACAAACAATATCACTCTTTACATTTTCTGTCAAGACCTTTGTGAGGCAAACAATATTTTCTGGTTTTTTAATGTTGATGATGCTTTCTTTTATCTTTTTCATTGCTTGTTCTTTTTTCTTTATGTTTAGATAAGTTATTTGTGCTTGAGTTGGTTGAGATGCGGTGAGATGTGAGTGTTGTATGTGAGAAAGGTGAGGCCGAAAGCTCGCCGGAAAGCTGCTGGACCTGTTCACAACTCCTACGGTGGCCAATAGAGTAGTGGTGGAGGTGAAATCCCTAAATACGAGGCAAAGGTGTAGTAGTTCCCCTCACCTCCGGTCGTGTTGCGGGCGCTGGAGATTGGTGTATGGTGTAAGCCACGCTTCTAGCCATCTTAGGCCTTCTAGATCCAAAGGCTGCTGATGCAGAGGGCTCAATTGGTGACTTTACCAGATGCGACCTAATTCTATGGACAGTAAGGTGGGCTCCCGAGGTGACTTGGAGGGCTTGATACTGAAAGAAAGTGTTGGGGTCGAGATGCTCACGTGCATGACATGGTGACAATAAAGGGACGTGAGTGTTGAGACTCTATAACCAAGAGACGTGCCCACGCAATGACTATTCGAGGGCCTGGGATCCAGCCACACACGCACACACACATCAAACCAAGTCAAGACCTCAAGCATGCCCTCTATATTTAATTTATTTCGTGTTTTATTTCAGTCTTTACTTCTAGTTTATGTTGAGAGTGTCCAAAACCAAAACCCAACTTTTGTCCAGTGACACCGAGGTCATCTCAGCCTACCTCCCTTGGGTTCGACCCTGAATAATTACCCTAGCTATACCTAGTGGTGGGCATTACGAAATTACAAATAGTATTTTGACGCGTCTGGGTTTCCAACGACAAATCTGGTGCCCTTAAAATTGGCGCCATTGCCAGGGAGGTATGTTTGCCAGTGATAATCAGATTTTTTTGAAGCTAACCTCTTTTGTTTTTTCCTTGTGTATGCTTGGTCGTGGTTTTACAGCTACACCTCGAGGGCATCTTTGGTGCTATCCTGAGATCGAAAAACTAGTAAGGCGGCTACGAGTATAGACAAGGAGGGAAAATGAGGCAGAGAGAATACGAGATCTGCAAGCTATAGCTACAGATCTAGACGAGGAATGTGAGATCTTGAAGGAGAAGATCCATATCTAGAAGCAAAGAACCCGACTGATGACGAGATGGGAGACAACCATCAAGAGGAGTCTGAGCGCACGATAAGGGAGATGGTGTTCCCCACTAACCTCAACCTGCGACCCATGGGCATAAGGTTGCTTGAGCCCACCAGAAACTGGGAGTTGAAGCATACTTTCATACAAATACTCCCGAAGTTCGGTGCCATGCCTCCTCAAAAACATCTACAAGACTTAGAGATGGTGGTCTCGACGGTCTGTATGGAGGGTAACAAGGGAGAATTCATTCAGCTAGTGTCTTTCCCCTTCACACTCCACGACAACGCTAGAGCCTGGCTTTATTCCTTGGAGGAAGGGAGTGTGACGACGTGGGCACAACTTCAACAAAAATTTTGGAAAGATACTTCCCAGCTGCACGTATTATGGCTATGAGAAAGGCCATCACAAGCAACAAAATGGGCACTGGGGAGTCATTCTATGACTATTGGGAAAGATACAAAAAGCTGATAGCGAAGTGCCCACAATACAACATCTCCACTCATGATTTGGTGCAGAATTTTGTAGGAGGTTTGAGGGCCACTAAGAAGTTCTTTATCGATGCTTGCTATGGAGGGAATATTGTGAACAATGCTCCAAGTGAAGCCTTCAAGTGGTTAGGAGATATGGTTGAAGACTCTCACGACGATGGGGGAGAAACATTCAAGCAACCTACCACAGAGCCCACGTCAGTAGAGGCTAAGATCGATGACCTATGCTCTGTTGTGAAGATGCTGGTCAACAATTTGGGCTCACTACAGAAGAAGGTGGTCAAGCCCTACGGATTTTGCCAAGCCATACACCATGAGACAAATGCTTGCCCCGCACTCTTCGTAGAGGATGTTAATGCACTAATGCAAGCAGGAAACAACAACAACCAACAAAGGAGGTTTGAGCCAAACAATCAATACTACAACCCTGCTTGGAAAAATCATGAGAATCTGAGATGGAGACCAAACCCTGGGCACCAAGGGAACCAGCAGGGGCATCAACAGCAGTACCAATAGCCCCAAAACCCAAACAGAAGGCCTTCTTTGACTAATGTTGTCAACATATTGGGGGCCAATTTCACTAAGGAACAGGAGGAGAATGCCAAATTCAAACAAGAAATAAAGAAATAAAAAGAAGCAAAAGGTATCCTAAGGCCCGTAATGCAAAGAGTCTAGTCACGAGTATGATCCTGGAGGCCTTCATGAAGTCTATAATGTCCTTTTCCAGTATCTAAATGATCTCACCTACCTAAAGCCCCATTACAATCTGTTAAGTCCTATAGATAATCTGAGAACACCCTAGTCTTTAATGAATGAAGAGTTATGAGCCAGTAGACAAGCTTATAGCATGGCCAAGATTGAGAATGATTTGAGTGTAAACAGACAACCATGCATACACGAGACGTGTTGCGAGGGAGTGAATCTCATGTTGCATACCCCAATTTGACCTATTTATAGGCTTTGATGAATGAACATGTTGTTGTGTCTTTGTTTTTTTTCATGCTGATCTTGTTTCATGTCTATTGTTGTTTTTCTTTTGTGTCTTATCGTAGGGTAAGTCTGACCACATACTTGAGGACAAGTATGAATTAAAGTGTAAGTATGATGAGCCCTATTTCTGTGCTCTTTATAGTGTTTGTAGAGGTCTAGACCGAGTGTTTTGTTCTTTTATTTTCGGTCTTTTATGTCTAGGAGGACACACTGGTATGCAAGGGTACAAGATTCCTGCAAATGGGCACAATGGAGCGGATAAAGGGCATAAAAGAGGAAGGAATGCATTAGGGCGCTGGAGGCCCCAAGGAGCTTGATGGTGATCACAACAACAGATGGCAAAGCCACGAAGACCCTGTGCGCTGAAGGTCAAAACTTTTCCGGAAATGGAATGAACAAGTTTTGACATGGCCACAACATCTTCAACGGTAGCCTTTAACAACAACAACAGCAGTAACCAATAGGGTGAGAGCAAGGACATGGGACTAAAAGTGAAGGGCTAACCAACCAAAGGGATGTTGGACTCCAAACTCGATTAAAGGGCAGACTTGAAAGACATCAATGCAACTACCAACTTTGGGAGCCGCCATATATATACATCCCTCCCCTCCATCACTCCCAACATTGAAGAATTAGAAGAACACATCACACACTCTACTCTCTCTGCAAGTTTTAGATTTCTGCACAAACAATATCACTCTTTACATTTTTAGTCAAGACCTCTGTGAGGAAAATAATATTTTCTAGTTTTTAATGTTGATGATGCTTTCGTTTATCTTTTTCATTGCTTGTTATTTTATCTTTATGTCTAGCTAAGTTATTTGTGTTTGGGTTGGTTGAGATGCGGTGATATGTGAGTATTGTGTGTGAGAAAGGTGAGGCCGGAAGCTCACTGGAGAGCTACTGGACCTGTTCCTAATGTGCTGGGCTTGATTCCAAAGTGGTAGAGCCTCCACAACTCCTGCGGTGGCCAACGGTGGAGTGGCGGAGGCGAAATCCCTCACAATACTAGTCAAAGGTGTAGGGGTTTCCCTCACCTACGGTCGTGTTGCTGGCACTGGAGAGTGGTGTATAGTGCAAGCCATACTACTAGCCATCTTGGGCCTTCTACATCCAAAGGCTGCAGATGCAAAGGGCTCAATTGGTGACTTTTCTAGATGCGAGCTATTTTTGTGGATAGTAAGGTGGGCTCCCGAGCTGACTTGGAGGGCTCGATACTGAGAGGAAGTGCTGGGGTCGAGATGCTCACGTGCGTGGCATGGTGACACTAAAGGGGCATGAGAGTCGAGACCCTATAACCAAGAGATGTGCCCACGCACTGACTATTCGAAGGCCTGGGATCTAGCCACACATGCACACACACATCGAACCAAGTCAAGACAAACTCAGGCATGCCCTCTATATTTGATTTATTTCGTATTTTATTTCAGTCTTTGCTTCTAGTTTATGTTGAGAGTGTCCCAAACCAAAACCCAACTTCTGTCCAGTGACACCAAATTCATCATAGCCTACCTCCATTGGGTTTGACCCTGAATACTTACCCTAGCTGTACCTAGTGGTGGGCACCAGCAAATTTTAAATAGTATTTTGATGCGTTCGGGTTCCCGATGACAAATCCGGTGCCGTCAGCAACATGCTGCCATAGATTATTAGGATCGAAGTTTTCTGCTACTTTTTGAAGCAAGAAAGAGCCACCCTTAAAAGAAATCGATGAGGGACACTTAACTTTTCTGAAATCTATCGGATCAGAGAAGCGCATTGTGAGCAGCCCTTCCCCATGGCAATCAATTTCCAAGGGTTTGCCAAACCCCAAGCCTGCTGCAACTTCACTTGAAGCTGCAAGGTTGGACGCGGATGCTCCCTCTTATTCAAGATCATCCTGCTAATCATCGTTGTTTCTCGAAAGAGTTTCTCCCTTCTCTCGAACGTGGCCTTAGGAAGCGCAAGCGAGAGACAATCATAACCCTCTTTTGATTAATAAAATTGTGAGTTTATTAAAGTTTATAACGACTAATTAAATTATAAATCATTCCTGTTTGTGGCATTTTGTTTATCATAGGTTAGTTGTTGAACAACACTATCTTTAAGTAATAGGGGTTAAGTCTTACATAGGGTTCTATGAAAGTCTGTGTCGAGGGTGCTAGTAATTCATTGGTTCGTTGTATTTCCATGTGTTCATTGATTGTGGCTACGTTTCTCATCTATTTCAGCAAGATTAAAGATGATTGTATCATAAGGTAACAATTGTGAGTTACCATGACATTAAAGAAAAGTAAGAAACAAAATTAATAATTTATTACTCTTTCCATCTTATTTCAATTGTCTAGATTGCCTTATTTATTTGTCTTGTTTTAATGATTTTATACCTAGAATAAAAAATTTAATCTTTTCCACACATAGTAACATTATCTACTTAATTCATAAATTACACATATTTTATCGAGGACGTGCCACGAGGAATTGAGGGTTTAATATTTTATGAGTTTAGTGATATTATTCTCACCTATGAATAGAGGTCCTCTTTCTTTGAACTTCCCTATTTCAATCAGCTAGCTCAAAAATAGAATATTTAAAAACTACAATAACAATAAAATTGATCACGAAAAAAGTTGATCCGAGGTGGGATTAGCCTCAACCAAATAAGGTTGTCTTCAAACTGAGTGAGTTTGCCTCACATCTCAAAATGAGTACGTAATACTCCTACAAAACAAAGTAAGTTTTGCTGTGAAGGAAAGCTTGTTGACGCTAGCAAGTATCGAGTAATCATCGTATTGCTGCTTTATCTAACTGCAAGTCACCCAGACATCTCCTATGCAGTTTGGGTGTGTGCAAGATTTCACGTTGAACGTGTAGTACCCCGTCTCTTTAATTAGCTTAATTTATTCTCCATAATGTGATTAAGTGTTTAAGAGTTGTCTTCTTATGTGTTAAGTTTGAGTAGAAAAGATACGAGAGAAGAAATTCTCCCGCTAGCCCAAAAATGCCATTTTGAGTTTCTATATGATTTTCTCGTCTCAATTAACCCGAAACGAGTTGACGCTGAAGTTTATGAGCATGAGAATATGTGTTTTGAGATGTGTGAAAGTTGTGTGTTTAGTTTGCAAAAGCTTAATTTTGATGAATAGTAAAGTGCATCGTAAATTTCACTATTCACCCGATTATCCGATTTTTCATTCGGAAAAGTGTTTTTGAGGTGTGGGAATTATTTTAAAACCATTGAAATATGTTTTGGGAGCATTTAAGGATGATATTATGTGGCTATTTGATTAATTAAGCTAATGAGGGTTAATAAGATAAAATATAGAGTCAATCATTATTCATCGAATGACTAGCCCTTCATTTTTTGCCACAAATTCCTCTCAAACCCTAGTATATAAACCTCACTCTCTCCCTCCCTCATAGCAGCCACCCCTTCCTCTCTTCTCTTCCTCTCTTGGCTTCAAAACACACTCACACACTCACCATTGTTGTCTTCCTAAATGCTTCAAGAATCGAGCAAGAGATCAAGTTCAAATTCGAGCAAAAACCTAGCAAAGGTTAGATCTATCATCTCCATGGTTTTAACCTCATGTTTGAGCATGAAAAACTCTCTTCCCTCTCCTTCATTTTCGTGCTTCTTGCTTCAAGAAAAGAGAAATGTTTTAATCTTCATATATCATGCTAGATCTATTTTCTAGACTTCATTTCTTGCATAAACAATCAAGTAGAAAGAAACCCTAATCCCTAGTTCTTCACCTGGCCAAATCTAGGGCTCATTAGGGGGTTTTTATTTCTTGTTTTGAATGATTAAATTGATGTTAAATATGTGTTCATATGATAAGCATGCTTATACTTGGAATGAACGAGTTTGAACAATCTCTCTTGTATTTGTGCCTAATTTAGAAACTTTGAAGAAAATGAGAATAGGGTTTTTTTATTTTTAACCTTTTATGATGAATGTGAGCTTATATATGTGTTCTTGAGAATTATCTAAGCATGTTAGAACTTGAGTTGGTCGGATTTGAGCATCTATTGAGCAAAATATGCATTTTCCCCAAAATAAACACTTACTTTTTTTTTAAAGGATATTCCATATATGAACATGGTTTGATTATTTGATGATGTAGATGACTTCTATAATTTATTTTAAACATGTTGGAAGTGTTTTTGAAAGAAAACAAGCATCTTTGGTCCCTTGTATGGAAAATTTGAAGTTTTAACTCAAGAGTTCTAATCTTTCTTAAATTGTGTTAGTTAAGGATGTTGAAGAGGTTATGCCTTAAGTGTATGAGCATGTTAGAATGTTAAATGATTTTGGACATGCACCAACACCCCAATCTTCAAAGAGTATTTGATCTATATATGTCTTTGAAGATTTGATTGTGCAAAATATAAAGATATGCTTGAAACTAGGCAAGATTTTTACGGCTTGAGCTAGCCGAGGTTGAGACTTAGCCGAGGCTACGCTTTTTGGGCAGTCTGTGAAGCTAGCTGCAGCTGGTTGCTAGCCGAGGCTAGTTTGTTCTTGCTTCAAAATTCGAGAACTTTATTATTTTTTGATATTATGTTGATATTGTTTGAGACTAATGTTGATATTGATGGTGATATTGCATGAGATGGATGTTGATATTGTTTGAAATTGAGGTTATGTTTAGATCAGTGTTTTTGATTTGTTTGGTTAGTATTTGTTGGAGAGTTGGGTAAGGGTTTGAATTTTGGGTTTTGGTATTTTGAAACCGAGAAAACCCTAAGAGCCAAATCGATTAGAAGTTAGAGGCTTCGAGGGTTAAGCTCTCATTATTTATAGTTGTTCTCTCATCCTTATCATCAATCTCATCTCTTGAAGGATTGAGTGGAAGCTTGAAGTGAGGAAGCAAGGAAGAAGAAAGTAAGTGAGAAAGAGAATATAGATAAAGGTGGGCTTTCTAACTTATGAAATGAAAATGTTATGATACTATGATATTACTACATGTGGTTTTAAATGATTAACTTGCCATGTTTTGAGTTTTGTATGATACCATCTACTTGAGAAAAGACGAATTTGGTCCTACGTGAGGTAGGATTATGTGTACATGTTTTGTCATCGTGAGCCTTCTTTCGGTGGGCCAGTCACGGTGTTTGAGAAGGAGGCCTACTTCTCAACATTCGATATTATTATTGTACATGTTGTTTCATACTTATATGATATTGACTACGCAGTCATTTGCAAAATGAGAAAATCACTTTCAAGCATGCACTTGTTATTTTAAAAATCACTACTTGTGTTATGCTAAAAGAGGCATGTTTAATCTATAGCTTTATCAAGCATGTTTTGAAGTTATTTTTGGCACGTGTTCACTTCGTACTCAGCCCTGCATGTTGTTTTTAAAATGTACAGCTTTGCTCGGATGGTGATGAAGTGTGCTCGGAGGCTTTTGTTGATAAACCCCTCTAAGTTGTTTAAGCTAGGATTATGTGTCTTCATACATGTAATTCGGGTTATGTTTCCGCTGCAACACTCTGAAGTTTCTTTTGTTTTTGTTTTATTATAATTTTGTTGAGACTATGAGCCATCTTGAATTCGAAATAATTATCCTTATTTTGTATGATTTACCTAACTTTAAAGCACTTGGCGTAATTATGTTGAAGTTCCCATGAAGTTAACCTAAATCTAAAAGCTGGAGCTATCTTGATATCGATAGTGTTCGCTATCGATCAGAAAGCTGGAGCTAAGGACCTGGAAAATCTCGCAGGTATGGAGAAATTAAAGGGCGTTCCCATTATTATTTTGTTTGATACTGGTGCGTCACATTCATTTATAGCAAGTGCATTGGATACCCTAGAATTGGACGTAGAGAAAGCGAACCAGGATTTGAGAGTATCTACCCCTCTAGGTAGGTCTACATCTGTTAGTCATGTTTGCCCTAAGTTGGATTTTGATATTTGATCTCTTAGAAAATCGGCCCATTCCTTGAATTTAATTCAAATGTGGGATGTGGATATCATCCTCGGAATGGATTGGTTGATAGAGAATTTCGCTACAATTCGATGCGATCAAAGGCAAATTTCTTTCCATCCGCCTAGAAAGGAACCTTCTTTAGTTTTACCAGGATTGCCACCCGACAGGCAATTGGAGTTCACCATTGACCTTGAGCCTGGATCAGCTCCAATATCGAAAGCGTCGTATGGGATAGCCCCGAAAGAACTACAGGAGTTGAAGATTCAACTTCAAGAACTACTAGATTTGGGTTTTATTCGACCTAGTGTATCCCTTTGGGGAGCACCAATCTTGTTTGTCAAGAAGAAGGATGGTAGTCTAAGGATGTACATAGACTATCGAGAGCTTAACAAGTTGACCTTGATGAACAAATATCCAACGCCAAGGGTTAGCGACCTTTTTGATCAGCTCAAAGGAGCTAGTGTATTCTCGAAGATTGATTTAAGGTCTGGTTACCACCAGTTAAAGATCAGGCAAGAGGATGTCCCCAAAAAAGCATTTCGGACGAGGTATGGCCTCTATGAGTTTGTAGTGATGCCTTTTGGCCTGAAAGTGCTCCAGTAGTGTTCATGGACCTCATGAATCGAGTGTTCCACGAATTCTTGGACAAACTTGTGATCGTGTTTATCGACGACATCCTTGTGTATTCAAAGAGTCAAGCAAAGCATGAAGAGCACCTCCAAATCGTTCTTCAGTGATTGAGAGACGAGAAGTTGTATGCCAAATTCTCTATGTGTGAGTTTTGGCTAAAAGAAGTAAATTTTCTTGGACACGTAGTATCTTCTGAAGGAATCAAGGTTGATTCTACAAAGGTGCAAGCAGTCCAGGAATGGAAGTCACCAACCTCACCACAAGAAATTCGCAGTTTCTTGGGTTCGGCAGGTTACTACCGGAGATTCACTGAAGGATTCTCCAAGATTGCAAGACTAATGATGCAACTGCTCAAGAAAGACTTAAAGTTTAGATGGACTGATGAGTGTGAGAAAGTTTCCAAGAATTGAAGACCAAATTGACCTCCGCTCCAGTGCTAGCCATTCCTGAGGCTGGAAAGGACTATATTATCTTCATCGACTCATCGAAGAAAGAATTAGGCTGTGTCCTAATGCAAGAAGGTAAGGTCATTGCCTACACTTCATGGCAATTAAGATCTTATGAGGTAGAATACCCTACCCATGATTTAGAACTAGCAGCAGTCGTACATGCCCTGAAGATTTGGAGACACCACCTTTATTGAGCTAAGTGTGAAATCTTCACGGATCACAAAAGTCTTAAATACTTCTTCGAGCAGAAAGAATTGAACATGAGGTAAAGAAGATGGCTCGAATTAGTGAAAGACTATGACTGTAAGATCTCTTATCACCCAGGAAAGGCGAACGTTGTAGCTGATGCCTTGAGTAGAAAAGAATAACCCGAGTTAGCATTTCCTCTCACCGAAAATAAGGAACTTATCGAGAATTTTGGAGCAATAAAAATAGAAGTGCTTGAACCGCCTCAGACCACGGAGCAACAAATTGCAGCTTTTGTAGTGGCTCTGGATTTTAGAACAAGAATCATAGTGGGCGAAAGAAGAGATGAGAAGTTGGAAATTCTTAGACTCAAAATCTGCAAGGATGGAGTCGAAGATTTCCGAGAAGCTAGTGATAATGCCCTCCAATTCAGAGACAGGCTGTTTGTTCCCAATGATGAAGAGTTGAGGGATGAAATCATGAGAGCGACTCACGATACTCCCTATACCGCACATCCGGGAAGCACCAAGATGTATCAAGATCTAACGCAAAAGTTTTGGTGGGAAGAAATGAAACGAGAAATAGCCTCGTTCGTAGAACGATTCTTGCCCTGTCAGCAAGTAAAATTATTGCATCAGCAACCTTATGGGTAGCTGCTACCATTGAAGATCCCCGAATAGAAGTGGGATGATATTAATATGGCTTCGTGACAGAATTGCCTAAGTCCCAGAAAGGAAAAACAGCGATTTAGGTGATAGTGGATAGATTAACCAAATCTGCTCACTTCATACCAATCCCAACTACCTATGGAGCCGATAAACTTGCCCAGATATATGTACGTGAAATTGTGCGTTTGCACGTTGTACCCCAGACGATCACGTCTGATCGAGACTCCAAGTTTACTTCCCATTTTTGGAAGACCTTTCAAGAGGAGATGGGTACCAATCTGAATTTCAGCAGCGCATTCCACCCGCAAACGGATGGAAAATCTGAGCAAACCATCCAAATCTTGGACGATACGTTGAGAACCGTGGTGTTGGATAGAGGTGACAAATGGTAGCAAGTTTTACCTCTCATTGAGTTCGCTTACAATAACAACTATCAGATGACAATTGTCATGGCACCCTATGAAGCCCTTTATGGAAGACAATATAGATCCCCGCTTTATTAGGATGAAGTGGGAGAAAGAAAGGTGTTAGGACCTGACGCTATTGAAGAGATGATCAAGATCGTTCGCGTGATCGAACAAAGGATTAAGGAATCCCAGGATCGCCAAAAGTCATATGCGGATACTCGTAGGTCAGAATTAGAATTCTCAGTCGGAGATAAGGTATTCCTGAAGGTCTCACCTTCTAGAGGAATACACCGTTTTGGTGTGAAAGGGAAGCTTAAGCAAAGGTACATAGGACCTTATGAGCTTTTGGAGATGATCAGTCCTGTCGCTTACAAGTTGGCCTTGCCGCCAAGCTTCGGAAATTCACACAGTGTATTTCATGTACCCCAATTACGCAAGTACATGTTTGATCCGAAACATGTAATCCGCCAAGAAGATGTAGCTCTAGAGCCAGACTTGAGCTACGAAGAAAATCCCTAGGCGATCTTTGATCAAAAGGTCCAGCAGTTACGAACCAAGGCGGCCTCCCTAGTCAAGATCAAATGGAGACATCATGGTCTCAAAGAAGCTACGTGGGAGATGGAAGACAAGATGAAAGAAAAATACCCCGAGCTTTTTCTTAAGGTAAATTAATTTCGGGACAAAATTTCTTTAAGGGGGAGAGGATGTAATACCTCGTGTCTTTAATTAGCTTAATTTATTCTCCATAATGTGATTAAGTATTTAAGAGTTGTCTTCTTATGTATTAGGTTTCAGTAGAAAAGATACGAGAGAAAAAATTCTCCCGGTAGCCCAAAAATGCCGTTTTTAAGTTTCTATATGATTTTCTCATCTCAGTTAACCCGAAACGAGTTGATGTTGAAGTTTATGAGCATGAGAATATCTGTTCTGAGATGTGTGAAAGTTGTGTGTTTAGTTTGCAAAAGCTTGATTTTGATAAATAGTAAAGCGCATCGTAAATTTCACTATTCACCCGATTGTCCGATTTTTCCATCGGAAAAGTATTTTTGAGGCATGGAAATTATTTTGAAACCATTGAAATATGTTTTGGGAGCATTTGAGGATGATATTATGTGGCTATTTGAATAATTAAGCTAATGAAGGTTAATGAGATAAAGTATAAAGTCAATCACTATTCATCGAATGACTAGCCCTTCATTTTTTGCCACAAATTCCTCTCAAACCCTAGCATATAAACCTCCCTCTCTCCCTCCCTCATGGCAGCAACCCCTCCCTCTCTTCTCTCCCTCTCTTGGCTTCAAAACACACTCACACACTCAACACTGTTGTATTCCTGAAAGCTTTAAGAATCGAGCAAGAGATCAAGTTCAAATTCGAGCAAAAACCTAGCAAAGGTTAGATCTATCATCTCCATGGTTTTAACCTCATGTTTGAGCATGAACAACTCTCTTCCCTCTCCTTCATTTTCGTGATTCTTGCTTCAAGAAAAGAGAAATGTTTTAATCTTCATATATCATGCTAGATCTATCTTCTAGACTTCATTTCTTGCATAAACAAACAAGTAGAAGGAAACCTTAATCCCTAGTTCTTCGCTTGGCCAAATCTAGGGCTCATTTGGGGGTTTTAATTTCTTGTTTTGAATGATTAAATTGATGTTAAATATGTGTTCATATGATGAATATAAGCATGCTTATACTTGGAATGAACGAGTTTGAACAATCCCTCTTGTATTTGGGCCTAATTTAGAAACTTTGAAGAAAATGAGAATAGGGGTTTTTATTCTTAACCTTGTATGATGAATGTGAGCTTATATATGTGTTCTTGGAAATTATCTAAGCATGTTAGAACTTGATTTGGTTGGATTTGAGCATCTATTGAGCAAAATATGCATTTCCCAAAATAAACACCTAACTTTTTTGAAAGGATTTTCCATATATGAACTTGGTTTGATTGTTTGATGATGTAGATGACTTCTATAATTTATTTAAGCATGTTGAAGGTGTTTTTGAAAGAAATCAAGCATCTTTGGTCCCTTGTATGGAAAATTTGAAGTTTTAACTTAAGAGTTCTAATCTTTCTTAAATTGTGTTAGTTAAGGATGTTGAAGAGGTTATGCCTTAAGTGTTTGAGCATGTTAGAATGTTAGTTAAAATAATTTTGGACACCAAGTCCCCAATCTTCAAAGAGTATTTGATCTATATAAGTGATTGAAGATTTGATTGCGTGAAATATGAAGATATGCTTGAAACTCGGCAAGATTTTTAAGACTTGAGCTAGCCGTGGTTGAGACTTAGCCGAGGCAATTCTTTCTAGGCAGTCTATGAAGCTAGCCGTGGCTAGTTGCTAGCCGAGGCTAGTTTGTTCTTGCTTTAAAATTCGAGAACTTTATTATTGTTTGAGATTTATGTTGATATTATTTGAGACTAATGGTGATATTGATGTTGATATTGCATGAGAAGGATGTTGATATTGTTTAAAATTGAGGTTATCTTGAGATAAGTGTTTTTGTTTTGTTTGGTTAGTATTTGTTGGAGAGTTGGGTAAGGGTTCGAATTTTGGGTTTAGGCATTTAGAAACCGAGAAAACCCTAAGAGCCAAATCGAATAAAAGTTAGAGGCTTCGATGATTAAGCTCTCGTCGTTTATAGTTTTTCTCTTGTCCTTATCATCAATCTCATCTCTTGAAGGATTGAGTGGAAGCAAGGAAGAAGAAAGTAAGTGAGAAAGAGAATCGAGAGAAAGGTGGGTTTTCTAACTTATGAAATGAAAATGTGATGATACTGTGATATTGCTACATGTGATTTTAAATGATTAACTTTCTATGTTTTGAGTTTTGTATGATACCATCTACTTGACAAAAGACGAATTCGGTCCTACGCAGGTAGGATTATGTGTACACGTGTGGTGATCGTGAGCCTCCTTTCAGTGGGCCGATCACGGTGTTTGAGAAGTAGGCCTACTTCTTAACACTCAATATTATTTATTGTGGATGTGGTTTCATACTTATATGATATTGACTGTGCAGTCATTTGCAAAATGAGAAAATCACTTTCAAGCATGCACTTGTTATTTTTAAAATCACTACGTGTGTTATGCTAAAAGAGGCAAGTTTAATCTATAGTTTTATCAAGCATGTATTGAAGTTATTTTTGGCATGTGTTCACTGAGTACGAAGTACTCAAGCCTGCATGTTATTTTTAAAATGTGCAGGTTAGCTCGGATTGCGATGAAGTGTGCTCGGCGGCTTTTGTTGATAAACCCCTCTAAGTTGTTTAAGCTAGGATTACGTGTCTTCATACATGTAATTCGGGTTATGTTTCCGCTGCAACACTCTGAAATTTCTTTTGTTTTTGTTTTGTTATAATTCTATTGAGACTATGAGCCATCTTGAATTTGAGATAATTATCCTTATTTTATAAGATTTACCTAACTTTAAAGCACTTGGCGTGATTATGTTGAAGTTCCCATGAAGTTAGCCTAAATCTAAAAACATTATCTAGCGGGAGATAGAATTGATAGGAAATCCACCTCCGAAAATTGTCAGTTCATTGGAAGCAAGTTAGTGTCTTGGTTCTCAAAGAAGCAAGCGTGTGTCGCCACCTCCACAACTGAATCAGAGTACATGACAACAAGCAGTTGTTGCATGCAGATCCTTTGGCTGAAGAAACAGCTGAGCGACTACAAAGTGGAAACTGGCAAAGTCTCTATCTACTGTGACAGCTCTAGTGCTATTGCAATCACCTTGAATCCAGTTCACCATTCAAGGACAAACACACATCAACATCAGGCATAACTTCATCCGTGATCATGTTGAAAGCAAGGATGTCATTGTGGAAAAGATTCACACTGATATTCAATGAGCTAATATCTTTACAGAGCCTTTAGTGGAATCCCGATTCAAGATATTGTGCCAACTTCTTAGATTGTTGGACCCAACTGAAGATGACAAGAAGATAGAAGTATCTAGTTGAGGGGGAACTCAGCTTGAGGGAAAACTGACCAAGTTCGAGGCAAGTACACGGTTTGAAGTCAACAAGGAGTCAAACCTTAGCTAAACATTCAACTTAAGTTAGCTGAATGTATGCCAAACTAAGGACTGAGTTGATTCCTGCATCAATTGACAGGTATGAACTGTATCATCATGCTCCTTAGCAATTAAGGCAGATGAATTTATTTCAAACATTCTCTGGCATGTTTTACACACATTAACTAGCATCTAGTTGCATTCAATGTAAAGTATGGTCAAACTCAACAACCTATGGTTATAGACCAAGAATGGGCTGACATAAAACTGTTTGACATCCCTCACTCACACGTGACCTATACCGGACCCACGTTCCAGCACACATTCTCTTTATCAAACAGTCGCGAAATCGTAGCCATTGATTGCGAAAAGACAACAATGCATAACAGCCGTGATCTTGGTCATTCTTACCTATAAAAGGGAGTCTGCAAACCCTGAATTTTTGATATCATTAACTTCTTTGCCGTATTATCTAAGTTTATCTATACAATTTTTCTACAAAAACCCTTGTGATATGGTTTTAAGTAGTACGTTATGGTTTACCCATTCTAGTCATCTTCACTCTAGAACCAGCGTAGGATCGTGATATGGTTTCAGTCTACCCTTCCAAAAGTAGTAGCTAGGCGGGTTGGGTTGTTACAATAACAATGGCCAATAAAGTACATGATGCCAAGGAAGAGCACTGATGAGACCATATTTTATATGCTCATCATGTGTTTTTAGGTGTAGATCGAGTTTAGCTTTGGAGGATACTGTTTTAATGTCTGGGAGGACACGTTTGGTAGTAGGCATAGAAGGATAGGAACTCTGGCAATTGGAATGGATTTGCGCGTGAAAGTGAGCACTTCGATACGATGCAATGGTCAAGGAGCTCTGCTTGCAGTTAGAGATATCGAGGGCGGAAGTCCAAACACTTAGAAGTTGCTCCGTACCAGTCGGCATGATCAATTCAGACCATGCGCAGTCATTCCAAAGAGGTTAAGAAGGCAGGAGAGCTCTGGGCAGGGAAGAAGAAGGTGAGTATGAAGTATCTGGGTAGTATAGCTGGCGTGTATATTCGGAAGAGTCCTACAAGGAAGCAATTGGTGCCTTGGAGGAGAAGGACATGTGGATATATCTTCTACTCAGATAAGGAAACAAGAAGATAAACATGGAGTGTTGCCGATAAGGAAACAAATCTTTTCTAGTTCTAATCGGTCAAGGAAGGGAACTGCCAGCTGTCAATCGAAGGCCTTTATGTGGGTTTTTAGGGTTTTAAGCCCATGATCCTTGAACTCTATAAATATGTTCGTGCATGCAGCCTCAAACACACAAGTTTTACATTTTTCTTTCGTACAATTTAGTTTTCTGTTATTAAGTCCAAGTTTGGGCAGACTATCGTTTAAGTATTAGTTCAAGTATGTTTTCTTTATCTCTTTTGCTATTGTTATTTACTTTATGTCTAACTAAACCTATAGATCTTGGTTTAGGTACAGGATATGTGATTTAAGTGTTTTATAACTCGTGAGGTCCAATTGGGCAAGATAGTTATATATATGTGTGTTCCCGAGGTATTAGGCAATGATTTCAAAGCAATCTGTTTGTGCCAAGGGACCATACTGTAGATGGGCAATTGGAGGGCGGCAGATTCCTTAAAAGGAAGGTAGCTTAGACCAATAGAGACCGGGAGAGGTTTGCCTCACGCTCCTTGAGGGCGACAAATCTCAGGTTGAACTAGGACGGAGCCAAACGAAGTATGCTGATTCTGGTGAAAAGTCGGAGTGGGATCCTCGTATCTCATAGGGACGGAACGGGTTAGTCTAGTGCCCAAAGCTGCTTGTTCCAGTCTATGCCCCTTGTAGAATGCTCAGGGGTAAGTTGGGCAAGTTAGGAAGCCTGGGGTGGGAATGCCACGCAGGATTCACAAGTAAGGACGAGCTGGGCAGATCGTGGCTGTGGGCATGACAACGTGAAAGTAGGACTATGATGCAGTTTGCCTATAACCGTTGACACACATATGTAGAGAATATCTTTGCACGTATAATCGAGTTATACTTATTCACATTGAATCGAACCTAAATCTAGATTGCTTTTTATTACCGATTATTTGCTTGTTTAGTTTCAATATTTACTTTTCAGCGTTTTGCCCAAGCCGTTAGTAGAAATAGACCAAACCAATACTGTAACAGGATACTTTCAAGAGAATATTGCATCAATTCCTCATGGGATCGACCCTTACTTACCGACTAGCTGATCCTAGGAAGTGGGCAAGGAAAAATACAAATTCTATTTTATCGCGGCTAAACGACAGTCGTGTCAAAATTGGCGCCGTTGCCAGGGAATTGATTTTGTGGTATTCTCTTTCGTGTTTGTTCTTTTGATTTAATTTTATGCTTAACCCTAACCATGCAGAGAGTTCGCAAGCTTGGTACGACGATAATATCAATTGAACATTAAGGCAGATTAAGGCAGAGGCAAGGAAGAAAGTGGAAGAAGAGGCACAACGTTTTGCACTTTTGGAGAAAGAGCGGAAATCTTCGGAAAATCTAAACGATTCACCAATGGAGGAGCAGTACTCCTCAGATAGCAAAGAAGAAATGAGTCAACAAGAAGAAGCAATGGCCGGAGAAGAAGAAAAGACTATGAGAGAGATGGTTTTCCCTAGCACACTGAACCTGAGGCCATCGGGCATCACTTTGCCCGAGCCAATGAAGCCCTGGGAGCTAAAATCTTATTTCGTCCAGATCCTGCCCAAGTTCAGCGATCATCCAGGGGAGGACCCACAAAGGCACTTACAAGATTTCGAGATGTCCTGCGGAACGGTTCCTACTAAGAGGAATCTGGAAGAATACGTGAGGTTGATCGCCTTTCCGTTGTCATTACAAAATGGTGCAAGAGAATGGCTTTACAGTTTGCTCGTGGGGAGTGTGAAGACATGGCAAGAGATGCAGCAAAAGTTCTTGGTGAAATATTTTCCAGCTGCACGTATTTAGGCAATGAGGAAGAGGATCACTTGCATCAAGATGGGAATTAATGAGACGCTCTATGACTATTGGAGCATGTTTAAATTTATGCTTGCAAAATGCCCACAACATCAAATTCCTAAGTACGATTTGGTCCAGTGCTTTTGGGAGGACATCGAATTGGAGAGAAAGCCTTGGTGAATGTAGCTTGCCAAAGAACAGTCATGAATAAGCCTCCGAGCAATGTTTTTCAGATAATTGGAGAGATGGCGATGGAGTCTAGGATAGATGAGGTCGGCGAATTGCCCAAGGCGACAGCAGGAAGCCCATCACGAACTGATGAGAAGATCGATAAGCTAGCCGCACATATGGAATCTCTTATTACTCTAATGGCTGATAACAACAAGAAAGCGGTGAGGGCATGTGGGATATGCACAACGGTCACACACCCAACGGTTCAATGCCCAACAATTTATATAGAAGAAGATGTGAATGCTATAAGTTTCAATACCAATCAAGAGAGGCAATATGATCCGAATTCCCAAGTTTACAACCCCGAATGGAAGAACAATGAGAATCTGAGGTATGGAAACAACAACTATCAGCAGTTTGGGCAACATGCGCAGAAATCTTAGCAGCTACAGCAGCATACCGCTGCGTGATATGAACAAACCATCTTTGACTGAGGTGGTGAATAGCTTGATTAGGTATCATACCAAGGCATAACAAAAGAATGATCAGTTTAGTGTTAGAACGGAGACACGAGGTGCAATTCAACATATCACTGCCCAATTGGCACACCTTGCCAATGCCTTGGGCAGGATAGAGAAGAAGCAAGGTGAACTTCCAGCCCAAGTGGAGGTGAACAAGGCTCAAGTTAATGCTGTGACGCTAAGAGGAGGAAAGATATTGCCCAAGAATTTTCAGATGCCGGATTCTGAAACTCTTTTGCCCAAGAAGAAAGAGTTAGAGGTCCAGGAGAAGGAAAATGAGAGCAAAGAGATGAATGATGGGGATGAAGAAGTATCTCCCGAGCCTAAATATGTTAAGCCTATACCCATTACTCGAGCACCTTTTTTAGGTAGGTTGAAGCGGACTAAGATGGACAAAGAGATGGCTGATATGATCAACATTTTTAAGAAGGTTGAGATAAACCTACCTCTTCTCGCGGCACTTCACAGCATGCTCAAATGTGTGAAGCTATTGAAGGATCTTTGCACAAGGAATGTGCGGAGTTATGATGGAGCAAGAGTTGTCATGGGGAAGAATGTGTCAGCAGTAATCAAAAGGAATTTGCCCAAGAAATGTCGAGATCCTGGCATGTTCACTATCCCATGCCAAATTGGAAACATGAAGATTGAGAAAGCCATACTGGATTTAGGCGTGTCGAGCATGCCTTTGTCCATGTATGATGAGGATATTATGGGACCACTCCCTAGTATATAAACCTCCCTATCTCCCTCCCTCATAGCAGCCACCCCTTCCTTTCTTCTCTCCCTCTCTTGGCTTCAAAACACACTCACACACTCACCATTGTTGTCTTCCTCAATGCTTCAAGAATCGAGCAAGAGAGCAAGTTCAAATTCGAGCAAAAACCTAGCAAAGGTTAGATCTATCATCTCCATGGTTTTAACCTCATGTTTGAGCATGAAAAACTCTCTTCCCTCTCCTTCATTTTCGTGCTTCTTGCTTCAAGAAAAGAGAAATGTTTTAATCTTCATATATCATGCTAGATCTATCTTCTAGACTTCATTACTTGCATAAACAATCAAGTAGAAGGAAACCCTAATCCCTGTTCTTCACTTGGCCAAATCTAGGGCTCATTAGGGGGTTTTTATTTCTTGTTTTGAATGATTAAATTGATGTTAAATATGTGTTCATATGATGATTATAAGCATGCTTATACTTGGAATGAACGAGTTTGAACAATCCCTCTTGTATTTGTGCCTAATTTAGAAACTTTGAAGAAAATGAGAATAGGGGTTTTTATTTTTAACCTTTTATGATGAATGTGAGCTTATATATGTGTTCTATGGAATTATCTAAGCATGTTATAACTTAAGTTGGTTGGATTTGAGCATCTATTGAGCAAAATATGCATTTTCCCCAAAATAAACACTTACTTTTTTTTGAAAGAATTTTTCATACATGAACTTGGTTTGATTATTTGATGATGTAGATGACTTCTATAATTTATTTTAAACATGTTGGAAGTGTTTTTGAAAGATAACAAGCATCTTTGGTCCCTTGTATGGAAAATTTGAAGTTTTAACTCAAGAGTTCTAATCTTTCTTAAATTGTGTTAGTTAAGGATGTTGAAGAGGTTATGCCCTAAGTATTTGAGCATGTTAGAATGTTAGTTAAAATGATTTTGGACACCAACTCCCCAATCTTCAAAGAGTAATTGATCTATATATGTGTTTGAAGATTTGATTGTGTGAAATATGAAGATATGCTTGAAACTAGGCAAGATTTTTACGGCTTGAGCTAGCCGAGGTTAAGACTTAGCCGAGGCAACCCTTTTTGGGCAGTCTGTGAAGCAAGCCGCGGCTGGTTGCTAGCCGATGCTAGTTTGTTCTTGCTTCAAAATTCGAGAACTTTATTATTGTTTGATATTATGTTGATATTGTTTGAGACTAATGTTGATATTGATGTTGATATTGCATGAGATGGATGTTGACATTGTTTGAAATTGAGGTTATGTTGAGATAAGTGTTTTTGATTTGTTTGGTTAGTATTTGTTGGAGAGTTGGGTAAGGGTTCGAATTTTGGGTTTTGGTATTTTGAAACTGAGAAAACCCTAAGAGCCAAATCGATTAGAAGTTAGAGGCTTCGATGATTAAGCTCTCATCATTTATAGTTGTTCTCTTGTCCTTATCATCAATCTCATCTCTTGAAGGATTGAGTGGAAGCTTGAAGTGAGGAAGCAAGGAAGAAGAAAGTAAGTGAGAAAGAGAATATAGAGAAAGGTGGGCTTTCTAACTTATGAAATGAAAATGTTATGATACTATGATATTACTACATGTGGTTTTAAATGATTAACTTGCCATGTTTTGAGTTTTGTATGATACCATCTACTTGAGAAAAGACGAATTCGGTTCTACGTGAGGTACGATTATGTGTACTCGTTCGGTCATCGTGAGCCTTCTTTCGGTGGGCCGGTCATGGTTTTCAAGAAGGAGTCCTACTTCTCAATACTGGATATTATTATTGTAGATGTTGTTTCATACTTATATGATATTGACTGCGTAGTCATTTGCAAAATGAGAAAATTACTTTGAAGCATGCACTTGTTATTTTTAAAATCACTACTTGTGTTATGCTAAAAGAGGCAAGTTTAATCTATAGCTTTATCAAGCATATTTTGAAGTTATTTTTGGCACGTGTTCACTTCGTACTCAGCCCTGCATGTTGTTTTTAAAATGTACAGGCTAGCTCGGATGGCGATGGAGTGTGCTTGGCGGCTTTTGTTGATAAACCCCTCTAAGTTGTTTAAGCTAGGATTATGTGTCTTCATACATGTAATTCGGGTTATGTTTCCGCTGCAACACTCTGAAATTTCTTTTGTTTTTGTTCTGTTATAATTCTGTTGAGACTATGAGCCATCTTAAATTTGAGATAATTATCCTTATTTTGTAAGATTTACCTAACTTTAAAGCACTTGGCGTGATTATGTTGAAGTTCCCATGAAGTTAGCCTAAATCTAAAAACATTATCTAGCGGGAGATAGAATTGATAGGAAATCCACCTCCAGAAATTGTCAGTTCATTGGAAGCAAGTTGGTGTCTTGGTTCTCAAAGAAGCAAGCGTGTGTCGCCACCTCCACAACTGAATCAGAGTACATGACAACAAGTAGTTGTTGCATGCAGATCCTTTGGCAGAAGCAACAGCTGAGCGACTACAAAGTGGAAACAAGCAAAGGATGTCACCATGAATCCAGTTCACCATTCAAGGACAAACACACATCGACATCAGGCATAACTTCATCCGTGATCATGTTGAAAGCAAGGATGTCATTGTGGGAAAGATTCACACTGATATTCAATGAGCTAATATCTTTACAGAGCCTTTAGTGGAATCCCGATTCAAGATGTTGTGCCAACTTCTTAGATTGTTGGACCCAACTGAAGATGACAAGAAGATAGAAGTGTCAAGTTGAGGGAGAACTCAGCTTGAGGGAAAACTGTCACGCCCCGACTCTCGAGGTGCGACTTACGAATAACTACACAACCTAAACAAGTAACAATCAACTCAAATAAGGGGAACATGCTCGGGGAAAACGATAATGAAAAACAAGGCAATCGAATTAGGCTTCCAAAAACATAATGAAGTAATATCCGAGCATCTCAAAATCTCTAACAACAGGAATATAAATTGGTATTTCATGCTGACAGGGCTAGGATTCCAACAAATACGAGAATGCAACATATACCAAGTCAGGAGAATCAGGTTCAACAAAACGTTTTAAAGTCAACAAGCCTATAACTCGGAAGCACAAGTCAAGAAGTTAAGAATTCAACAAGCATTCAAAATCATCGAGTACAACACTCGGAATCAAAAACATAAGTATCAGAGTATAAGTATCAACAGACATCAATTCAAAAGGGTTGCAGCGGAAACTTGCATCAAAACCCAACATCTGCACGTATGAAGACGTACAAATGCCAGTCTGATATTCAACTCGACTCAACCAAAAGAACCAAACCACGCCACCAAGTATCTATGCCATCGCCATCCAGTCAACCTGCACGTTTAGAAACACACGCAGGACTGAGTACTTCGTACTCAGTGAACACAAGCCAAAACATTTGAATAAAGATGCTTTTTAAAGCTATAAGAATTTAACTTGCTTTGCCGAACATCACAAGCACTTAAACAATTTAAAACAGTTTTACTTGTGCATGTTAAAAACATTTTCTTAAAACAGACTGCGCAGTCAAACATAACATATAATATAACAGTATGCATCATGTGTCACAAACAATCTTACTGTGCCGAGAAGTAGGCCTCCTTCTCGAACACTGTGACCGGCCTAACCGAAGGAAGGCTCACAGTCACCTCAACATTTAACATACCACACGTGGGTTTCCTTCCTTTCACAGGATAAAAACATCTTCACATATACAGATGACAACACATACCAAACTTCAATAAAACGGCAAGTCAATCGCATTTAAAAACATATAATAATACTCTATAGCATAACTAATTCTCATCGATAGGTTTGGTTCAGAAAAGCCCACCTGACTTCCAAAGATTCTAGCTAGGTGGTTTAAGGGCTATTCGTCCTTGCTTAACGATTCGTCCGACTCGATCCTTCATAGACCGACATCGATAAGAAAATAAGATACGCAAAGACGGACAAAAAGGCATTGAACTCAACTGAAGGACCTCTACTTGAGTCGTTTCTCTCTTCGCTTTTAAATTTCTAAAGGATCTCGCGTTCTCGTCTTTGAACTATTAACTCTACTCGATGATTGGTTAATTACTTACCAACGTTCTAATACTTCTCGCTTTACTTATGAAATGTCATCTATCTACATTCCATTACTCGATCTTCCTTTTTAAAACTAGATTAATTCTCGATTTAATAACCAATAGCTCAATCATTTTCATACAAATAATTTAGTAGTTCTTCACATTACAATTAATATCATGCATTTAAACATTTATTCAATTACATAATAAATTCAAATAAAACAAACACACTTCAAGATACATTAACATTTATTCAAATTAAACATTAGAACTTAACTCGATTATGCATTTTTTTTTATAAAAACTCAAACGACATACTTTATCTTTTCTTAGTTTATAGACAACGTTTTGTTCTAAATTCGTTATCTTATGAGGTATTTTATAACTATTACTCAATTAATATAATTTCTCTTTAATTATTATTAAACTCTTATGAAATTGGAATTTCTTATCCATTTCTAATTCGATTCTCATTTCTTAACTCAACTATTATTTTTCTAATTATTAACTCGGTAATTTCTCTCGGTTTATTTTTAATTCGCATAGTTTGAAAACAACGTACCCAATTAATTAACTTTAATTAGTTTCTTTCAAAACTATTACTCGACATCTTATGCTACTATTATTTTCTTTATTAATTATACGAGTAATTAACTCAACTGGTCTAGTATCTTTTCTTTATTCGATTAAAACTTCTTTTTACTTCTTATCACTTAATTCTTTTTAACTCGATTTTTCTCAATTCTTGTTCACTTACTTAATAAATCTTTCTTCTTTGTTCTTAACTTAAAACCACTTTCTTACTTAATAATTTCTTTTATTTTTCAATAAACATCATTATAAAAAAAATTAGTTTATCTTATTAGTTAAATTATAAAAATTCTTTTTGGTTTAATTTATTAAAAATTCAAATCTTCAAGTTTTAATACAAGAACACTTACTATACATATCTTTTTATGTATTTTTCAACCTTTAATACTTTAAAAGCTTTTAAACTTCATTATTTTTATTACAAAAACTTCAATCTTTATTCACAATTCATATTAGTATTTATACACACATTATAACATCTAAACATCCAATCTCCTATATTATCACCATTTAATTTCTTTAAAATCTTAACATGCAATTCCATTTTCTAACTCAACAACATGTATGATTACATCAACATATCAAATAATCATTTCATGCTCAAAACATCACTTAAATCATCAACAAAATCAACAAAATAATTTCTCCAATTCTTCCTAAAACACACGGCATTCATAGTGTTTTTAGGGCATTTTATTTCTCAATTTTTCATGCATATAATCACATTCTAAACATGATAAAAATCATAAATCAAGCATCAAAATAACAATAACTCAAGGAATTAATGTTTTCCTATTTCTCCTCTAATTTTCGGTATTAATCAAATTTTTTAGGGGTTTAAATTCTTTTTCTTCTCTTAATTCACCGATTAAATCCTAATGTTCGTTTCTTCTAACGATTTCTTCTCACTCGATCTTCACATTAACAACCTAAGTTTGCCTAAACATAAAATAAATACCATGCATGCATGTTTTCTTTCTTTTAGGACTTAGAGATATGCATATATACAATTAATCAAATGAATATCATACTTTAAATTAAATGGATCTCTTCTCCTTCTTGGAATCGAAATTGGAAGGGAAATTGAGCTTCAAACTTTAGCTTAGATGAAAGGAAGAACTCTTCTTGAATCCTCAAAAAAAAGAATAATAGAAAAATTAATCATCCATCTCTTTTAGGGCTTAAGAGCCAAAAATGAAGAAAATGGAGATGATTGTTTGAATTTCAATTCAAGAACTTGAAGGATTATTACGTATTTCTTGAAGATAAGGATGAACTAGATGGAGGATGATGCTTTTTACTTCATTTCCATGGATGACAAGCTTGAATTCAAGGTTGCATGGAAGAAAACTACAATGTATGTGTGTGTGTGAGAGAGTGCCGAGAGTGAGGGAGAGAGTAGAGAGAGTGTTTTTCTTTTCTTTCCTTTTGGTGTTGGATGGAATGAATGAATGAAATGAAATTCATCCTTTTGAATCAAAGAGAGAAATCGAGAGAGAGAGTGTATGGAGCTTGCATGTGCATCCAACAAAGAGAATAAACATGATGGCATGTAGTATTGGAAATTGGAAATGTTTAAAGTGATTGATAGATAGTTGATGTGATGTGGTTTGCATGTAATCTTTTGGTAAGATTGCTAAGAAGACATAATGATGATAATTAGTATTGGGAATTGGAGAGAGATGGGAGAGGGGTGTGAGGTGGCGTGAGAGAGAGAGAGGTGTGACGACACTTGTCCTCGTCGTGTCGTTACGGGTGTTAATTACCCGGTCGTAAAGGTTTTCCGGATAAAACGATTCGTATTAATTCATTTATGCTATGAACGAGTCTAAACTCTTCTCGTCTCATTTCCGACACTAAAACATCTTAATCCTATTTCACGTCTCAATTAAAAGATTAACAGTTCCGATCATTTAGTCTTTTAAATCTGAAAAGATTTTAGTCGGGTTGTTAATTCGTTATGAATCCTTTAAAGATTAATTCCTCATTACTCTTCTCAAATTATTCTCGGATAAGCTCTTATCCTATCTCAATGAACTTAAAAGAAATTCTAGGTTCAAAGATCTTAATTCAACTCTATTCTAAGTTCATCGGTGTAAATAAATTTCTCCGCGATCAACATTATTCTTCTTCAGTTAAACAAATTCCTCGGGTTTTTCTGGAATTTAATCTCATACTCATTTTCATATAAATAAACTCAACATATTCATCACATTATCATTTCAAGAAATTGAACAGATAAATTCACACAATAACACATAAGACATTCCAGACGTTTTACTCATTTCTCTTTATTTTAAAAGAAAATTTTTATTCCACAAATCTCATCTTTTAACTTACTCGGTTAGTTATAACTCTCTCAAAAGGTATAAAAGTGCGGGGTATCACAAAAACTGACCAAGTTCGAGGCGAGTACACGGTTTGAAGTCAACAAGGAGTCAAACCTTAGCTAAACATTCAACTTAAGTTAGCTGAATGTATGCCAAACTAAGTATTGAGTTGATTCCTGCATCAATTGACAGGTATGAACTGTATCAACATGCTCCTTAGCAATTAAGGCAGATAAATTTATTTCAAACATTCTCTGGCATGTTTTACACACATTAACTAGCATCTAGTTGCATTCAATGTAAAGTATGGTTAAACTCAAGAACCTATGGTTTTAGACCATGAATGGGCTGACATAAAACTGTTTGACATCCCTCACTCACACGTGACCTACACCGGACCCACGTTCCAGCACACATTCTCTTTATCGAACAGTCTCGAAATCGCAGCCATTGATTGCGAAAAGACAACAATGCATAATAGCCATTGATCTTGGTCATTCTTACCTATAAAAGGGAGTCTGCAAACCCTGAATTTTTTATATCATTAACTTCTTTGCCGTATTTTCTAAGTTTATCTCTATAATTTTTCTACAAAAACCCTTGTGCTTTCTTTTCTTTTCTCACTATAAATTTTCAAATTGAGATAAATGCACCAAGAGTTCCAAAACCCATCTCTATGAGGCTCACAGTACTACCCAGTGATTTCGAGGATGTGCGATCCCAAATCACATTTGAACCAGTTCTCTCTCTCACACATAAAAAAGTACCAGAGTTATGAGGAATGCTTGCAAAGATATCTAAAACAAGGCTATTGAAATGGGTGTCTCATGAGCCCAAGTATCTTCTTCCTTCTGTCGCCGCGAAATTCTTTCTAAACTTGAGGTCAGAGCCGTCAGGTGAGTTAAAGACCCATGTCTCTCTCATCTCGAGATAGGGAGACCAAGCCTACCGACAAAGTCAACATATTATCAATATTGATCAATGCCTGGCAGAACTATATGAACTCTCCACCATCAGAGATAACTTCACAGACTTTAGAGATTCTGATCTAACTGCCTCCATCAAATCTATCACCATCAACCATGAGGAGTTCAAGGCTGGAATGTAGCAAACTCAGCTGAAGCCCACGACACGATTGTTGTTTGACATCGTTGTCAAATGTGTTCACTTGCTAGCAGGCTTGAAAGGAGATATTAGCCGCCCCAAGATGAGGCCGATGTTGGCCATCTACAACAAACACAAAAACCTTGGACTAGTTCAACCATTTCAAGCACTAGCTTGATGTGGAGTTCAAGAAAAACACTCACACAGCCACTCGATACTCGTGCAATGTCAAAATATTCTACCGAACCAAAGACTCCACCCTAATCTTACACTTGGCAAAGAATCTGGATGTTGACTAGGTGAAGATGGATCAGGAGTTGCTGATTGATAAAGACAGGCTCTTTAGAGAGCTTAACCGCATCACTGCAATCTTGTTTATGCAGTAAAAAAGATGCCATCGGAGGCATCTCCACAAGGCAAAAAGCGTGGTCGGGCTGCATCCAAGAAGCAGAATCCACCCGCACCCCAAGTTGTGCCAACTTAGTCACCAACTGACTCAGCTAAGGAAGCAACTGCACTGTCTCCTCCGGCCCTAAAAAAGAAGTAGAAAAGGACCTGAGTTGAGAAGAAGAAGAAATGCCCTCCTGCTTTCAAGGATGAACAATCCTAGGAGGAACCTGATCCAGTCGAGGAACCACTGGAAAAGAAGAAGAAGAAGAAGAAGAAGAAGAAGAAGAAGAAGAAGAAGAAGAAGAAGAAGAAGAAGAAGAAGAAGAAGAAGAAGAAGAAGAAGACCTTGATAAGGTCTGGTGATACCTTATTTCATGAGGCAGAGTTCACCCAGTTTGCCACTATGATGATAAGCCGAACTACCCGAGAAGAGGCCAATCTGTTGGCTCAGAAGAGGAGAACCATTGTCAGTTCCAGCTCCTCTTCTTCCAAAGACTTCAATTGCGACCTGAGAGCAATGGCTGCTGATAGACCAATAGAAGCACTCAGTCAGAAGATCATGAATGAAGACCAAGCCCTCTCAGTTGTGTTGTCTCCCAAGCTCCTCTCACTTCGGGCTCCAGAGCAGCAACGCACAACTCCGAAGACTCAACAACCCTCACCAATCATAATCTCCGCCTCATCATCATAAGAGAAACCCACAGCGGCTCAACCTAAAGAAGGCCAAGAGCGTGACTCTCTACCATTTGGCTTTGAATCTGGCGAGAAATTTGAAGAATTAACCCCGGAAGAATTGGAGCAGAAGACTCTGGCCAGCAAATTCTGATCTCTACAGCTAAAGATAGTCAGGAAAGCTCTCATGTACCATCCCGAGCTGGAGCACAGTCCAAACTCCCTATTCCTGATCAGAGATCTGCTCTTGAACATCTCGATCAGAATGGGAGATTACCTCCTCCTTGAAGATATGATGAAGATTCAGAGCCTCTCACAACTGCAAACATCCGAGGCTCAGCTCAAGGATCTCTTTCACTTCAGGTCACGATGGGAGCTAGTTCAATAAATAGATGAGTTGATCAACAAATTTCTTGTTGCTCACAGTCTAGAGAAGATGTTGTAACCCTTCATAGACAGAAAGTCCATCTCCACAACATAGAAGAATACGGATGGGTGCGACCTGCTCCTGTTGTCCAAGAAGTCCCTCTTGTGACTGAGGACCAATAGAAAAATGAAATGATGGTAACTGAGAAGCCACCACAACTTGCTGAGATTGCCAAAGACGGATGCGAGTTGGTCGCTCCTGAGGTTGAGAAACCCAGCTCCCACCCCGATGATCTTTCTACCACCAACGAAAACATTAAGCAGTTGATTGCTCAGATCACTGAGCTTAACGCTGGCATCCAGCCAATGCTGGCAGACCGAGAAGAGATCCCAAACTACTTGAAGAGCTCAATTGCGCTGATCCGAAAGATCCTCAAACGCAGTTCGAGATAAAGTTTGCACTTAAGTCAGTTGATGAGTCTCTAGTGGGTGTCAATGCAAAATTTGATGAGCTCGCCATAACTTTAACACCCCGACTCTCAAAGTTTACCCAAAATAGAAAGTTTTCATAAAAGGAAAGTTTCCCAAAATAGCAGTTTTTCTGAATTTGCGTAATTCGGTGAATGAAAGCAAGATTATGTGAAGTACATGTTTATATGATGTTTAGTGACTTATGTGTGCTTTAGAATGTAAGTTGTTGCATTGATTTACTTGAAAAGTACAATTTCTGACTTTCAGGTCAAAAGAGTAATTTTCGTCTTTGAGTGAACAATGGAAAGTTGTACGTTTTTCACCAAATTTTAGTATGTTGTTCATGATGAGATTTTAAGATTTTTGATGAAAATTTCAAGACCAAAAAAGTTCAAGAAGAAAGCAAAATGTGTGTGTTATCCGTAGTTCGACAACATTTAATGTGGGGACCACAAACCTCTAGAGTGTTGTCACCATCTCATCAAGTCCAACCATGGACACTTGTTCTCAACAAATTTCACCTTCCAAACTTTCATTGCAAGACTAAATCCTAACCATTCACTGTGGGGATTGAAATCTAACCATTCATTTTAACCTAAATGTTCCCTATATATTAAATGTTCAAGACATTCTTTTTTCCCTTCCCTCATTTTTCGGCTCCTACCACACACACACGCCTAGAAATTCTTCTTCCAAGAATCAAATCTTAGCTCTTGATCCAAGAAGTTTTTCCAAGAATTATTGAGAAAATTAGGTTGGAATCGAACTTATCCTACTAGTTTTCTTTCATTCTATGGTGTTAGATTCATGAAATCTTGCCTCTATTTCCTCTAGGTTGTTTTCAGTCGAGGCAAGAATCAAAGGAGGTATTACTTGAATCATCCTAATCCTTAGGTATGATGTTTCTAGTACCAAATAAACCACTTTCATGGATGTAATTGCATGAAATCTTCAAACCCTAACATTTCTCATCTTGGCCAATTTTTAGGGCTCAAATTAGGGGTTTTTGATTAATGCTATTTATGATGAATTTGAAGAAAGCTTTGAGGTTTAGAGAGTTAGATGTATCTATCCATGTGTGAATTTCATGATTTGAAACGCCCTAGCTCATTGATGTGTAATTTTCGAAAGTTTAAGGTGTAGAAAGAAGTGAGATTTTGATGATGATGATGATTTTATATGCATCAATTGAGCATGGAATCTTGTTCTTGGACAAATTTGGAGCTTATGTAGAATTTTCGGGAAATTTTGCATGAATAAATTTAAATTGCCAAAAATTATGTGTGAAGTAAAGATTAAGGATTTTTGATTATGATCTTATATGGATGAATTGAGGATATATGATTCATTTATGATATATTTGAGCATGATGGAAGTGGTTTACATGAAATTGAGAAACCCTAGCTCTAGCCCTATAATAGCCAAAACTATGCTAAAATGAAGTGAGTATGGTTTCTCAAAGTTTGTTATGTTAACATGATGCAATTATGTTTGATAATCTAGACGAGCAAGATTAGGACTTGTTTAAATTCATAATTATCATGATTTCTTGAAAGTATGTTATCATAAGAGACTAAGTAAAGTGAAGCTAAGTATGAATTAAAGATGTAGTAGCATGTTTGATGAGAATTGAAAGAAAGCATGATGTCGAAGTATTAAGACTTGCTTGATTGATATAAAGCATGAATCTTTGCAAGTCATGCGGTCTTAAGAGACCAAGCATGTTGAAGTTTTGCATATCATGATCATATCAAAGCATACATAGAAGTAGAAAGTTATTAAATAAGTATAGTAAGTGCAAAGAAGTAGTATGAATCCTTTGAATTCCTTTGTTGTTAAGATGCCTTCATTAAGATTAAGAACTATCCTTATAAGATAAGATAAGTTGAAAGGATAAGTTTCATTTCTCGTATTCCGTTGTTCCATTTCTAAACCGTGTTCGATTGAAGGAACTTCCAAAGGAGAAGCTAAGTGAAGGCGAAGAAGGAAAGCAAGTAGAAAGCAAGGAAAAGAATCTTTTAAGGTGGGCTTTTCTAAACTGAGGACCTTTTGGCCTCAATACATGATGATGCATGTTTTATAACTGTTTAACTTGCCTATTTCTCTAAAGTTGTGTGTATTCCGTCTACTAAGAAAGAAGAATGAATTTGGTCTCACGCCACGTGAGATTTGTGCACAATAGAAATCGTGAGCCTTTGGCCAATTCTGGTGATTATAAGGAGGCCTCCTTCTCTTTACTGTTTAAGTAAAGTTTGTAGACATTTTGAATTAACTCACTTATGTTTTGACCGGTCGATTAAAAAAGAAAATGTTTTGGCTTTTGCCCAAGGTAATTTCTTTATTAAAAACCCTTAGTGCTCAAGCTCAAGTGGCAAGTTTAAACTTATCAAGTTCTTAAAGCTTAAAATGTGCAGGTAATTTTGGGGTGGGGTGGGGGGGGGGGGATGAGAGCAAGCTCAGAGGATTCCCCATTTGTCACCATTTTGTCAAGTTTGGGATATGACTCTCCATGCTTATATCTCAAGAACTTTATTTATCCGCTGCAAGATTCATTTATTCGATATGGTTGTAATCATATTATTTTGTTGGGTCTGTAACTAAATCCCCGATACATGCACCCCGAATCCCTTGATGCTTGACAACTATAGAAACTTGAATCTCTTTCTTCAAACCAAAAATCAGTTTTGGGCTTCCAACGGGCCTCTTGAAAGTCTTTTGATAAATGTTTCATTTGTTGCAATTTGGCCCTTGGTGTTTGATTCGAAGCCTTAGAGCCAAGCATACTAAGTTCTTTTTGATAATCGAACATTCAAGTTCTTTCGATGTTTCAAGATTGAATGTCTAATTTAGTAGAACTCCATGATAAACATGACTTCAATTTCTTCAATACGTCAAAGTCGTGTGAATAACTTAGACCCGAGCATGCTAGGCATCCCTTTCATTCCTCCATTCAAAAGGGAGCCTTGTTAAGCAAAGAGAAAGGTTTTAAGTAGTACGTTATGGTTCACTCGTTCTAGTCATCTTCACTCTAGAACCAGCGTAGGATCGTGATATGGTTTCAGTCTACCCTTCCAAAAGTAGTAGCTAGGCGGGTTGGGTTGTTACAATAACAATGGCCAATAAAGTACATGATGCCAAGGAAGAGCACTGATAAGACCATATTTTATATGCTCATCATGTGTTTTTAGGTGTAGATCGAGTTTAGCTTTGGAGGACACTGTTTTAGTGTCTGGGAGGACACGTTTGGTAGTAGGCATGAAAGGATTGGAACTTGGGCAATTGGAATGGATTTGCGCATGAAAGTGGGCACTTCGATACGATGCAATGGTCAAGGAGCTCTGCTTGCAGTTAAAGATATCAAGGGCGGAAGTCAAAACACTTAGAAGTTGCTCCGTACCAGTCGGCATGACCGATTCAGACCATGTGCAGTCATTCCAAAGAGGTGAAGAAGGTAGAAGAGCTCTGGTCAGGGAAGCAGAAGGTGAGTATGAAGTATCTGGGTAGTATAGCTGGCGTGTATATTCGGAAGAGTCCTACAAGGAAGCAATTGGTGCCTTGGAGGAGAAGAAAATGTGGATATATCTTCTACTCGGATAAGAAAACAAGAAAATAAACATGGAGTGTTGCCGATAAGGAAATAAATCTTTTCTAGTTCTAATCGGCTAAGGAAGGGAACTGCCAGCTGTCAATCGAAGGCCCTTATGTGGGTTTTTAGGGTTTTAAGCCCATGATCCTTGAACTCTATAAATATGTTCGTGCATGCAGCCTCAAACACACAAGTTTTACATCTTTCTTTCGTACAATTTAGTTTCTAGTAAGATACAATTTAGTTTTCTGTTATTAAGTCCCAGTTTGGGCAGACTATCGTTTAAGTATTAGTTCAAGTATATTTTCTTCTATCTCTTTTGCTATTGTTATTTACTTTATGTCTAACTAAACCTATAGATCTTAGTTTAGGTACAAGATATGTGATTAAGTGTTTTATAACTCGTGAGGTCCAATTAGGCAAGATAGTTATATATATGTATGTGCTCCCGAGGTGTTGGGCAATGATTTGAAAGCAGTCTGTTTGTGTCAAGGGACTATACTGCATATAGGCAATTGGAGGGCGGCAGATTCCTTAGAAGGAAGGTATCTTAGACCAATAGAGACCGGGAGAGGTTTGCCTCACGCTCTTTGAGGGCAACAAATCTCAGGTTGAACTTGGGCAGAGCCGAACAAAGTACGCTGATGCGGTGAAAATTCGGAGTGGGATCCTCGTATCTCATAGGGCCGGAACGGGTTAGTCTAGTGCCCAAAGTTGCTTGTTCCAGTCTATGCCCCTTGTGGAATGCTCGGGGGTGAGTTGGGCAAGTTAGGAAGCCTGGGGTGGGAATGCCACGCAGGATTCACAAGTAAGGACGAGCTGGGCAGATCGTGGTTGTGGACATGACAACGTGACAGTAGGACTACGACGCAGTTTGCCTATAACCGTTGACACACATATGTAGAGAATATCTTTGCACCTATAATTGAGTTACACTTATTCACATTGAATCGAACCTAAATCCAGATTGCTTTTTATTACTGATTATTTGCTTGTTTAGTTTTAGTGTTTACTTTTCACCATTTTGCCCAAGCCGTCAGTACAAATAGACCAAACCAACACTGTAACAAGATACTTTCAAGAGAATATTGCATCAATTCCTCGTGGGATCGACCCTTACTTACCGACTAGCTGATCCTAGGAAGTGGGCAAGGAAAAATACAAATTGTATTTTGTCGCGGCTAAACGATGGTCGTGTCAAAATTGGCGCCGTTGCCGGGGAATTGATTTTGTGGTATTCTCTTTCGTGTTTGTTCTTTTGATTTTATTTTATGCTTAACCCTAACCTTACAGAGAGTTCGCAAGCTTGGTACGAAGATAATATCAATTGAACACTAAGGCAGATTTAGGCGGAGGCAAGGAAGAAAATGGAAGAAGAGGCACAACTTTTGGCAATTTCGGAGAAAGAGCGGAACTCTTCGGAAAATCTAAATGATCCACCAATTGAGGAGCAGTACTCCTCAGATAGCGAAGAAGAAATGAGTCAACAAGAAGAAGCAATGGACGGACAGGAAGAAAAGATTATGAGGGAGATGGTTTTCCCTAGCACACTGAACCTGAGGCCATCGGGCATCACTTTGCCCGAGCCAATGAAGCCCTGGGAGCTAAAATCTTATTTCATCCAGATCCTGCCCAAGTTCAGCGATCATCCAGGGGAGGACCCACAAAGGCACTTACATGATTTCGAGATGTCCTGTGGAACGGTTCCTACTGAGGGGAATCTGGAAGAATACGTGAGGTTGATCGCCTTTCCGTTGTCATTACAAAATGGTCTAAGAGAATGGCTTTACAGTTTGCTCACGGGGAGTGTGAAGACATGGCAAGAGATGCAGTAAAAGTTCTTGGTGAAATATTTTCCAGCTGCACGTATTTAGGCAATGAGAAAGAGGATCACTAGCATCAAGATGGGAATTAATGAGATGTTCTATGACTATTGGAGCATGTTTAAATTTATGCTTGCAAAATGCCCACAACATCAAATTCTTGAGTACGATTTGCTCCAGTGCTTTTGGGAGGACATCGAATTGGAGAGAAAGCCTTGGTGAATGCAGCTTGCCAAGGAACAGTCATGAATAAGCCTCCGAGCAAGGTTTTTTAGATAATTGGATAGATAACAGAGGAGTCTAGGATAGATGAGGTCGGCGAATTGCCCAAGGCGACAACAGGAAGCCCATCGCGAATTGATGAGAAAATCGATAAGCTAGCCGCACATATGGAATCTCTTATTACTCTAATAGCTGATAACAACAAGAAAGCGGTAAGGGCTTGCGGGATATGCACAGCGGTCACACACCTAACGGTTCAATGCCCAACACTTTATAAAGAAGAATATGTTAATGTTATAAGTTTCAATACCAATCAAGAGAGGAAATATGATCCGAATTCCTAAGTTCACAACCCCGGATGGAGGAACAATGAGAATCTGAGGTATGGGAAAAACAACTCTCAGCTGTTTGGGCAACATGCGCAGAAACCTTAGCAGCCACAGCAGCATACCGCTACGTGATGCGAACAAACCATCGTTGACTGAGGTGGTGAATAGCCTGATTAGGGATCATACCAAGGCACAACAAAAGAATGATCAGTTTTGAACAGAGACACGAGGTGCAATTCAACATATCACTGCCCAATTGGCACACCTTGCCAATGCCTTGGGTAGGATAAAGAAGAAGCAAGGTGAACTTCCAGCCCAAGTGGATGTGAACAAGGCTCAAGTTAATGTTGTGACGCTAAGAGGAGGAAAGGTATTGCCCAAGAATGTTCAAATGCTGAGGAGAAAGAGTTAGAGGTCAAGGAGAAGGAAAATGAGAGCAAAGAGATGAATGATGGGGATGAAGAGGTATCTACCTAGCCTAAATATGTTAAGCCTATACCCATTATTCAAGCACCTTTTTCAGGTAGGTTGAAGCGGACTACGATGGACAAAGACATGGCTGATATGATCAACATTTTTAAGAAGGTTGAGATAAACCTACCTCTTCTCGCAGCACTTCGCAGCATGCCCAAATGCGTGAAGCTATTGAAGGATCTTTTCACAAGGAATGTGCGGAGTTATGATGGAGCACGAGTTGTCATGGGGAAGAATGTGTCGGCAGTAATCAAAAGGAATTTGCCCAAGAAATGTCAAGATCCTGGCATGTTCACTATCCCATGCCAAATTAGAAACATGAAGATTGAGAAAGCCATTCTGGATTTAAGCGTGTCGAGCATGCCTTTGTCCATGTATGATGAGGATATTATGGGACCACTCCGACCCACTAGGATGGCTATCCAATTGGCGGACAAGTCACAAGTGCATACTGAGGGCATTCTGGAAGATGTCCTAGTCAAAGTAGAAGATTTGATCTTTCCAGTAGATTTTATGTGCTCGGCATGGGCAAGACGGGAGGTGACACATCGGGTATGCTGTTGGGAAGACCATTTATGAAGACCGCCAAGACCAGGATCGATTGCAACACTGGGCAATTGACATGTGAGTTCGATGGAGAGAGAGTAACATTTAATATCTTCAAAGCAAAGGAGCCTTCTCAAGACACTAAGATGGTTAAATACATTGACCATGTCGAGCAGTTAAAGGGGAACGTGTTACCACAGAAAGAAATGCATGGTGTTTTGAATGAAGTCAAGGAAGAAGGAACCGTTGAACGTGTCACCCAAGATACATGGAAGAATATAGTCAAAGGCAAGATTAATTTAAAGGATGAATCTGAAGGGCAATCCTGACCATCACTTCCAAGCAAGCATCGAAGATGGAACCCAAGCCCCTGCCCAAGCATTAGAAGTACATCTACCTTGGGGAGAATAATACCATGCCCGTTATAGTAAATTCTGAGCTAAGTATTGAAAAAGAGAATATGGTGCGCAGTAGTCTAGGGCAAGACAAGGAAGTTCTCGGCTATATCTCAGCTGATAAAAAAAGGCATTACCCCTATAGTTTACATAATGGCTGAGAATGAAGCTAATTATGTTCGGAATCCTCGAACCAAGCGTGATCAGATTACGGAAGAAGAAGCTACAAAGGATATTTTGAGGTTACAAGATTTGGGCATTATATACTCTGAGCCAGACAGTGAGTGGCGGAGACATGAGCTCATTGTGCCCAAGAGGGAAAATGTTGAAGTGATCGATAACGAGAACGAGGAGATTATGAGCATAAGGCTGAAGAGAAGATGGAGAGTTTGTATTGACCATCAAAAGTTGAAGAAGATAGCTCGTAAACATCCTTTCAAGTTACCTTTCATTGACAAAATTGTGGGAAAATTGACCAAGTCACATGACAAGCAAATAAGGATTAAGAAGTTTGAAACTAGTCAGAAAGTACTTCTCGCTCGGGCACGACTAAAGTTATTACTGTGCAAGTTGACAACTAAGTGGGTCGGTACATATGAAGTCCAGTCCCAGTTGCCTAATGGGATAGTGGAAATCAGGAGTTTGACGAGCGGGAAAATTCTCAAGGTGAGTGACAAGAGGTTGAAGGCCTACTTTGGGCATAATGCAAACGATCCAGGGGATCCACATGATCCCGCTGGTCAGGAGGCCAATTAGGAAAAAAGGACTACGTCATAATTATGACATAAACTGGAGCACTGGCCAGGAGGCAACCTGGTAAGTTTTTCTTTATTTTTATTTTTCTTTTAATTTTCGTAATTTCTATTTTCGTATTTTTATTTTTAACTCTAGGATAGTAGGTATTATTTGGAAGGAGGATTTTTTGTCTAAGTGTGTAGGTTATATGCATGAACATGGAGTAAGGTAGAATAGAGACTCGGATTGACCAAGAGGAAGGGTATTGGTTCCTAGGCAAGACGAAAAAGGCAGGATGATGTGAGCACATCAAATCACCACTGGCGGTTGTCAGATGGGCAGCCCATTAACCAACTAAACCTTATTTTCTAGGCCTATACACACGCATAACCTACCCTCTCTCCCATTATTCGAATTTTAAAATACTCAACCGTCTCTTCATCTTCCTCTCTCACTCTTTTCTGCAACAAACCCCCATTCCTTCATTATGAAGAACACACGAAGCAAGAAAAACCCTAAAATATTGTCCAAGAGCTAAACTCCTAAAACTGCTACTACCCCGACCAAGCACACCAAAGTTTCAAACCCTACAAGGCTCTTCTGCAAACCCTAAGAGACCAGAACCAGTACCCCAGAGGAGATAGCCAGTATCTTGACCGGTCTAATGGCACCATCGCTTCAAGACCTTGAACCAGCCGCATCGAAGAGCAAGCAGTCCCAATATGTGGGCAGGGAGGCATCGCAGGCTGCGACAGAGTCTGAACATGCAGAGGGCGATGCCCTCATAGAGGATGCCGGCGGATCTGAGGATTTTGATGACTTCATGGAGGAGTTGAAAATGATGGAACCGTTACCCAAGAGTAAAAGGGAGGTGGTGACGATTAAGGAGGAGAAAGGGAAAAGTTCGGTGAAGAAGGCAGGACCGAGGTTGAGCATTCCGGGGCGCGCTTCCAACATCACGCCCGGGAAGAGGCCAGAGCGAGGGATTATCTTGCCTAAGCTGGTAGATCTGGGTGCGCTGCATGTGTTAGGAATTGAGAAGGAGGTGCTCGCGATGTTCGAAGGCATAGGGTGGTCGGAGTTATTGCTGTGGAATGAGAGGGTCTATCCTGACCTTGTCCGAGAGTTTATCAGAACACTCCAAGTCCGCTATCCCGGGAAGGTGCAGCCCAAGAACAAGTGCATGAGTTTCAAGTTGATGGGTCAGCCTCTCAACTTGTCTGTGAATGAGTTCAATATGGAGTTGGATTTGGTGGATTTTCGTGGTACTTTGTGTGAGGAGTACAAGAATGCTTATCGAAGCATACCAAGCATGAACACTGAGAAGTGGAATGGAATCTGGAATGAGTTGGGCAATGGAGAGGAGTTCAGAGCGGGGACGGCCAAGGGGCACATGTTTAAGAATGATGCGGTGCGTGTTTGCCACTGAATTCTTGCCTTTAACTTCTTTGGAAAGAAGGATAGTAGCAACACAGTCGCCCAACAAGAGATCTTCATCCTATGGTGTATGGTGCACAAGAAGCGGATTAACTTTGGATCCTTTGTCGCTGGCCACTTCAAAGATATTTCTACACACCCCAAGCAGAGAGTGTCCCTTGCCCATCTCCTAATTATGTTAGCGAAGAAAGCTCTTGGATTTGATGAGAAGAAAACTACCATGAAGGCCATGCATAAGGAGTATCTTGACCTGGAATGTCTGAGGGCAATGCAAGTCTGCGGCTACGATGACGATGGGCGTTTGGTGTTCATGATCCCACTTGCGGAGTCTATTGCCCCATCTCATGCCGAGGTTGAGAGAGCTGCTATTCCGGAGGCAAAGCAAAGTGAGATTGTTGACCGATTGGTCAACTTGGAAGAAGGAAATGCCCGAGTGAAGCAGATTGTCTAGGCCAACCAGTAGACCCAGCTTGAGGTCCTTGCAGCCTTGAAGGAACTGTCCTCCGTGTCGAATCCAAGTTAGGATCCGACACACATGCTACTTAATTTGTCCTCCCTTTATTTTTATTAGATTAGGTTTTTTGTTTTTGTTTTTAGTTTTTGTAAAATTCTTAGTTTTTAAAAGCTTGAGTCTGTATGTCTCTGCCCTTTTGTAATTGTCCACTTTGCCCAAGGCAAAGTGTGTGGGTATGGGGGGGGGGGGGGCAGATTTTTGTTAAGAGTCTTTGTTTATGTTTGAGTGTTTTCCACCCAACTCGGCCGAAGGTCAAGTGTGTGGGTGGGAGGAGCGTCTGTTTGTGTTAGGTTGGCATGCTAGGTTGATGTGATTTGTTTGAGCATGATTATTTGAGCTTAATGTATGCAAGTATGTTAAAGCAGTTGAAGCATGATAGTATATGGTTAGGGATGACGAACGAACAATTTGAGCATGACCTTGTGAGAATTTGAGCCTAATTGCAATTCCTTGCCCAATGCAGTTTTATTTCTTGTGAGTATTTGACATGATTATTCGAACGCCACCTAGAACTTGCCTATTTTCTATTTTGAGACCCCATTGACATAGAATAAGAAGTGCTTAGAGAATTTAGGCGATTTCCTTTCTATTAGCCCAAATGAGCCTAAAAAGCCTACCCTGTTGTAATCTCTTTTGTTCTACCCGGTCATGAGGACTAGGTTGAAAGATGAAAGGGGGGAAGAGAGCAGTAGAGCATGGAGAAAGCCTAGAAAGGGCAAGAGAGAGTAAAGGGCTAGATAAAATTATAAAGAAAAGAAAAGGAAAAAAAACGAAAGAGAAGAAAAGAAAAGAAAATGAAAAAAATATATTTAGAAAAGAATAAAGCCATAAGGTGTATTGTGCTACGGCCCAAAAGAGGAGGTGGATGAAAGAAGATAGGTTGGCCACTCCACTTGGCCAACCTATGTCCGAATGACCTAAGCCTAGATCCAAATACTTTCAACCTACGCTTTAATTCCAATTACAACCTAATAAAGAAAGACCTAATGATAGGTGCTGATTAATCTGGTCTAAGGGGTGGAGAAGTTAGAAGGCAGGCAAGCCTATGGCGTGGCCAAGATGACATGTCCTGAGTGTAAACACGAGCCTATACACAAGAATGAGAGTGTGGTGAGGAACAACTTCTACTTAATTGTTTATTTTTTTCCTAACTAATTATTGTGTTGACTGTTTCTACTTCCTTGTGCTCATAAGAATTAAGTATGCTCATTCTGATCTGTTGATTTGGTCAAGCTAACCTTTGTCTTTGTTTTGTTGAGTCTTTGTCTTTTGAGTCTTTTCTGTTTTAATTCTTTATGAAGATTCATGCACCATACTTGAGGACAAATATGACTTTAAGTGTGTTGGTATGATGAGACCATATTTTATATGCTCATCATGTGTTTTTAGGTGTAGATCAAGTTTAGTTTTGTGTCTTTTTAGTCTGTTTTAGTGTCTGGGAGGACACGTTTGGTAGTCGGCAGGAAAGGACATGAACTTGGGCAATTGGAATGGATTTGCACGTAAAAGTGAGCACTTTGATACGATGCAACAGTCAAGGAGCTTTGCTTGCAGTTAGAGATATCAAGGGCGGAAGTCCAAACAGTTAGAAGCTGCTCCGTACCAGTTGGCATGACCAATTCAGACCATGCGCAGTCATTCCAAATAGGTCAAGAAGGCAGAAGAGCTTTGGGCAGGGAAGAAGAAGGCGAGTAGGAAGTATCTGAGTAGTATAGCTGGCGTGTATATTCAGAAGAGTCCTACAAGGAAGCAATTGGTGCCTTGGAGGAGAAGAAAACGTGGACATATCTTCTACTCGGATAAGAAAACAAGAAGATAAACATGGAGTGTTGCCGATAAGAAAACAAATCTTTCCTAGTTCTAATCGGTCAAGGAAGGGAACCGCCAGCTGTCAATCGAAGGCCCTTATGTCGGTTTTTAGGGTTTTAAGCCCATGATCCTTGAACTCTATAAATATGTTCGTGAATGCAGCCTCAAACATACAAGTTTTACATCTTTCATTCGTACAATTTAGTTTTTATTATTAAGTCCCAGTTTCGGCAGACTATCGTTTAAGTATTAATTCAAGTATGTTTTCTTCTATTTCTTTTGCTATTGTTATTTACTTTATGTCTAGCTAAACCTATAGATCTGGTTTTAGGTAGAGGATATGTGATTTAAGTGTTTTATAACTCGTGAGGTCTAATTGGGCAAGATAGCTATGTATATGTGTGTTCCTGAGGCGTTAGGCAATGATTTCAAAGCAGTCTATTTGTGCCAAGGGACCATACTGCAGATGGGCAATTAGAGGGCGGCAGATTCCTTAAAAGGGAGGTAGCTTAGACCAAAAGGGACCAGGAGAGGTTTGCCTCATGCTCCTTGAGGGCGGCAAATCTCAGGTTGAACTTGGGCAGAGCCGAACGAAGTACGCTGACGCTGGTGAAAAGTCGGAGCGAGATCCTCGTATCTCATAGGGCCGGAACGGGTTCGTCTAGTGCCCAAAGCTGCTGGTTCCAGTCTATGCCTCTTGAGGAATGCTCGGGGGTAAGTTGGGCAAGTTAGGAAGCCTGGGGTGGGAATGCGACGTCGGACTCACAAGTAAGGACGAGCTGGGCAGATCGTGGTTGTGGGTGTGACAACGTGACAGTAGAACCATGACGCGGTTTGCCTATAACCGTTGACACACATACGTAGCAAATATCTTTACACCTATGATCAAGTTACACTTATTCACATTGAATCGAACCTAAATCCAGATTGCCTTTATTTACTGATTATTTGCTTGTTTAGTTTCAGTATTTACTTTTCAGCGTTTTGCCCAAGGCGTTAGTAGAAATAGACTAAGTAGTTATGCCTTACTGTCTTTTTAGTTAGAGTTCACTATTTGAGCGTAAGAATTTTATCTTTACAGGATTGAACTAAAGAGTTGACTGAAGACCAAGTCAGACTGATCAAGTCAGACGTCGACACAGTTGACTCTGGAACTTAAGCTACACAGTTGACTACTTCTTTATGCTCAGAATCGTAGAAGTCACAAGCAAGAATAATTCTGAAGAGAAGACTTGGACTTGAATTTGAATTTAAGTCGTACAAGATCACGTGTTTGAAGAAAAGCTTGAAATTTCCTTATTTGGACCAATAGTGAAGACATGCTGAAAAGCAAGGTTCACAGTTACCATTTTATTTTAGGAATGTTTGCCACAATAGGTGAGGAGCTCATCCCTTTCATGCCAGAGGTCAAATGGCTCTTTCCAACGGCTAGTTCAACCTCTCTGCCTATAAATAGAGGCCCTCATTCAACGTGAAGATGACTGAAACAATTGCAGGCAAGCTCCCCACAAGATCGAAGCATTCAAACAAGAAGAAACACTCTCAAGCTTTCTGCTCTCTTAGCTTCACTAGCTCTCTTAGAAGAATTTCTCTTTGATCGAGCATTCTTGTTTCAGTTTTATTTTCTAAGCTTCCTCACTCTTCTAGAGTTAGATATTGTAGCCTTAGAACAAGAAAACCTCCACTTTCTGTGTAGAAGGTTTACTAGTTGGAAAAACTTCCCGAATCCTTTTCTTAAGTACCTTTGAACCCGCAATCAAAGAACTAGGTCATTGTGAACCGTAATCACAGCATTTCTCTTTTCCAAACCCAGAATTAGACTCTAAGTCTTGTTCGAACCCCAATTAAACTGTATAGGTTGTTTGGTGCCCACAAACCAAACTCAACATTTTGGCAATATGGGTAAACTATCCCAGTGGATTACCAACACCTTAAGTTGGTCGTGGACATAGGAGTTCAAATCTGAACCATGTAAAAACAACTATATTTTTACTTTTTGCTATTTTCGTTTTAGTTCGTGTTTTCTAACCGAACTAACTACATAGACAATCAAGTTTTTACAAATTGCATTACTGACCTTCGCCCCAAAAGGTTTTTAGTAAAACGAGTTAAACCTAATTTCCACCACATTTCCACCACATCTGACTCTCAGTCCAAGAAGTTAATTGTATCGTGAACTGTACGATTGCTCTGACTAAGTTACACAGTTGTCGAGCTAAATGAATCGTCAAGTTGTTTTAGAGTTTAAAAATCTATACACCAGATAACTCGTTATTGAGACCATCAAGTGCTATCAGAGCAGCGGTTCAAAAGACTACTGTTTCTACTTCACTAGATGTGAGGCGAGATTTTTCACTGGTCAACTGAATAGATCTTTTGAAAACCCTTAATGCATTATGTTGCATATATTCCTTTGGTTGTTTTATGTCTTGTTCTACATGATGATGAACCCGACGCTTGTGAAAAGCTTGCCGGAGTTCACTGTGGATGATTATTCCGCATGGAAGTTCAGACTCAAGATGCTGCTTACAGCAAAACATCCAATGATGTGGGAAACCATCTCACGTGACCCCATCCAGATTATGAAAAACATCATAGTTCCCTCTTCAACACCTGGGTCTGGAGACGTCATTACAAAAGTGGAACTTAAGAGTCTGTAGAATTATAGCTCTGATGAAAGAGGACTCGTGAAGGAAATATGGAATGCTTTAGCATCTCTCTGTGAAGGCTCCAATGAGATCAAGGAGAACAAGTTCACCTTGGTGTGCCAAAAGTATGAGAACTTCTCTCAGCTGGTAGATGAAACCATTGACAAGATGGAGCTGAGATTCATGGAGATCATTATGGATATTGAGCGTATAAGGAAGCTAAAATACTCTCAACGTGAGATGAACTTTAAAGTTCTCTCCATCGTCGGACCCGACTGGTCAGTTCACCGTGTTTTCCAGCAAAAGTAGAATGAATTAAGCTTGTTGAAGATGGAGAAGTTGTTCTCCACATTGAAGGCCAATGAGTATGATATCTAATGGTTGAAGCAATCTCAACTTCAATAGAGCGAATTACTAAAGTAGAGCTTAGTGACCATGAATGTTGCTCTTCGAGCTGAATCAGGCAGATATAAAGTTGCCAGACTATCTAGGTTAGCCAACTCATCAGCCAGGGATAGGCCGAGTCGAAGAGATCTCCAGAAGAAGATGGAGGAAATGATGAAGCAATCGAGGAAATGAACTCCAAGCTCGAGAGGTACCAAAGAATCTTCAAGAGTAGGCTTAGCTCAAGAGAATCATCGAAGACTCAAGTAGATCGCTGCTTTGAGTGTGGAAAGCCAGCGTACTTTAAGATGGACTGCCCAGATCTCTCTAAGAAGGATCGAGATGCGCTCCGAGCCAAAGCCAAGGATAAAACCAAGGTGATGATCATCTAGAAAAAGGCGAATGATACTGAGCTATACACCGACACGGATGAAGATGAGGATGTCTCTCCATCCAGCTCAGCTAGATAAGACAAGTGCCTCATGGCATTGCCAAAAGAATCAACTGGTGAGGTAAACTCTTCCTATCAACCTAATTTTGTTATTCATGTAGCTAACCAATGTGCAGGAGAATTAGATGAAGACATATTTCAATTTAGGGATGAAATAGAACGACTGAGTAGGTTGTGCGATGCCTAAGTAGGTCAGTGTAAGGCACTTCGAGCTGAATTTGATGTCCTGAGCAACGAGCTGAATTAGAAAGATTTGGAGATTAAAAGTCTAACAAAGACTAACAAGAAGCTCCAAGAAGAAGTTGCTCAGTCCACAAGCAGTCAGGTGGTGAACTTGACGAAGATGACCAGGAAACAAGCTGAATACATCTCTCAGTTGCAAATGGAGATCCAACATGCACATAAGAAGATCGTGTGCCTTCATACATCAAGTGCAGCTCTTGAAAACATGATCAATAACTAACGACCTCCCAACTGTGTAGAAGGTCTTGGGTACTATCCTGAGCTTGACTCCAGCAACCAAGATCCTTTGTGAAACTGGACAAACTTTGACTGAGAGCAACACAACCCAACCTGCCTCAGTTGAGCCTACAGTCTAGAGACTCCACTCGATCAACTGACTGTTGAGAGTCTTGTAGTCAACAAAGGGAAGAAGATAATGAAAACTATATGGATCAACCCTATCATGATCCTAGTAATCCACAATATAGGTATGGCCATGGAGCAAATCAGTTCGGGAACTCACCCAAATATTCACCTAGAAGAAATCAACCAAGTCTACCAGGTGGAAACAAAGCTCCAAGAGAAAGATACCCTCCCAAGAATTGGACTGCAAGAGCTCCAAATAAGAATCAATTAGTAGTCTACATGGATTAAGACAGGAAGATTCTTTATACTGACAACACAGTTTGGATCTTCAAGGAAACAACACCAGTCGCTCTATCTAGGACCCAACTAAGTTTGGGTACCTAAATTTCGTCTTATTTGTTTAAGGAACAGTTGAGTTGAGAATGAAAAAGGCTGCGAATTCGGTGTAGATCATGGACAGTGGATGCTTAAAGCACATGACGCATCACATGCATCTACTCAAAGACTTCACAATTCGATTTGGACCAACTGTGACCTTTGGTGATAACTCTCATGGTCAGACCAAAGGGTTCGATACACTCGACACTGATTATGTGACTATCAAAAATATTTCCTTGGTCGATGGATTGAACCATAATCTGCTCTCCATAGGCCAATTCTGCGATAATGATTTTTCTGTGAAGTTATGCACAAGGATGCAGGGTGAAAGTATTAAGACCAAGCTAATCATACTTGTTGGGAAAATGCCTTTCTCAGGAAATGTATATTACGCATACTGGTCAAGCTGTCCATTAGAGACATGCCTGGTATCAAAGAGCAACTTTGAAGTAAGTTGGTTGTGGCACAGAAGGTTGAATCACCTCAACTTCAAAACCGTGAATCAACTTGCTCGCCAACATCACGCAATTGGGATTCCGGACTTGGTGTACAGTCTGACACATCTTTGCAGTGCTTGTTAGCTAGAAAAATTTGCTAGAGCATCGTTTATTCTAAAGTTGATGCTATCGATGGATCGAGTTCTCCAATTGATCCACATGGATCTCTTCGGTCCAGTCACCCCCAAGAGCATGAATAGCAATAAGTACACTCTGGTAGTAACTCATGATAACTCGAGGCACACAAAGGTGATCTTTATGGCGCACATGAACGAGACGAGATATAAGTTGCCCAAGCTGATAGACCGGATCGCCAACTAGCAGGAGAAGCACATAGTTTCCATCAAATCTAATTGTGAAACTGAGTTGCTTAATGAATCCATCATTGAGTATTGCGAGAAGTATGACATCACTCATCAGACATCAACTGCAATGACTCCATAGCAGAATGGAATAGTTGAACGGAGAAATCGGAAGCTAAAGGATACTGCAACATCCATGTTGACAAGCTCAGCTCTGCCAAAGAGAGTTTGGGCTAAGGCATTCAATACAGCTTCCTACACGCAGAACCGATCCCTCCTGACCAAACGACATGGGAAAACTCCATATGAACTATGGAGATATAGGAAGCCAAATCTATCTCATCTTCGTGTATTTGATTCTAAAAGTTATATCCACAATACTAGGAAAGCTCAGGTGAAAACCTTCGAGCCTATAGCTGTCAAAGGCATATTTCTTTTATATGCTGCGAAGATTAAGGCTTATAGGGATTTCAACAACAACTCCAAAGTAGTGGAGGTAACACCTCATGTTAGTTTTGATGAATCTACTTTTGAGTGCAGGGAACATGCAAAGTTGTAAGCCACGACTGAAAGCATAACCGTACAACTAACACAGACAAGATCTCCGGCACAAAGATTGAAGAACTTGGCAGAGCTACTGATATGGTCAACTAAGGAAGGAGAAGTCTATTACTCAGAAGATGAAGTAGAAGCCCTGTCTCGAACCAAGGGGGAACATAAAATCCATCCAGTCATGTATCAACACATCAACTGTGCTAGTTGCCGAATCGCAAAATAGTCTAGGACCTTCAAGTTCAGGGCAAGCCAACTTCCCAGATCGACTTCCAACCCCAACCGAGGATCGAACTGCATCAGAAGATTCAACTTAGAGTCCTACACCACAAGTTTCTCCCAGAAGACTTGACTGCAAATAATCCTCCCCATAATGCTGAAGAAGCTAGACGAAACAAGAGATGGTATGATGATCATTCCAAGGAGGCAGTGATTGGAAATCCAGAAGCATGAGTACGAACTAGAAGAAATGTACAAGTTGCCAAAGCCACAGTTACCCCTCTGACTCAGTCCACACAGTCGGAAGCTCCAACCTATGAAGTACCAACTATACAAGCTTGATGAATCCAAGATTGAAGATCTGAATAATTTATTTATTTTATTTTAATTTTCATTTTTATTTATCGTAGGTCAAAAATAAAGCTTTATTTTAGTTATTTTGCTAGTTTTATATTTAATTAGGTTAAGGATTTATTTTCTTATTAGTTTAGGAATTGTTTCCTTACTAGATTAGGATTATGTTTTATTTTTATTTATGGAATTGTTTTTCCTTATTAGATTAGGACTCTATTGTATTTCACCCCTATAAATAGGTCTAGTAGGGCATGAATTAAATAACGATTTGATAAATAATATTTTGTGAGTTTATCTCCTTCAGATCGTTCACCGAATTAGCGGATTGACGACATGCCACTGTGATGTTCATATCGGCGAATCAGCGAGCAAACCATCCCTCGATATATGTCAATCATCGTCCCCGAGTTGCTATTTCGTCTTATCGTTGGGTTTTAGGAAACAGTCGTACGCCTAATCCACTTCGAGAAACTGATTCAAAGGTTTTGGGATATTCCATCTTATCCGATTTGGTTCAGATTTGGTCTTAGGTCTATACTATTCACGTCGGCGTCTGCAACTCCGGCGAGAATCGTATCATTTGGTATCAGAGTCTGGTCTTAACCTCTATCTTTTATTTGTTATTGTCTTAAAAAAAAGAGAAAAAAGAGAAAAAAAGAAAAGAAAAAAAAAGAAAAAGTTGTTTTTTTTTTATTCAGGTTTCAAGCTTTGGATTTGAGGACAAATCCCTTTCAATAGGAGGGGAATGATGCAATCTAAGATTGAAGATCTGAATAATTTATTTATTTTATTTTAATTTTTTTAATTTTTATTTATTGTAGGTTAAAAATAAGGCTTTATTTTAGTTATTTTGGTAGTTTTATATTTTATTAGGTTAAAGATTTGTTTCCTTATTAGTTTAGGATTTGTTTCCCTATTAGTTTAGGAATTGTTTCCTTAGTAGATTAGGATTATGTTATCTTTTTATTTATGGAATTATTTTTCCATATTAGATTAGGACTCTATTGTATTCCACCCTTTTAAATAGGTCTAGTAGGGCATGGATTAAATAACGGTTTGATGAATTATATTTTGTGAGTTTATCTCCTTCAGTTCGTTCAACGAACTAGCGGATTGGCGGCATGCCACCATGATGTTCATATCGGCGAATCAGCGAGCAAACCATTCCTCGTTGTGTGTCAATCATCGTCCCTGAGTTGTTGTGTCGTCTGATTGTTGGGTTTTAGGAAACAGTTGTACGACTAATTCACTTCGAGAAACTGATTCAGAGGTTTTGGGATATTCCATCTTATCCGGTTCTGTTCAGATTTGGTCTTGAGTGTATACTATTCACGTCGGCGTCTGAAACTCATACGAGGATCGTATCATTTGGTATCAGAGCCTGATTTGAACCTCTATCTTTTATTTGTTATTGTCTTAAAAAAAGAGAAAAAAGAGGAAAAAAATAGAAAAGAAAAAAAAAGAAAAAGTTTTTTTCTTTTTGTGCACGTTTGAAGCCTTGGATTTGAGGACAAATTCCTTTCTAGAGGAGGGGAATGATGCAATCAAAGATTGAAGATCTGAATAATTTATTTATTTTATTTTAATTTTTTTATTTTTATTTATTGTAGGCCAAAATTAAGGATTTATTTTAGTTATTTTGGTAGTTTTATATTTTATTAGGTTAAAGATTTGTTTCCTTATTAGTTTAGGATTTGTTTTCCCTGTTAGTTTAGAAATTGTTTCCCTACTAGATTAGGATTATGTTTTTTTTTTTATTTATGGAATTGTTTTTCCATATTAGATTAGGACTCTATTGTATTCCACCCTTTTAAATAGGTCTAGTAGGGCATGGATTAAATAACGGTTTGATGAATTATATTTTGTGAGTTTATCTCCTTCAGTTCGTTCAACGAACTAGCGGATTGACGGCATGCCACCGTGATGTTCATATCGGCGAATCAGCGAGCAAACCATCCCTCGTTGTGTGTCAATCATCGTCCCTAAGTTACTGTGTCGTCTGATTGTTGGGTTTTAGGAAACAGTCGTACGACTAATTCACTTCGAGAAACTGATTTAGAGGTTTTGAGATATTCCATCTTATCCGGTTCTGTTCAGATTTGGTCTTGGGTGTATACTATTCACGTCGGCGTGTGCAACTTATACGAGGATCGTATCATTTGGTATCAGAGCCTGATCTGAACCTCTATCTTTTATTTGTTATTGTCTTAAAAAAAGCGGAAAAAAGCGGAAAAAAATAGAAAAGAAAAAAAAAAAGAAAAAGTTTTTTGTCTTTTTGTGCACGTTTGAAGTCTTGGATTTGAGGACAAATCCCTTTGTAGAGAAGGGGAATGATGCAATCCAAGATTGAAGATCTCAATAATTTATTTATTTTATTTTAATTTTTTCATTTTTATTTATTGTAGTCCAAAAATAAGGCTTTATTTTAGTTATTTTGGTAGTTTTATATTTTATTAGGTTAAAGATTTGTTTTCTTATTAGTTTAGGATTTGTTTTCCCTATTAGTTTAGAAATTGTTTCCTTACTAGATTAGGATTATGTTTTTTTTTTTTTTATGGAATTGTTTTTCCATATTAGATTAGGACTCTATTGTATTCCACCCTTTTAAATAGGTCTAGTAGGGCATGGATTAAATAACGGTTTGATGAATTATATTTTGTGAGTTTATCTCCTTCAGTTCGTTCAACGAACTAGCAGATTGACGGCATGCCACCGTGATGTTCATATCGGCGAATCAGCGAGCAAACCATCCCTCGTTGTGTGACAATCATCGTCCCTAAGTTGCTGTGTCGTCTGATTGTTGGGTTTTAGGAAACAGTCGTACGACTAATTCACTTCGAGAAACTGATTTAGAGGTTTTGAGATATTCCATCTTATCCGGTTCTGTTCAGATTTAGTCTTGGATGTATACTATTCACGTCGGCGTCTGCAACTTATACGAAGATCGTATGATTTGGTATCAGAGCCTGATCTGAACCTCTATCTTTTATTTGTTATTGTCTTAAAAAAGCGGAAAAAAGCGGAAAAAAATAGAAAAGAAAAAAAAAGAAAAAGTTTTTTGTCTTTTTGTGCACGTTTGAAGCCTTGGATTAGAGGACAAATCCCTTTCTAGAGAAGGGGAATGATGCAATCCAGGATTGAAGATCTCAATAATTTATTTATTTTGTTTGAATTTTTTCATTTTTATTTATTGTAGTCCAAAAATAAGGCTTTATTTTGGTTATTTTGGTAGTTTTATATTTTATTAGGTTAAAGATTTGTTTCCTTATTAGTAGAGGATTTGTTTTCCCTATTAGTTTAGAAATTATTTCCTTACTAGATTAGGATTATGTTTTTTTTTTATGGAATTATTTTTCCATATTAGATTAGGACTCTATTGTATTCCACCATTTTAAATAGGTCTAGTAGGGCATGGATTAAATAACGGTTTGATGAATTATATTTTGTGAGTTTATCTCCTTCAGTTCGTTCAACGAACTAGCGGATTGACGGCATGCCACCGTGATGTTCATATCGGCGAATCAGCGAGCAAACCATCCCTCGTTGTGTGTCAATCATCGTCCCTAAGTTGTTGTGTCGTCTGATTGTTGGGTTTTAGGAAACAGTCGTACGACTAATTCACTTCGAGAAACTGATTTAGAGGTTTTGAGATATTTCATCTTATCCGGTTCTGTTCAGATTTGGTCTTGGGTGTATATTATTCACGTCGGCGTCTGCAACTTATACGAGGATCGTATCATTTGGTATCAGAGCCTGATCTGAACCTCTATCTTTTATTTGTTATTGTCTTAAAACAAGCGGAAAAAAGCGGAAAAAAATAGAAAAGAAAAAAAAAGAAAAAGTTTTTTGTCTTTTTGTGCACGTTTGAAGCCTTGGATTTGAGGACAAATCCCTTTCTAGAGAAGGGGAATGATGCAATCCAAGATTGAAGATCTTAATAATTTATTTATTTTTTATTTTAATTTTTTCATTTTTATTTATTGTAGTCCAAAAATAAGGCTTTATTTTAGTTATTTTGGTAGTTTTATATTTTATTAGGTTAAAGATTTGTTTCCTTATTAGTTTAGGATTTGTTTTCTCTATTAGTTTAGAAATTGTTTCCTTACTAGATTAGGATTATGTTTTTTATTTTATTTATGGAATTGTTTTTCCATATTAGATTAGGACTCTATTGTATTCCACCCTTTTAAATAGGTCTAGTAGGACATGGATTAAATAACAGTTTGATGAATTATATTTTATGAGTTTATCTCCTTCAGTTCGTTCAACGAACTAGCGGATTGACGGCATGCCACCGTGATATTCATATCGGCGAATCAGCGAGCAAACCATCCCTCGTTGTGTGTCAATCATCGTCCCTAAGTTGCTGTGTCGTCTGATTGTTGGGTTTTAGGAAACAGTCGTACGACTAATTCATTTCGAGAAACTGATTTAGAGGTTTTGAGATATTCCATCTTATCCGGTTCTGTTCAGATTTAGTCTTTGATGTATACTATTCACGTCGGCGTCTGCAACTTATACGAAGATCGTATCATTTGTTATCAGAGCCTGATCTGAACCTCTATCTTTTATTTGTTATTGTCTTAAAAAAAGCGGAAAAAAGTGGAAAAAAATAGAAAAGAAAAAAAAAGAAAAAGTTTTTTGTCTTTTTGTGCACGTTTGAAGCCTTGGATTTGAGGACAAATCCCTTTCTAGAGAAGGGGAATGATGCAATCCAAGATTGAAGATCTCAATAATTTATTTATTTTATTTTAATTTTTTCATTTTTATTTATTGTAGTCCAAAAATAAGGCTTTATTTTAGTTATTTTGGTAGTTTTATATTTTATTAGGTTAAAGATTTGTTTCCTTATTAGTTTAGGATTTGTTTTCCCTATTAGTTTAGAAATTGTTTCCTTACTAGATTAGGATTATGTTTTTTTTTATTTATGGAATTGTTTTTCCATATTAGATTAGGACTCTATTGTATTCCACCCTTTTAAATAGGTCTAGTAGGGCATGGATTAAATAACGGTTTGATGAATTATATTTTGTGAGTTTATCTCCTTCAGTTCGTTCAACGAACTAGCGGATTGACGGCATGCCACCGTGATGTTCATATCGGCTAATCAACGAGCAAACCATCCCTCGTTGTGTGTCAATCATCGTCCCTGAGTTACTGTGTCGTCTGATTGTTGGGTTTTAGGAAATAGTCGTACCCCTAATTCACTTCGAGAAACTGATTCAGGGGTTTTGGCATATTCCATTTTATCCGGTTCTGTTCAGATTTGATCTTGGGTGTATACTATTCACGTCGGCGTCTGCAACTCATACGAGGATCGTATAATTTGGTGTCAGAGCCTGATCTGAACTTCTATCTTTTATTTGTTATTGTCTTAAAAAAAAGTGAGAGAGAAAAAAAGAGGAAAAAAATAGAAAAGAAAAAAAAAGAAAAAGTTTTTTTTTTCTTTTTATGCAGGTTTGAAGCTTTGTATTTGAGGACAAATCCCTTTCAAGAGGAGGGGAATAATGCAATCCAAGATTGAAGATCTGAATAATTTATTTATTTTATTTTAATTTTCGTTTTTATTTATTGTAGGCCAAAAATAAGGCTTTATTTTAGTTATTTTGGTAGTTTTATATTTTATTAGGTTAAGGATTAGTTCCCTTATTAGTTTAGGATTTGTTTCCCTATTTGTAATACCCCGAGCTTTTATAACATTAGAGAGCGTATTAAATAACTTTATAAGTTTAAATGGCGAGATTTGAGGAATAAAAAAAATTCTAAATTAATAGAAATGAGTAAAACGATCGAAATGCCCTTATGTATTTTTACGTGAGGTTATTTGTTTCTATATCTTAAAATGATAATGTGATGCATATATTGAGCTTATTTGTATGAGAATGAGTACGAGTATGATTTTCAGAGATTTCCGAGGATTTTAATTTGAAGTGAATAGTGTTGATAACCGAGAAATCGCTATTCATCGATAAACTTAGAATAGATTTTAATTAGAATCTCTGAAACTAGAATTGATTTTAAGATCATTGAGATAAGATAGAAGCTTATCCGAGATTATTTGAGAGAGGTACAAGAATTAAATTATTAAAGGATTAATAAGCCCACTAATTTTTAGTTTTATTCGTTATATGGAATTTAGACCTAAAAATTAGATAATCGGAATCTTTGAACTATTTAGTGAGATGTGAGATATGTTTGAGATGATTTTAGTGTCGGAAACGAGACAAAGAGAGATTAGATCCGTTTTTAGCATAAATTGAATAATACGGACTTTTTATCCGGAAAACTTTTACGACCGGGTAAATAATACCCGTAATAAAATATTGAGAAAATCCCTCTCATCTCTCTCCCTGTCCACCATCATCTCTCTCTCTCTCCCTAATCTCTCTCTCCAAACCTATTTTCAAACCCTACTAAGTAGGTTTCATCATGAATATTCTCTAAATAAGAATAAAATCTTAGTAACTTGTGTAGTGAAGATTTCAGGCATTCATCCCATCACCATCAATCCATCTATCTCTCTCTCAATCCAATTTCCAACACCTATAAACTAGATATCATCATTATTATTCTATATGTTGGAGGAATATCTAATCAATATCTAATAAAATACTAAGATACATGCATGCTACACAAATATATATCTCTCTCTCTCGATCACTCTCTCTTATTCAAGAGAAACATTTCTTTCATTCTATCTATCTCTCTCCCTCAAAAACTCTCCCTCAAACAAGGAAGAAAAATTCTCTCTCTTCTCTCTCCCCATTGCCGAACACACACACACCACACCCATAGTTGAGATTTCTTCCATGAAAGCTTAGTATTCAAGCTCCAAATCCAAGGAGATCAAGTGAAGATCATCATCATCTTTCTAGATCATGCACACCTTAAGGAGAAAGGTATTAATCCATCAAATTCTTGAGTATTGGAATCCAATAATCATCCTTATTCCTTCATTATTTTTGGCTATTATGCCCTAAATGGATGATTAATTATTTCTTTATTTTTCTTGAGGGATTCAAGATGAAATCTTCCATGAGAAATCCAAGCTAGGAGTTGAGCACCATTTTCCCATCATTTTCGGTTCTAAGGAGATCAAGAGGAGGAGATCCAATTTAATTTTCAAAGTATGGTATTTATTTTATTAATTGTATATATGTACCTCTAAAGCCCTAAAGTAAAGAAAACAATGCATGCATGATTTTATTTTACGTTTAGGCAAACTTAGGGTTATCGATTCAAGATTCGAGTGAGGAATTTGTTAAGAAATTTGAACTCTAGAGATTAAATTATGAATTAAGAGAAAAAAAATAAAAGCCCTAAAAATTTGGCTAGGACCGAAAATTTAGGCAAAAATAGGAGAATTTGAATTTCTTGAGTTATTGTTATTTTGATGCTTGATTTATGATTTTTATCATGTTGAGGATGGAGTTATATGCTTGAAAAATTGATAAACCGATTGCCCTAATTTTTGTGTTAATGCCGTGAGTTATGGGCAAGAAGGAGAAATTATTTTGTTGATTTTTGTGACGATTTAATTGATGTTTGAGCTTGAGAATATTAGTAGATGTGATGATTTAATCCTTTGAGAATTTGATTGTGTGAAAATCGAGTTTTATGTGAAAATATTTGATGAAAAATGAATATAGATGATTTAGTATTTTTGATGTTATGATGTTCTTGAGTATGATATTGAGTATATGTTTGTGTGTTAATTTAAATGCTAATGTAATAGGATTAATTATGATAAAAGAGTGAAGATTTAAGTTAAAAAGGAAGAGAAATTCAAAAAAAATGAAGAAGAACATCTAGTTGGTGTTCTAAGTGTTCTTGGTGTTCTTGAAATGAAACTTGAAGATTTGAGTTTTAATAAAATTAAATCAAAAAGGAAATTAGTAATTAAATTAATAAAATAATCTAGATATTTATTGAAATAAAAATTAATTGAAGAATAATAGAGAACATGTACTAATTAGGAAATGAGTTTTAAATTAGTAAATAAAAGAGGAAAAGAAATTTCTTAATTAAATAAGTAAGAGTCGAGAAAATCGAGTTAAAATAATGATAAGAAGGCGAAGAGAAGATTTAATCAAATCGAGGAAAGGTGTTAGACGAGTTAAGTTTAAATACTCGTATAGTTTAATCAAGAAAATAATTGTAATGCCCCGGAAATTCCTTACGATCTCAAAAATTTAATGTTAATAAAATAAATGGCTTTGCACGCCTAAGTTTACGATTTTAAATTCTAAGACTAACTGTCGATTCCGTCTCTGAAAATAAATTACGGAAGTCAGCTAGACGACTACCGTATTTAGGGTTAGCGCGTACGAAAAAATTTTAGTTCGTGAACTCAGAACGGAAAACCGTCTGATTTTTACATTCACGAAATCGCGATAAAAACTCGCCCGAGAAAGTTCGTTTTTATGATTTTCCGGACGAACTCGGACTGTGTCGTCCCGAGTTTTTGTCGGAATTAATTTTATAAATCTTATTTTCCAATTAAGTCTCGTTAGAATTTTTTTGGACGAATCGGATCGTGACGATTTTGCGTCGAGCTACGTTTTTCATCGTCCGATTTCCGTAATGTCGTATCGCGTCGGAAAAGCGCGTATTTTTCCTCCCTTCCCTCTCATAACTGAATTTTCTCTCCCATTTTTAGCATTATAGTTTATTTCTTCCATGTAGTATTATTTTATATACCTACTACTATTCAAACACTATTCACTATTCCCTTTAAACCTAAGTATATATAGCTATGTAGTATCATTTTACCTCATATCTCCTCCCTCCCTCAACCCTAAAAAAATCGGCTGCCCCTTCTCTCTCCCTCTCTCCCATCTTCATCTTCCACCATTGTTGCATCTCCAAACTTTTGAAGAAGAAAATCACACAAGCCCTCTTTCATCCCTCAAAAAACTTATTATTTCCTTTAGTAAAATCAAGGTATTCACCTCTTCTATGTTTCTATCCATCCAACATCCTCTTCTCTTTATTTTCTTTTTGATCAAAAATTTAGGGGTGAAGAACTAGATGTTTTGATCTTTGATTAGTTAATTAGTTGTGTTTGGATGTGATTTCTAAGATCAAAATTGGAAGAAAAATCAAAAGCCCTAACTACATGCTAGTACCGAAATTTAGGGCTATTGTGTAGGTTTTTGGAATTCTTCAATTGATGTTAAATTCATACTTAGAAAGTGTTTAATTAGTGATTAGAACCAAGAGAAATCGAAAGCCCTTTGTTTGTTTGAAATTGATTTAGGGTTTAGGGTTTGAAATTGGGGATTTTTGCTTTTTAATGTGTAATTGGACTTGAATTGATTAATTGATATTATAATAGGATGATTAAGAGTTAAATGATGTTAATTGATGAAGAAAAACACCCTCTTAACCTATGTATTAAAACCGAAAATGAGTAGGAAATTAGGGGTTTTCATGTGTTTGATTTAGATGATGTTTGGTTGATGAAATAATGTTGTAAATGGTATTAATTGATGTTAGGAATTTATTTGAGAATTTTCTAAAATTATTTGGTGGGATGTAAGAGACGAAGAACTCGTCGTAAGATGAAATATAGTGTTGATGTGAAGTGATTATATGCATGAAAGTGATTCTAGTTAGATGTTGTTTAATGACGTAAAATTTGAACGAAATCCGACAACCTTGAAAATTGTGTAAGAGACAAACCACTAGTCGTAACTAATAACCGAGAAGTCGGATGGGAATTCTAACTTGATAATATCATTTATGATGGACTTGGGAATAAATTTGTAGTTGATGTCAAGAGCTTTCGAGCTAATAGAATATGAGATATAGTGATAGTCGAGAACTAGAACGGGAAATTGATAACTTGTTGGTATAGTACATGTTAGTTGAAAGCCGACGTTTAGAACGTCGTGCTATTGGACGAGTTTTGAGAAGGAGTTCATCACGTTCGGGAGTACGTGTTGACTGCCTTGAGGGTCAAGTTTCATAAGAAATCGAATACGAGAACTTAGAACGAACCTAAGACGTTTGTCACAGCCCCAAATCCCGAGGGATGGCAGAAGCCGGGGTGCGACTGGGGTTGGATTAAAGAAGCGGGGAAGAAGGGGGCTAACTGACTAAACATACATGAGAAGCACCGATAAACCATGAACAAGACTTAAATATAAATAAGAAAGAGTTAACCACAAGTGATTACTCGACAAAAGTACACAGTAGATACTAAGTACATATTTACAGACTTAAACTACAATGTATTGTTCAAAAAGTACATTTCAAAAGATATTCAGAGTTTGGCAGCGGAAGGGTTCTAACTAAGCATCCTATCCTTTAACTCAACATCAACTGTCGCCGCTCACCGTCGCTTCAACCTGCACATTTAGAAAATAATGTAGGGCTAAGTACAAACATACTTAGTGGGCACGATGCCGAAATCATAATCATAAGTATAGATAAATATGGCATTTCATAATTCGTAGCACGTCGGGGTTTTAATAAACATTTTCTGACTTTTTTCTCAAATTAGCTTGCAAGCATTTTTCTGGTATGTTACGTTCAAGCTTGACCAAATCTCATTCACCGTGGCTGGTCCCCCTCAACAGGATATCACATACACCACAGGTTACAAAGTGCACTAACTCTGGAGAGCACTTAGCAGCTAACTCAGAGTCGATCGTTAGTTAACCTAGTTAGATTAACTCTAAATCTGGAAAACACGAATGTTGACTCAGATAGGTACAAGAGAACTCACATAAAACATAAAACAGTTCATGCCATAATATCACTTTGAAAACACAGATATCAAAGCGATAAAGAAAGATTTTCCGAGCATTGCTCGTTTTATTTTGTATATAAAAGCCCACCTTGATATACAGAACTTAAAAGCAAAAGCTTCCAAACTTCGGATCTTCCAACCTTTCTTCACAGTTGGCTTTCTCCTTCATCGTAAAACAATAATACTTAAGAATCGAGTCGTAAAAGATAATCGATCAAAGAGAATCGAAAAAAGGTTTTAGTGGTTTCATTCTTTAGGCATTTGCACGCGTACTAGATTCGTTTTACTTAAACGGGAACGAGACTCGTACTAATCCCGTTAGAACTCGAAAAGTCTCATACTCGACTCTTAGGTCAGTAGAGAGGGTAGTCGGTAACTTAATACGACTTTAAAGATTACAAGGAGCTAAGTTGGAAAGAATCAACTTAGGCGATTTACGTTTTAGGTCTTTGAACAACTTATGAAATTTCTCGTTTATTACTTCTTTAATGAAAGGATAAGAGATAAGATCTCGACTGGTTTTCATCACTCAAGGCCCTGTACTTGACTCTAGGGTCAGTAGGGAGATATTCGTGAGATAAAACGGCTTAAACGATCGAAAGAAACTAAGTTGTGAACTAAACAACTTAGAAGAATTGAAACTGAAAATTCACTGCACAAACCAGTAACTCTGGAGACTGTACAGAAAAGAGGATTTGAAAACAGGGGATGAGCCCTGTACTACTGGAAATTTTGGGATGTCTAGTTCGCGCTCCAATTTACGGATCACAAATCCGATAAACGAGCTGGAAGTTATTACAGTTTCCGGCGAGGGTCGCAAAACTGCCGCGAAAACCCTAGTTGCTCGATAGATTCGACGTATAACGTCTTAGGTTCGTTCTAAGCTCTCGTATTCAAATTATTTAGAAACTGGACCCTCAAGGCAGTCATCACGTACTCCTGTACGTGGTGAACTCCTTCTCAAAACTCGTTCAAAAGCACGACGTTCTAAACGTCGGCTTTCAACTAACAATTACTAAACCAACAAAATCAAAACGCGTTCTAGTTCTCGACTATAACTATAGCTCATATAATAATAGCTCGAAAGCTTATGACATCAACTAACAAGTTTTTCTCAAGCTCGTCATAAACCATAATATTAAATTAGAATTCACATTCGACTTCTCGGTTATTAGTTACGACTAATTGTTCGTCTCTTGCACGATTTTCAAAGTTGTCGGATTCCGTTCAAACTTTATGACATCCATCTACATCTAACGAGAATCACTTCTATGCATGCAAACATTTCACAACATCATTATATTTCAACTTATAACATGATCTTCGTCTCTTACGTTACGACAAATATTTTTAGAAAATTCTCAATTTAATTCTATAATCAATTAACATCATTTGCAACATAATTCCATCAACAATCCATCAATTAACATCAACACATGAAAACCCCTAATTCTACTATAATTTCGGTTTTCATATATATATTAAGAGGGTGATTTTCTTCTCCAATTAACATCACTTAATCACTAATCAACCTACTATAACATCAATTAATCAATTGCAATCCAATTTCAAACTAACATGCATAAACCCCCAATTTCATTACTCAAACCCCAATTGAATTTCACAAAAACATAGGGCTTTCGATTCTTCTTCGTTCTAATCACTAATTAAACAACTCTTAGGCATGAATCTATCATCAATTGAAGAAATCCAAAATCCTACTATTAACCTAACATTTTCGGTATTACCTAGAGGATTAGGGTTCTTGATTTTGATCAATTTTAATCCCTAATTAACCTATCTAACATATCCAATTTCATTAATCCAAGATCAATTCATCTAATCCATAATCCCAATTTTCGATCCAAAAGAAGGAATGAGAAGAAGAGAAAGATGGATGGATAGAAGTTAAGAGGAGGTGAATACCTTGCTAAATAATGAAAGATGAATGAAGTTTGAATGGAAGGATGTGGACTTGTGATTTTCTTCTTGTTCTTGAAGCTTTTCTTCAATGGAGGATGATGAAATGAAGAAGGAGATGGAGTGGTGATGCTGCCGATTTGTGTGTGTGTTGGGAGGGAAGGAATTGCTTTGATTTGTTAAATTAGGAACAAGAGTGCAAGGTGTAAAGTAGGAATAGTGACTAGCATAGGTGTCCCTTAATTAAACTATAAAACACAACAAATATCCTCTAAAGAGAGGTTGATGTCGGTCATGAGGGTGAGGGAGAGGGAAATACGTGCTTTTCCGGCGCGATCCAATGTTATGGAAAACGTTCGATGAAAAACGTCACTTGGCACAAAATCGTCGCGAAACCGATTTGACCGTTAAATTCTAACGTACAAAACTTAATCGGAAAATAAATTTACAAAATTTATTTTGACAAAAACTCGGGACGACACAGTCCAAGTTTTGTCCGGAAAAACATAAAACGAACTTTCTCTGGCGAGTTCGTATCGCGATTTTGTGAATGTAAAAATCAGACGGTTTTCCGTTCTGAGTTCACGAACTAAAACTTTTCGTACGCGCTAACCCTAAATACAGTAGTCGTCTAGCTGACTTCCGTAATTTATTTTCAGAAACGGATTCGACTGTTAGTCTTAGTATTCAAAATCGTAAACTTAGGCGTGCAAAGCCATTTATTTAATTAACTTTAAAATTTTAAGAACGTAAGGAATTTACGGGGCATTACATCCTACCCCCCTTACGAAAAATTTCGTCCCGAAATTTGCTTACCTTCTGCAAAAAGATGAGGATATCGCTCCTTCATCTTCTCCTCAAGTTCCCACGTGGCTTTATTCTTGCCCGTGGTGGTTCCAAAGCACTTTAACTATTGGTATCGATTTGGTTCTCAATTCCTGAACTTTTCTATCCAAAATCGATATTGGCTTCTCTTCATAACTTAGGTCAGATTCAAGAAACTACGTCTTGCTGACTAATGACGTGCTTAGGATCATAAACATATTTTCTCAACTGAGACACGTGAAAAATTTTATGAACGCTTCCTAGACTTGGCGGTAAGGCCAATCTATAAGCGACGGGTCCTATTCTCTCGAGGATTTCATAAGGTCCTATAAACCTGAGTCTTAGCTTACCATTAACTCCGAACCTAAGGATTCCTTTGGTCGGGGATATCTTAAGAAAAACCTTATCTCCTATTTCAAACTCAAGATTAGTTCGAAGATCGTCGGCATAAGATTTCTGTCGGCTCTGGGCCTCTTTCATTCTATCTCGGATCTGCCGAACTATCTCAATCATCTCATTAATCGCATCTGGGCCTAGGTTCTTTCTTTCACCTACGTCATCCCAATATAGTGGCGATCTACATTTCCTCCCATACAAAGCCTCAAATGACGCCATTCCTATTGTGGCCTGATAACTGTTGTTGTAAGCAAATTCGACTAAGTGTAGAATTTCTTCCCAATTCGCTCCTCGGTCCAAAACTATTGTCCTCAACATATCGACTAAAATCTGAATCGTTCTCTCTGACTGCCCATCTGTCTGTGGGTGAAACGCTGTACTGAAATTAAGCTCTGTTCCCAACTCTTTCTGCATCGTAATCCAAAATCTTGAGGTAAACTTGGCATCTCTATCTGAAATTATGACCTTAGGTACTCCATGCAGACGTACAATCTCTCTGACGTACAACTGAGCTAGTTTCTCTGATCCATACGTAATCTTAATCGGTAAGAAATGAGCTGACTTCGTAAGCCTATCTATTATCACCCAAATTGCGGTGTTTCCTCTTCTTGACTTAGGCAAGCCTGTGACAAAGTCCATAGCTATGCCTTCCCATTTCCAATCTGGGACAACGTCTCGTTTCATACGGTTGTAGCAATCCATACGGTCGTAGCAATCCATACAGTCGTCGTGTAAAGCCTTAACTTGCTGGCATGCTAGGCATCTTTCTACAATGAGGCAACGTCTCGTTTCATTCCATTCCACCAAAAGCTTCTTCTCAAATCTTGGTACATCTTTGTACTTCCTGGATGTGCTGTGTAAGGCGTATCGTGAGCCTCACTCAAAATCTCATTCTTCAAATCGCTGTCGTTGTCGGGAATACAAATCCTGCCTCCATAAAGTATCGCATTGTCCTGGAGCTTTAGAATATCCTTCTGGCTTATCTATTCTTATCCTCACCCGTAACTTTTCCATTGACTCGTCTTTTCTTTGAGCACTGATGATTCTCTCTCTCAAATCTGGTGCAGCTTCTAATGCTGCTATCTGACTTGTTATCGTAGCTGGCGTGTCAAGCAATCTGATATCCATTTTCTCGA